>CM016566.1:30497148-31742123 GCA_003412495.2 Echium plantagineum | reverse complement strand
TTAAAGATTGACATAGCTTCCGCTCACGCTTCAAAGGTATAACTTTGTAGCACTACTCTTTTATATGTTATTTGTAGCATATTCACACTACCTTTAAACATATACTTCTATGAGCTAGTTTCATTGTGTAAGTTCTAACGATCAATGAATTAGGGTTGTATGACATATGAACTATCGTAGTTCATCGTGTCTTGCAACCCCGGGATAGTCCAACATGGTATCATGAGCTATATTACATGTTTAACATGTTCTAGAAGTGTTTAAAGTAGTACCATATAGTATATATGTCGATATATGAACCGTAGCCGATTTTCGTATTCGGAAAACCCTCCCGACAAAACGTAAGTTCCGCGTGATTCCAGGCAAGCCATGGACACGGCTCCACTGGAACGCGCACCCTCGGCATGCCCTGGACACGGCACGCCTTGGCCCGGAGCAGGGAGCGGCTTCTCTGGACGCGTCCTTGGACGCCCTTGGAAGCCCCCCCCGCGCGTCCGCGCGTTTTGTTCCCTGGACAGCCCCTGTCCGCAGCACCTGTCCGCGCGCGGACTGCCTGGGCAACCCCCCTGTCCCCGTTTGATCGTGGCTCCATCGTGAGCCATGGCTCACGATGGACTATAACTTCGCCCGATGTTTTCGAAACAAAACGAATCGATTAAGCCCCAAAGTCATTTGATGATTATGGACGTTTTCGGTTTGTTATGGGTGATTTAGAGATTGTTTTGGAAATAATCTTATAAGTTCAAAACATTTCTTTGGAGAAGTTTAAAATAGTTTAAAAATTAGCATGTATGTCAAAGTGTTTGATTTTATCCTATCGGTACTAATTAAATTGTTTAATTGAGTATCGAAAGGAAGTTTGTGGTTGAGTTATTATGAATTTCAAACCTTAAAACTTATTGCTAAGTCTCTTTGAATGTAATTGGGGTATTAGTTCAAAATGTTTGAACTTATGGTAAAACTTCCGATAATTGGCTATGTTAGTTGTTGGACAACTAAAGGTTATGATATGCATATATGACTATGATTCACATTATTTGAATGTGAGTATGTGTGTGAGTTGTGCGTTGCTTGTGTGTTTTATTCCATCCTAGCATGTTTTATGTGATTTATGTATAAGGTGTTATGCATATATAAACTTGTAGTCTGAATGGAATGGGGATTTGATATGGCCTAGTATTTATTCGAAATACAGACTGCGTACTGTCCTTGATATTGAAATACGACGCATGTGTCGTTTTAATTCTTGTATTGTTATTTCTTTTTCGCGGCGCATGTGCCATTTAATGCGAAAGTTGATTATGTAACAAGACATGAAGAGACGGACTTGGAGCATGGCGATGTCCAAGAAGACGGAGACCAAGGGACTTAGTTTAGAACTAGTTAGACTAGTTTTATTTAATGTCTTTAGGCCATATCACGTCCCTTTAAAGTGTTTATTATTCATGTCATGTTTCATGCTTACTATATTTTCTTGAAGTATATGTATACCTTATGTGATATGCATGAAATGTGGATTACATGTTTAATCTAAACCCCTCCACGTAATAATTAAGTGTTTGCCAAACCTAAGTTCAAAGTTGTCAAACTTTCCTACGTTTCGGGTGGATCATCCCTAGATGGGCACTTTGATTCATAGGAATAGGAGGCAATGGATTACATGCGCTACAGGTTAGCCCATCGAACCGGCAAATGTAATCATCCCTTTATGGTGAACTAAGGTTGCTTAAACGTGGCTACAGGTTAGCCCATTCGAACCGGCCGTTTGGCAAAAGAAGTCTATAGTGTCTAAAACGACTAGTGATAGACGCCAAGAGTCATATATAATCATTGGATGATTGATATATGATAGTCTAGTAGAACTTACCCATGGATTGGACTATGAGGATGATTGCGTGTGCCGCTCATACCCAAGTCCGTGGGTCTTGGTATACTTGTACACTTCGAGGGGTTGTTGGTACTCGTGTTATTGTTTCAGCATGCTTTACTTGTATCGTATGTTTTACATATAAATTAAACTGAACGGTCGTTTCATACTCGCATGTTTTAGATGGCAACTGCTAAGAAATCAACTTCAAACCTCACTCCGATCTACACTTGAGAAGTGTAAACTCAATGGCAATAACTTCAACGACTGGTCTCGTAACTTGAGAATCGTTCTCAAGCACGAGAGAGTCGAATATGTTCTTAAGGAAGAACTTCCTCCTCCACCCCATGAGGATGCCGATGAGCTAGAACGTGGTGCATATGATGTACACGTGGACGATGCATTGGATGTCCAATGTCTCATGCTGGCCAACATGGAACCGAA
Organism: Echium plantagineum; assembly: GCA_003412495.2. Classification (NCBI taxonomy): domain Eukaryota; kingdom Viridiplantae; phylum Streptophyta; class Magnoliopsida; order Boraginales; family Boraginaceae; genus Echium; species Echium plantagineum. The sequence goes on along the minus strand of CM016566.1, from coordinate 31,739,812 downwards.
TCTTCAGATTCAGTTCGAAAATGTGGCAGCATATGACATTTACTGCAGACTGGAACAGATGTTCCAGAAGCGGGGCAAGAAATGAGCGGTACGAAGCTGTTTGTGCCCTCATGTATTGCAAAACTATCCAATGGTCAACAGGCCAGTCCTCATGTTCTCAAGATGATTGGGATCATCGAGAGACTTGAGTCTTTGGGAACTCAGTTTTCTAAGGATTTGGCTGTTGACATAATCCTCCGTTCCCTTCCTGACAAGTTTGGTAACTTTGTCATGAACTTCAACATGCATGACTTCGATAAGTCGTTGTCGGAGTTGCATAACATGATCAGCACGGCTGATACTGCGTTGAAGGGTGGGAAGAGCTCTACCCCTACTCCCTCTGTTCTGATGATTCAGAACAAGAAGGCCTTTAAGAAAGGCAAGAGGAAATGGAAGGGAAAGGCCAAGACTGGAACAGTCAAGGCCCAGACTTCCAAAACTCCGGGTAAAGGTCCTAAGGGGACTGACCAATGTCATTATTGTAATACACCTGGTCACTGGAAGAGGAACTGCAAGAAGTACCTCGAAGATAAGAAGAGTAGGACTCTTCCGACAGGTATATTCGTTATTGAAGCTTTCATCACCTCCAATAACTCTACTTGGGTACTTGACTCAGGATGTGGTTCTCATATTTGTCGAAATATGCAGGTACTACATGACAGTAGAGCCCTTCGGAAGGGAGAGGTGGACTTGCGGGTAGGCAATGGAGCAAAGGTTGCTTGTAGTTGCCGTGGGCAAGATAGATTTAAAACTACCATCCGGGATGGTCTTAGTTTTAAATAATGTATATTGTATTCCTACTATTTCTAGAATATTATTTCCATATCTGTTTTGAACAATGATGGTTTTACCATCCTTATGGAAAGGAATATATGTTCTATTAATCGTGATGGTTTACTTTATGCAAAAGCTTCAAACCAAAATGGTCTTTTCATACTAGATGAGGACCATGAGGTATATAACGTAAATATTAAAAGGAACAAGCCTAACGACTTAAATCCTACCTACCTATGGCATTGCAGACTTGGTCATATAAATGAAAATCGCATCAAGAAACTCCACGAAAGTGGAATTATTGAGTCACTTGATTTTGAATCATATGACCAATGCGAATCATGCCTTTTGGGCAAGATGACCAAATCACCTTTCACTGGAACGAGTGAAAGGGCAAGTGAGTTATTGGGGATAATTCATACCGATGTATGTGGTCCAATGAACACTCCTGCAAGAGGTGGTTTTCCCTACTTCATTACCTTCACGGATGACTTTAGCCGTTATGGCTATGTCTATCTAATGAAGCATAGAGTGAAGCCTTTGAAAAGTTCAAAGAATTCCAAAATTGAAGTAGAGAATCAACTCGGCAAGACTATTAGACTCTTCGATCCGATCGAGGAGGCGAATATATGAGCCACGAGTTTGACACTCATCTAGAGATTGTGGAATTGTTTCACAACTCACACCGGCCGGAACACCACAGCATAATGGTGTGTCCGAAAGGAGGAATCGCACTCTGTTAGACAGTTTGCGGTCTATGATGAGTCGAACCGACCTACATGTCAGCTTCTGGGGTTACGCGTTGCAAACTGCCGCACTTACCTTAAATAATTGTCCAACCAAGTCAGCTGAGAAAGTACCATATGAGATGTGGTTTGGGAAACGTCCCAAGATTAGCTTTCTCAGGGTTTGGGGTTGCTTGGCCTACGTCAAGAAGTTGAACGTAGACAAGCTAGGCCCAAAGGCTGACTTGTGCCATTTCATTGGTTATCCAAAGGAAACCAAAGGGTATTATTTCTACCTTAAGCCAGAAAATAAGATTTTCGTGGCTAGGACAGCACATTTCCTTGAGAAAGAGTTCTTATCAGGAAATGTCAGAAATACGGTACAACTTGAAGAAGTTCAAGATGATGAGCCAAATGAGTTAATGAACTCATTCGACACGTTTAATGAGCAAGTTGAGTTATCGAACTCAAGAGACTCATTGAATAAGAGAGATGGGTTATTGAACCCAAGTGTCTCATCAAATGAGCAAGTCGAGTTAACGAACTCGGCAGGCTCACTTCAGGAAGTAGATCCTCCATTCATGGCGGATCCTATCTTGGACCCTAGATCCACGGTAGATGAGACTCCTGAAGAAGTACCGACCCTTAGGAAATCCAGTAGGACTCGTCATGTTCCCGAGAGATGGTATGGGGAATCCTTCTTGATAGAAGACGACGAGCCTTATACTTATGGAGCCGCAATGAAAGGCCAGATAGCGAGTCATGGCTTGAAGCCATGAAATCCGAGATAGACTCTATGTACCAGAATGATGTCTGGACATTGGTTCACTTACCCGAAGGTGCTAGACCTATCGAGTGTAAGTGGGTCTTAAGAAAAAGCTTGATAAAGATGGAAATATCCATATTTACAAGGCTAGACTAGTGGCGAAGGGTTTCAAAACAAATTCATGGTATTGACTATGATGAAACCTACTCACCGGTAGTCATGTTCAAGTCTATTCGGATCCTCTTAGCCATTGCCGCATATTATGACTATGAGATATGGCAAATGGATGTAAAGACCGCTTTCCTTAATGGAAACCTTGAGGAGGATGTGTACATGACACAACCTCCAGGCTTTACATGTCCGAAAGGACCTAAGAAGGTATGTAAGCTTCAGAGATCCATTTATGGACTCAAGCAAGCTTCTCGCAGTTGGAACCCTCCGATTCAATGAAGCAATTAAAGAATTTGGCTTCATTCAGAATGAGGAGGATGCTTGTGTATACAAGAAGGTAAGTGGGAGCCACATTGCATTTATAGTCCTGTATGTAGATGACATACTGATCATTGGAAACACAAACCACTCCTTGAGTCAGTCAAGACATGGTTGTGTAAGTGTTTCTCAATGAAGGACTTAGGAGAGGCGCAGTATATCCTTGGAATCAAGATATATCGAGATCGAGCCAATAGGTTGATTGGCCTGAGACAGGACACTTATATTGATAAGGTTCTGAGACGATTCGATATGATCGATTCCAAAAAGGGAATACTGCCTATGACAACTGGCACTATTCTCGGCAAAAGTCAGTGCCCCACCACTGACGTCGAGAAGGAGAACATGAGTAGAGTCCCGTATGCTTCAGCCATAGGATCTATCATGTATGCCATGTTGTGCACTAGACCAGACGTATCGTACGCTCTGAGTCTGACCAGCCGATATCAAGCGAATCCAGGCAACAGCCATTGGACCGCTGTGAAATCTATCCTTAAGTACTTGAGAAGGACTAAGGATATGTTTTTGGTATATGGCGGAGATGAGGAGTTGATTGCGAAAGGTTTCACCGATGCCAGTTTCCAAACCGATCGAGACGATTTTCGTTCTCAAACCGGGTTTGTATTCTGCCTGAACGGTGGAGCCATCTGTTGGAAGAGTTCCAAGCAGGACACAGTTGCAAATTCTACTACGGAGGCCGAGTACATTGCAAGCTTCTGAAGCAGCCAAGGAGGCATGTTGGCTTAAGAAGTTTATGACTGAGCTTGGGGTAGTTCCTAGCGCTGATGGTCCAATTGAGTTGTTATGTGATAACACTGGAGCCATAGCACAGGCTAAGGAACCCAGGGCTCATCATAAGTCCAAACATGTCCTCAGGAAGTATCACCTCGTCCGTGAAATGTTTCCAGAGAGGTGACATCAAAGTATCCAAAGTAGATACAGACGACAACGCAGCTGATCCCTTGACTAAACCATTGCCTCAGACCAAACATGAGTTCCATACTTCAGCTATTGGACTTAGACTTAGGTCCGAGTGGTCTTAGTCTTAGTGGGAGGTTTATTTCAGTTTATTTGATTTATATGTATGAAGTATACTTTTGTAAAACTCTTATTGTTGAATAAAAGTATTACTTCTTGTTTATTGATTGTCTATTCTTTTATAGCACTTGAATAAACAATTGAATATTTAATCATAGTTGTATGATAAATATTTTAATTCCCATGTAATCACAAGTTCTTGAAGAGGAGCCAATAAGTGTATTGGCTAAGGAACCCCTTTTTCAAGACAAGAACTATGGTGATTACATTGTCCCTAGTGGTATGTCCCGGCGTTTTGGGAACGGACACAACCAAACTAGTGTGTAATGATTCGTTTGACTTTGTTTCTTAAGTCAAAAGGATGGTCCAAATCATTACATGGGTTCATTGTCAAGAGAGTCTTGACATGGTACTGGACAGTGACCGTTGTGAAATTATAGAAGAGATCTTGTGTCCTATATTTCACACGAGCCATATGATAGAGGTTCTGAGACCTACATGCATATCATTCTCATGCTACGTGAGCATGAGGCTTTGACTACTTCCGGACCCATCCGTTACTGGTGGTAATGGGGTACGTTGGGTCTTATGTGAATGTAGTGGTGAGATGATCGGTGATGCATTGGTAGGGTCTTTGTCCACCCTGGTATACAGGGAAGGTTTTTCTGGCCACTCGGAGAGTGAGTCTTACTTATGAATTCACCCGTTATGAACGGGAGTGAGACTATCTCGTGTTCCGAGAAATTATGTCATAGGAGTTGGCGACACGCTTTCTTGCTTTAGCCTATGACGAAAACCGAGGACAAAGGGAATCATGTGACAAGGATGCAAGTGTACATCCAAGACATTGGTAATAGTCCAAGGGCAAGTGGGAGTGTTGGAAATTGATGTGTCAATTTCCTCAATTAGTGCCCGTGAACTATATCATCTATATATACGGTTCAACAACCGATAGTTATCTGAACTATCAGTAGTCTCACCCGAGATAATGCCGGGGGTCATCGAATGGCAGACTAGGCTCTCACGATGATCTTCGGGATTCGAGTATACGGTCTTATACGTTGAATCCCGATGCTTTCGTTACTCGGGCTATGAGGTCACACACATAACAATTACCGAAGATACTTTCGAGTAGTGACCCGAAAGTGAATAAGGGATTTGATCCATATTGAGGAATTTCGGTTCGATCGAGATCGTGTCCCGACCGAACCGATGGTGCGCCCGGAATTAGTTCCTGACGCACTATTTAGGGTTTATGTATATATATATGTGAGATATATATTTATATATTATCATTTATTGAAATGATTTAATTAATTAATGAATTAATTAAACAAGATATGATTTAATTAATTAATTAAGATTAATTAACTAATCTCATCATTATGAGGAGTTGACATCTTGGTGGCTACTTTATGCCTTGGGAAGGCTTTGTATCCCTTGGGAAGAACTCTTGTAAGAGCATCTTCCATGGACCAAGAGGCATTAACCATATGGATGGTTAATGTGTTTGTTTAGTGTGCAATATGTTTCATCATCCATTCTATATCATAAGATGATATTGAATGTGAAGAAATCAATCTAAGTCTTGCATATCTCTTGCTAGAGAACACAAGAACACAAACAAACACACTTCATCTTCAACCTCAACCCTCTAGCAAAACTCTAAGTGTTAGAGTATAGAAATTGTTCTATAGTTTGCTATAGTAGTTAGACTACACACTCCTCAATAACACACACTAGTCCAAGTGTGTCTTATTGCTATCTAAGGTATTGGTGTGGACTATTTCATAGTAGTTCCATATCACCTTGGTGATAGAAATTTCTTCAAGAAGAAAGCAAGGAGCAAGGTGTGGGGATAAGCGCTTAAAGATTGACATAGCTTCCGCTCACGCTTCAAAGGTATAACTTTGTAGCACTACTCTTTTATATGTTATTTGTAGCATATTCACACTACCTTTAAACATATACTTCTATGAGCTAGTTTCATTGTGTAAGTTCTAACGATCAATGAATTAGGGTTGTATGACATATGAACTATCGTAGTTCATCGTGTCTTGCAACCCCGGGATATTCCAACATGAAGGACATGCTTTGATTACGCCCAGCCTTTACAACTTGAGCTTTGTTGTGCCGGAGTTCGATCCAAATGTGCCATTTGAGATTAAATATCATGATGTCCCCCAACAATCCAACGGCTCTGACTGTGGAGTATATGCATTCAAGTTTTTACAGTGTTTAATTATGCAACAGGAGTTGGACAGTGTGCAAATCCATAAATTTCGTACTTACAGGAAAGTGATTGCTGCCGCACTGGTGAAGTGGCTGAGTGATAGTGATGACCAGGAATTCAAGGAAGTTAAACTCAAATAGTTATTTGTTATGATTTGAACAATTTATATTCTGTATTTATTTATTGTTGAACAATTTAAATTCCGTATTTTTAGGGCTTTTAAATTCCGTATTTTTAGGGCTTTTGTATTATATGTAGTCTACATATATATGTATGTAGTATAACTACATATTAGGGCTTTTGGACATCAAGGCTTTTGGATATGTAGTATAGCTACATATTAGGGCTTTTGAACTAATATATTATATTATTGGGTCATTATATGGCATTATATAACATTATATGGCATTATATAACATTATATAAATGTTAAATGTTTCAACTAATATATTGGGCTGTAGTTAAAATGTTTCAACTAATATATCTCATACCTAGTAGCAAGTTAAATGTTTTAATAACTAGTACAATTATTATAATAGCTAATATGTTTTTATTATAAGAACTAGTACAATTATTAAATGACTTCTTGAGGAGGCACGTATTCGAATCTTTTACATGTTTGCCTATTATGACCAACTTGTCTGCATCTCCCACATCTAACTTGCTTGCTTTTCATCTCTCTCTCTCTCTCCTTGAGATAGCATACGGTTATGTCTGGGCCTTCCCACTTTATTGGCCACAATTGGTGGCTTAACAACACTTTCAAGTACTTCTTGAGGAACAAGCCGGCTCCACTCAGTTGGATGCGGTACTGGCATTATTGGAACGTTGTATGCTTCTCGCAAACAGTCCGTAGTATAGTACCTACAACATCAAACAGTTATGCATTATAGATTAATCTATCATAGTATATTATAATATATTAATATGCATTATAAATTAATCTATCATAGTATATTATAATCTATTATAGTACATTATAATATATTATAGTATATTATAATCTATTATAATCTATTAATAAACATATATCCTATCACATTATATTGTAACTATTATAGTATATTATAATCTATTATCGTACATTATAATATAGTAATAGACATTCTAAAAGTATATTATACAATTTATCATAGTACATTATAATATGCATTATGAGGTTACCTGGAGCAAAGGGAGTAAACAGATATTTTACGCTCCCTGCAAGCCCTTATAGCATGCTCACATGGTACTTGGCTATTTTGAAACACATTGCAGGTACAGGTGCATTCTTTAATGTCAACCAGCGTATTAGTCTTTCCATCAAGCATATCGAACCTAAATGCATCAATGGGAATGGCAGTGAACACACGAGATTGATCATCACGCTCGTGCAATATTTCCTCTATGCTCGGAGTCATCAACGTTTGACATTCTGAAGCCACTTTGAAACGCTCATAAAACCATCTTTGAAGGATCAAACGTATGGACTCAAACATGCCAATGATTGGGTATGTACGAGCATCTTTCATAACTGCATTCATGGACTCTGCAATATTTGTTGTCATTATGCTATATCGTCTAGAGGGGAAAAAGCAACGGGCCCATTTTTTTGGATCGGCATCAATCAAGTAATCATAAATGTTCCTCTTCAAACTCCTTAACTTGTGCATCGAGTCCTCGAATGCTTTCTCCGTGTATGCTTTCGCCGAGGAGTATAAGAAGTCATCAGGCTTCACCTTAAAACGGTGTGCAATGTTCATCCCCAAATGATACATACATATGCCGTAGACAGATCCTGGGAACACCTCAAGACAAGACTTCTCAATAGACCTATGTCGATCCGATATGAATACCAAATCTTCGTGGGACCCAATGACCTTGCGCAATTCACGGAAAAACCATGACCAATTCTCGTCATTCTCGGTAGCTGCCAACCCGAATGCAATAGGGAATATTTGACCATTTCCATCCATAGATGTTGCAATGAACAATTTACCCCTAAACTTACCTTTCAAATGACAAGCATCCACAGCTATAACAGGTCGAATACTTGACTTGAAGCCAGCAACACATGACCCCAACGACAAAAAACAGTTTTGGAAATGTCTTTTCTCTGCCGTTTCGTAGCTTGAATATGTACCTGGATTACATTTTTCCAACAACCACAGATACGCTGGCAGACTTGCATAGGATTCAGCATGTCCACCCCTTACAAAATCTATGGCAATTTCTTTTGCTTTCCAGGCTTTCCAATAACTAATATTGATACCGTGGTCCTTTCTCAACGAATCCTTTATTTTTAACGGGGACTTTATATCGTCCTTCAGCATATAGGCAACAGCCTTAGATGTGGCAACACCTCGACCTGTCCTCACCCGCATGTCCAACGAACATGTATGATGTTTTTGAAAATGTCGAACAGTCCAATTTCCAGTATTGGCCCTTTTACTGCAATTGAACCTAAAAGAACATTTTTTGTCTAAACAAACAGCTCTCACTCTTGTCCTGTCAGAATGACTTATTCGGAACTCCCTGTTTGCCTTCATACACAATACACGCAATCGAAGTATTACTGACTGCTTGTCTTGACAAATCTCCCCAACTTTAAAATCATTATACTGGTGTACATTTGTCGATGTCAAAGTAGCAGCTCCAGATGTAGGGTCTATGTTATTTGGGGTTGGGCCATCATTACCTGAAATTATATAACATTATACAACATTATATATCATTATATTGCATTATATATCATTATATGGCATTATATAACATTATATGGCATTATATAACATTATATCATCATAATTTATTATACAATGATATATTATCGATAAATATATAACATACCAGTACTTGGAGACATTGGTTCATCCGTAGACATTGGTTCTGGTTCTGCATAATTCTTTGCCGTATCTTTTAACGCATCAGCTTCGTATGCCCGTTGAAATCGATCACGCTCACTGTCAAAGAAGTCTTCTTTATATGCAAACACATCATCATATCTAAATTCATCATTTGAACTATAACTATCACTAGGGGTGTGGAGGAAAACTGTAACCGAGCCGAACCGAACCGGAACCGAACCGAAAATAACCGATTTCTTTAGAACCGATCGGAACCGAACCGATTTCGGTTCCATCTTTGAGAGAACCGAACCGATGCGGTTCGGCTTATCAGAGAACCGAGAAAAACCGAACCGAACCGATGACTAGTTTTATGTAGAAAAAATTAAGCTTAGTAAAGGATAATTGAATAGAGGATTTAACGTTGTTCATTATTAGTATGATATAACAATGAATAAGTAAATATATTTTAATCTAATAATATATGTGTGGTATCATGTGTCGAATGCATATACGAATTTCGAAATTAGTTTTAAAAAGAGATCGTTAAACTTATATAAAGTAAATATATTTTTGGAAGTTAATTATGAGTCACAATTAATATAAAACAATACTAATCACATTTAGGTTTTTGAGTTCAAAAATAATAATAATATTAATTAGGAACGAATAAACCTAAAATTTCATGGCAAAAACTGGACTCAAGTTTTGGCCCAAACCATGAGGCCCAAAACCGAAACCGAACCGGAACCGACCTCGAACCGATCGGAACCGAACCGTTTGGAACCGAACTAATTTCGGTTCTGTTTATCGTAGAACCGATTAAATCGGTACGGTTCTTTTTTTTGTCCAAAACCGAACCGAACCGAACCGTGCACAGCCCTAACTATCACCATGGTCAAATATATCATTTGAACCATCATCATCATCATCGTTCAGATCTTCATCTTGATCATCATCAACATCTTTATCATCATCATCATTCAGATCTTCATCATCTTGATCATCATCAACATATTTATCCATATCATTTTTATCCATATCAGGTTCAAAATCATCAAGATGTTCAGGCACGTTCGAAGCTTGATTAACACTAAGACTTTTAAATTGCACAGGGGGCTTAAAATCGGGCAACTGGGCCTTATCAACACGCACAGCTGACTCATTCAATGGAATATTCTCCATTCCCTTATCATCAACAATCACAGGATTCCTCTTACGCGTACTAATACACAAAGGGATCGGCTTGTTCCGTCTGCTGTATAACTCAACAAATGTTGTGACATCTGAGTCATTTAACAGATCATAAGGTGGCATGTCCTGTATATATGGATAGCAATTCCATCCAGCTAAATCCACAAAACTTTCATCCTTATTGATTCCAGTAGATGTATATATCAACTCAATAAGTGACGAATAGGTTATGTCCAGTGGAACTTTAATATACTTTGTCTTCGATGCTTCATACCTCCAAAAACTCCATCGGTCCTCCTCCATTCTCCATTGTAATTGAGTAGGAGAAGAATATCTTCAAGTAAATACCAGAGCATGTAAACAGGTCATTATATTGCATTATAATGTATTATATATGCTTACAATCTTATATTATGTAAATTGAACAAGTCGTAAAGTTGCTGAAAATTTTTTAATCAAAATCATACCTTTTTTCCCTGAGTTCAGTTCCATTAATCTGAAAGCCCAGATCTTGTGGAGATGGAATGGAATGTAACAAAAACGAAGAACCAAAAAAACAATGGATTCAAAACCCAGAACTTTTGGCGATGGATAAGTTGGAGATGAAGATGGGCGGTGGGCGGTGGGCGGCGGACTGAACGATGGGAGGGAGAGAGAAGAGAGAGAATGACCTAATGAGAGAGAGTGTATTAATGAGAGTGTACTAATGAGAGAATAAAGTGTATATATATTAGATATTTGTAAGGGTAAAATAGTCAGTTCACGTGGGAAATGTGCTAAACTCCAATTTAATTTACAATTGGTCAATAAAACAAATACCATGCATTGACCATGGTATTTTGCTAAATTTCTCAGCATAAGTGTAATCAAACACTGTTCTGGTGCGTATAGTGTTACCCTCTTTCTACGGATAAGGAATTCGCTAAATAAAAAAGGAACAGGAAAATTGTACCGATAAACTAGTTGAATAGTAATTTGTATAGCTATCTCAAGAAAGTACAACCACCTGTTGATTAGAAATCTTCAGTTACACCAAGTCTCTATGCAACATTATGCAGGTTATAGGCTCAATAATTCCTTAAAACTCTATTATCAGAAAAGAGCATTCAACACTGAATTGTTACACAAAAATCAGACTGTTTCTTGGAGGTCTCAATGTCGTATAGTATGCTACAGAACATTACCAAGTATATGCTTAATCTCATAGAAAGACAGGAGCCATGACAAGAGTTATCGTCGCCAACATCTTGATGAGCACATGGAGAGATGGTCCAGCGGTGTCCTTAAATGGATCACCCACGCTACATATGCAAGTTGAAGTTATTAGCTTCGGATAGAAAGTAACCAACAACCCAGATTTTAGCAAAACCTTGGGCGATAGGTGATAGCTTAAACTTTCATATTAAACATGCATGCATATAGGTATAATGTTCATCAATAATTGTGAATTAGGTATAATGGTACTTACGTATCACCAGTTATGGCTGCTTTATGGCACTCGCTACCTTTGCCTCCGAGAGCACCTGTTTCTATATACTTCTTGGCATTATCCCACGCACCACCAGCAGTGTTGAGGAAAAGAGCCATAAGAATTCCAGATACCGTGGCAAACATCAACATTGCAGCTACAACTTTTGCCCCAAGAAGAGGATGCCCTGTATAATGTCCCAGGATACGGAACACAAAACCTGCAACATAATGTCGAAAGAAGACCTTGAAACATGACTGAGAGAAGTTTATATGGCTCACAGCAATAAGTGATATTTTCCTGATGAAGGTACAGAACTAAAAGTTGCTACTACTATAATATCAATACTACAGAAGCTGTTATGTACATATATATATGTATGTATATATATATATGCATGAAGTCGCTAGAAAATCTTCACCGTCTCTCATTTTATGGACCCAAAAAGAAATTAGAAAGATAATTAAATAAAATAACTCAAAAGGAAAATGAACACTTGCTTAAACATAATGTGGCTAGTTTTAGTTTCCACCTTTTCGAGCCAATCAAGGAGAAATTCAAATGAGCACTTGATTAAGCAGGTTGCTTTCCATGTTGCAAACAATATTTAAGTTTCAGGGCAGTGATGAAAAATGACAATCGAAAGGTTTAGGTGCTAGATGAATTATAATAGTTGACTTCTTTTTCCTCATCTATTATGGTAAATACAAGGGTCTAAGTGGCAAACGCACCAACAGCTATTGGAGATATGATAGCTAGAGCTCCAGGTTTTATCATCTCTCTCAATGAAGCAGATGCGACAATAGATACACATCGACTATAATCTGGCTTCTCCTTGTAGTCCTGCAAATATAAACGACATACATACATGAAAAGTGCAACGAAACATATCAATGGTAGGCACGAGAATAGTAGAACACCAACCATGATGCCGGGCCTCTCAATAAATTGCCGCCTTACTTCGTTGACTACCTCTTGAGCACTGCGTCCAACGGCAGCACAGGCCCAAGCACTAAATAAATATATAAGCATAGAACCCAACAATCCACCCACGAACACTTCTGGTATGGCAATGTCAACCTGTATGATGATTACCAGCCTATCCTCAGAAGTAACAGTGAATAAAGAAAAGACAGCAAGCAAGGAACCCCTAATTTTATATGTAAAATAATACTGCAAAGAGATAAAGACAACAATAAATTGTACCTGATTGAAGGTTACACGAGCAAATGTAGCAACCTCATCCATATAAGCACTGAATAGAAGAAAAGATGCAAGTGCTGCAGAACCAATGGCAAATCCTTTGGTGGTAGCTTTTGTAGTATTACCAACTGCATCAAGAACATCAGTGATCTCCCTAACACTTTCTGGCTGGAAGCCACAAACAATAAGATTTAGATTAGAACATAAATAATATTTGCAATCCTAAAAATAGTAGTAAGAAAATTTCTCCATTGCAAGTAAAGTTATGCTAGAAAATGGTAGATTTACCTGTAGACTCATTTCAACGATTCCTCCAGCATTATCAGCTATAGGACCAAACATATCCATTGTAAGAACATAGGCTGCCGTACTTAGCATGCCCATAGTTGCCACAGCTGTTCCAAACAGTCCGCCAATTGGATTTCCCAGTTCATCCACCAGCCCTGATGTCTGACCCAACCAGAATGCTGAAACAATGGCTACACTTATGACAAGAACAGGGAGTGCTGTAGATTCTAAGCCCAAGCTGATGCCAGCAATTATGTTGGTCCCATGACCTGTAGAGCTAGCCAGAGCTAATGTTCTAACTGGTTGATGCTTGTAGTCGGTATAATACTTCGTAATCATAACAAAAGCATAGGCTGTTAAAATCCCAACTAGACCACATAAAGCAAAGTTCAACCATGCGGATGGCGCTTGTTCTGTGTATAACATCCACCGAGTAGACTGCAGTAGAGTAGACAACATAGGTAGCATAACAATTAAATCATCAAATACACTAAGGGAAAAAAGATGGGTCAAACAGATGGTCTTACCACACCAAATGTCAAAACTGCTAAAACTATAGTAACAGAATAGCCCTTCTGAAGAATTGCCATGGGATCTTCTCTAGAGCCAATTACTCCAGGGTCACGTGTGCCTCGAATAGAAATTATTCCTACTGATGATATCAGTAGATCAAACGAGTGAACAACAAGAGGGAAGAGGATAAAGCCGGATGGATCTGTGAAAAAAAGAAAAAAGAACAATCATGTTTCCAACGAGCAACAAAACAAGTATATGCCAAACTGGTGGATATTCTTTACAGTTCCTCTATCAATCATCAAGTGAGCAAAAATTAGTTAATCCTGCTGTTGACCACGCAAAATTAGTAAATAGTGCTGTTAACCTAGCTATCTACACTCTAGTTTCGAGCACAGTACATCAGAGAGGAGTTCGTTTTTCAAATTTGAGTAATACGACTACCCTAAGTTTAAGACTTGGAAATGGACTTCAAATTTGAGTAATACGACTACCCCTAAGTTGAAGAGTAATGAAACATATACCTTCAATTTTACATTTCTGCGCCATTGTTCCACCAAGAATCATAGCACTAATTATTTCAGCAGCAATACTTTCAAACAAATCAGCACCTCTAGCAGCACAATCACCAACATTATCTCCTACCTTCCAATAGGTAACAAATAAATGAGATCCATGATGAGAAGAATAAATTTGGTTTACTTGTCTAATTTCATCTTTTATCTTGTTAATTGAGGCTTCTTGACTAGTAATCAGAAATATAGGTAACAGAAGAGTTATCCTCCACTTTTGTGTTTTTCTTCAATTAAATCTTATGTGACCAAAGACAACTACATAAAAGTGTATTATGACTTCAGCATGAGCTCAACTTAAGCATTTAGCTATGAACAACATTTTTAAAACAGAAAATGAACTTACGTTTTATCTAGATAATTCACACAAATTAACTTAAGAATATAGATGCAAGGAAAAAAAAACATCGCAGAAGAAGAGAACATTTGAAAAGTTCAGAAGGTCTAAGCCTCAAGATGTGAAATAATTAAACTTCATTCTATTACCAAAATTTTCCAGAGATGTAGAATTCCAATAACACAATGAGAATGTGATACATTAATTTAGGATATTTACCAGATCCGCAATGACGGCAGGATTACGAGGATCATCTTCAGGGATTCCCTGTTCTACTTTACCAACAAGATCAGCCCCAACATCAGCTGCCTTTGTGTATATTCCACCTCCCAATTGAGCAAAAAGCGCAACAAAGGAAGCTCCAAAACCGTATCCAACAAGCAGAAGGGGCACTAAAAGAGAAACAATATCATGTTGATGTTTCCATTGGCTTTTAGCCTTTTATTAAATATATATGAGAATAAAAAGAAGAAAGAGTCTGTGTCAAGTAAGAACGTACAGTCATTGACCTTCATTCCACCAGGAGTGTCAACTCCTAACAAAACATAAAATGTGGAATACAGGACAGCAACACCTAACACAGCCATACCGACAACAATCATGGCTGAAAACCCACCAGCACGAACTGCAATCTGCAAACGGAAATGGGTGGAGGACAACAAGATAATTGTCAGCAAACAAATTGATGACTCTTAACACATTGTCTGTTTTAGATTGTTTTTATCAAGTAATCCATTATGTTTTGAACAAATAGTCATATTTCAGATAAGATTCATCCGGTGTAATCAATTAACCGTTAAGTAATACAAACAAACTAAGCTCTAATGAAAAAGATAAGTATACCTGTAAAGCCTCTCGTGCTGATCTCCTTGCCGCACTTGAAACCCGAACATTAGCTCGCACAGACACCCACATGCCAACATATCCAGCTATGCCTGAACAGAGAGCACCAAGAAAAAAGGCCACAACAGTAATATATGCAGAAGTTGCCCTGCATCAGAACAGCTATATCTTAGTGCCAAAACTTTTGAGCAACCAAAATCGTATTATCAAAGCAATCAGAGTTTAGGGACTCACCTCCCCAGGCCTGAAGACTCTTGTTGAGGACTTGTGCTCCGGAGCATATATATACTGAAGATAACCAACCCAAGTAATACTGCCATCTTAGAAATTGTCCCATACTGTGTACTAAAGAAACCCTCAGCCCCATCTCGTATGGCGTCTGATATCTAACATAGTACATGGAGAACTCAGTACTTTATAAATAGTAGTCAATTTGACAATTGGAAGCTACATTCTACATTCACTTTAACGCCAATTCGTGGAACATCAAACCACTATGATTGTAAAATTCAAAGCACAATGTTTTAATACTATAATTATCCTTCTAATTTCTTACTCAAAGAAAAAGGAGGGAAAATGAAAGTACATAAACTTTTTCCCATATTAGAGACTAAAAGGAATATTGTCCCTAGACCAAATTGGATCCTGTATTATATAAAATGTTTTGTAGAGAAGATTTCCGCATGTGAAGATTTTTGTATCAAAATCGATTTTTGTTTAAGCAATCCCATCACCGAGTAACAAGTAAGGAGTGGACAGTTCTATAATAAGGAGATTGACAAAGTGTAAGGTGATCTCAAGTGAAAGTGGAGAAAGGGGGAAGTTAGAGAGCAAGATCAGATAACTGCACCTCAACCATTTCAGGAGGTCCTTCATCCTTGGCAAGCACCCACTTTGTTAGATATATTGAGAAGATAAAACTGACTATGCAAACGGAAAACACAAATATGATAATAGGCGATGTGCTTGCACCCATGTAGAAAATAACTCCAAGAACCAGAAGCAAAAGCAGAAAAAGAACCCGGCTATTCATTCTCCTGAGAACACGAAATATCTGCAAGTAAAAATCAAGGTCACATCACAACCATATAACAAGAGTACAGAAACTTCAAGGAAATATAAGGAAAATTCAACAGAACACAACTTAAAGATGAAATTACCATAATAGAACTCCAAAAAGTTCAATGTTTTAATTATAATGAACATTTTTGTTTAAATGTTAAACAGTAGATTGATTCCCAAGTTTGAAGAATATGGTGTTAGCAAACTTAAACCTTCACCAAAGAATTTTAGTTTTGACGAGATAGACCTCTCAAAGATTCGAACACGTATTGACAACGCAAGGAAGCTAGTCAACAATCAACATAGGGAGAGCCACATCCTTGATCCTTCTAGGAGACGCATGGAAAATTCAAACGTGAATCAAGCCCATAGAGGAGATAGTTCCAATAATTAATTTGAATCAATTTGCCTCAAGTCCTCGATTTTAAGAGTCAATAGTATTGTTGCAAATGAGAATAGGTCAATTAAACCAATTTACATTGCAACATTAAAGTTCTATCATGAACATGGTTAGAGCAATCTAATGTCATCTCTCTCCCCTTTACCATTAAGAAAAACCACGGTCTTCTAGAATACCCTATGTAAGATTTCTAATTCAATCAATAAGATCCTTTAGTAAAAAAGAGTATGCAGTTACAAATAATTGAAGAATAATGAGCATAAAACTTCCAGAACCAGTTAGGAGTAATATTTACGACTATGGTGATTTTGCCTGAATGTAAAATGACAATTCTTTAAAGGATAATGAAAGAATAAAAATGAGAGTTCTTACCAAGGGAGAATATGATTTACTGCGCATGCTAGGAAACGTCCTGACCCTTTCTTTATAAGGCCCTAAGTCACCACTCTCCATCATGATGTCCATGGGGACAGCTTGGAAGATGTTCTACCTCCCAATGCACTTCACAAAAGGATCGAGTCACCAGCTAGGAGAAAGTCACACCCCCAGATACTAGCTGAATCAAAATGTACGAATCGAAGTACCTAATCGTCAGCTGAACATATGCCAACCTCACTGTAGTGACAAATAAATCAGTACCATTGTCAACCCTATCCGATAAAAGCTAAACGCAACAATCAAATTGTCCTTAAGCACCAATTAAATATCTTGCATTAAAAACCCCTATTTCAATCCAAACATTAAAAAAACAACATATCAGGCAAGAAATTAAACAACTCGAGTCTCCATTACTCAGAAAAATAAAAAAAAATCCAAACCAGACTAGGCCTCATCGAACTAAGTGGGTTCGATTATACAAATGACACATCTCCATTACTAATAAAATTTCATAATACATTGAACTGACAATTCAGTTAAAGCTAAATTATATATAAATATATAAACAAAAACACACGCAAAAAAATAAACCGTTACTTTTCAAAAAATAACAAAGCTGAAAAAACCCTAATTAATCCAAAACCATACACACAATAATCCACAGAAAAATCCACCCTTGAGATCTAGCTAATACAAGAACAAAAAAGGGTTCAATCATAACTACGAAATGAAAAAGCCCAAATCAGAAAAACCACACTTAAATCAACAAATTTCGTAATACTCACCACTGTACAAACCAACACAAATGCAATACATAAACGAATCAATTAAACAAATTCCCATATTGGGTTTGTTTTAATTTACAAAAGAAAATGTGGGATTACCTTAAAATCGCTAATCAGTAGACCCCGTGAAGAAAAAAGTGCGTTCTTTTGTATAAAATTCCGTTATTTTGGGACAATTATTTTTGGACAATTGTTTTGGGACAAGTACACAACTACCTCTTGAGAGAGAGTGTGATGTCTCTCTTTTTCCTTGACTATTTTTTTAATGTTAGTTGTTGAGAAGAATTATTTAGTTTTATGACTAAATGCATAAAAATTGTAGTACTCAAATTACTATTTTGGCCACTGAATCAAACTTCATTTAAGTATACTTATAAATAAGGAGATAAAATAGTCATTTTACTCATAAAAACACAATTTGAGTGAGGATAACAACTGAGGCTCGCTACACAGCAGAAAGAGCACCTTGTACCAAAATGTTTGTCATGTTTGGAATGCCATGTCAGAAGGCCAATTAGATGATGCCATGTAATCACATGTTCTGTTCATTGTCGACGTGGCACCCTTCTTCACGTTTCTCAAATGATAAAAATACGATGAATC
This sequence comes from Echium plantagineum, assembly GCA_003412495.2. Taxonomy (NCBI): domain Eukaryota; kingdom Viridiplantae; phylum Streptophyta; class Magnoliopsida; order Boraginales; family Boraginaceae; genus Echium; species Echium plantagineum. The sequence continues at coordinate 31,721,277 of CM016566.1, read as the reverse complement.
GAACTCGACTTTTGGTTGGAAACAAAATGATATCGAATCAAAATAGTACGATCCGAAAAACGATAAAATTATTGAAAATATAAATTTGTAATTAATTATGCTAGAAAGACAAGTATTTAGAAATAAAAATTTGATGCTAGAAAGACAAGTAAAAGAGAACAGAGGTATTATTTAAAGTAGTTATATTTGCAATACTTTTTTAAATTACACAAAATTTTAAACTTTTTAGATTTATTACACAATTTATTAAATTAAAATAGACTAAATAACCCATTAAATTTCCAAATGAAAAAAATTCTCAGTCCAAACTTATTATAACTAATAATAACATGATTTTGAGTTAATCGAACAGTCTAGTGGAAAAGGCTCTCGTAAGTGATCAGAAGGTACTGAGTTTGAATCTTACCTCATCGCTAATTTACAAACAAAAAAAATAACATGATTTTAGCTTCTCAACTCTAAGAAGTTTAAGAACTTCAAACTCAAACTAAGGGTCTTGATAGCTCCCTATCTAGGTATGATGTTAGAAGTTGGCGAGGGATGTGCCTCGCCTGATCATGGAATTAGAACTTGTCCGTTAACCATTTCGAGACACAAGGTTAGCTCCCACTGGGAATCGAGGCTGGTGGCTTTGCACTTTGCACTATAATTCTTTACCAGTTGAGATATGCCCAGGACTTTAACTTCTAAACTCTACATTATACATATAAAGTCAACATAAGTGTATTATTTTATGTTTTTTGTTTTATCATAATTATATATTTCTAAATTTTATTTAGTTCCTCCGTCCTTTTTCCTAAGTTTGCTTTCTATTTTCGGAGTCAAACTTTGAAAATTGTGACCACCAATTCTTATTAGCTAATAAGAAATAATATAATCATATGAAATATGTTAGATTTGTTTCCACATGTATTTTTGAAATATCAACCTGTTATAACTTGTACCCTTGTAGAATTAAAGATATTTACGCTTTAAATCGTATTTCAATGACCGTGAAAAGTTAACCGAACCACAGAAAAAAGGACGGAAGGAGTATTATTCCATTTTTACCTTTTTTTTCGCCTCCATTTTTATAAATAATGTATATGGTGGTGCAGTCAATTATGACTAGTATTTAGAAGTACAATATGTTCTTAGTTTGGAACTAAAATGAGCAAGTTTGTGGTTTTCAAAATAATAATTTTGTTAAGGAATGTATTCTTATTTTGTTTTTTTGACTTCATGTGAACTCTATTTGATTTGAAATCATATACTTCAATTTTTTTAATTGTTATGTACCAGAAAAAAATACCGTACTAAATCAATTTCTATCAAAATCGATATAAACCGAACCGATTCAAACTGGACTAGTTTTCAACTGTTTATATAGTAAAAACCCCGATATGATTGGTTTCGCATAAAAAAACTCGGAAAGAACCAATCACACCAAACCAAAAACATCCCTAACTTCATCCATCTCATTTTCTACCGCTTTATTTTGTATAAAGTTTTATAAAAAAAATCAAATTTATCTCACATTACTCCATTTTCAGTCCACAAATTTAAAGTAAAATGGAATTAATTTTGGGATTTTTATTTTAAGAAAAGTAGACATACATATTCGGACAACCATCAAAATTTTGTTTGCAAATATAGTTTTAAGTAGCTGAAATGTAGTAACGTTTCGCAAATTATAATAAAACTTTATGAAAATGTTACTTCCTCCGTCTTTTTTTATCTTGATTTATAGATTTTTCAAAGTCGAATTTTAAGAACTTTGACGATGAACCTTCATTAGTAGCTAAGAAATAATGTAGTCATATTGAATCTTGTTAGGTTCATTTCAATCTATATTTTTGAAATACGTTTTTTATAACTTTTATACATATATAATTAGAGATGTTTTTATTCTATATTGTGTCTTGATGACTGTAAAAAGTCAAAAAACCAAGATAAAAAAGACAGAGAATATAAGATTATGGTAACATAGGAAAACAAATATTTATTACTAATATTGTCTACTTACATGAATTTATTGGGGGAAGTAGAATGTTTTTAACTCAAACATGAAAGTCATTAAATAATAGTATTATTAAAATTTAAAAAAACATTAAAAAGTAGTCATTCTTCTTATTTAATAACCTTGATCAACTTCAACTACCATGACGTAAGTAACGTGATCTATATATGTCTCTTCAGTTAAAAATAAGAGTTCTAATTTGAAATTCAGATTACTAGTTATTAATATATGAGCAAATGGCTTCATCGATCACTTACGTTTGTTAAAAAACACTAGTCGATCACCCTAGTATGACTTTATATACTTTCGATCACCCATGTTGGGTATTATGTGTATTTTTTGTCACTCACACGTTTTTTTGATACAACTCTTAATTTTTTGAAATTTTTAACATTTTTGTAAGGGTATTTTAGTCATTTTTCAATAATTTTTTTAACTTACATCAACTAACTTTCATTAACTTCCATTGCATTCTACATTTCCATGACAAAATTATGGGAAAATGACTAAACTACCTTTACAAAAATGTTAAAAATTTCAAAAAATTAAGAGTTGTATCAAAAAACGTGTGAGTGACTAAAAATACACATAATACCCAATTTGAATGATCGATGTTGAATCGTATCACAACTAATGACGAATATTAATAATCAAATGGACTCTCTTACCTTCGTAAGGAGCTCCTGATATGTATTTATAACAATGATTATACAAGTGATTTACATGGTGAAGGGGTCTAATAATTATCTACAATAACTAACTCCTATAATATAGTGTAACACTTATCGCTAGACAATCGTATATATCCAATTCTCCCCTTACAAGCTGAAGTCGGGCGAGAAGCAAGCCGAAGCTTGTCACGAAAGAATGTAAACCGAATAGTCGACAGTGGCTTGGTCAACACATCCGCAATTTGATCCTTGGTAGAAATAAACTGAATGAGGAGCTCACGACGCGCAACCCTTTCACGTACAAAGTGATAATCAATCTCGATATGCTTAGTTCGAGCGTGAAAGACTGGGTTGGCAGCTAAATAGGTAGCCCCGAGGTTGTCACACCATAGGATAGGAGGCTTAGCTATCGACAACTGGAGCTCACGAAGAATGGCCATGGACCAGCATACTTTAGCAACACAATCTGCCAGAGCTTTAAATTCTGACTCAGTAGAGGATCGGGCCACGGTGCGTTGCTTCTTGGATTGCCAGGATATTAAGGTAGAACCGAGATAAACAGCATAGCCTCCTGTGGAACGCCTATCATTTGAAGAGCCAACCCAATCCGCATCGCTAAAGGCCTGAATAGAAAAATCTGCAGAAGGAGAAATAAGCAAGCCAAGATGAAGGGTACCTTTACATATCTAAGTATCCGTTTGACAAGCAAGAGATGTTCTGGCTGCGGATCATGCATATGTTGACAGACTTTATTAACGGCAAAGGCGATGTCCGGACGAGTCAGAGTGAGATACTGTAAGGAGCCAACCAACTGACGATACAGAGTAGCATCAGTCGGAGAGCAATCAGCAGACGGATCAGCCAAAGTAGTCGCCATTGGAGTTGATGCCGGTTTGCAGTTGACCATCTGGGCTTTGTCCAATAAGTCGATCATGTATTGGCGTTGGGACAGAAGACGACTACCATCCGCCTGTTTGAGTGCTTCAATGCCTAGGAAAAAATTCAGGTTACCAAGATCCCGAGTGACAAACCGAAAGCTCAGAGCAGCAATGAAAGTGTTGATGGCATGGTCATGACTCCCAGTAATAAGTATATCATCAACGTACACCAGCATGACTATCTGAACACCTGCACGAGAGAAAATAAACAACGAGGTATCTGCCTTGGACTGCAGAAACCCATAAGATAGCAAGAACTCTTGCAAACAGTGGAACCAAACACGAGGAGCTTGCTTAAGGCCGTACAAGGACTTATTCAATTTACACACATACTAGGGACGAGTGGAATCAACAAAGCCCTGGGGCTGCACCATATAAACAGTTTCATCAAGAGTGCCATGTAAAAACGCATTTTGAATATCTATTTGCATAACAGACCATTTATAAGTAACGGAAAGAGTTAACATAATACGAATAGTGGCTGATTTTATAACTGGACTAAAAGTTTCGGAGAAATCAATACCTTCCATTTGATGATTGCCTTTCGCCACTAGTCGTGCGCGACGACGAGTAATAGCACCATTGGAATCCCGTTTCAGCCTAAACACCCATCGACACCCGACAACATTCATAGTCGACTCAGGAGGAACCAAGGTCCATGTATTTGTGCGAATCATGGCTGTAATTTCTTCGCACATGGCTTGACGCCACAAGGAGCATTTGTTTGCTTGGGAAAATCAAGTGGGCTCGGTCTCAAGGGGTGTTACAGTGAGAGCATGGGGCTGGGATTCGAGTTTCTTGCGAGACGGCTTGGGGTTGGTCCGGAGACGCATAGGATGGGTGGGAGGAGGTACTACGGAGATGAGTGGGGGCTGAGGGACAGTCGGATTGGGCTGTGAGGGAGATGAGCTGACAGGAGGTGAAGATGGGGTCAAGGCGAGCTGAGGAGAGCTGGGCGAGTGGGACAGGTGTGGGTTGTTCGTGTGTGGCAGTGGATGTGATAAGGCAGTAGGGTGAGGGGACGGAGGAGGTGAGGGAATGGAGGGGGAAGACACGGCTGGAACAAGGGGTGAGGGGAGCGAGGGAGATGAGGGAGGAGCTATCGGTTCGGGGGACGAGGGGGGAGGCAGAACAGGGCTGCTGGCAAAGGGAGGAGAGGGGACAGACGTAGGTGGGGGAGGGGATTGGGAAGGGAATATATGCTCAAAAAACTTAACAAATTTGGCGATGTAGATACGCCTAGAGTTTATATCCATACACCGATAGCCATGGTGCGACGGAGAATAACCCAAAAAGATAGACGGAGAAGAACGAAAAGAAAACTTATGGGAATGATAGGGTCGTAAGTACGGGTAGCACAAGCAACCAAAACTTTGCAAGAACGAGTAATCAGGAGAACATTTATACAGGAGCTCAAAGGGAGACACATGTTGGTTAGTAGGCGTAGGCAAACGATCAATTAAATAGATTGCGGTTTCAAATGCATAATGCCAGTAAGACAAATCAAGGTGAGAATGTGACAAAGGCGTTAAACCCGTATCAACGATGTGTCGATGACGTCGTTCCACTCGACCCATTTGTTCATGAGTGTGAGGACACGACACTCGATGACCAATACCGACATCTTTAAAATATTTATGACAAGAACGATATTCACCGCCCCAATCTGTTTGAAGAAATTTGATTGGAAGTCCAAATTGACGCTCAACAAATGATTGAAATTGTTTAAAAACAGTTAAAGCATCTGATTTAAAAACTAGTGGATAAAACCAGACAAAGCGTGAGTAGTCGTCAACAAAAATAATAAAGTAACGAAATCCATCAGACAAAAGCAAAGGGGCGGGACCCCATACATCAGAGAAAATGAATTCAAGAGGACGAGTACTGCGTTTATTACTTAAAAATAGAGAAGTTTTAGCGAGCTGGCCCATCGGACAAGCAGTACAGGACTGACTCGAGACATAACAAGGACCAGAAGTAAAATTCTTAACCAGACGCTGACACACCCGATCATGAGGGTGACCTAACCTATGATGTCAAATAGGCGACGATACATGACTCGATAAAGCAGATAAAACATGTGATGAATCCCCCGCAGCACTCGATGTAAAATGATAAAGCCCCTGATTACTCTTCCCGATAAGTAGAGGAAGATGCGTTACCTGATCCTTAACAACAAAATAAGTGGGATGAAATTCAAAATAAGCATTATTATCGGTACAGAATTTTTGAACAGAGAGTAGTGATTTATTAGCACTTGGCACATGAAGAGCTTTAGAAAGAACAAGAGATTTCGAGGAAGAAGAAGGAAAGAAAATAGTACCAGTATGGGCGATGTTCATGTGCTGACCGTTGGCTACTTGGAGTGTATCTGGGCCAGAGTAGGCAGCTGGATTATGCGCCGGTATCGGGAACCCATGGAGCAAAAGAATGAGTCGAACTGGTGGTGTGCAGCGGACTGGAGGGAGGAGCAGCAACAGATCCTGCATAATTGGCTTGATGAGATGGTCGATGAGGGCATGTGTTTGCAAGATGCATCGTCGATTCACAAACATAACAACGGCTCTTTGTTTGAGAGGGGAAAGAGGATGCGGCTGGGCTCTTGCGGTCAGAATGGTAGCGCCCATTCCCACGAGAAGAGCGGCCCCTGGAATAACGACCACAACCTCTTGAATGAGACCCCATATCACGTGACACATAGTGAGCAGCCATGGGGGGAGTGGGAAGAATGCCTTGTGTCGATTGAGGAGCAACAAAATTGTAATCCGGATTGACGAAGTCGTGCGTCAAAGCATAGTTGTGGAGTTCTTCATAGGAGATGGGTGTCTCCCGAGAATAAACCATGGACTTGAGAGCACGATACTCATCATTCAACCCCCGTAAGATGTAGATAATGAACTCCGCTTGAGAGGGTTGTTTACCAATGGCCGCCAATGCATCATAAGCGGACTTAGCTTTGCTTAAGTATGCGCCAATGGAGAGGTTGTATTGTTTGATAGTTATCAATTGATCTTGGAGACACAATTGCGTGGAGAAAGAGGGGTTGGCAAGAGACGTTTGAAGAGCACTACATATCGCATGAGATGTCTTCTTCCCGACGGCAATGGGGAGAGTCTCCTCGGACAAGGAGGATATGAGAAGACTCTTGATAAGGCTGTCTTGTTGCACCCAAATGGCATAGGCAGGATTAGCGATGAAAACGACAGTGGAAGAGGGAATAAAAGAGGGAGGGCATGGGATACTGCCGTCTACGTAACCATAAACTTGATTGCCTGTAAAAAAGGGCTCCATTTGCGTAACCCAATGAAGATGATTGGAGTTGGTGAGCTTGATGGATATGTAGTGATGAGCATGTGTGAGAGGTGTGAGAGGTGGTGTGAATGGTGGTACAAGGGAGAGAGACGGGGTAGGAGAGTGAGGGAAAGATGGCAAAAAAGTTGGGGTATTTGGGTAATGGACGGACCTGCAGAAGGTGAGGCATGGGTAGGCTGCAATACGGGTGAAGAGGTCACCCCTGGTAGACCAGAACTCGCGGTTGCATCGATGGAGGCCGAGGCTGAGATGGAAAGACCTTCTGATACCATGTTGAATCGTATCACAACTAATGACGAATATTAATAATCAAATGGACTCTCTTACCTTCGTAAGGAGCTCCTGATATGTATTTATAACAATGATTATACAAGTGATTTACATGGTGAAGGGGTCTAATAATTATCTACAATAACTAACTCCTATAATATAGTGTAACACTTATCGCTAGACAATCGTATATATCCAATAATCGAAAATATACAAAGTCATACTAGGGTGATCGACTAGTATTTTTTAACAAACGTGAGTGATCGATGAAGCCATTTACTCTTAATATATTTTAAAATATTTATCATGAACCTTATGTAGATTTTAAGTTCCAATTCTGACAAAAGTTATGTTGGATTGTTGATATTGATTACCGTCAACAATGGATCAATGCCAACATGTCTATTATCACCTGATCGTAACCGTTAAGTTTAATAACATTGACATCATCAAACTTAGGGCCTGTTTGTTAAATTTTTTTGGCACTTAAAATTAATGTATTCAGTACTTATTTAATTAAGTCTGTTTGTTAATAGAAAAAATTAAGTACTGAACTCCAAATGTCTAAAAAGGTGTTTGGCCGGTGTTCACCTTTATAATCCTTAAAGAGTTAATGATTGGGAACATCACTCACTTTTTTCAATATTACCAGTTGATCACTTATCTTTTAAAGGGTCTCAGTTGATCATTCACTTTAAGGTGAGTGATCAACTGAGACCCTTTAAAAGGTAAGTGATCAACTGATGATATTGGAGAAAGGTAAGTTATGTCCTCGATCATTGACCCTTAAATCAAATTCATCTAAAAGAAAATTGCATTGTTGAGATACACATGCCACATCGAAAATCGCTGCTCTCTTTGGTCAATATATAAGATCTCGGGTTACTCCCTCTACTGCTAATTGGTTTTATAATGGAACTTCATAGCCTCTTAAAATGAGATCATGAGCCAATCCCCAAGTTGATGAGGCAAGTGTAACCCTGTGGATGTTTTTCCAACTAGGAAAAGTATGCGCATGATCGGGTTACACGTGAGTGGGAGTGCTCAGATGCACATCTACATCGGAAATCGTTGTCCTTTATGGAAAATATATAAAATCTTGTGAGACTTCCTCTGTAGACAATTGCTTTTATAGTGAAACCTCATGAACTTTTTAACATGCATGGATCATCCAACTACTCAGAAAAAAAATTATCATCATTTAAAATATAGAAAACATTTATGGCCTACAGTTACCATCAATCTTTTCTTATCCTTCATCAAATGTCGAAGCCTTAATCTCATATTACATGACCATAAATGAATCTTTCAACATTTTATAGTTCAAACGATTGTGCATCCTTTTGTAATTCTAAAATAATTAATAGGACAGTTAAGATTTTGAAAATACAATCAGTCAATAGAAATATGACACTATGTGTTGGTAAATCAACATTCTTTAATTTATGTCTTAGTGTCAGATTAATGAATAATAAGTTAGCTCGAATTTCTTGGATGTAAGAAGATCTAGAGAGCAAGAATAACATCATGGTAGAAACAAAACAATTATATATCATCTCTGTAGCGTCTGAAAAGTTTTATTAAAAGTCCTTAAAGAAAACTTGTTAGAGTATAAATAAATTTATATCAAACGATTGGGGTTCAACTATCAATCTATTTATCTCCTACCTGTGTTAGCGTCTACAATATAGCTCAAGCTTGAATCGAGTTGGGTATCGGCTTGAACATCGGTATGGGTGGATATAAGTCAAGGAACTTCCAGCTTGTTCTTAGACATGATTTTCGAATGCTTGAATATTTGAAGATTCGAATAAGTCAATGGATTCGCAACTTGTTCTTGAAGTTGATCATCAAATGCTTGAGTGTTTGAAGATTCGCATAAGTCAAGGGCATTTGCAGCTTTATTTTTTAACTTGATTGTCGAATGCTTGAATGTTTGAAGATTCAAATAAGTCAAGGACATCCACAACTTGTTCTTGAACTTGATTGGGAATGCTTGAATGTTTGAAGACTCGAATAAGTCAACGGCCTTTGCAGCTTTATTTTTGAACTTGATTGTCGAATGCTTGAATGTTTGAAGATTCAAATAAGTCAAGGGCCTTCACAGCTTGTTCTTAAACTAGATTGTTGAATGCTTGAATGCTTAAAGATTCGAATAACTCAAGGGTCTTCGCAGCTTGCTTTTGAAAATTCGAAGATTCAAAATTTTGAATGTTGACGACTTCAAACGCTGATGAGTGCTGAATAAGTGTTATTTGATGTAGAGTTTCTTTTTTCTTTTACTTTGTATTTCTTCTTGTAAAACTGAATTTCTTCCTTTCAATAAATGAGAAAATCTTTATCTATAGGCATGTTGACCACCAATGGACTTGGGTATTATCTTGATCTTGGCTTCTTCAATAATTATTCTCTTAACTTAATTAGGGAATAATCGTACGCTATAATCGATAAATTGTATCTTTCTATTTGTTTAAAAGACATAATTATATCAATTATTTTCACGTATTTACTAAACAATTACTTATTATGATCTTGATTTCTCATATGCCGAACCATAATTAGACATAATTTGATAACGAAGGTCACATGTAAATATCTGATTGGATCACATTATTTAATTTAACTAGACTCCGAAGTATAATTTATAAACTTGAAACTTAATCAATTGACTTAATTCGAATATTTATTAAATAAATTTTCATTACGAGATCTGAAATATGATGTAAATTATATGAAGGTTGTGATTTTAGATACGATATCCTATAGAGAGGAAGAGGAGAGCATCTTGACTTATGATCCGTTTGTTTTCTAGTGAATGTAAGTTAATCTAGGTGAATCACATCATTCACCCTGTTTGGAATAAATAAAAAAATAAGGTGAATGTAGGTTAATGTATGTTAATAGATTTATTTCATTCCCCCTCAAATGATTCACCCTCAAATCAGGATGTAATGGTAGGTTAATGGATTGATAATTTTATTATTATTATTACTTTAGACTAAAACACTTATTAGTATTATTTCCTCCGAAAATTCTAATACTCCCATATTTTTTTCTAAAAACATACTCCCTAATAAATTACATAAATCTACCGTCACCACATATATTACAAAAGCCTAATTAATATTACTTCTTCATGTTCTATTAACAAATATGATTTGAATTTCCTTATTCATGTTGGACTAACATATACTTATTATTTAATATATTGGATCTTTGCCTGGTTGCCTCAACGTAACTATATTTGTCTTATTATTTTTAATTAAGTAATATAAGAGGTTTCATTAAATATTTAAATTTGAATAAAATATTTGTTTATTAATGCACATCATGTATCTATATATTTGTATTTATATTCTTATTAACATGCAATAATAGTTTTGTTGGTATTAAATAATATTTTTATTATTATTCAACAATACTTTTAGTAGATATTGAATTTAAAGAAAAAGATTGAAATATTATTGAAGAATGTGTAAATTACAATACTATTAACATAATTGAAGTTAGTGTAAAAAAGATTTGAATATTATTATAGAATGTGTAAATGGTATTTAATTTGTAGTTGTAGGAATATCGATAATTATAAATTTGTAGTTTTTATTATAACTTTTAGTATTGTTATGTAATGAATATAATTTTAGAATCATATTTTTATGTTATTATTTATATTAATTCACCTAGTAAAGAATAATGATATCCAAACAGAATTATAATAATTTCAGCTACATTCCCTAACCTAAGTTAATGTTAAAAGTTTACCCTCACTTAGATTCACCTCGATCCAAACGCACTATTACAGAGAAAAGGGGTGATGTGAAGTGAAGTTGAAAATCTTGTTCAAGCTAAACTCCGAGGGTATATTTGAAAAATCAACTAGAGATACTATATTTAGATACCGTATACAACATTTGCGTTTAACTATGTGATTGCATAGCTATTCACAATTGTAGGACACTCAATTTTTACAGAAACAAAATTGACTGGTCCTTGAACAATATGTACAAACAGAATCACAGTAAACACTACATAAACCGGATTGTGAAGTCCCAGGGAAGGGCTCTTACAAGACAAATATTTTGCAGATTCAAGACCTCTACGATGTTCGGAGCTGCCCATTTTGCTTCGTTTGGATACCACGCTTCGAAAATTTACTCAAAATGTATGCCATGGCGACCTTTGCCCCCAGGTTAGAATGTCCTCGAGATAGGCAGATCGCGCCACCAAGTAGAACTAACCCATTAGCTATCAACTTACTAGATGGTCTTCTAGACAGCTTCCTTACACTACGATCCTGGACTACTTGACGAGAAACAGGGCTAAGGTTGGCCAATTCTGCAGGCCGTGAAATGTTCACATCTTCTGTATTATCCAATTCACGGGGAACCTGCACCATACACATAGATATCACCCACCAACAAAGTAAGAGAACAAAAGGCATATCCAAAAATAGACATTTCGTTAAGTTAATACCGAATATTTATATCTAGGGAGTGAAGACTAACGACAACTTCATATTGACGAAAGATACTACATTGAAGACTAAGCAGATTTTCATATATGTAAAGGCCTGATGGTATATAACATGGTTTTCAGTTTCAATATATAGTTGGAATTGCAGTAAAATAGAGGCCGATCAGCATGAGTGGTGACTGGTGAATGTACAAAAAGTAATTGTTTTGTATACAACCTTGTGTAAAGCTGCTCAATCAGAAAGTAAATGGAACGCAAGTTTAGTCTTTTTTTCACCTTCACAATAAATGCTAATTAGTCGGTTGCCTCCTAAACCATCGATTAATTTTCAATCAGGTCCTCAGGTATCAGTTCTTTTCTAGGGTGCCCCCCAAACTATTTTTTCTTTCTGAGATGCCCCTGAACCCATTTTTGATGGTTGATCTTTCAAAATTTGAACTCTATATTTTTTATATATGTTCTATAATACTTGAAAAATCCATTTATGTAAAATATATTTGAATTCCTGTTGGACATGATAATCTTGACTAGATTAAGCCTTAAAGGTAATTATGTTAGACCACCAAAAAGAACGTATCAATCTTTTGAATTTGCCATCAACAGAAGCATGTATGAAGATGACACAATCTGCTAACCTTTTGAATCAGAGTGATCGCACTAACAGTCGGAGAAACTGCAACATGGTTTCCAGGGGAGTACTTCCGAAATGAGTTATCCATTTTACAAACATAACTCCATATGCCTCTTGAAAATGCTACCTTAGCCATCTCTATATTCAACCCAGAATCTTCCTGGTGCACCATTCTTATCTCACATGCATCTCGCCCAGGAACTGCAAGAATGGAGCTATATTGAAGTGAGAAAGTTGGACAAAAAACAGCAAGAAGGTACCAACTACAGAAGTGAGCTTCGCTGCTGAATATTTAGTGTAAGGCAGAGACTTGCCTTTACTGATTCTCCAACCAGATCTGAAGAGCCCCACCCTTACATACTTCTTTTGCCTCGGAACTGAAGGATGTTCACATTCCTGATGGATATTAATATAAAATATTTTCAGATACGTATCTACTATCTAGTAATGTGTGTTTTGTGTATATAGATTATAGATGTCAAGGCCTAATAATAGTGAATATGACTACGAATAATATAGAAACAAAGCCAAGTTTTATAGCCAGTAATTAAAAACAAGGCTGGGAAGGGAATACAATTTCAGTTAAGAAAACATATGTAATGATAAGAGTATCTTCAGGAACCTTCAAGTACAAGCACAGATAAAAAACAATGAATAAATCAAACAAATAGGCTGGGATTAGTCGGAGCGGGTTGCGCAACAAAAAGTTATATATCAGTACAACTGATTCATTCGTAGCCCAGAGCACAGAAATCAATTATGCTAAGCAATAAATTTGCAGCTACAATATATATGTAAGTTGCATTTTTCATAAGAAATTAAATGGTACGTAAATTTAAAGAACCGACAACAAGGGAAGCTTCATGGTTCACATTTATGTTGTAAAATCACTAACAATATTTGTTTGGTGTTGACCAGTTCACTGTTTGTCTTGTTATGTGAGAGGTGTAATAAGTGAATGAGATAACTAAACTATAACGAAAAGGCCACAGGAGTCTAGAAAGGCTCACCCACAGGTACAGAATAAAAAAATGTTGATCCAAAAGTGCTGCTAGAATACCTTGCTAAAGCAGTAGAAAGAATGGTTCTTGCCTTCCCAAACTCTCCAAGCCAAAACATATTCTCTGGGTGTCAAAAGAGGAAACTTCTTTACCATCTGCCCTATCTCAGTACCAGTTATCCCATCAACCTCTAACTGTCGGTGGTCAATAAGGGTCTTGTCCCATGTTTTCCGATAATCGTTATCCATGTAAAAATCCCTCAATATCTCCGGCGAGCAACCCTCAAAGACAGTAACACTCAAATACTTTATGGGTCCATCCTACAAAACAAATGAAACTAAGCATGAAAAGGCCAACAACAATATCCTAGCTTACTAAAAACTAGATTATAAATTATAGGCACATAACAACCTTTTCCTTACGACATTTGGCAGAATATGAGATGCTACCATTCCTCTTATCAATAACATTCTCCCATCCATCATTCGTGTCCAGCTTGTCATCCAAATTATCGATCAAATACTTGAGATCTAATTCAGACACAGCAGCAGAACTTCTAGAAAATACAATCAACTAAAACTCAACAACAGAATAAAGTGTACACTAAAGTTAACATTTTTATCGAAACCGTCCCTTAATTTGAAGGATTGACATTTTATGTTTTGAACTTAGATACTTTTGCATATCTCAGAAAATATATCAAAAGATAGTATGGTCAACTAGTAAACTATTAACATGATAATTTTGATTGAAATCAAAGTTATGTACATCAATTAAATCCACAAAGTTCGTTAATTTTGACTATTAAAAACCAAACTACACAATTTCAAATATTAAATCCACAAAGTTTGTTAATTTTCTTTATCCAAATCAAACTAGACCATTTTTTTTACTATACAATCAACAAAGTTTGTTAATTCTAATTATCGAATATCAAACTGGAACATCTTTTTAACAATTAAACCCAAAAAGTTCATTAATTTTGACTATCGAAAATAAAACTAGACCGCCATTTTTTACAACGGAATCTACGAAGTTCGTTAATTTTGACTATTGAAAATCAAACTACACCGTCTATTTTACTATTAAATCCACAAAGTTTGTCAATTTTGACTATGGAAAATCAAATAATAGAATCCTAAAATCCACAAATTTAGCTAATTTTGACCAATAAAAATCAAAGTGGACAATCTTTTTGGGAAATACCTTATCTGGGCAGATGAAGAAGAATCTTTCTGGTTTGTATTACACCTTACAGGTACAGGTTGAACATTTTTTGTTTGAATCAGACCAACTGAACCCCTTTTCGAACCAACAAATCGAAACAAATATGAGCCTAATCTCAACAGCAATTTCCAAAGGAAAATGAACAATACAACTCCAAGGGAATAACGAAACCCATGTGAATAGTAAGCAAAAGTGGTGGTTTCAGTGAAATCTATCCCAAAAAGTTGTCCAATTTCGGATTCAATACCTTCCATTGAAGATGGTGGGGGGATTTGTTCAAGAATGTAATGGAAGAGAGGGAAATTGGTTTTTATTTATTACACATTTACATACGCCCACTCATTCCAATCCAATATTGTTTGATTTTTAGGACACTCATATAGTAGGAGAAATTTTGAAGAATGCCTCCTCACTTTTATTTTTTTATTTTTTGCTCCCTTACTTCTTCTTTTTTTTGGATTTGAGTACCCTTCCTCTCAAAATGACTAAATTACCCTTAATTATACATGCTTTTATACGATTTTGTATAATTTGATATGCAAAACTCGTATAAAAAACCAACAAAGAAATGATTCGAGTGTGGGGGTTTAATACCCATTATTTGAAAAAAAATGATAATTCTCGAATGTGTATACTAAAATAATATTGGTAGGTATATGTGATCTATATGAGGACAATGTAATTGAGCTAGTGCAATATGTCAAGTTCAAAGAATTACTTTGATAAGTTTTAGAAGAAGAAAAGAAAACCTTTTTTGTATATGAGGGATTAAAGTGTTTGTTCAACAAACTACTGCCAACAATCAATACCACCATCACTGTAACCACCAACATCACATACTCCCTACCCCCACCACTAACCACTAACATCACATACCTCCTCCACTAACCACAACTAAAAAAAACACCTTATATTCCTTCTTCAATTCAAAACCTCACTGTATGAATAATGATCGAAAGTACAACAATGTAAATTAGTGATTATAGAAATTGTAAACGAAATAAAACTAGAATAAAGTTATCGGTTTAAGCTGCGCCGTGGTATAGAAACCACTGCCTTGAAAGCTCTATCGTTATTATTGCATTTGACTAAGTCAAAGTGACCGTTGTTTGCTGAATAATAGAATTAAGAGGAGGAACGTTACTAAGATTAGAAGAATACATTGGTTTAAATGAGTTTGACTAACCTTCATTTGACTTGGTCAAAAGATCGTTAGTCTATGTTTATACCAAACGATTGGATTTATCAGCCTTTATTCTAACACTCACCACCACCAACCACCACCCTTTCCACCACCACCATCATCACCACCAACCACCATCATAATAAAAAACACTCCACCACTTATTTGTTATGTTAAGAGTCTTTGGGGTTCCACTCTAAAACCAATTGGCTATAGAGGGAGTATCCCAAGATCTTATATATTGACCCGGGAGGACACCGATATCCGATGTGGGATGTGCATCTTAACACTCTCCCTCACGTGTAACCAGATCGTCGGTGGAATTTTCCTCGCCGGTAATATTTGCCGAAAACAACATTGGCGGCGTTATATGCCGGAAACAACATTGGCGGCGGGGTTACACGTGCCTCATTAATTCGGGTATGGCTCATGATACCATGTTAAGAGTCTATGGGGTTCCACTCTAAAACCAATTGGCTATAGAGGGAGTATCCAAGATCTTATATATTGACCCGGGAGGACACCGATATCCGATGTGGGATGTGCATCTTAACATGTTATCTTCTTCTTCTACCACTACTTCATAACAACAATACCACCACCAACCACCACCCTAAACAAAAGTTCCAGACCGTCATCGTGACTTCAGGGCACGATGTTAGTCGCGATGGCTGTGTTTTTGCTGTTAGAAGTGAGTCCATCATGACCGTCATCGTGCCCGGAGGTCACGATGAGGCTCACAATGGATCCACATAAACTCCTACATTCATAAACACTAATAAACACTGCTCATCGTGAGCATGGTGAAGAAGCTATTGTCGTCATAGTGTGATTATGGCATGATGACGAAATAAAATTTATCAATGTATATTAGTGTTCATTTATGAATGAAGAAGTTTATGTAAATCCATCATAGCCTCATCGTGACCTCAGAGTACGATGACGATCAGGATGGATGTGTTTAAGACACCACTTTTTTGTATCTAAGGGCTTTCATGGTGGTTGTGGTGGTGGTGTTGATTGTTGGTGGTAGTGGTGTTAAATGTTGGTTTGTGGTGGTGGTGTTGATTATAGGTGGTGATTGATGGTGGTGGTGGTGGTGTTGATAGTTGGTTTGTGGTGGTGGTGTTGATTGTTGTTGGTGGTGGTAATGGTGTTGATTGTTGATGATGGTGTTGATTGTTGGTGGTTGGATGGTGGAGAAGAAAATGATATTTCTATCAAAAGTTTTCACTAAAGACATATTAGTCCGTTCCAAAGGGAAAGAGGTACTCAATATAAAAAAAGAAAAGGAAAGGGGCAAAGTATAAGAAAAACAGGGGAGAGGGGTATTTTTCAAAATTTATCCATATAGTTGTCCTTTCTCCTCGTCCAAGGTTGTCCACATTTTTTTGGCAAGTGTTTATTCGATTGATTTTTGTTAATCTCCAAATTATAAATTACTTTATATATGTGATCGGCTCGATAAAAAAATTATGTTACATTTGCTATGTAGAAATCAAATGGAATATAGTTAAATTTGAGTTAAGTTACTTAGTTTGGCAGTAGTATACACAATACATTTTAATTTAATTCCTTAGTTAATTTAATTTCCTTGTTTGAAGTGATAATAATTATCACCAATTGAGGTACATATATTTCGCCAATAAAACTGTCCACGACAAACATTTATGACCATCTTATCCTAGCGAATGTATGAAATACTTAGAGTTAATTGTGTGTTATTTTTTCATTTTTTGATAAGTTAAGCTCAAATTGAAAATTAAAGTTAAAAGGTAACATCCTTAAAAAAAATTTATAAATTTTTAACTCCAAAAAAAAACTACCATGTATTATGTTAAGGCTAGTGATAATGCCAGAGCAATTTTCATGTTGCCAGAGCAAAACTACCTTTAATTCCTTTTATGCCCTTTGATTATATGTCTTATAATTACAATATTGATTGTTAATCAAAGTTGATTTGAATAATGAAAACAGGATAAATGTTATAATTAACAATTGAGATTACGCTGAAAATATAGTTTGATAAAAGGGGTCTAAAAGGAATTCAGCATGATTTTGCTCTGACAACATGAAAATTGCTCTGACATTATCGCTAGCCTTATGTTAATTATAAAACATGATACAATATATTGTAGAATTGTAATCAATTCCATAATAGTAGATCATTTAATCATAAAATACTTTACTAAGGTTAATAAAAATAATTACTATATCCCACATGATATATATAATATATGATTTCTCTTATAAACAAAAACAATCTCCCAAGTCAAAATAAATTATTGGGTAAAAAAGTAAACACAAAATATTTATTTTTATAAATAATCGACTATTATGAAAAAATAAATATTTGTTAAACAATCATCTACAATACTACATTCTTTTTTATACTTAGCTAGGTATATATAAAATTCAAAGAGGTCAACAGGTAAGTTCCATATTACAAATCGGGAACAACAAAACATGGCTTTAGTTAGCCATTAAATACGATTTTATACGATTTTCAAGTATATTCCGTCATAACTATATTATCGAAGAATCTACAATAATACATATTATATATTAGATAATAGTTTTAAATTAAATATATAGAGATATTTTTTTTTGGTAATTGACGATGAGATGAGTATCAAATTCAGAACTTTTTGATCACTAACAAAAATATTTTTTTACTAGATTATTTAATTAAATAAAGAAATTCCTTTTAGTTGAACAATTAAAAGGATAAGATGTCAAAATCAATTTATTTTAATTTGGAAGTTCATAAATGAATAGAAGGTAGATATATGTCGCGCCTTGTGCATCACAAGATTCGAACAAGATGTAGGGTCTGACTCGCCAATTGCACGGACAAAGAATCACCAATTGCTAGGCTAGAGATCCACTAATTTATTGGATAATATTTCAAGGCAACTCATTTTCAATCAGATTCTAAACTCAATTATCACATTTTTTAAAAACTGAAATCGAGAAAAAAATGAAAAGAAATCGAGAAAAAAAGTAAAAAAGAAATAAATAAAAAAGTGAAAAAGAAATCGAAAGTTTAAATTGAAAAAAAGTAAGCAAAAAGTAAGTTTAAGAAAATAAATTGGAGAAATAGATGGAGTCAATATGGAGTAAGTTTAAGAAAATACACCACCTCAGACATAATGGGTGGAAGACGAATGTTGAGATTATCCAAAAATATAATTAAGTGATTAAGTGGTAGACGTTTGATGAAAATGTATGCAATTCGATATCTAAAGGAGACATCTAAGACCCGTACATGACCACAAGCCACTTATCTCAAACAAATGCATTTCAACTTCCACAACTTGTTAGATGCAGATAGCCATTTCTTATTAGTATTTTGAAGAGTATTTGGATTACGAGAAAGCTTTAGCATGTGATGATGCAAATTTTATATGTTCTTATAGACTATTTTTATTTCTTTTTTTTGATAGGCAAACCATTATATAAATTTAACAAATGTTTTGGCTAGAGTAGTCATTACAATCAAGTTCCAAAAGAGATACATTGATCAATGAATTAAAGTCATTTATAACAATATTCTTGAGTGATTGAAGGCATCCGACACTAGTAGGCTTCCAAAAAATGTTGCAACACTTCCTAGACCTAGAGTATCACTGTTGAGCAAAAGATCTAACTCTTTGTCCAGATGGAAGATGTGAAAGAACCTGTACCAAACTTGCGTAATAAAGCTGTCGGTGACAATGGAAATGCTGTGATTGTTAATGCAAATTTTATATGATTTTATAGACTATTTTTACTTTATATCATGCTTAGTATTTTTTTTCGATCTATAATCATCCGTTGGAGTTCTTCTTGCCATTATGACATCTCTTGAACTTTAAATGCTTGTACTATTTTCTCATTATCTAGCAAAAAGATAGTGGAGCACTATATGCTAGTTTACAATACATACATAAATCTTAATATCTATGAATTTAATACTGTATAAGGCGATATAAAATGAAATAATGAATGGTTTTAAATTTGTAATCATTCAATTAATTGCTATTTTTCTGAGGTTTCTTCTCTTGAAGTGAGTGTGTCGTTGAGCTCACGTCCTTGCGTTTCAAATGGAAAACTCAAAACCGAAAAGCCTGCAATGAGAACAACGCTTTCAAACAACAAGATAGCAATAGTTTGATGGCATCCATGTATGAGTCCTACAGCAACAAGAGGACATAACATTCCGCCGATTCTTCCTACTGAACTTGCCACTCCAACACCAGTAGTCCTCACAGATGTTGGGTATAACTGCAATGTAAAACACCCGACTCATATTTAGATATCCTCGTTTATGCTCAGTTCAAATTATATAACTAAATTTCATACAAAATCAAGAAAACAACAGACACTTTTCGTCACAGGTATTCATGGCCTTCAAAGTCATATACATATAAGAGTTCAATATGCTAATATAAAATTCAAGTCAGTAATGTCAAAATGTCTGGCTTTCCGCTTGCCATGCCACTTCGTGACTCACCTTATTTAGACAAGACAATATGTGAAGCTCAATCCAATGTTATACGCTAGTAAAATCTTTTCCCGTGTTTTATTTGAATGGCTTAGTTTTACATAAATATTGAAGTGGTTGGTTTAGTGTAAATGTACTACTGTAATATATAATCAGTTTTAAGTAAAATTCAAGTATTTGGGAACATTTGAGTTAAATAATAGAAGGTAAAAAAATTTGTGATATTACTTGATATGAAATGTGAAGGCGGAAAAAATATGTTAAGACTGCAAAGAGCTAATTATTGCTGCACAAATTACAAAAGAAAAGCAGGCAATTCAAGAAACAGAGTAAGCGCTATATTTTAACTTGCCTCTGGAGCATAGATGTAGACAATAGTGAAGGTCCCAGTGATGCATATACGGGCACCAAAAAGAAGCGCTGTTGTCAAACTTTGAGGCTGATGAAATACCAGAGGCAGTAAGAAAGTGGAACATAGGAAAAACAATGCTGACATTGACCTCTTGCGCCCAAGTTTATCTACTATTGCAGCTGCTATAAACAGTCCAGGGCATTCTTCAAGAAAAGACGAAAAAAGACTCTTCAGTTATTTTGTGAAAAAAAGGATAGTAGACCAAGTGCCAAAGGGAAATCTCAGCCTTCACAATGTCGAAATTTAAAAACTAAATATGTATGAAGTAAGATTTACCTGCCAAGCTTGTAACCAAAACATCTAGATAGTTTATTTCCTGAGAGTTCGTCGATTGCAACTCAACTGACGTACAACTGTTATGTTTACTATTTAACTCCGTGGTTAGTAGCACAAGTCCATAATACGAGAATGCATTCCCGAAAAACACGATCCAAAGAAGCAAAGTTGACCTGATTAATTCTGGCGAAAGAAGCATCAAAACTAACGAGATGCCTCCCTTCTTAGAATCTGCACTAGCTGTCTCATCTTGTTTTAAAACTGAGAGCAGCTTTGAATCTTCTGATTCTACATCTTTTTCTTGTAGTTCAACCTCATGAGCAGACACTAAAACACCGGGAGGAAGCTTGGTCTCATTTACTTTTGCTATTTTCTCTAAGACTACTAGTGCTTCCGAAGTTCTTCCATGCATCAATAAATAACGTGGTGACTCGGGTGTATAGCTGTAGAACACAAGCAGCACTAATGAAGGCAAGGCAGACAAAGCAAGTAGCCATCTCCAACCCAGTCTTGGCATGACGATCTGCAGAAAATGAAAAAAATTAGTAATAAAGCTCGTTTAATGAAGGAAGAATACAGAATAATGCAATTTATAACAGGTTGCTTAAATATTTGGAAAAGAAGACTGCACGGGTAATATAAGGGGGGGGGGGGTGGGAAATCAAGTTTCTGAAAAACTTTACAGCAGTACTTGAGGGTGACATTGGAACGTTCTGGTTCTGCCAAAGAGACGTTTCTACCATGGCCAAGTATCGTTCCTTTTTAATATCTATATATCGCTGGATATTGGTGAAACTAGTACAAAGAGGTGCTTCTCACTAAAAGGATAACAAGAAAATTATATTCGTAATAATGAGGATGTCTCCATAGATGAGCAACCTGGAAATAAACCCCTATAGGCTATTAATTTGAGAGGAGCATATAATTGATTTCAATTTTTTTTAAACGTTTATGATAATGCAGCACCCAGAGTTTTTGCGAATGTAGAACCTTTTCTTTATATTGTTTCAGAGTCCAACCACAGATATGATAATGAAGAAGCACTTATAATCCCAATGGCACTGAATATTTCTTATAGTTCTTATCCTACATTAAATTAAGGGATATCATAACAAACTCGTTCTGTGGTAATTTCTTAATCATGAAACAGTAAGAAGTAAAATAAACAACAATCTTTGTGAAGAAGTACTTGTGAAAAAGATGGGGTGAAATAAATTGAGAAACAAACAGCTCCTTCAGACAGAAAATAACATTTACCCAAGCAAGTAATGCCTCAAGAACTGTCCCAAGGGTCCAAAATCCAGAAAACACTACCATCCATTTGCCTCTGTATGCAGCGGGAATGAACTCCAGAAACCATGAAGCAAGGACAGGCCCACCTCCTAAACCAGCACCAACCACACCACGGAGAATAATAAGCAGGGTGTAATTAGGGGAAATAGAACTTAAAGCACCAGCTCCAGAAGTAACAATTGCAGTAATGAGAAATCCTTTCCTGAAGAATGAAATGGAAAGGTAATAAAGAACAATACTATGGATTAGTTAAGTAAATAAATAATAGTACTATGTAAGAGAAAGATTTGTACATAGAACTTTATCTACCAACTACCCATTCTTGCCTACGAAGCCTTCTAATGATCTGGATTTTTTGCTCTGGAAATTATTTCCTTATAGCACATGAGTACATGACTTCATATTAAGGATTTGATGCTTGTCGACATAAAATCTTTTATTCTTATTCTTTCTGCATGAATTTATTAAATCATTTTGAGGTGCATAATTGCGTCTAGAATAAACGTCCATTAATGATTTTTAGTTATACTTTTGTTTTAATATAGGCTAATCTTAATTCTAAGGAAGTCACATGATATAAATGCTTAAACCTTTTACCTCCTTCCATATTTATCAGATATGACTCCCCATGAATAAGCCCCAATCAACATTCCAGCAAAAACTACGCTGGTAATTAAGCTCTCTTGTTGAGAAGAAAGACCCCATGCTGACTGCACTGCAGGACCAACAAAGGATAGGAGCATCATCTCCATAGCTTCGCAAACCTGACCCATCCCAGCATAGGAAAGTACAAGAAGTTGGAATTTCCCGAAGCCCAAGCTATTAAGTGCTTCGTCCAACGTATAACATCTGGTCCCTTCAACCATCTATTGAAATACCAAGATTATTGTAACTGTCAGTGATTGCTGGTGCTCATAAATTCCACTGTTACAGGCCAGAGCATAAATATCCTTCTCATGGTCACAATGGTATGGGAGCATCCTAATATATAGAAGTTGCTTCAAAATTGAATGAAATATATTAATTCCTAATTACATTTATATATTTCAATTTTACCAATAAATTTGAACAAAACTGGAAATCCACCAATACTGCATAAAATATTGAGCATGCAAAACTCATCAATTGAGAAGTTTTTCTTTTTCACATTGAATGATGCCTAACTCTTACAGAAGATTTTGTATTTAAGAGAGAACAATCAATCGATTTTTTTCTTTTCTAATTACTCCATAATTCTTTTCTCAGTTTCATGCATGATGGAAAAGCAGGTGAAATGATAACAAAAGCAACATCAGTTACAATTTAGAACTGAGTTACATGCAACAAAAAGACTAATATATACTTTTGGATTTATAAATACTTTGGTGAGAGTTTAAGTACAAAAGTATCAATGAATGTAGAGTTGTTATATCAAGATCAGATGGGACTTTCGTATCATTTTTTTTTGTGCCTTTCTAATGTAAAAAATGGAGATATCCTAATGCGTCAGTTTTGTAGTATCAAAATATAATTTCCACTGGCCAAATCAGTTAGAGTACAAAGAAAAATAGGAAGAACGGGAAGATACAACTTCTAGCAACTCTTAAAAGTGGTTCAGTGAAGTAAAACAGTTAATTCGTCAACTGAAGACCATTCTAAACAAGTCTATATTACTAACCTTGATTACTCACAAAAATTCTTTAGGCTTTCCACTCCATCTGTAGCTTGGAGGAGGAGCTGCCTCAAGTCCCAGAACGCCAGGAAAATCACACTATCAGGCTGAGGTTTTAGTACTCTTCAATGATGAATGACCTGGCCATAAATATGAAAACAATAACTTAGACCAGTAGAAAGATGTTGTTTTAGAATTAACTCGAGTGTTTCTTTGTTTACTACCACATCTACATCATGTTTTTTCAACCTAAAATTTATCTGCATATGTATATTACACACCTTCATGAGAAAACTTATATGCATTGTCCACAGGAAAGGCCACATTGGTCCAACAATGAACTTATTGATACAATTGTCTAACCAATCAGCATCCTAATCTTTGATACGATCCCTTTTTAGTTACATTTTAATCACTATACCTTCAATATCTAAAAGGACATCTTGCATATGCGAAAAAACCATTAAATAATCAAAGTCCTAAACTTGATGTTTTCCTTAACAACTCCAAAAATAACTGTAGAACTTTATTAAATGGAAGAGAGAGAGAGAGAGCACACTACATAGCCCAAGAAAGCACCATCCCAAAACTCGATAGTTTATTAATTTGTGAACTCTCTACTTTACTTTTCAATGTGGGACTTCGACGTGTGACAATCATGCGCTCGTTTGGAGCAATCTTAACAATAACAAGTGATCTATAAAAGATTAACAACAAATTTAAGCTATTATATTCCATTAAATGCAGTGACCAACTAAATCACACACAAATATATTACCAATTACAATAATGAAGATCAAACAGTCAGCTTCAATGATAAGATACAGCAACAAGCAATAAATCCAAATTGAGAAACCAAATCATAAACAAAACTATTGTAAATTGCAAGAAATAACATTGAATATTTAGCTACATAGATAAGTTGTAACTCATAATGACCACCTAAATGCTCAAAAACATAAACAAAGTTATGATTCAATCCTGAAAAAAAAAATCACATGCCCTGTTAAAGTAATCTTTTTTCTTTTTTGTAAATTAGCAATGATGTGAGTATCGAACTGATAAGGTGCACACCCACATACGATATCGGTGTCCTCTCGAGTTAATATATAATATCTTATATAATATCTTGGGCTACTCCATCTATTTTCAATTGATTTTAAAGTGTAACTCATAGACTCTTATCACGAACCAATGAACTTCTAGTCACTGGTAAAAGACTTTTCCACTAGGCTATTCGATTAACCCCGTTAAAGTAATCTTTAGGGTGAAGAACTATGAAAATGACCAACTTTTTCCAACATTTTATGAGCAAAAACAGATAAAACATCCTAGAAAAAAGAAAACCAGCATTTTTGTACTTACTTTAATACACTGGATTGGCAAGAAAGATGAGCAAAGAGGGTAGATGCTCAGTTTGTGAAGATTATTACAGAGGAAAACAAAGATAGATTTAAACAAATAGAGGAAATTGGTAAAAGGGGTCTGTCTGATTGTTATCAAGAAAATATTACAAGCAAGGTCTAATTCTTACAAAGCTTTGACAAAAGCGGATCATGTTTTGTTGAAGGAGACTGCTTCAAAGTCAACGTCTCGCAACATATCTTCCAACCCGCCATTAAATATGAGAATCATAGTTAGTATAAAAAACGGCTTGCGCGTGTGATGCACGCGTGGTCGTCTCATCCACGCGCGTGCATCACCGGCTTGTACGTTACGCTTTGAGAGTTGTACTCTATGTTTTGATATGCACGCGCATGCTGTACTCCATTGTACTTCACGCTTCACCTATTGTACGCCCCTTGTAATTACATCACGCCGCTTCAGTATATTGTACCATCTGCATGTTAGGTTGTACCTTTAGATGCAAGCTGTCACGTGTCCTCACCTCCTACATCTTATTTCTTTGTAGGCCACATGTTCCCATCTCCACCAACTCATAACTTTCTAAATTTAAATTAAAAAATACACCTAATCTTAATTGCACTCCTGCTAAATTGAGTCTTTCTTCATTCTCTAAATCGATGGTGATATATTTGTTCGATGACGGCATATATTTTCGTCGCTCATTCTTCAAATCCATGGCTGATGTGCTAATATCAATTGCAATGCTGTTTGGGTCTTCCAAACCCATGGCGAGATATTTGTTCTTTGTTCCATATTCAAATCCATGGCTAATGTATAACCTATTCTACTCAATTAATAGTTCAGATGATAATTTAAGTTACTTTCCTTCTGTATCGTTTTCGATTGAGCTGTTATGAATCTAACTTCATCTAATTATTTTTTCCAGAAGGCTATATTTTTTTGGTTCCAAATATGGTACGATGCATACAGAGTTTAATCACCTTTAGGTAAATTTTCGAACCCCTGAATTAGCTAAATTTTAGTATTTAAAAAGGTCATCTTATTTCGTTAACATTTAGTTACTAATATATTGAACATTTTGTAAGTTAGGTAACTGATAAAAATATCCTAAATCTCTTGACCGTTGGATCTACAAATGTTCAAACATGAGATGTTGATAAAAAAAAATTATTATTTTATTTGATGGCAATGGTTGTAGAAGCCTCTACTGTCACTGTAGCTGATACCAATTACAGTGACGATGTTAAGCTGTCTCAGAGCATCAGATTTTTTCTGATTTTTTATTCTTCATTTGCCCTTCTATTTTGCACATGTTTATTAGGTAATGAGGGGTATTTAGGACAATTGACTGCCCCCTACTATTAGGCTGCCTACATACACCATCATGATATCTAAAGTATACATCTAATAATGCATATACTGTATCTAATTTCTAAATTACTCTTATTACTTTTGTAAGCATTTTCATTCAGTAACGTTCTTGCAAGGTGGTCTTAGAGGTATAATGCACTTATGTACTTCAATGTCATGCTGTAAATCTTGTTCTATCGTGTTGTAGTTACTGATCCTTAACATACATTGCACATTTTCCAGCTCACATTTCTGATAACTAAGAAAACAACACTTGCCATAACTCAGAAAGGGAAAAGGTATAATGCACTCATATACTACAATATCATGCTATAAATCTTGTTCTATCATGTTGTAGTTACTGATTCTTAACATATATTGTACATTTCCCAGCTCACATTTCTGATAACTAACAAAACAACACTTGGAAGGAAAAAGCATTAAGGTTTTGAGGCACATCTACCAGTAAGCAACTTAAATTGTTACTCCTGCCTTACTGTTATTCTGTAGTTGTGTTGGCATTATTACTTATTTTTTTATCTTGTTCCACTGTTAAAATCATCATATGTTAAGGTCTTCCCAGCATACAGTTCACCTGATTCATTGCTCTATTACTTGTCATTCTGCTTGTAATGTGACTTGTTTTGTTTGTTTTCTATATCATCACTTGTTTCATTTGTTCTTCATTTGTTTTTCCAGATGTGTCCTACTGTTTCTTTTGTTGAGTTCTATTTGTATTTACATGTTGCTTATCAACAAATACTTTGGTGAATTGTATAATAATTTATATACGAACTTTGATGAGCACCTAAAGAATCTGGTGACATCCACTGTATTATTCTGAATTGAGAATGCATTGCAACCCTCGAATGCAGCAACCTAGATGTTATGGTAAATAATGAACCAAGATAGTCAAAGAGTAGCTTCCAAAAAGTATTATACAGGTCCGTCACTACTCATTAGCTATAAAATAATGCATTCTCTCTGATAAATATATGAGGAGATTACTTACTATATACACAGCGAATCGAGATGAAATCAACAAACGACGTCGAGAGGCTTATGCAGGTATTACCACGTTGTTTGCGTTGATCATCTTATAAGTACTTATATAGTATTAACTAAGATTTGATCAAGAGATAGTTATATTTGGTAACAGCAAATAAAGATGCTATCAACAAAAGACGTAGAGATCTCCGTGCAGGTATTTTAGCCATAAAAATACTATATTAAGCCTATATAACCTACCTGATACTGAATCAGACAAGAAATAGGTTACTAAAAATTGATATATTATTCATACCTTATTATTGAAAAGAAAAAAAAAGAAAGACTACAGAACAATATAAAGGAGAGGGTGATAAAGGAGATGGTGAAGAAGGTGAACTTAAAGGTATCCAAAGAGAATGCAAATTGATGGCAATGTCTAACAAGGTAATTCCTTATGACAATCACGCTATTACTAATACTTGTTTCTGGATATATAATACACGACATCAACTTTCATACTTGTTTTTTATATTTGTATATTCAGGAGTTTGTTGTTCGAACAAGTATTACTAATGATGCTCATGTTCCACACCTGTCCAATGGTGAAGCTTCTCCATCAATTACCAATTCACCTGAGCCATGGCATGCCAATAATCCATCGAATCAAACCCATCTAGAATTACCAATTCATAAACAGTTGAGCATAAGAGGAAGTCGTCATCAGCGTCAAATAGGTAATACAACATAATTCTTCAGTTATTTATCCATATCAAAATGACTTTCAATTTCAATACCATACACGTGTGATTATAGTATATTGTTGTACCTTATACAAAATGCTTAGAACATTGAACTTCAATCGTTGTAGGCACCTTAAGTCCTGGAAGAAGTGGTATCATCAATGCTCAGCTTCTACAACACTTCGATGATGCTCCTTCTTCAAGTTCCAATGTTCAGTTCCGACAACATTATTATGAAATGTCTTCTACAAGTTGCCTAAATCTAGGTGGTTCTTCGAAGAGGATCAATCAATTTAATGTTATACTCGGCGAAGCACCAGACAATGATAACTTGAGGAGAACAACACTTGATCAGCCTTGGCAAAGAGGTATTACATATTGTACTTAAAATATATCAACTGAAACCACATCAAAATAATTTAGTACTAATAGAATTTATTATTTTTAAAACCTTCAGCGACAAGAGAAACAAAGACTTCTGATAATAGTAGAGGAACTCATAGAAATAACCTTGATGCTCCACATCGAGATGTTGGTGTAACTTCTCTGCTCTTGATGAATGCAGCTGGCCGTATAAATAACAATAATGGTATCAACAGCGAACACGGACAAACAAATGTTAATCATCACTCAAGCATTACAACATGTCGTCGCAATAGGCAAAGAGGTATTATAGAACAGCTCCTAATTATTATACTTAAATTTATGTATCAGCTATACAAATTAAGACTAATAGAGTTTATTATTCTTTAAACTTTCTGTAGTAAGACAAATGGACAGCTCTGGTGATAGTAGAACGCTAATCCTTCGATCTGTAGCACCTTGCAAACATTGTGGAGCATTCAAATTCTACAAAGAGACTGAGTACATGTGTTGCTCAAAAGGAGAGATCGTTCTCGCTGAATCTGTTCTTCCTAAATATTTGGTCTCTCTCATTACTGGGACAGATGAGAAATCGAAAGAATTCCAAAACATGATAAGGACTTATAACAACCATTTTGCGTTCACTTCTATTGGAATGTCTTGCGACGAACGTTATCAACGAAGAGATCATGGCATATATACAGTTAAGGTCCAAGGACAAGTTCATCACTATCTGAATGATCTTATTCCTCAAGATGGTCCAAGGAAACTCAAAGGCATTCAATTCTATTACTATGATCCTGAACATGAGGTTACAAACAGAATGAGGACTTTGCCGAGATTGGATGTCGACATAGTTGATAATCTGGTTCGCCTATTGAGACCAAATCCCTACTCTCATTTCCTTAAGCAACTGTCAACACTCCAAGACATTGAACAATATCATATTGTTCTTAGATCTGATCCAAATCATAGTTAGTATAAAAAACGGCTTGCGCGTGTGATGCACGCGTGGTCGTCTCATCCACGCGCGTGCATCACCGGCTTGTACGTTACGCTTTGAGAGTTGTACTCTATGTTTTGATATGCACGCGCATGCTGTACTCCATTGTACTTCACGCTTCACCTATTGTACGCCCCTTGTAATTACATCACGCCGCTTCAGTATATTGTACCATCTGCATGTTAGGTTGTACCTTTAGATGCAAGCTGTCACGTGTCCTCACCTCCTACATCTTATTTCTTTGTAGGCCACATGTTCCCATCTCCACCAACTCATAACTTTCTAAATTTAAATTAAAAAATACACCTAATCTTAATTGCACTCCTGCTAAATTGAGTCTTTCTTCATTCTCTAAATCGATGGTGATATATTTGTTCGATGACGGCATATATTTTCGTCGCTCATTCTTCAAATCCATGGCTGATGTGCTAATATCAATTGCAATGCTGTTTGGGTCTTCCAAACCCATGGCGAGATATTTGTTCTTTGTTCCATATTCAAATCCATGGCTAATGTATAACCTATTCTACTCAATTAATAGTTCAGATGATAATTTAAGTTACTTTCCTTCTGTATCGTTTTCGATTGAGCTGTTATGAATCTAACTTCATCTAATTATTTTTTCCAGAAGGCTATATTTTTTTGGTTCCAAATATGGTACGATGCATACAGAGTTTAATCACCTTTAGGTAAATTTTCGAACCCCTGAATTAGCTAAATTTTAGTATTTAAAAAG
The DNA here is from genome assembly GCA_003412495.2 of Echium plantagineum. Taxonomy (NCBI): domain Eukaryota; kingdom Viridiplantae; phylum Streptophyta; class Magnoliopsida; order Boraginales; family Boraginaceae; genus Echium; species Echium plantagineum. The sequence continues at coordinate 31,690,904 of CM016566.1, read as the reverse complement.
GTCATCTTATTTCGTTAACATTTAGTTACTAATATATTGAACATTTTGTAAGTTAGGTAACTGATAAAAATATCCTAAATCTCTTGACCGTTGGATCTACAAATGTTCAAACATGAGATGTTGATAAAAAAAAATTATTATTTTATTTGATGGCAATGGTTGTAGAAGCCTCTACTGTCACTGTAGCTGATACCAATTACAGTGACGATGTTAAGCTGTCTCAGAGCATCAGATTTTTTCTGATTTTTTATTCTTCATTTGCCCTTCTATTTTGCACATGTTTATTAGGTAATGAGGGGTATTTAGGACAATTGACTGCCCCCTACTATTAGGCTGCCTACATACACCATCATGATATCTAAAGTATACATCTAATAATGCATATACTGTATCTAATTTCTAAATTACTCTTATTACTTTTGTAAGCATTTTCATTCAGTAACGTTCTTGCAAGGTGGTCTTAGAGGTATAATGCACTTATGTACTTCAATGTCATGCTGTAAATCTTGTTCTATCGTGTTGTAGTTACTGATCCTTAACATACATTGCACATTTTCCAGCTCACATTTCTGATAACTAAGAAAACAACACTTGCCATAACTCAGAAAGGGAAAAGGTATAATGCACTCATATACTACAATATCATGCTATAAATCTTGTTCTATCATGTTGTAGTTACTGATTCTTAACATATATTGTACATTTCCCAGCTCACATTTCTGATAACTAACAAAACAACACTTGGAAGGAAAAAGCATTAAGGTTTTGAGGCACATCTACCAGTAAGCAACTTAAATTGTTACTCCTGCCTTACTGTTATTCTGTAGTTGTGTTGGCATTATTACTTATTTTTTTATCTTGTTCCACTGTTAAAATCATCATATGTTAAGGTCTTCCCAGCATACAGTTCACCTGATTCATTGCTCTATTACTTGTCATTCTGCTTGTAATGTGACTTGTTTTGTTTGTTTTCTATATCATCACTTGTTTCATTTGTTCTTCATTTGTTTTTCCAGATGTGTCCTACTGTTTCTTTTGTTGAGTTCTATTTGTATTTACATGTTGCTTATCAACAAATACTTTGGTGAATTGTATAATAATTTATATACGAACTTTGATGAGCACCTAAAGAATCTGGTGACATCCACTGTATTATTCTGAATTGAGAATGCATTGCAACCCTCGAATGCAGCAACCTAGATGTTATGGTAAATAATGAACCAAGATAGTCAAAGAGTAGCTTCCAAAAAGTATTATACAGGTCCGTCACTACTCATTAGCTATAAAATAATGCATTCTCTCTGATAAATATATGAGGAGATTACTTACTATATACACAGCGAATCGAGATGAAATCAACAAACGACGTCGAGAGGCTTATGCAGGTATTACCACGTTGTTTGCGTTGATCATCTTATAAGTACTTATATAGTATTAACTAAGATTTGATCAAGAGATAGTTATATTTGGTAACAGCAAATAAAGATGCTATCAACAAAAGACGTAGAGATCTCCGTGCAGGTATTTTAGCCATAAAAATACTATATTAAGCCTATATAACCTACCTGATACTGAATCAGACAAGAAATAGGTTACTAAAAATTGATATATTATTCATACCTTATTATTGAAAAGAAAAAAAAAGAAAGACTACAGAACAATATAAAGGAGAGGGTGATAAAGGAGATGGTGAAGAAGGTGAACTTAAAGGTATCCAAAGAGAATGCAAATTGATGGCAATGTCTAACAAGGTAATTCCTTATGACAATCACGCTATTACTAATACTTGTTTCTGGATATATAATACACGACATCAACTTTCATACTTGTTTTTTATATTTGTATATTCAGGAGTTTGTTGTTCGAACAAGTATTACTAATGATGCTCATGTTCCACACCTGTCCAATGGTGAAGCTTCTCCATCAATTACCAATTCACCTGAGCCATGGCATGCCAATAATCCATCGAATCAAACCCATCTAGAATTACCAATTCATAAACAGTTGAGCATAAGAGGAAGTCGTCATCAGCGTCAAATAGGTAATACAACATAATTCTTCAGTTATTTATCCATATCAAAATGACTTTCAATTTCAATACCATACACGTGTGATTATAGTATATTGTTGTACCTTATAAAAAATGCTTAGAACATTGAACTTCAATCGTTGTAGGCACCTTAAGTCCTGGAAGAAGTGGTATCATCAATGCTCAGCTTCTACAACACTTCGATGATGCTCCTTCTTCAAGTTCCAATGTTCAGTTCCGACAACATTATTATGAAATGTCTTCTACAAGTTGCCTAAATCTAGGTGGTTCTTCGAAGAGGATCAATCAATTTAATGTTAGACTCGGCGAAGCACCAGACAATGATAACTTGAGGAGAACAACACTTGATCAGCCTTGGCAAAGAGGTATTACATATTGTACTTAAAATATATCAACTGAAACCACATCAAAATAATTTAGTACTAATAGAATTTATTATTTTTAAAACCTTCAGCGACAAGAGAAACAAAGACTTCTGATAATAGTAGAGGAACTCATAGAAATAACCTTGATGCTCCACATCGAGATGTTGGTGTAACTTCTCTGCTCTTGATGAATGCAGCTGGCCGTATAAATAACAATAATGGTATCAACAGCGAACACGGACAAACAAATGTTAATCATCACTCAAGCATTACAACATGTCGTCGCAATAGGCAAAGAGGTATTATAGAACAGCTCCTAATTATTATACTTAAATTTATGTATCAGCTATACAAATTAAGACTAATAGAGTTTATTATTCTTTAAACTTTCTGTAGTAAGACAAATGGACAGCTCTGGTGATAGTAGAACGCTAATCCTTCGATCTGTAGCACCTTGCAAACATTGTGGAGCATTCAAATTCTACAAAGAGACTGAGTACATGTGTTGCTCAAAAGGAGAGATCGTTCTCGCTGAATCTGTTCTTCCTAAATATTTGGTCTCTCTCATTACTGGGACAGATGAGAAATCGAAAGAATTCCAAAACATGATAAGGACTTATAACAACCATTTTGCGTTCACTTCTATTGGAATGTCTTGCGACGAACGTTATCAACGAAGAGATCATGGCATATATACAGTTAAGGTCCAAGGACAAGTTCATCACTATCTGAATGATCTTATTCCTCAAGATGGTCCAAGGAAACTCAAAGGCATTCAATTCTATTACTATGATCCTGAACATGAGGTTACAAACAGAATGAGGACTTTGCCGAGATTGGATGTCGACATAGTTGATAATCTGGTTCGCCTATTGAGACCAAATCCCTACTCTCATTTCCTTAAGCAACTGTCAACACTCCAAGACATTGAACAATATCATATTGTTCTTAGATCTGATCCAAATCTTGATCAAAGAAGATACAACATTCCAACTTCTAATGAGGTTGCTGGCATATGGATAGAAGATGAAAGTGGTGATCTCGCCAATTCACAAATGTGGGACATTAGAGTTTATACCAAGTCAGGAAGAAGCCACCGAATTCAATACTACTATGGTTGTTATGATCCTTTACAGTACGTATTGATGTTCCCGAATGGAGAAACAGGCTGGCAGTGTGATATATTAAGGGTTGGTTACTCGATGTCAAGTCAAAGTAGACGCTCACGTAGATCATCAACAAGAGATAATACGATAATCAATTCATTTGAAGACATATTATCCAGAGAACCAGAAGGTAATTAAATCATTTCTAATTAATATGTTAGTTCTAACAGTATAATTATGTCCATTACTTATAATTCCTACATCACACTAATGTTCTCCACTTCAATCAGCTTTCAGAGGAGCAGGGATTGATTATTCTATGGGCATTGATGAAGTTGGAGCATTACCATCCTCTCAAAGACGGAAGCGAAAAACAGTGAGTTGCAGAGAGTATTACGTCTACAAGCTGCAAGTTAGAGCAAATGACAGATCATACATATTACGCTTTGGACGCCTATTCCAGCAGTATATTGTGGATAATTACATAAAGATAGAATCGATGCGATTGGACTTCTTGAGGAGTAATCAGAGGAATACTCGAATAGAGCATTATCAAGGTGTTGTGGACAGTGTAATATCAGGAATAATTGTTGGTGGAAAAGTTGGAAAAAGAACATATCTATCACGCACATTCATTGGTGGACCAAGACATCTAAGACATCGGTATTTGGATTCAATGTGCCTCGTCCAAGAGTTTGGTAGACCAGACATTTTTCTCACTATGACGTGTAACCCAAACTGGCCTGAGATTAAGCAGCATCTTATGCCTGGAGAAGAAAGTCAGAACAGGCCTGACTTACTAGCAAGAGTATTCAAGGCTAAGTTAACTGTTATGTATGAGAAGATAATGAGTGGTGCAATATTTGGGAAGGTTGCATCAATAGTTCATGTTATAGAGTTCCAGAAAAGAGGACTGCCACATGCACACATTCTTATCATACTAAAGGCATCATCAAAATACATGGGTCCAGAGGCGTATGACAGAGTTGTGTGCGCTGAGCTACCTGATGAAAAAGAAGATCCATATCTACACGGCTTAGTAGCTAAACACATGATGCACGGACCATGCGGAGAGTTAAACCCAGATAATGTATGTATGAAGGATGGTAAATGTAAAAACCACTACGCAAAGGAATTTGCAGAATATACAACCCATGGAAAAGGGACTTATCCGACATATCGTCGCAGGAATGACGGAAGGCGAGCTAAAGTTAGAGGCCACATCCTTGATAACAGATGGGTCATTCCATACAACCCAACTTTGTTAGCTCAATTTAATTGCCATGTGAACGTAGAGATTTGCTGTGATATAAGAGCCGTCAAATACCTATACAAATACGTACACAAAGGCCATGACAAAGTCATGTTTAAAATAGCTCCAGATGATAGCCGTTCAGAGGTAGATGAAATATCTGATTTTCAGAATGCAAGGTGGGTTTCTCCAGTCGAAGCCGCGTGGCGAATATTTGGCTTCCCTTTGCATGGTATTCACCCATCGGTACTCCAACTTCAGGTTCATTTACCTAATTTCCACACCATAATGTTCGAAGAAGATGCAGACTTGAATGACATTCTGAATGATCCAAGGTTAAAACGGACCATGCTAACAGAGTTCTTTGCAAGAAACACTTTTGATGCTGATGCAAGAAGGCTGAATTTGCTCTACAAAGATTTTCCTAAACACTATGTTTGGGATATACAATCAAGAAATTGGTTTAGAAGAAAAAGAGGTATATCAATTGGCCGTCTATGTGTGGTGAATCCAGTGGAGAATGAGCGGTATTACTTACGAGTACTTCTAAACAATGTCCATTGCCCAAAGTCCTATGATGATTTACTCACTGTAAATGGAGTAATAAGTGAGTCATTTCAAGAAGCTGCACATCGAAGAGGTCTTCTACATAATGATGATGACATGGAAAAGACGATGGAGGAAGCATCTATCTATAGAATGCCAGCAGAGCTTCGTAGATTATTCGCTACTCTCCTACACTACTGTAGGCCATCCAATCCGAAGAAATTATTCAATGATTTTTATAATCATATGGCAGAGGACTTCATAAGGCATCAGGCACAGCTAAACATCTCCAGTGAAGCAATTTTGAACAAAGTTCTCGAAGGAATCAGTGACACATTAGAGTCTCTAGGCCGAAATATCAACGAATTTCATCTGGTACCGTTTACTTACACTACCTCAGAATCAGAACGTTACACTAGAGCAGTTACTGCAGAGCTAAACATTCCAGTGCCAGATGAAGACTTGCATGCAATTCATAAATTGAACAGATTACAGAAAGAAGCTTTTGATATCATATTTAACAAGGCAATGTGCAATGATGGTGGACTCTTTTTTGTTGATGGCCCAGGTGGAACGGGCAAAAGCTTCTTATACAAGGTCTTGTTAGCTCATATAAGATCAAAGGGATTTATAGCAATCATAGTAGCCTCTTCTGGAATTGCCTCATCAGGTTTTTTAGGCGGACGAACAGCACATTCCAGGTTCAAAATACCCATTGATGCAGAAGAGGGGGTAAAATGTCAACTATCTTATCAAAGTAGCGAGGCTGAACTCATAAGATCTAGCAAAATCATCATCTGGGATGAAGCACCCATGGCAAACAAAATAGATATACATGCTGTTGACAGACTCCTCCAAGATATTTGTGATAATAAGCAACCATTCGGAAAGAAATTAATAGTATTTGGGGGTGATTTTCGCCAGGTACTACCAGTTGTTAAGGGAGGTGGCAGAGCTGATCAAGTTAATGCAAGCATCATAAGTTCTGATCTTTGGCAATACTTCACAAAGCTGCAATTATCTGAGAATATCAGAGCACAGTCAGACCCAGACTTCGTTAACTTTTTAATGAGAATAGGGAACGGCGAAGAACCAGCAAATGCAAGGAATGAGATTGAAATCCCTCGTTCAATGCTCATACCTTATACGACTCTCGATCAATCCCTTGAAGATCTAATCTCCTATGTTTATCCAGACATGGCATTATTCAACAGAGATCCTTTTGAAATGATGCAGCGAGTGGTACTTTCTCCAAAAAATGAGTTCGTCGATGATATAAATTCACTCCTTATTCAAAGAATTGCTGGAGAAGAAGTATTATATGTCAGTGATGATCGAGCAAAGAACGACGCAGATCAAGGAGATTACGTCGACTATCTAAACAGTTTGGAACCAAGGGGGTTACCACAACATAAACTGATCCTTAAAAAAAATTGTCCAGTTATCCTTCTAAGAAACATCAATCCAGTTGAGGGACTTTGCAATGGAACTTGGTTGATTTGCAAGCAATTAACGCCAAATGTAGTAGGAGCTGTAATTGCCACTGGTCAATATAGGGGGAAACATGTTTGGATACCTAGAATTCCTCTAGAACCAAATCCGTCGGACAATAAGTATTTAATACCTTTTGTAAGGCGTCAATTCCCATTGCGCCTCTGCTTTGCAATGACTATAAACAAAGCACAAGGTCAAACACTTGATTGTGTTGGCATTTATCTTCGACAACCTGTTTTCACTCATGGACAGCTCTATGTTGCGTTGTCCAGAGCAAAAACAGGTGATAACGTCAAGATACTTATTATCCCACCTACTTGCAATGAACCAGGAACCAAATATACAACTAACGTTGTATATAATGAGGTTCTTATTAAGGCGAGCATGCACTAATCTACTTGAGTATGATTTTTGGGGCTTACTATATAATATAGTAGTATAACCATAGCATGATATACTATAAACTAACCTATATTTAGCTCATTAACGTAGGATGTATTTTTGTGATTCCTATGAACTAATTGCCTTCTTGCTCATTTTTAATCCTTTGGTTAGCCTCTGAACCATGTTTTGCATTGCCTTACTTTTGATCCATAATTATATGAGATAGTTTTGTTAATCCTATGAAATGATTATACGATCGGTCGTTCTTTGGTCTTTCAGCTGTGATCTTCAGAATACTTTCTATTATTATGGTTGTGGCATACTTCTAACATTTTTGTGGACCAACTTACTATTTAGTATTGCTACTAATTGAGCTCGAATTCTATACTTCTTTGGTTTCACTTTTTTTTCATTATTTTGGTACATAACATCTGAATCTGTAAGTACGTCATCAAATGCTGAATGTGAGACAGGTGTGTAACTAGAATAGTTACTCATAAACTATCAGTATATGCACATCTAACTAACTTACTCTCTTATATGTTGTACCCTTGCAGGCAAAAACGAAGAAATGAGCCATTCGAACATGTTGATAAGCCACATTAATGGAACTATCAAGAATTGGACAGCAAGAATTACAATAACTGAAGACATTCCACCCATGACATGCAGAAATGGTTCCAAACTCAAACGCTATGTGTTAACTGATGATGAGGTTAGCCCTATACGTTCCTCCATTGAACTACTGAAGCCCTTATATGATATGTTACATAACAAAGAAATTTAATTAACTATTTATTACGTTATAGGGAACTGAGGTGTTAGCCACAATCTTTGATCCACATATCGCTATTTTGGTTCCAACACTGCATCAATTCAAGGTGTATGACATAACAAACGCACAAGTAAAGCCTGTTGATGCAATGTACAAAATCTTGAAGCACCCATATCAATGGATATTGCGCAAAGATACTCTTATTCGTCCTGTCCCTCATATGAATCCCAATCTACGCTACTTTCTCGATAGTATAACTCCATTCACTGTAATTGCGAACAAACAGAACAATGACAATACTACCTTTGGTAACTTCATATAGATTCTCATCATAACTAAAAATATACACCTTCTACACAGCTAACTAATATTGATTTTGCTTGCTGCTTAGACATCATGGGAGTCATTATTGCAATGGAAGATGCCCAAACTGTTTCAACTCAAGCTGGTCAAAAATTGGTGCAGCGTTTCACTTTTATCAACACAGAGTGAGTTCACTAACATAATAACTATATAACACTAAAATTCATAACATTTGACACATTTTAAACATCTATATACAGGAAAGTACCTATATGTGTTACCTTATGGGAAGAAATGGTTGAAACCCAAGGACCAATATTGGTTGAGGCTGCAAAAAGATATGCAGTTGTCGTCTGCAAGAGGCTGAGTTTCTCTATATACAAAAGTAGATCTACTGAAAACGATTACTTACTCCATCACTAATAAATTATTTATACTCATTTAACACTGCCTCTATTTTATGCTAGAATTGGCATTGTCATCAAAAAATAGCTCCTCATTCACAGTGGATCCACCGATCGAAGATGCAGCAAAGTTGAAAAAATGGTCTTAAATATATACCATAATAAATAATGCTACTTTTCCATTCAAGCTGTTAGTGCACATACATAACAAACAGCTCACTACTCTGTTTTTCATCACAGGATTGACTCAAAAACAGATGAAGAAATACAAGAACTTCTTGTTGATAAATCATTAATGATCTCTAGAGAACTTGTAACCAGTGGAGCTCTACGTGTATACAAAGTGGGAGAACTCAAGGAAATATCAACATGTGGTAAATATTGGGTACGAGGATATTTAGAAATATATGATGATGTTCAAAAGCTATTCTATATCGGCTGCAGCAACTGCTTCTCTAAAATAAGCGCCGATGATGAAAAAATTGAGTACACATGTAACTCATGCCAGAAAATTGCAGTTACAAAAGCAAGGTACTTCTACACTGCTACATAACTATAACTAATTTTACAATCACATAATAAGAACTACTTACAACTTATAAGAAAAATTGAACGCCTACAGGCCTCTTGTGTACATGTCCATATTTGATGATACCCATCATCTTAAAGTACTTGCAATGGATAATGTCGCTGAACAAATCTTACAGACAGCGGCAACAAATCTTCTCAACCTATCAAAACTGGTAAACACACAAAACTTATGAGTTGTTCACTGTACAGTATTATCACTAATGAATTGTTCAATAATATAGGTTAATTTGTTCTTACTTGAGATAATCTCTAATATACACAATACTTGATATAATGCAGGGACAAAAATATGACATCGACAATATCAGGAGTGATTTTGAAGGCAAAGTTTTTCTGATGCAGATACGTAAAGGTTATGACACAATAGGTGAGAATCCGAAGAACATGGTTCTTGTTGCATACTATGAGGACAACATTTCTACGCCAGAAAACATGCTGTCCTCCGAAAAGTCTGTAGAATCATCACTACCCTCTTTATCACCACTCAAGAGGCAAATGAGCGAAATTGATATAACCACTGGTATATAAATCAACATCACACATTCAATTATAGGTCTACACAGTCATATACTCTCTTGAACTGACAATTATGTGGAATATTAATAGGTACTCCAACAAAGAAATTTCTCAACTTCAAGTATGATGGTACGGATCAAAGCCAAAGCAGCAGTTCATAACTGAATTGAGCATTCTCAACTACTATAAACCTTAGCATTTTGAACTAATGCTTTAAAACTTAGCCTTCTCTTAGCTTATCATTTACATGTACTATGGTTTGTATCTATGGCACTGTAAACCTTAGCGTTTTGAACTCATGTGGTCATTGCAACCCATATCTATATGTGTATATATATATATCTACGTTATATACTTAGACCCAATGCATAAGTCACACTTGCCCGTCAACCGACGGGCACTACCAACTAGTAGATTTTAAAAATTGCTTTTTATGCTACTTTAATCCGTTTAATTAGTTTTGGTTCTTCTCTATTAAGTTTTTTAATCATTAAATAATTTTTTTCTCATAGATAAATCATCAAATTAAGCAAAGGCGTATTGTGACAAGCCCGAGTTAATAAGACACGTGTAACCCTGTCAATACCAGTCTATGGGATACCAGTCTATGGGGTTCCACTCTAAAATCAATTGGCAATAGAGAGAGTAGCCCAGGATCTTATATATTAACTCGGGAGGAACCGACTTCCGATGTGGGAGGTGCATCTTAACACGTATTTAGTGTTGCCTTCCTAATAGTAACATGACGAAAAATTACATGAAATAGAAATAACAATGTATTTCAAATTTAAAAAACAACCAACGCTAGTTGGTAAACCTTAAAGCACGGTTCTCCAATCCTCATTGCTCTTGAGTTTGTGATAATTCGTATACTATACTTAAGAGAATAAACCGTCAGTAATAATATAAACCGAATGAAAGCTAAGGTCTTTGGCAAAGAGTAGAGTGGTAAAAATTGCTTCACCAACTGAAGCAGGGAGAATTAAGTCGGAGCATCCGAAACCTCAGAGCTTCCTTTCCCAGCAACTATAAGAGAAGATCCTTGAATAGTTGTCCAGACTCCTTTAACAAAGATCTCAAGAAGCCACTTAGGTCTCTCGTCATTAGAGATGCCAAGATAAATTTTAGTATGTCTTTTCCAACAAGATCTATCACAATTGTTTGAAGATATAGTTTAGCGATGATTAAAAGAAAAGATTGAACCGTTGGAAACCATCCTGCAAGGTAGTTGTCCTGCTAAGAGCTGATATGTTGATCTTCTTAAATTGTTGAAACCATTCTTGAGCCACCTTTAATGCATATCCAATCCCACTTGAAGTCAGTGGATCAACATGATTAAAGGTAATTTCATTCTTGATAAGCCAAGTAACCCTAAGAGTACTATAAAAAAGAAGGAGCTCATAGATCTTGTGATGTGTCCCTTTCTTAAAATTTAAAGAGGAAAGAAGGTTTTGAATAGAATGAGAGGATGTTGACAACTTTCATTACTTAACAAACACAGACAACAAGTAGTATTAATGTTAATTTTAGTTTTACATGTTAATAAGTCATCAGTTGGTAATCTATTAAGTATGAGTTTCCAAAGAAAAGCTTTAATTTTTTTGGGGAAATGAAAGTTTCCAAAGTCTATTTCAAGTTTTGGGGGGAATGGTTGAGTAAGTGAAAGGAAGTTTGAAGTTGTTAGTGGAGAGTTTGGTTAACCTCTTATAGAGGTCTTCAGATTTGAAATAATCTTTGGGTCAATTCCTTTTGTTTATCTTTCTTGTTGGATAAATCTTGAGGATATGAGAGACGACGTGTGGAGTAAAAAAAGGAATTGAGGAGAGGTATATTTCAATGAGAGGATTTTATCATTCGTTTAGAGACATGTGTGAAAGTATTATTACTTTGAGTGATCATTACATAGAGTGTAGCCATCTATTTATACACAAGACGCTAGCTAGGTTTACATGTGGGTAAGGCCCGATACAAGAAGGCTAATCTAATAATACTATACAAGAATACATATACGCTAATACACCCCCACAGTCGGAGCGGGAGGAGGACGGACCATGAGACTGTCCCGAAAATCAGTGAACAAAACATTTGGAAGCCTTTGGTGAAGATGTCGACTATCTGATGACGTGAGGGCACATGAAGGACCCTAACCTGGCTTAGAGTAACTTTTTCGCTGACAAAATCAATATCAATTTCAATATGTTTTGTCTGTTGATGCTGTATAGGATTCTTCGTAAGATAAATGGCACTAATATTATGACAGTAAACAATGGTAGCACTGGTCAGGAGATGATGCAACTCAAGTAGCAAATCGCTAAGCCAGCATGCTTCGGAGACTACATTTGCAATGCCACGATATTCCGCCTCAACACTGGAACGAGAGATGGTGGGCTGCCGTTTGGAAGACCAGGAAATAAGATGGTGGAGTTGAAGCATCAGATAGTAGAGTACGGATGATATTGTTTATAGAACGGAGAGTACGTTCTGCTTTTCCATTTTGGGAGGTGTAAGGGTAGGATAGACGATAGGAAATTCCTTGAGTAGCACAAAATTGAGTTAGGTTTGTGTTTGTAAATTCCGTGCCATTATCACATTGAAGGCATTTAATATTCATATGAAATTGAGTTTTGATGAGGGCATGAAACATGATAAATATGGAATAGACTTGAGATTTGTGGGAGAAGGGATAGGTCCAAAGGAAGTTAGTATAATCATCGAGCAAGATCAAGTAGTAACGATGTTCGGAAGTACTAGAGATAGGAGATGTCCATATATCAGATGAATTATATCGAACGGCATAGATGTAGTAGTAGAAGAAGATTTAGGAAAAGGTAATTTTATATGTTTCCCAAGAACACAAGATTCACAAAATGAAGAACAAGGATTACATTTTATTAAATTGTTTTTGCGGAGGGCATCGAAGTCAGGGAGCCCGGATGGCCTAAGCGATTATGCCATAAAGTAGAAGAGAATCCTGAAAGGTGACATTGAGATGACTGATGATGCTGACTCGGGAAAGAAAAAGCAGGGGCAGTGAATGGGTAAATAAAGGTCGTCGGTGCTATTGCATCTTAGGATGCTAGCGCCAGTTCGAAGATCTTTGACAGTTCAAATTCAATGGTCACTGAGTTATCGGTTGTGAATTTACGGACAGAGATAAAAATTTTAATAATATGAGGGACATGAAGTACATTATTTAAGCGAAACGGTGGGTGTGGTGGTGGTAGGGTAGTGTGACCGTGACCTCTAACCGGAACGGAATGATCGTTTCCAACGACAACATTATGATTGCTAGAATTAAAATAATGAAGAAGCGGACCTCGATCGGAAGTCAAGTGAGAAGTTGAGTCGTTGTCTAGGTGCCAGTTTGGATCGAGTGAGTTGGGATCCAAAGTCTGCATAGCCTGCTCATTGTTCCTATTTGAATATGCTTGAGTTGGACTGTAGAATGGCCCTGGACCAAGTAGACTGGGGTGCTGCTAGACTAATGGAGGAAGCAAGCTCGAACTAACACCTTTGATAGTAGGAGAGACGGCCGAGAGATTGTGAGCATAACTTCCGGCCATGAAGGAAACAATAAACAATAAAGGGTGGTGGAACGGCTGCTATTGAAACAATCAAACAACAATTAAGAAATAATAGAAAAATGATAATTTTTGGACGAGAATATTTTCTTTATTGCTACAGAAACAATAGATAACAATGGATGTTGTTTGGAGTTTGACGGCGGCTAAAGAAAATAACTACACAAATAAGAAGTTTTTGGAGGATTCTTTAGGCTCTGATTACCATGAAAGTATTGTTACTTTGAGTGATCATTACATAGAGGATTTTTGTATCGGGTCTTGCTCACATGTAAAACTAGCTAGCGTCTTGTGTATAAATAGATGGCTAACCTAATACTCCCTCCATTCCACTATAATTGACTTCACGCTTATCGAAATAATTCTTTGATCATCAATTACATTAGATATAAATTATAAAAATTGCAATAAGATAATATTATGAAAATATGTTGAAAAAAGTATTCAATGATATCAATTTTATATTTTCCGAAAGAATAAATAAAAAGTAATTTGTAGTCAAAGTTTGACACGCATTTCTTAAACGTCAATGAAACTGGAATAGAGAGAGTTATACTATACAAGAATACATATACGCTAATAATGTGAGATAGCTTGGATGGACTTTGCAATTAAATGAAACATTTATAATAGAGTTATCACTTTCCGGAATCCAATTGTCATTCCAGATATTAATAGAGGAACCATTACCAACACTCCAGGTCATTAAATCTGAGATGCACCTAATGCTTGAGCGAAGGCTTTTTCAAGTTCAGGAAGTGTTTGATTTGGTTGGAGCTAAAAGGGGGTAGGTGTTAAGAAAATATTTTATTTTTAAGTGTTAAAGACATGGGGTGTCACGGTAGTTAAGAAGACGCCAACCATTGCGAGCAAGGAGTCCAAGATTGAAGTGGTGAAGATGCTTGAAACCAAGACCTCCTTTACTAGTTTCTAGGTGAAGAAAATCCAATTAATCCAATGAATAGACGAAGCTTGGGTTCCTCCCCAAAAAAAGTTTGCGATCACTATCGTGCAAGACCGTGAGTGAAAATTTATAGACACCCATTGAGTAAACGAGGATATCTTAAAGCACAGATTTTATTAAAATGACAAGCCCCTGCAAAGTTGAGGAATTTGGATTTCCAGGAAAGAATTTTCTGACAGGTTCCATATATATTACTTCTCAATACAATTTCTTTCAAATTCATTAAAATTTCATGTAATGATTCTTGAATTTTGTCAATGATGTTGGCAAAATTTGGTTTTTTCTAGTAGTGATGTCAAGAGGAATTCCAAGGTAGCTTCCAAAGCTGGGTCAGGGTGACTCAGAGATGTTCAAGATCGACAAAGTAAAATTTTTCTGATGGGGTGTAACTGGGCTAAAAGTTATAATGGACTTTTGAAAGTTGATGAGTTGGCCACAGTCTTAACAAAAGGAGGTGATGATAGAATGGAATGTGTCTAAATTTTTGTTATCAAGATGAATAAAGAAGTAATTATTATCTGCAAAGAGAAGATGAGTAACTTGAGGATCATTTTTCACTATAGAATTTCCTTTAGAGTCTTTTATGGTTGATGATGCAGAAGTGATGAGGAAAGAGCTTCAGTACAAAGCGCAAAGAGGATGGGTGAGCGGGGTCCCCTTGTCGAAGATCACAGTTTGGCTTGAATGGATATGAGGTTTGACCACCTATAATTACTGAGTATTGTATTGTATGCACACATTTTTTGAACAACTGGATTTAATGTGGTGGAAAATCGAGTTTTTCAAGAAGTTTGAGCAAAAAATTTCATGAAATTCTGTTAAAAGTCTTGCTCATATCAATCATAATGGCTGTCATTCCATACTTCTTGCATTTGGAGGATCTGATGGTATGGTAAGTTCCTGAGCCATAATGATATTGTCATGTGCTCCTCTCCCATAAACAAAACCATTTTGAAAGGGGGAGATGAGGGAGTTCAAGTGTAGTTTAAGTCCCTTATTGAGCTTGGAGAATCAATTTTGGGAATGAGAGTGATGAAAGTATTGTTGATTCTTTGAGAATGTGACCATTACTTATGAATTCAAGGGTAGCTCTAGTGACATAATTTCCAACCATATACCTAAGGCTGTGAGCGAACATAGAAGGTTCGATCCGGCTCGCATTATTCGGCTCAGAATCAAATAATTTGATTTAGTTCGGCTCGCATATTAGTAGAGAACTTTTGCTTATTTATACTCTAAAGTCCAGAAAAATCATTTCCACTTTAATATCTCTTCATTTTCTACTCATTGCCATGAGTCATCTCCCTCTACATATACCAATTGTTTTGGTAAAATTATGTAGGGAAACCATCAGGTCCAGGGGATTTATAATGAGGCGTTTGAAAAAGAGCTGTCTTTACCTCCTCTTTCGAAAATCGGGTGTTAAGGCAATCAATTTGAGTGGATGTGAGAGTCTTAGTGATGTGCCCTCTTTTTCCGAGCCTTAACTGTTAGACTATCGAGTAACAACGAAAGCCCAACTGAGGAGTCTGAGCTTGGGGAACCTGAACCTTCGGGTTGAGATAGTACGTTTCGGAGTGGGCGCGTCTTAAAAGCCAGGGGTTCGTCCACTTTAATGCTCAGCTACACCTGAAAGTGTGGCTGGGATACAACCAAAGACACTCCGATGCTTAAGTTAGTATGAGTCGTAAGCGGGTGTCTGATATTGTAATACTTGCAATAGTAAGAAATCAATTACCCTTAATGGTGTTACCGCTTTCCCTTATATAGGTCAAGGAGAGAGAACAAATATCACCTGAAGGAAGGAGATGATTACACTTGTCACCATCTGGGAATACCTCACTATACGGTTAAGGCTCAGCCTATGGATCTGGCCAACGAGGAAGCAACAGGGCCGGTTTTGTATATATTAGGTCCAATCCACAAAGGAGAGTCCCACACATTGGATAATCTTAGGGTTACATCACTTAGTAACATTGAGATGTGAACTATAACACTGACACTAATTATTTATTGTTATTGAGGGGTGGGAGATTAGGAGGATTACAGAGGTCCAGAAAGAAATTTTTACTATGTCCTTTGATGGCTTCTTCTTCTTCTTCTTCTTCTTCTTCTTCTTCTTCTTCTTCTTCTTCAGTAATGAGATTGCTTGTAGCTATATGAAGTTCAAGTATGTGGTTCATCTTAGCTTTGTATTTGTCATGAGCCAGAAATATCTTCAAGTAGAAGTGGAAGAGTCACAACTGAGGTCTATAAAAGGTGATTCAAATCAGTTGTTTGTACTGTACCTTTTCTGCAATTTTGGTTTTTCTCTCTTCTCCTATTCTTTCGTTCAAAAACCTATTATCTTCAAGTCAATTGAAATTTTCGAGTTCTCTTTTAGGATCTCCATCCGTTTCAGGTATGATTATACCAAGTTCTGCATGCAATTCCCCTTATTTGTATGAATTCTGAGGTTGTTCCTTAATTTTTTGTGGGAAAACTGTGAACTTGTTCTTCTTGAGTTTGGATGTTCTTGAGGACTCTTGAACTTCTTGTTTGTGCCCTTTAAATTCAGCCCTCAGATCTTACTTTCCTTCCAGATCTATGTCAATAATGTGTTTATCGGAGTTTCGACTGGTGTAGGGCGCATCTGTACTTCCAGCAATTACACTTAATGTGTATTCTTTTCGTCTTAATATATATCTTTTGTCGGTCCTTTATAGAAATGAACATGGACGGGACTAACAACCACCGAAATCCTTTTAGTAGAGAGCAAAAAATTGGACACGAATTTATGAGCAAAAAATGAGCATTCCTTAATTAAAGAGTATCTAAGGGAGAATCGGTTACCAGAATTGCTGTCAACGGTGGTGGAGTCTTGAACCAAGTCACCTTTGTTTTTCTCGATATGAATTATTTCAGCCACACCCAGTGAAAGCTGATCCAACACTTGTTGTTCCTTATTCAATCCAGTTTGATGATTTTTTTGGACATCCGGACATCAATGTAACCTTGCTTGTGTTGTTGATCTCTGGTCTGATATATGTGGGAAGCTGGTTTAACTAAGTTTTGGACCAAGAAAGTAGTTACCTTCCTATCTTCTTTGGAGAAATCTTGTTGACTACTTACAAAATCTGAACTGCTCAATAAGATTGCTTGACTGTAGTCTTGTTCCAGTTTTGCTTCTTCGATCTCCTTGGTACTATTGGATATTAAGATGGGCTTGACAGAATGAGGGACTTTAGAGCTAGATTCTGCAGGAGTAGATCCTATTTCTACTTCTGGATTTTCACTAATACTATAGGATTTTTTCCTAAATGAAAAATCATCCTTACCATAGTTGAAAATGTCTTCGCTCCTAGCCGTTTTAATATTATTTGTTCGAGTGGTCATGGTCTCAGACATATTCACCTTAATCATGGATAACTCAAACATTTTCTCTTGACATCTAACAGACTTAAACTCCTTATTCAAGTGGTTTGATTTTTAACTAGAGATGTATCACAACAATTGAAAAGAAAAATGCCTTCTTCCCTAACCCTTTTTATCCCCCAAAATGAAGGACCAAGAGATGAACATAAAGATTTATTATTAAAAATTCAGATGCCTTACATGAGAGATTTTGCTGCATAGTTTGGGATTCAGTTTCTAAGAAATCACAAGGAGTGGGAAGAATACCTTTACCTAAAAGATTAAGAACCACGGGAGCGCCCAAACGACGACGACGACAATGGGTACGAAAATGGATTGATGGTGTAAGTAGTATACCATCCGCTCGTAAGCCGTTCCTATTACGGTTGTTGAAGAATTTACTGTCAAATAAATAAGGAGAAGAACCTGTAAAAGTGTTTGGCAAAGAAAGGAATGGAAGAAGACTGACATGAGTTAATGGTTCGGAGGGGCGGAGAAGGTGGAAAAGGAGTATGGAATTTGCAGTTGAGAATCATCATTTCTTTGATATGAAGGTGGATGAATAAGAGAAGAGTTGTGATAATTTTTATTGGGTAAAAAAGAATGTCAGAGCTCCGGTAAAAGTTGGTGTTCAGAAGGACTGAGATAGAGTTGCATATTGTGTACGTAGGTGAAAGAGTGGGTAAGATGAATTTTACTTTGCATCACAATTTTGAAAACCAAAGAAGACTCCAAGCAAAATGATAATGACTAAAAAGGATTAAAGAGAAGGTTTATTAAACTTTATATTAATACATGAGTATTCTGTCGAATATTTTGTAACTTTTAGTTTAAAAAAATTAACAAAAAAAAAAATCAAAAACCTATTTTTCATATTCACATTATATTGACGAAAGTCATTAATACAAATCAAATAAATGCTCATTTCGTACATACAACTAATAAAACCTAGAGATATTAAATGTTAATGTTAAACTATGTGAATAACTTATTGATTATGATTTGGCAGCTTGATTAATTTCATGATCGGTTATGACAATCGAATTGAAATTTCGACCTACGGTTCTCCGATCCAAACCGCAAATAGGCACACGAAACTCAACTGACTTCAATGCTAGTTTCGGTGTAATGAAAGCATGTGCTGGTCACGTGAGGTGCGTATGGATTTCAGAAATATGTATCATAAAATAGTTAAAACATAAGTCCGCGCTACCAAAGAAAGTATCATAAAAAATATAATACATAGTCATGAATTATTTTTCTTCGATGAAGGTACACATGGTTGTCTATGAGGATCATGTTGTACTAAAAGAAAAGTAGGATTATTATTATTATTATTATTATAATTTGGTTGTTTTTCCATGTTATGATAAAATGATGTAGTAGGGTTGACTCTTTTTAATATGTCTTCTGCCATCTTCACCTTTGCCTTCAATATTTCTATTCTTGCTTGCAAGAGCCTATTGTTGACTACTTCTTCACTGAATCTGTGGCTCAACTCAATAACAAGTTTTGTTTTCGAATCTTGATCCTCCTTTAGCTCTGCTACTTGTTTCTCAATTTCGTTCTCTTGGGCAAGTTTTTTCTTTCTCGATCGACGTGCCGATTCTCTATTTTGTACAAGTCTCTTCATCTTTTTTGGATCAAAATAGTAAGGATGCTTTGTCATTTCACCTGAACATTGCTCTTCGCTTTGACGCAGAGCCATGGCCTAATTTGTAGGGGTGGCCAAATAAAAAGACTTAGGGTGAGTTATAGAGGATATTTTTTTTAAATGATGATGTCAATCAAGAAATACTATTAATAGAATTTTGTAGATTCCCATGATCAACATCTCATATTTGTCAAAAGTCATGAAAACTTTTTTGTTGTAAGAGTACCACATTTTTTAGATTAAATGTCTATACTATCCCTCCCCTTTTGTTCATCCTTCATCTTTCCCAACTCACCCCACTTCATCTTCCTTAACTTTCAACCACCTACCACCTACCCTCCCATTTTTTTTAAAATTTTTCATCTTCCCCAACTCACCCTCTTCATCTTTCACAACTTCCAACCACCAAACACCAACCATGACCCTTGCCACCATCACCATCAACCTTATCAACAACCTCCACCAACCCCATTTCAAATCACCAACAACCACCACCAACTCATCTTCTTCCCCACTTTATTCGTCAAATCACAACTATTACCAACACCACAAACAATCCCTTCCTAAATCAATTTAAAAAGGCAACTCACTCCCGACCATACATGAAAAACGCGACCTCCTCCCTACCCAAGGGTGATGGGTGGATTTGAATCGGGCAGGGAGTCGGAGGGCAAAAGCGGACAAGGAGGGGGTGGGTGGGTGGTGGTTGAAGATTGGTGGTTTTGGTTTTATGTATTTGAAGAAGAAAGGTGGTAATTGGTGAAGAAGAAATGTGGTGGTTTTGTGAAATGAAAGAGGGTGGTGATGGTGGTGGTTGGTGAATAAAAGAAAGGTGGTGGTTGGTGGAGTTTTTGAATTGAAGAAGAAAAATCGGTGGTGGTTGTTGTTATTTGAAAAAGAAAGTGGGGAAGAAAAGGAGTTGGTGGTAGTTTTGTAATTTGAAATGTGGCTGATGGAGGTGGTGGTAAGGTAGATGGTGATGGTGGGAAGGGTGGTGGTTGATGTTTGATGATTAAAAGTTGGCGAAGATGAAGTGGGGTGAGTTGGGGAAGATGATGGATGAAAAAAGGGGAGGATATTTTAGACATTTTATCCATAAAATGTGGTACTCTTATAATAAAAAAGTTTTCATGTTTGTTGACAAATATGACGGGTTGATAATGGTAATCTACATTTATGACTTATGAGATTTGAAGACAGACATGCATTTTGACAAGTTTGCTGTTGTTGTATATCTATTTACACATATATTTTCGTATGATGTCCAAAGTACATATCAACATATATGCGAAAAGAATAAAAATAATATAATATTCGATTTTACGTAAAATACAAAAATATGCTATCAAATTGATTGTACCTGGATATGCATAGATGATTCACTATTAACTGGTAGTCTACCACTAGAAGTATCATCCTTATTGCCTTGCACATTTGATAACAAATCATATTCTGTAGGTCTTTCATGTGGTGTTAATGTTGATGATGATTCTTGTGGACTATTTTTATCATTTGAATCCTTATTATTAAGTTTGGCATACTCAATAGATTTTGTTACCATCTTTTGATTATCTATTGATAATAAAGATGGCTTAGAACCAAAAGTATCATGATCAATACTAAACTCTTGAAGAAAACGTTGAAAATCTAATGAAGATATATCATTATTATTATTATTATTATTATTATTATTATTATTATTATTATTATTATTATTTTGTAAAGTATATAAAGATGGTACTGGATAAGACCAAAGATCTTCAGGTATGTCGTCCATAATAATTGTTCCTTTTAATTCAATACCTGAAATCAAAATATAATAATATTATGGTGATGATGAAAAATAATTTTAATTAATAATTCATTCATCATAAATGCTTTATAAGATATAAAACAATGCTTTCTAAGAATGATGAGGTAAAATGGATCATTTACAAGTTAATAAGTCAAAGTAATTAATAAATATTTTTTGACGGAGAATTAAAATTTTCAAATATGATATATTCATGGCAAACATAAAACATAAAAAGAGGTGTGCATAAATACATTGAATTGTCTAGCTTTTGAGCTAGCGAGTTCGAATCTTATTTAGAGAAAGAGAGTTAGCTTGAGAACTATTTTAATGTTCACGGTACAATAAGAATAATAAGAGAGGTGTATTTGTTAATATATATCATTGAGATAGGACACTAAAAAATAAAAGTTACCATTTTCATCATGAATATGAATGCTTCATTACATGATGATGATATATTTGTTAAGATACATAATTTGATCTGGTGGTCTGATAATCTTGTTTCTTTGACGACGTCGAAAATCTTATAGATTTATGGTTATTACATTTATATTAATAAAAGGTTATTTTCTTAGCTTGCCTACTTACGTCTCATCATTTTTTATGATCATTTTCTTTACCCCACACACTTAAGCGACAATGAGAAAATTATGGTGTATATGAACGTTCCTTAATTAAAATTAAAAAATTCATATTCTTATTAACATATACCATTATGGTAATTGTTTATCTTCCTTAATAATACACACTTTATTACAAAGTGAGAGCATTAACAAGTAACAAATTAACAAGTGACCAAAACCTTTTACATATCTTCCTTAAAACAGTGCATGCAACATGCATGCTTCATAATGATTAAAGAGATCTTTTGGTTATTCTCGAACCATGATTATATTTATATAAGGGGGGCCAATTTAAAAGAGTACAAGTATTGCAATATAGTTTCTGAAAATAACAAGTGTTGTAGTATGGTCACCCAAAAAATAGGAATCAATGAGTAATAATAGTCACTGTGGGGGACTATATTACAACACTTTAGTCACTTCTAGGGACTAATTTGCAATAGTGTAATTATCTGATACCATAATGCAACTTCATCTCACTATTTGAGACCAAATCGATAATTGTCTCTACCGCCCCCAAACCCTATTCCCCAATATCTCCTTCCGCCACAAGGAAGCGGCGCCGTTCGGAAGATGAGGAGGAGAACGCTGTGGGGCAATCATCTCCAATCGATCTCTCGCCCCCTAAACGGTGCAAGATAGTCGAACAACCTGCCGCTCCAACCGCTGATGGTGTTTTCAATTCACTATAATCACACTCCACAAAAACACACCATACTCTGCTTATATTGTTTTGGATCTATTATTATCACAGGTCCTTTCTAGTTGCATGGAGTGGCTACAAAAAATGCAACATAGCAACAGTTTTGAAAGCAATAGATAGCGGCAGGGGCAAAACCAGAATGAAAATAAAGGGGGGGGCCAACTTCGAGAAAATAAAATTGGGGGGCCGAAACAAATAAAAATAGTGAAAGTATAAAAAAAAATGAACATTGGAGGGCTTTAACCCATGACATCTACCAATTAAATGAAGGTTCTAACCAACTAAGCTACACTTCTACTTTGTTTCCTTACACTTTTTAGTGTATGTATCACAAATATTCAAAAAATCGTGTATATAGACTTTAGTCCGCCCCACCCCCCCTTGGGTCCGCCCCTGCATAGCGGGAAGGAATACTTTAGTCCTTCTACCCACATATAGTTTATCTTTTGATTGTCTTTTGTCTAGCAATCCCCCACTTATCTCTCATTTTGATTATGCATCTAGTTCTACATTCGGGGTTGATTATGGTTGTATAACACATCTTGGCAGAAACAATGTTAGCCAAAGATGACTTGTGGATATTTTGTATGTTTGCTATCGTTCGTATAATACTATAACAATAAAAAAAATGAAACATTAAAAAAAAAGATTTAAAGTGTAGAATACATAATTTGGAGAATTTACTTTTTCAAGCAATCTGCTCTCTCATGTGCATTTTATGTGCAATGCATGTCTGTACATAAAACATAAGTGCAAAGTTACTATATTATAAAAATTTATGGTTTCTTTTTGAGATGATATTGTATTTTCTCATTTTTCCGAAATCTAGATCGAGTTGAAATTTCAATCAATTTCATTATCACATAAACAAGTTTCACATTCAACATATTCGTCATCAAGAATTAAATATCATCTGTGTATTGATATTTCAAAGTACAACTTGTAGGTCTCTCTTTTGCAATCTCCATATTCTCACTCCACATGTTTCCTAAAGTTTCTTCAATTTGTTTTTGCCTTTTTCACTTCTTTACTTGAATTTTGTCTTTTTTTATTGCACTTAAGTATTAAGTATCGTTCTGATTTTTATCTTTCTTCTTTTGCTACTTTTCAATATTCAAGTGCATGATCCATCCTCCTTCTTTTGAAATAATCAACTATAAGAAAATTTGATAACGTCGATCTGCTCCTTATTAAAAGTACATTATTTGTAAATATTAGTATTATTAGGCTTAATTTCATCTCACCATTGAACTATACACAGAATTATAATTTGTTATATCCTGTAAATATGAAATTATACCTTATTATTAAATAAGAAGGTAACTTAAATATTACTCAATTGAAAGTTATATATATCATATTAGTAAACCAATCAGTTCAATCTCTTACACAATTGTATTTCAAATTGCTAGTAGTTTATTACGTGCGTTGCATGTAGGCTTTATTTTTCTTAATTTTTTTCTATATAACCATAAGTTTATGGGAATAAAATCAACTACAAGACACGTTTCTTTGAATAACTAGTGAGAGAGCTTACTCATTGATGAAAATTGTGATAACAAATGTGGAACATAAAAATAAATAATAGTTTATAATATTTATTTTATTTCGTATGGTAGTGGTATCATTATTCAATGATTTTTCATTTTTACCTTTATATTTCTTAGAAATCTCATAATCATTTCATTTTCCTCGTCATCCTCATTATATTATCCTTCAAAATTGTTGGATTCTGACATCTTTCTTGTTTTCCCATGATTTTTAAAACTTTTTTTAACATGTTGAATTTATTGTAGTGCATTTGTTTGCTTCTTTACTTGAGATATTGCTTTAATTTCTTCTTTTTCACATTAGATTCTCGTGAATTACTTTGTCCGTTATTTATATAACCTCCACCACTGTTGGAACTTTATTATCTCTAAGAGCTATATATTTTCCCAATGGGTCATGCCACAGTGGACGAGGCTGCAACTTTTAGGTCATTTTACAACAATATGAACAATGGATAGGTCAATCGGTGAACCCACAGAAGTCGGGTATTTTGTTTAGCCCAAATGTTTACCCAACTACCCGAGTAGCAGTCTCCAACATCTTACATATGCCAGAAGTAGCTACTCATGGTAAGTACCTAGGACTACCAACCTCTTTGGGAACTTCGAAGAAGGAAATCTTTTCCTCTTTAGTCACCAGGGTCCAGGGTAACGTGGACGGTTGGCAATCTAGGTTATTATCTAAAGCTCGAAAGGAAGTTTTCATTAAGTCTGTGTTACAAGCTGTGCCCACTTATCTAATGCAGTGTTTCATGGTTTCCAGATACATCTGCAACAAGATAAATGCTATCCTATCCAAATACTGGTGGGGCCCAACGAACAAAAAGAAAAATGTACATTGGGCCTCATGGTTGGGCTTCCGAGATCTGCACGCTTTCAACATAGCCCTCTTGAGCAAACAAGTTTGGAAGCTCGTGACTCACCCAGAATCTGAGATCTCCCAGGTGTATCGGGCAAGGTACTTCCCTCAGTCATCAATTTGGGCAGCATCATCGGGGCCTAAACCATCCTATACCTGGAGGAGCATACTTATGGCAAGAGATCAGTTGGCACAGATAATATACTGATCGGGATGGCAAACAATACAAACATGGAATCACAAATGGGTTTATTACTCATGGTCCCATAAGCCATAAACGCAAAAATCTTATGGGTGTGACCATAGTACAGTCTCAAATTATATTGATGATACAATTGGGGGTATGGGACATAACATCTTTACGAGCAGGGGCGGACCCAAGGGGGGGGGGTTGGTTGGGCACCGGCCCCCCTAGATTTTTCGATATCGTTATATCTATATACGATTTTTTTGATTTTTTGTGATATATACACTAAAAAGTTTTAGGAAATTAAGTAGAAGTGTAGCTTAGTTGGTTAGAATCTTCATTCAATTGGTAAAGGGCATTGGTTCAAGCCCTCCAAGGTTCATTTTTAACATCTTTTTTGATACTTTAACTATTTTTATTTGTTTTGGCCCCCCTATTTTATTTTTCTCGAAGTTGGCCCCCCCTTTATTTTCGAGAAATTTGGCAAACTACCACTGTTGAGTATTGGTATTTGCAAAAAGACATGGAATCTTTTTTATTAAGAGAATACCACAAATTTTATGTAAATTGACTAAACTACCGTTACTTCATCTTCCCCAACTTCATCTTCCCCAACTTCATCTTCCCCAATTTTCAACCACCAACAATCACCATCCCCACCATCAACCTCATCACCACCACCATCATCAACCTCATCACCAACCACCACCACCATCACCATCCACCACCACCACCACCACCACCACCATCATCACCATCCACCACCTACTACTCAGATCTGCCCCGCCCCTCCGCCCCTTTTCAGATCTGCCCCCCCCCCCCTCCGCCCCTTTTAAGATCTGCCCCCCCCACCTCCGCCATTTTCAGATCTGCCCCCCCCTCCACCCCTTTTCAGATCTGCCCCCCCCCTCCGCCCCTTTTCAGATCTGCCCCCCCAACCTCCGCCCCTTTTCAGATCTGCCCCCCCTCCCTCCGCCCTTTTCAGATCTGCCCCCCCCCCCCCCCCCCCCCGCCATTGTTTCAAATCCTGTGATTTAAGGGGGATTATTTGTGGTGGTGGATGGTGACGGTGGTGGATGATGGTGGTGGTTGGTGATAAAATTGATGGTGATGGTGGGGAGGGTGGTGGTTGGTGATAAGGTTGATGGTGGTGGATGGTGATCGATGATGGTGGTGGTGGTTAGTGATAATGTTGATGATGATGGTGGGGAGGGTGGTGGTTGGTGGTTGGTGTTTGGTGGTTGAAAATTGGGGAAGATGATGTTGGGGAAGATGAAGTAAGGATAGATTTAATGAAGGGTAATTTAGTCATTTCGCTTTATTTTTGTGGTAGTCTCCAAATAAAAAAGATTCAATGGCTTTTTGCAAATATACATTCTCAACAGTGGTAGTTTGCCAAATTTCTCCTTTATTTTCATCCTGGTTTCGCCCCTGTTTACGAGCACCATTCTTAGAGGTAGATGTCCAGGAGATTTTAAACATCTCTCTTTCACATTTTAGTCAACCGGATAAACTATTTTGGACAGCTAATTCTAAAGGAACTTTCACAGTAAGCTCAACATACAAGGCGTTCAGGGATCTTTCGAATCCCCAACAACAAACATCAAATCAAGGAGTAAACAATATAATGTTTTATTAAAGATTTTGGAAGCTTAAACTACCTAATAAAGTCAAACACTTTTTTTGGAGGGTAGTTAATAACTTCCAACCTTAGATAATTTGGGCTAGAAAATGATCCAAGTCAACCCCACATGCAAATTATATTATAACCAAACAGAGAGTGTTATGCATGTGGTTCGTAGTTGTTCATTTGTGCGAGAAGTAGGTCACAGAATAAACATACCTTTTCAATCGGAAAGGTGTCAGGATTTTCAAGCACTGGTTGAGCTTCAATGGAGCAAGTTGCCACCATTGTTAGTCTTTGGCAGGTGTGGTTTGAACGCACCCAAAGAATCCATGGGAAAACGTTCAAGCTACCAGATCAAGTTGGGAGATTGACGGAGTAATTTTGGACAACTCATAAAGAGACGCCAAGTGAATGGCAACAAATGAACTCTTTAGTTCCATTAGGGCATTTAAATAGCATTCAATTGGAGTAGGGTTAGTTTTAGATATAAGCTATTAGTCTAATCTTTTTAGGATGGATAACCTATTTAGTTAACTGGTTTTGGCCCATAACTATATAATTAGTATATTGGGTGACCTAGTATTTTCAGCCTTATATGACTTTGTTGTTGTAGTCCGATAAAACCTTTTTTATCTATAAAATTCATCGCTCGATTACCAAAAGAGCTGTATATTTTCCGTAATCAAACTCTTGATAACATAGTGCATCCATTTGATCATATTTTCGTTACCATGATTTTTGGTTTTTTCATGTTTTTGTTACCATAATTTTCTAACTTATCTTTTTAATATTTTTTGTTTGAGACATGTGTACCATTATTGATTGTCTTTTATAAAATTATTTAGCTAGTAATTAATATAAAGATAACTAAAGATATCTATGTATTTACGATTACTATGTTATATAAAGAAGATATAAAGATTGAAATTAATTAATAAATAAAGCATATTTCGTATTATATGATGAAGGCATAAAGATATAATAGACTACTAGAGTACTAGTAGATAAATATATAATTTATCATTGGTAATTACATACATAGATTATTATATAATTTTATTTGATCCAAAAGATGTATTTCTTGTAGTATTTGTTTGAGTATAACTTTTTGCTGTCTTGCACCATCAACAAATATACAACATCCACATTAAGTCTTACTAAAACTTAATCAATCAAATATAATATCAAACCAAAATTAATATATTTGTTTATCATATAAAATGTTTAATGAAAAATTCAAAACGCTTTCTAAATATTGATATCATGTTTTTCATCAACTTCTATGTTCTATCTAGTAGAAACTTCTAAAAGTAAATGATAATATAATCTAATCTACAATAATTTTCAAAAAGCATAAACACTATATATAGAAACCATAAATAAAAAAACACATAAGAATATCAATGATTCAAAATGTATAAAGAGTTAAATAATTATGAGTCATATTTTTTAATAAAGTGTATTTGGAAAATAATGAACCATACTATACCATTTATGTTTTCTGACAATAAATAATTGTATTATATTAGTATATGCAAATGATGATGCATATAATGATACATATATATAAATTATAAAAATAGTAATTGAATGTAATTTGAACAAGTCATATAAAGGTCTTCAAAATTATATAGAGATTGGTAGATGCACTTATAATAGACTAGTTAAATTAAGTCATATCATTTGCATACAGTCCACAAATTTTCGGGACCTAGTGAGAAAACTGCAAATTGGGTTCTCGATAATTTTTTTGCTATAAATTATTTTTATTTATTGAAATGAAAATTACAAGATTATACAAAACGATATCTTTGAACATTATTTGATGCAAAATTGTTACACAAACGGTATCTTCGATGCCACAAAATGAAAATTATTTGATGCAAATTTGCTATGTACTTCTACTTATACAACTAATATATTACTCCACTGGTTTCAAAATAGTTGATTATTTAGCTAAAAAAGTAATTTATTAAGGAAAAAAAATTATTTTTATAAGCTATATAAAATAAATAATTACTCACAAAAGCAAAAGCAATTATTGGGGTAAAAAATGTAAAAATGAGTTGAAAAGTACATTAAACTCTTAAGCAATCAACTATTATGAAAAAGTAATTTGTTTTCTACACAATCAACTATTTTAAAACGGAGGGAGTATATAGGAAAGACCGAAAGACTAAAAAAGTAATAGTAAGCTAAGTAAACAGTAGTTCTGTCTTCTGACTCTTTTTTTTTTTTGTAAATTAGCGATGAGGTGAGTTTCGAACCCAGGACCTTCTGGCCACTAGCAAGAGCCTTTTTTTCACTAGGCTATTCTATTACCTCCTGTCTTCTGACTATTAATTATCCTAATCTCATTAAATAGTATTTCATATTTGATTTACATAATATTAGACGTTACAATAATAACGTTATAATATTAACTGTTAATCGAGTTCATAGTTTTAATAATAATGTTTTTATATCGATATTAGTTCATCACTTTTCAATTCTAAAATTATAAACTTAACACTTATTTAATAAATATAATTTATATATATATAATTTAATTTCTATTTTTAAGTCAATAAAATAATATATATATAATTTTTTTTTTAAATCTTGGCCCCCTACAAAACGGGAGCCTAGTGTGGTCGCGCGCCCCCTCCCGAGTAAGGGCCAGTCCTGCATATACTAAGGCCTTGAACTAATTAATGAAAACAACTTTGCCAATTCACAAAAGTACTTTATATAATTTGAACAGGTACACATGACTGTTTGTGTACAACTTGACCGATGCCTTTTTATTTAAATATTGGCGTCTGGATTATCTCTCTACGCAAAATCCACGTGTTCTAATAGTTATAAAGTCAATGTACAACGCACACATATATAATTAGTTAAATTAAGATTTATTTTCTTTTGGCACATTAAACTATCTTGATGCTAATGGAGGCGGGGCCCGAACTTTGATCTTCTCAAATAAGGAATTAAAGTATTCCTTTTTCCAAATTGTTCCCATATTTATGTTTTGCTGCCAAAAAATTGAATTAAGATAAAAATAAAACTGAAAATACATAAATAATTAAATTATGGAACAACTTTCTTAATAATTAAAGAAGGGGTTAACTCATAAATAACCCCATAAAATAAAATAAATAGTTTCATTAATAAACAATTAGAAAAAGAAATCATTCTTCCCTACCTCCATTCTTACCCAATTTGTTATACACAAACCAAAATATGGTTTTTTGTAGTTTGGATCTATCATTTTGCCTCATCTATTTCAAAATATACTCCCTTCATTTTACAATACAAGATTTTTTCATTTTTTCGTGTTTAACTTTCATTAATAATAACTAATTAAGTATAACATCAAAAAAATTATAGAAAGTTAGTTTTATGAAAATACTCTTCAACATAAATTGATTGATATAAATTTTATGTTTTTGGAACTAAAGAATAAAAAGTAATTAACGGTTAAAGTTGGACACGCAAAAACAAAAACAACAATTGAAAAGAAATGAAATGAAATGAAATGAAGGGAGTAGTATATAAGGAAGTTAAGTGCTGGACGGCAAAATAATAATTTCAAGTTACAGAAAATCATATTCTAACACACCCCCACCCCCACCCTTTGGAGAAGCAAAGTGAAGATTTGAGCTACCAATTACAGAAACAGGCTGCACAGCAATTCAGAATGCCGGATACGGATTCTATGATGGCGAAGCCTGAAATTTCCTGCGAAGCACAACCAGAAGAGGAGGAGGAGGAGGAGGAGGAGGAGGAGGAGGAGGAGGTTGATGAGACCGGTGTTGAGGCTCGTGACATTGATTTGGTGATGATACAAGTAGGAGTTTCGACGAGCAAAGCCATCAAGGCTCTCAAGAGTCACAGTGGTGACATTTTCAGTGATATCATGGAACTCATCACCTAGTAAGAGTTCTTATTGATTGATAAATTAGCATTTACGGTGCATTTTTGTTTATCTCTTAATTGGAAGTATTTTTATTTGAGCTATAGGGGTGGGTAACCCGTGGTCTTGTAGTAGTGGTTATCGACCAGACTCCACATTTGGAGGTCTCGGTTTAAGGTTTAAGTCTTGGCAAGTATTTTTATAAAACAGATGCTTCCGTCCCGTTGTTAGCATAGATTTCTTTGTTCGCGATTAGTGTGGGCTTACTTTTTCAGTATGATATGATTTGACAAAAAAAGAGTTGGGTGTGGGAAGAAGAAGTGTTTTTTTTTAAATGTTTATTAATGAAATTATTTATTTTATTTTTCATTAATTAACTTCTTCTTTAATTATTAAAAAATTGTCCCAAAATCTAATTGTAGTGCGTCTTCAGTTTTACCTTTATGTCAATTTAATTTTTTGGCAGCAAAACACAAAAATAAGGGGCAATTTGAAAAGATCGAAAGTTCGTTCATTAGCGTCCGGATAGTTTAAATAAACCTTAAATTAAAATGTCTGTACTTTCTTCCCAAATTTTAAGTCTCATTTGATTTTTTCATGGTGTTCGCGACGCTTAAAACATATTTATTTCTTGGGATACTCGAATAGCCTAGTGGAAAAGTGTCTCGATAGTGATAAAAAAGGTCTTGCGTTCGAATCTCATTTCATCGCTAATTTACAAAAAAAAAAAAAAACATAA
The DNA here is from genome assembly GCA_003412495.2 of Echium plantagineum. NCBI lineage: Eukaryota > Viridiplantae > Streptophyta > Magnoliopsida > Boraginales > Boraginaceae > Echium > Echium plantagineum. Next base: position 31,659,548 of record CM016566.1, on the reverse strand, counting down.
ATATTTCTAATTTTACAAGTCTAAGTCAACTGCTATTATGAAAAGTTTGATGTTTCAAAAATATATATGGAAGGAATCTAACAAAATTCAAATGACTATGTTATTTCTTATCAGCTAACAAGAATTTAGAAAAAAAAAATCAAGTTTAATAAAATAAGTGAAATGACATATTTGTAGTGTTTGTTTATTTACAATATCAGAAAATATATATTTTTATAATTTATAGAGCATATGGCCCTGAAAAATCGCTTCACCATTGATGGAAGCACCCTCTTGTATTGGCGTTAATACAATGTGCCTAATACATGCAGATGAAGCTCGTGATAATACGATATATATGCATGACTATCATACATTCCTTTGATTCTCCACACCATTCAAACATATCATCATCATCATCATCGTCATCCTATCGATTTCAATCAGACAAGTTCCCGACACATCAGGAATCTCTCCGACATCTGAGAGTGGCGGTGACCGCGGTTGTCTAAGCCGCGGCTCCATCTCTCGTGGGTACGACTTCGTTTTGTCGTGATGGCAAACCGTAGTCTTGTTGACGATGATGGCTCACCATCATCGTCGCGTAGTCCTCCTCGGTTGATGGAGGAGGAGGGACGTAATATGGAGGCTGGTGGTATGGAGGGGAATGATGATGATTTCTCCGATCCTTTTGATATTGCGAATACCAAGAATGCCCCTCATCATTCCCTTAAAAGATGGAGGGTAATAAGACATTTCAAACAAAAAATTGTCCACTTCTGAATTTTCATATTTTTATATAATATTTGATAAAAATAATAGTGAATACTAGTATTTATTGCTAAAATGGGAATGCTTAAGAGGTATATATGCTAGTAATATTTCTTTTGAAAAAATTGTCCAGTTCTAAATGTTGATGTTTTATAAATGTTGTACAATATTTAGTAAAAATTATAGCGAATACTAGTGTTTATTGCTAAGATGAGAATGTGTAAGAGGTATGCTAGTAATATATTTTTTTTTAAATCGACATGTTCTGAATTTTGATGTTTTTATGTGTTGCATAATATTTCGTAAAAAGTATATTGAATTCTGGTATGTGGAATAATTCTATTATTAAAATAGTTTACTATTGTTAATATGAAGATTGCTCCCCATAGTTTGCTTAGAAGATGGAGGGTTTAATATCTTAATGTATAACGCATCTATATATGATGTATGATAATTGTATTCATTGATATAATAATAGATAATGAATGAGTATGATATGTATGAACTCGTTACATGACCCTTCGAAGCCTTCCAGTGTTTTCTTATGTGACCAGGCTTGCTACAACCCAAAAAAGATAGTCTAGTTTGGTTTTCAAATGATTTATTATATCCTTATGATATCGCCAATCCGAAGACAGCTCCTCACGAGTCCCTTAAAAGATGGAGGAGAGTAGCATAAAAATAATTTCCTTCCTCAATTCCGGAAATACATGTCTGGTTTTGAATTTTGATTGTTGCTAAAATGCCTTCAAATTTTGTTGTATAATATTTGGACGAAGATACAATGTACTTGGCAGATTAATTTAATTCAAATCGAAGTTATGTGGGTCAATTAAGAATGGGGTGTTTGTTGAAAGTCAAACTGGACAATTTTTTGAGGATGGTCGTAGTGTAATGCACGCAATGTGTACGATGATTACATTAATTGATTGCATATTTATGTGCTCGAATTTTCGTTTTTATCATTGAGTAATACAGTATGGTTCATTGTGTTTTTATTGCGAAGTTTTTGTCTCTGCTTTGCTTAATGTGGATCATTGTTTTGTCCTCATTGGTCTTGGCTAGTTAAGGTGGTTAATGATGATTAAGAGTTCTTTTGGCATAAGATTATAGATTGGGTTTAAAGGAGAATCGAGCATTTTAATCAAAATCTTGGAAGATTACAAACTTGTTGGATGAATGTCTAAGTGGTCCTTACATTTCTTGTAACAGCAAGCGGCCCTTGTGCTCAATGCCTCTCGTCGATTCCGGTATACACTCGACTTAAAGAAAGATGATGAGACTGAACAACGAAGGCGGATGATCAGAGCACATGCTCAAGTTATAAGAGTAACGTCAAGAAACCTTCCAATCCTATTTTTGTTTCGAACTCCATATTAGTTTCTTATTTATTTTTTTTGTCTCAGGCTGCATTGCTCTTCAGGCTTGCTGGTCAACGAGCAATTGGTATATACTCGACTGTGTTGTTATTCTTGTGATGGCAACCAAACTTAGTTTTCTTGTTTATTGACATACTTTGTAACTTATACAGTTCTGGGCACCGCGGTTACTCCTCCAGTTACAAGTGGTGATTACGGAATTGGACTGGAACAACTCTGTTCCATAACAAGAGATCATAATATCAGTGCATTACAGCAGCATGGAGGGGCAAGTGAATCTTACATCTCCCATGGATTATATGTAGAGCAAAAGATGTTTTTAAATCCATATTAGTACTGATTTCAATAATCTGTCCAGGCCGAAGGGTTGGCACAGATGCTGAAAACAAATTCAGAGACTGGAATTGTTGATACAAAGGAGGACTTAACTTCACGCAGGAATGCCTTCGGATCAAATACTTATCCTGTGAAGAAAGGACGCAGTTTCTGGGTATGTGGAATGCTCTTCAAATATTGAAATAGTCCACTTTACATCACAACCTGACTTTTATGTGATTGGTTCTTTTTCAGAGGTTCCTTTGGGAATCATGGCAAGATTTGACCCTTATTATCTTGATTATCGCTGCAATAGCATCACTGGCCCTTGGAATAAAAACCGAGGTGAGATTATCATATGTTTACATTGTAAATTTTTAGATAATGAACCTCAGCACAGAATTTAGCTTGAGAAGGAGAAATAGAAGGAAAAGAATTGCTTATAACCAATTACCAAGCAGTGTATTCTTTTGCCTTGGCCTTGCAGGGTATAAAAGAAGGATGGATAGATGGGGGCAGCATAAGCTTTGCAGTTTTTCTTGTGATCATTGTAACTGGTAAATAGATTTGATGGTTATTAAAATTGTTCAAAATGAATATGAACCAATGTCTCTCGACTAAATCGATTGCTTTCATTTGTGTGATTCTGTTTAGCTACTAGTGATTATCGGCAATCACTCCAGTTTCAAAATTTGAATGAAGAAAAAAGAAATATAAAGTTGGAGGTAAACAATCATTGAACTACGCAACCCCACCCATAAACCTCTAGATTGCTTAGATGCACACATAAAACTTGAACATACTTTTGCCAGGCTATAAGATCTGGCCGAAGGGAAAAGATATCCATTTACGACATTGTTGTTGGCGATGTTATACCCTTAAAGATTGGTGATCAGGTATGACTAACTATCCCTTTCCTTCCTGATAGATGTATTTCTACTTGGACTATAATTGTTGATTTTTTATTCCTTTTACCAGGTTCCTGCAGACGGAATAATAATTTCTAGTCACTCTCTTGCCATTGATGAATCTAGCATGACTGGAGAGAGCAAGCTTGTAAGCTGTTTAGTCATTTGCATGGAATTTTCTAGATGTTGTGCATAATTAATTAATTTAATATTCTCTTAACAGATGAAAAAAGATAAAAAGGATCCATTCTTGATGGCTGGTTGCAAGGTTGCGGATGGTGCTGGAACCATGCTGGTGAGGCGCAGTTACTAGCTCTTATGCTAAAGCTTAATGTTACAATATTGCAACCGTTTCTATATAGTTACTAGTAGCCTTGGACAGCAATGGACATTGTACATTCTGTTAGTCCTAAAGCACCATGTATTAACTAACCTGGCGCAGACCTAGTTAATTGGTTCAGGTTGACTCCATAAGAATTTTCCTTCATCTTCACTTAACATACGGAAATATATCAGCCATTCGGTTTGTAATACTGTTGCCGTCATGGGAAAAGTATATAATTTTACTTTTAATACTGTTGAACTGTATGATGATGATTTTTTTTTCTTTTGTCATAGGTAACTGGAGTAGGAATCAATACTGAATGGGGATTATTGATGGCTAGCATATCAGAGGATAATGGTGGGGAAACGCCTTTGCAGGTACGTACTTACCGTATCTTTCCTCATTCTTATTGGTTGTTAAGCAGCATATATCTCTAATCCGAGCTTGTCCTGGCTATAGGTTCGCTTGAATGGTGTTGCTACTTTTATAGGCATTGTTGGGCTCACTGTGGCTCTTTCGGTACTCATTATTCTATTGACTAGGTAATTCAGATGTCCCAGTTGTAGATGTATTTGAAACTAGTCAAATGCTTTTTAACTCATCTTGATAATTCCTCAGGTTCTTCACTGGCAATTCAAGGAATCGTGATGGAACTGTTCAGTTTGTACAAGGGCAGACCACTTTAACCGAAACATTCAACCTGGTTATTCACATATTTAGTACTTGCGTAAGTACTTGTCTTCCTATTTCTACTCATTTTTTGAAGTAAAATATGCAAAACATTTATAGTATTATTATTATGTGAAATCTATTTTTTTTTCAGGTGACAATTGTGGTCGTAGCAGTTCCAGAAGGGCTTCCATTGGCAGTGACATTGACGTAAGTCTCATATGTAACAAATTTTATGTCCACTTATGGGATTGTTTCCTAAAAATATAATGGTAAAGGATACATTATCCCAATATGTTTTCCTTCTTGACAGCTTAGCATACTCAATGCAGAAAATGATGGCTGACAAAGCCTTGGTATGTTATTCGAACTTTTGTCGCACTAATTTTGTTAAAGATTAGAAAATTAATAAAAAATAAATATGTAGGTTCGTAGGCTTTCAGCATGTGAAACTATGGGCTCAGCAACAACCATTTGTAGTGATAAAACTGGAACTCTCACTCTAAATGAGGTTGGCCTTATGCTGTACTGGACATAATTCCTCTTTGTGTTCACTTTCTGATTATACAAATCCCTGAACATGTGCCTATCATCATTTTGTTGCAGATGACAGTGGTTGAGGCTTATGTAGGTGGAAAGAAACTCAATAATCCCGAAGATGGTTCACAATTGCATGAAAAGATTTCCTCTCTGTTAGATGAGGGAACAGCACATAATACTTCAGGCAGTGTGTTCCCCTCTAAGGTATCCCCCCTCTCTCTCCATAAGATATTCATTGCTTCCAATCTGAAGTGCTTTCAGCAGGTTTATTCAATTGGCATTTGTACATGTAAGAGTTTGAAGTCTTTTACGACAGACCACCTATTTTAGTTCATAATTCTGTTTAAGCTATATAGAGTAATATACTTTTATAGATATTTTTCTTGTATTTATACTTCTTACATAAGCTGCACGTATATCTGTTATTTGTTTTCTTGATTGAAGAATTACGTTTGTTTTATTTTACATGAAAATTTCTCTTTTGCTTGGTTTTGTGGTCATCTGTAGGATGGAAAAGGGATTGAGATATCAGGATCTCCCACAGAAAAGGCCATTCTTGCATGGGGTGTGAAGGTACTATCTATTGCTAGTTTTAGTAGCTATGCCATCATCTCCAAATCTCTACTTTGATTTAACTAAATATTGAAGCCAATCTTTGTCACAGATGGGAATGAAATTTGACACCGTCAAATCAAACTCTATTGCTGTGCATGTTGCACCTTTTAACTCCACAAAGAAGTGTGGAGGTGTGGCAGTTCGAGGACACGTAAGTCCATGTGTTTGTAGTCCTAGGGTGTTAGCTGGTTTACAAAGAATTTTTTTCCACGTCTGATTTTTGTACTGGAACTGTTGTTTTTTAGAGTAACTCAGAGGTTCATGTTCATTGGAAGGGAGCAGCTGAAATACTTCTAGATATATGCACAACATATATTAATGCAAACGGTCAATGTGAACCCCTCGACAAGAATAAGGTTTGTAATATATATGTAGTTTTATGGAGAAACCTTAAATTTGTGAAACTCATGTCATTGATTCAGTTTTTTCTTGATGAGCATAACCTTTCTGACAGTTCCCGTAATTCTGTAATTCTATTTAAAAGTTAATACTCCGTATTATTCCTGTATGATGTGTTTAGGTATTAGAATATTGGTCGTTGTCTACATTTTAGTTGACATTGTTTTGAGAACCATTTCGTATATCTTTCCAATATTATAGAACATAGAACCAGTGGATTATACAATGCATTTATCATTATGGGTTGTCAATGAATAAAGGAGGATTTTCCCTTGCAGGCTTTCTTTAAAGAAGCCATAGAGAACATGGCTGCAAGGAGTTTGAGATGTGTAGCCATTGCATACAGAACATGTAAAGCGGGTGAGGTTCCAACTGATGAACCATCACTAGCGCAATGGGTTTTGCCTGACGATGACCTTGTTTTGATTGGTATTGTTGGAATCAAGGTAATAAATTTGATAACACATTTTTCTGAGAATTCCTTAAAGCACATAGTTGGTGTGATTAGTAGTTTGCTCTTTGCTGTTCAATGCTCTTTTTCTAGTTAGATCTACCCCTTCTCATATTTCAGAGCACCAGTTTTGTTAATGTTCTGTCATGTAACCATTGCATATCTTGTAATGCAACTAGCCTTATTATCAGTATCTACTAAATTTCTCTTGATTTATGCCATATTCTTTTGGTCATAATAGCCTTTTTGTACCTTCTTCCAAAGGATCCTTGTCGTCCTGGTGTCAGAGAAGCTGTTCAAAGATGCAAGGAGGCTGGTGTCAAGGTAATCGTTTGAACTTCGACATGATTTCGTTACAGAATTTATATTAATAATTACTGAAGCAAGATAGAAAGTTATAGTGGGACAATTTATATACGGAATAAATAATTACCGACTGTCGAATCAATCTTAGTAGATGCGACTCTGGTAGACATGATCTTTACTGGATAGCTTGATATTCGCCATTTCTTGAGAACACATAGGCTAACAATACTTACTTTTCTGTAGTCTCTTCATAATATATGTCCGAATCTTTTATTAGATGAAGCAAAATAAATTGAGTGCTAATATTCAATCGTTTTTATGATAAAGAGTTTATATATACGATTATTATCGCCATGTGAAGCAGTAATATCTTTTATTACTATTCACTCTTTCAACAAGGCGTGAAAGACTAGTGTTTCAAGTTCGTCAACCTAAAAAGGAATTATTGTTACTTGTAATTGTTCAAGTTTATCTAGAAAGTTTAATGACTATATCTCGTATTTATGAACTACTAGGTTCGTATGGTGACTGGAGATAATCTTCAGACTGCCAGAGCAATAGCCTTGGAGTGTGGAATACTTGAGTCAGAAGCAGATGATAATGAAGACAACATAATTGAAGGAAAAGTATTCCGTGAGTTATCCGAGAAAGACAGAGAAGTGGCTGCCAAGAGGATATCTGTATGGCCTCTCATAAAATAATGATCTGTGCTTATGTCAGTTATAACGTCTTTGCACGTATTTCTAGTGGAACGATCAAAACTGTGATTTGTGTTCAGGTAATGGGGAGGTCTTCTCCAAATGACAAACTTCTACTTGTGCAAGCGCTACGCAGACAAGGAGAAGTTGTTGCAGTTACTGGCGATGGAACTAATGATGCTCCAGCACTCCATGAGGTTAGATATCTGCATGCAATCATGCATAATGTAAACCTGCATCCTAAGGATCTCTCTTTTCCTGTGATGAATCTTATCACATAACTATCACTCTCCTTTCTTAGTAGTGTGAGTAGTTAGAGAATACACTTATATACATGTAACATTATCGTTCTGAGGAGTTGTTGTGGTTGTTTCTGTCATCGTGTTTTTGTGAGTCATAATTAATCATAAACCATTAGGGTTTGAACTTCAGTTTTGTTTCTAGCGTCGGCATCTTGGTGTAAGAACTGGAACCAAACTTATAAGGAGCTACGGAGTTGTTCTCATTCATGTATCACGACCTTTTTTATGTTGTGAAGTTTAGTAGTCAGAGTCAGTCTTAGCAATCGCGAAGGTCGTAGGAGTCCTTATTTGGTTTTTCACTTGGACATCATTACTGAAAATGCATATGCTTATGAAATTTTTGTGAATGAAATATATGAGCCTGCTATTCATCATAGATAAACCATCGTACGAAGAGAGAAGATGACTGATGGATTATATTTTACCCGTTCAGGCTGATATAGGTCTTTCGATGGGTATACAAGGAACAGAGGTTGCAAAAGAGAGCTCTGATATTATTATCTTAGATGATAATTTTACTTCAGTTGTAAAGGTTAGTATGTGAACATGTTTCAGTCTCACGCAATGGCAGTAAAGTTAAAAATGAGATACCTTTCAAAAATTTGCTAAGTGAATGGATATGAGTCGTTTATTTTTTAAGTAAAATGTTAATGTTCATGATGTAGGTTGTCCGCTGGGGTCGATCTGTATTTGCAAATATCCAGAAGTTTATCCAGTTCCAGCTCACAGTTAATGTTGCAGCATTGGTGATCAATGTTGCCAGTGCAATAACATCAGGAGATGTCCCTCTTAACACAGTGCAGGTCCTTTTCACACTCGTGAAATTCTGTTACGTTTTAAAATTCCAAACTTCCCCAATTGAATACTAATTATTTCGTCGGCTGCAGCTCCTCTGGGTTAACCTTATTATGGATACTCTGGGAGCATTGGCTTTGGCAACTGAACCACCCACGGAAGAGCTTATGCATAGAAATCCTGTTGGTAGAAGGTTAGTTGGCTCAATATGAGTTAGATTCAAGATATCGCCTTATAGTATGAATCGACACTGTGATTTGATTTCCTCCTTCACACGTGAAGTTGTATGAGCAAAAAACGGTACATACAATTATAGCAAAAATAAAAGAGTAGTTCATTGTAAGTTCGGATATATGCTAAATTGAATCGATAAATCCACTTGCGGATCCTCCTCTTCTAGGAAATTTAAATAAGTGAGTAGTGATCTATTCGCCTACAGGAAGAGCTTTTGTTGATTTTGTTGTTCTATATCATTCTCAGGGAACCTCTTGTGACCAACATTATGTGGAGAAACTTGCTTGTTCAGGTTCATCTCCTTACTTCATATATCTTTAGCTATCTCTAATTGTTTTCCACAAAATTCGGAGTATTATTTACTATAGCTTGTCAGAGAGCGAACATACTTGAATGGTTCTTTATATCTGTGTGTCTCGGGGCTTTGCAGGCCTTATATCAAGTTGCTGTCCTCCTTGTTTTGAACTTCGATGGGAAGGGAATTCTCAACTTAAATAATGCGACCACAGAATATGCTAACGTGGTTACGAATACAGTAGTCTTCAACGCATTTGTCCTCTGTCAAGTAAGTTATCTCCACGGAATTTGAAGATTGTATCATATTTTTGTTGGATTAGATGTAAGTTAATAGTTTCCTATTAAAGAATAACTTCATCTGCAATATTTGAGTTATTGACAAACTAAATTGCAGATATTCAATGAGTTCAATGCCAGAAAGCCAGAAGAAATGAATGTCTTTCAGGGGGTAACAAAGAACAAGCTTTTCATGTGTATTGTAGGAGGTACTTTTGTTCTCCAGGTGAGTTCTTATACAATTTATACTATTTTCGTGTTGTTTTCTCAGCCATCGCATATTTCTAACCCCTCTTTCATGTCATAAACAGATAGTCATCATTGAGTTCGGTGGCAAGTTCTTTAAAGTAGTCCCTCTCGGCTGGTATTACTGGGTCCTTTGTCTTGGTATTGGCATTGTCAGGTTGGTACCTATTCTTATAATTTGACATCACACTTCAATATGTATCTTCTTGTTATAGGCTTTGTCTGATAGGCTCACGGGGAAGGGAAGGAAAAGGGAAGTGGACGGGTATCCTTTGCATATTAGACATGCGAAAGGTGGGGGGAACTGAGGGAGACATAATGGTGGAAATGGAAGATCACCTCCATTTCTCCCTCCTGTCGTCGTTCCATTACCTCCAAATTACAACCAAAATGCGCTCCTGTCTTTTATATTTCCATTCTGCGACTTCTTACATTCCCACCAATGCTTTAGCCAGTTTGGTTTTTGCTTTTGTATGTTAAATGAATGTCCTGTGGTAACTTGTTCATTTCTCTTCATTTGTATAGCTGGCCCCTCGCTATACTTGGAAAGTTGATACCAGTACCGAAGACTCCCCTGGCCAAGGTCTTCCTGAAACCATATCGACGATGCATTGCTGCACGGGATGCTCGTAAAGTAGAATAATCATCTTCTAACTCTCATCGCCACATTGTATGATAATAAAAATAATAGAGATGTAATTGTGGGAGCCGTATAAATTGTGGAACACCTACTTATGCATAACAGTCGATTTCTTCCGGGTGATCAGTGATGTGTGTCTTGTTTGAATTTATTTGTCACTTTTGGAAATGTCTAACATCCTCCTTCCAACAATATACATCAAACATTTCTTCTAATAAATAGACGTTACAAATTACATTATTTCAGGAATGAAATGTTTTTACAACAAATAGACATGACTTATGATACACTGCGTTGTTGTACATTGCCTCATCAAGAAAACTAACTGGGCTGTTGACATAAAAATTGGGGACGATTTCGAACAAAAACAATTCTAGTTGTCTACAAATTATGCATTTAATCTGCCAGAGGCAAATCACTCTTACCTTTGAATGCTCTATCTGCAACTTTTTCAAAGTTTTGGAATAGACTTTCAAAACAGCTAGCAAAAACAGGAATAGGCGAAGTGGTTCTTTTTCGTGACATAATGAGATAAGAAGTCCGCGGAAGACGTGGAGGAATCTGGCATGTCCACTGGAACCAGTATCTGTGTCTTGCCCGATGCAATTCTCTTACCAGCCACATTGGCGTAGAATAATCCCGAGATGGCAGGTATGAAGACATCACTCTGAGAACAAATATAGAAGTCGATAACCTTCTCATATTCAGATGTCTGGGAGTTGAGGAATTTAGCTTTTCTATCAGCTGAAATTATGCTTTCCTGTAACAGCATTTCCAGTAAAAAAAAAACACCGGTAAGATAATACACTTATTAGGATAATTGAATGCAGTGAAATGCAAATGAATCGACAGTTTCATTTTTGGAGGTACCTTTGTGTATGTTTTAGGGAAGAAATCCTTGAGAGTGTCGAGGCTGTTATCCCAACTCGACTGAGTAAGATAAACAGTGGTATCCTTGCCAAAGCCGATCTTCCTTAAAAATAGAGCTATGTCTTGTGGACTGTAACAACTCTTCGATCCAGAAGCTCCATTTCCTTGGCACCCCTTTTTCTCCAACATATCGACCCTTAAATCTACTGCAATAAATTTCCCATTTGTTTTGCGACTCAAAGTTTTAAGGCGCTCAACCATAGAGTCGACCACTTCATAAACTTCAGACTTAAGCTCAAGACTTGTGAACATGGCCAAACATGCAACTGAGTCAAGATTGCTCGTTGTTTCAGTTTTCTTCATGTTTACAGACGGAAAATAAGTTACCAATCTAATGTTACCCTTTGATCTGAAAACTGGTTCAACATTCTCGGCCAAGTAATTCTCTGTCACCTGACTAGGGACCTTCACTACTGCAATATTTCGTGCTGAAGTTTTAGCAGGTGGGCTTCTTGCAACTTTAACCACACCTTTCACGCTCTGTTCAAACTTCTCAACGTCGTAGACATCTTGAAAGTTCCTGTAAGTGAAATTATGTTTCACAAGTTTAACATGGAGTAAAACTTTTTTTTAAAAGTAAAAAATGACATGGAAAAGATACAAGATAAAATAGTGTCATTATATAATCCTTAATCGACTCCAAGTGAGCCTCTCAAGTGCATACTGATTCCCAGTATCTTACGGCACCTAACTGAATCTACAAAACACTCTTAAGCTTGTGGCATATATTACTCCAGAGATTAGCATTATTCAGCTTGAACGGAATGTGTATAAGCTCATAACTGCTAAATCGTATGAGGTTAACACTTTGAACCGTAACGAAGCTGATCAAATTACAGGATGAAAATAAACAAGTCAGATATATAATCTTAGACCATCTATGTGATGAACGAATCCTGCAACTTATTTGTACTTCGCTTGCCAGTTAATCTGGCATGACTCAGTTATGGTTGAAATCTCCGTCAAGAGTTTGATGTGAATGGATGACAACTTAATTTAATCTAAATAGTAGTTAGCTGGGAAATTACGAAAAACGTACACATTTGCTTCTGACAAGTACTACGGATTTGTGTCACAAGGATACATTTTCAGGAATATATAAAATTTCATGTCACTCTGCAAATGCTTGCAAGTACCCACCTAAGCAGGATCTTATTTAGCTGCAATACCACAATTTTTATTAAGAAAATACCAAAAACATGCTAAGATTTATGGAAATACGAACATTCGATTCCCAGGTTGACTTCCCCTGATGTCTGGAAGTACTAGAGTTGCCCGCAAATATCTTGCTACTACAACAGCATCAGCAATCTGTAAGATAGTTGCGACAATATATAAGCATACAGTAAAACGATCATCACAGAGCCGAAATTCAGATGCCCATCTGATTGAATAGAACAACCACATGACGAAGTGCTAAGACTCTTTTATCCACTCTATTAGCGCTTCTGCTCAAAAATTCTCCACTAGAAACGAGATCAGAAGTATATTACCTGGGAAGCATGATATTCAGGGCCATTAGTCAATGAGAACGTCACAAATCCTTCTGATTGATCTGGCTCCTCTGTTAACCAAGAAACAGATTCGATCAATAGACTATTACATCAACATCAACATCACCATGCCCCAAGGATTAGTAAACTATACATAAAAATATACGTAGATATTATATATTCATGAATTCGGACACAAGAAAGAGAGGTATCACTTCCAAACAATAACTCAGGTCAAGAAAAGGGGAGTAGAGCTCCAAACTCAAAAATCGAGTATTATAAGAACGTGAAAGTACAACTACCCAAAACTGGTGTATCCCAGCACTGCTTCAGTGTTGATCCATCCCCGCTAAAAGGGCCTCGAGTTGAACTAGAAACAAGGCTTTGCTCTGAAGCTCTCTCGACAGATTCTGTTTCATGAATGGTCACCTAATGAAGAGACGAAACATCGAAGGGTGCAACATATCATCAGTTGGAAGAAAATCACTAGAAGCTATACACATTCTCCTATTCTGAACAGAAGATATCTACTTTCCCTCAATGATAATAGTTGTTTCTTGTTAGGAACCCTATTAAGACAACATCATTACATTATAATTACATCATTTCATAATGTAGTAAATTAATCAATAGGTCCAACATAACAAATCTCTACAGTGACCATTTTAATAATTAAGATCCAAATGAAATCTCAACTTTATATTAACCAAGAAACAAAGAGTGCTAAATCCAAAAAACGGATTAGCAAGCAACAATAAATTAGTACCTTAATAGAATCATAATGCTCATTCTTAATCATGTTTCCAAGCATAACAAACATAGTTACTGTTAAAACTGCAGCCAAAATTTGCCTTGGATCAACAACCATCTTTGTTTCTCTTTCTTGAAACCACTCCACTCAACTAAACAACAATGATCACTACTGCCCTTCTTTGGATATTGACAAATGAGTATATATATACAAAAAAAATACGAAACCACGTCAGGTAGCCTAATGATCACGACATATTATTTGCATAGTTTTCAATTGAGTAGTTACAATGACACCTTGATTCTTAACTAAATAAATGATATATACAAAAACATGCAAGATGGGGTCGAGAGAGGACAAAAAAGAAATGATAAAATAAAAGAAAGAGTGAAAAAGAAGGGAATCAAGAGAGTGAGTCCACTTCACTCCACTGGTTTTCTTTGGATTTTCTGATGATGTTATTACATAGATTCTAGTATTATGCTCTGAGCTTTATTATAGTTTATATATAGTATCAATCTAGCTGTGTTTTTTTGTACCACCGACAGTTTTTTCAACATAAATAGGCTCCTAAAACATTGCTGTTTTATTACTTTTCTAAAACTCACTCCATCTATAAGAATAAGCAACTAGGGTATGTTTTCCAACAAATTAATTTATTGATGATGGGAAAGTTATTAGTACTAGAACTCTGGCAAAAGTATACTTAAATTGTGACAATTTATTTAAAAGAATAGCAAATTTAAGGATTTGAATTAAATACTTGCTTAAATGGTACTACGTAATATGTATTAGGGTACCTAAATTTTAATCTCGTGAGGTTACTTTAAGTCAAAGTTAAGGTTTATATTAATTAAACCTAATTTTAAATGAGAAATAGGGTTCTCGAGAAATATATATGAGACGGAGTTTAATGAACCAAGAAAGTGTTCAGGTCAATAAATAGGTAACTTTTTGATCTAAAACCCTTAACAAGGAGCCTCTATCGTTTGCTTGATGGTGCGTTTGGATTGGGGTGAATCTAGGTGATGGTAAACATTTAAAATTAACCTAGTCAGGGGAATGTAGGTGAATCTAGGTGAAACTATTATAATTCCTATTTGGATACCATTATCCTTCACGAGGTGGAACAATATTATAAACTGTTAAACTGACATTTATATCCTTCTCGATATTTCTATACAAAACACCTTGTTTTTGTTTAGAAATTAAATGTTACTAGCGATTTATGCACATTTCAACCTGTGCAAATTACATTTTTATATAGAAAAAATTACGCATAAAAATTATAGATATTAGTTCTCACAGAAAATAAAACATGGTAAAAAAAATACTATATATATTTATTTTCTCGTTGAAAAAGTGAAAAGTGAATTGGTTAGTTTTTTGTGAGTAATGGATAGTTATTGTTTATATAAATTTTAAAATAAAAAAACGAGGAATTGCCATGTGACTTTTTTTGAGCCTTAGGCATTATATATAGTATATAGGGTTAATGGCATGAAAGATCACTCAAAGATACTAATATTTCCTAGTCGATCACCCTATTATTAAATGGACCACCTTCGATCACTGAACTGCATTTTTTTGGGCAAACTTGGTCACTGGGCCGTTTTGAAAGATTTTGGGTGCATTTTGTAAGTTTTTAGCAAGGGTAATTTTGTCCGTTCATATTTATAAACATTTAATCCTCGTTTTTTTAACTTTTAAATAAACATGTGGATCTATTTATAATAAAAACAAAATGATTAACCCCCGCCCCCAAAGCCCCACCATCTTCATCAACATCATCTCCTCTTTCCCCTCTCGGCTCCGCATCCTTCCTCCACCATCTTCATCAACATCATCTCCTCCCTCCCCTCAAGGAATCCAACCTAGGCTCTGTTTTAATGATTCCCTCATTCCCCCCCCCCCAACCCAATCATGGTGTAAAAGAATATCCTCTCAAACAATTCCCTCTAATGGCCCCTCATCCCTGTCAATTCTGACAGCCTCACTTCTGACCGCATTCATCTCAGTAAAACAAAGCAACAAAATCAACCCCATGAAACCTCAATTTTCACTATCTCAATTTACCAACAAGCAACTACATTAATAGGATTGCTCACATATTTAACATCAACAAATTAGTTGTCATAATGAATCATGTCGTCGTCGTCTTCAGCATCATCCTCGTCGTCGTCTTCGGCATCATCCTCCACCGTCGTCGTCATCAGCCACGTGGAGTATCTTCGTCGTCATGTCCATCGCCAAATCGGATGTGTCTTCTTCTTGATACACCCATCGCCGAACCTCCCTCCATCTCCACATCACTCAAATCCCTCTCCAGATCAGCGAAAAACGCCCCCACGATGACATCCCTATGCCCCAAAAATAAAAACGCCTTACTCAACCCCCGCATCTTCTTCACAAAGCAGCCTCACAGCCAAATCCTTCGACCCGACCAAACCAAACCCTGAGTCAGAACTCCAATCTAACGAACAACCATCACCATTACAATCCGAAAATGAAAGGGGTGATGTAGGGGTGGGGGGTTTGATGATAAAGATGAAAGGGGTGGGCTTAATTTGTAATATACAAGTTTAGTTATTTGTAAAAACTGCCTCAAAAGTTTGATATATGTGATATTCCGAGTTTACCCTTATTTAAAAACAAAATTCCATCTAAATTTGGCTGAAAATCGATTTAAGGGTGCAAAATGAAAAAAGTGAAGTATAAGGTGCAATTTGAGGCTTAGGAAAGTATTAGGGTGCAATTTGAAAATTCTCCGATAGATGAGGGTGCAAAATGAAAATAAGCCTAAGAACATTAGCAAAACATAAATATGTTCAACAACAAAAGAGGCGACGAGAAAGAAAAAATGTGAATTTTCTATTACCTTGATTTCAATAGCTTGAACAATTATAATAGCTCGTATGCGTCTTGTAATGGTCAACATGACTTAAACAACTCTATCTTTATCTAAATATCATGGTTATCTATCAAAAATAGAGGGGTTGAATTTATGTTTTTACCCTAAAATATTTTTAAAGGAGTAATTTTAACCTAAAATAGACTTAAATTATTTTCTCCATCAATAACTAATGGAACTGTTAATTTTTGGAGTATTTCTACACCTAGTACACACTTATAAGGACCATTTGCATGTCGGTGCCATTTATTGAGACTAAAGTGTAATAGTTACCCACTTATTGGGACTATTTCGACAATGATGTTGACTTTCAAACTTTTTCAATCTTTAAAATCACTTGGCATTTTTGGATCATATTTTTCGTATTTGCGATTATGGAATTTTTGGAAGCATGAAAATTGCAAATTGCATGTATTCATATGATACGATGTTATAATTTTTTATTGAATAATTTAGGGGGTGTTTGATAAGAAAATTCATAACTTAATTTAGATGGTTTCAGATTTTTTTTATTAAGTTTGTTTGTCAACTATTTTTTTAAGGATTGAATCAAATCAGATCTGGTCAAAATCCTTAACAGAATTTTTTTTTTAAATAAGCGATATATCAATAACCAAACACAAACACAATTACAAAAGGGATAGTAGTAGGGCTACTATTTGAACTACAACATTAGTCCTTGCTCAATTCAAAACAAAGTGTTGGCAGCGGGCCTTACTAAGTGAGCTGGGTCATATGTAAATACCCTAAAGACTCACTCTATAAATGCCCCCAACCCTCAATTCCTATCCCTAATCGACGCTAAAAAGCCTCATTCCACTAGTTGAGTTCTTAGGTGAACCTCAACAAACTTGAATCTGAACAGTGACCTTCTTAAGCGCCTTGATTTCGAAAACCTTCCACCACCTAAACACATCGAGAAATCCCTTCAAGAAGATAACAATGAAGAATATCCCTTGTCAGAGTAGCTTCCCGAAAGCCGATTAAGCTGCATGTGAGGTGTAAGACGGTGGATTGACATCTTGAAGCAACCTTGGGGCATTTCGTTCAGCTTCTTGAAAGAGGATTCCAAATCGGACCACTTCCTGAGGTGTTTTGCACTTATCTTCCCAAAGTTTCAAATTTCTCTGGTGCCATATCTCCCACATACAGA
The DNA here is from genome assembly GCA_003412495.2 of Echium plantagineum. Classification (NCBI taxonomy): domain Eukaryota; kingdom Viridiplantae; phylum Streptophyta; class Magnoliopsida; order Boraginales; family Boraginaceae; genus Echium; species Echium plantagineum. Next base: position 31,642,165 of record CM016566.1, on the reverse strand, counting down.
TGCACCATAGTTCGACCTTTTCTGAAGGTAATCTTTCCTTTAGTATCATAAACATGTCTTGAAAGCTCTTGATCTCTTGATCTACATATGATAATTTCAGTAATGCTCTTATTTCTGTTGTATATGGACATGCATTGAACAAATGGCCCTCATTTTCGATTGAACTATCACAAAGCAAACACTTGTGACAAATCTGAACATGCATTTGTGTTAGCACACCTCGAGTGCTGGTTGCACAAGAGTGCACAGAGTGTATTGGTCACGTTTTTCCTGAAGAGACCAACTGTTATACCATCTATTGAAATGAAAGTATAACAGTGAGCTGAAGAAGAATCATTACGGAGTTAAGCATTAAAGACATTAAAGACTAATTCATGAAGAGCAAATACGGAAGATCCCGAAAGATCACGTTGAAGATTTGGACGTAGGTCAACAACGTGTGGACAAAGGAAAACATGGATTAGGAAAGATCTTGTCATTATGGAGCGGGATTATGTTGGATTCGTTTATGGTAACTTTTGTTACTAATAGGCGCAATCAATGACAAGATGCCAAGGGCCAAGATTCACATTACCTTATGTGATATTCAAGAGAGTTAATATATATTGACCTAGCCCGTCAAGATACACAAGAAGGCCCACGACCTAGGCCTATAAAAGGAGCACTCACCGTAACTGGAAGATGTCGACTTTTGTAGAGAGCACAAGAGCAATAGAAGAAGATTTTATTATCTTAGTTTAGTGCTAGGTCGTCTAGATGTGTTAGAAGATCAGATCTATCTTCTAACTGAATTTCCGATTGATATACCACCATTAGGTATTATCAATAGTGATGTTTTAATCTCTACCTTTCACCTTTGATTTTGTAAGTATCGGGAGATACATTCTGTAGGGGTAGATCTCATCTAGAAGAGTCTAGGTTTAGGCAACGGTGTACGGGGAGCGTACAGAGTAAGACCTTCCTTGTAAATCTCAGTATAGTGAACTTTTCCCTTGGACAGGCAGTCCCCCAGATGTACGTGCGTTGACACGGTGGTAATAGCAATTGGCGTAACAGTGAGGTGGTTTATATTTACAATTGGTATCAGAGCAGGCACTCGACACACAGAGTGATTTAATACCACCACAATGTCTGTCGGATCTAATGCTATTCGTCCTCCAAAACTTATTGGATCTAACTATTCCTACTGGAAAAATAAAATGAGTATGTACTTGAAGGCTAGTGACAAAAAGACATGGTTGTCTGTCACCACAGGATGGGATCATCCTACTGAGATCAAGGATGGACAGGTTGTCCTCAAGTCAGAAATAGAATGGACTGATGCTGAAAGTAGTCTGGCTCTCTTTAACAACAAGGCCATGAATGCAATCTTCTCATGCATTGATGAAAATGTCTACCGTCTCATAGCTGGAGAAACAGTAGCCAAGAAGGCCTGGGAGATTCTTCAAAACTCCTATGAAGGTAGTGAACAAGTCCGTCAAGACTACAACAATTGACTTCATTATGGTAAAGTATAACAATGAAGGAAGATGAGACTATTCAAGAATATGATTTCAGGATTCAAGGGATCTCTGGTGAAAGTGCAGCACTTGGAGAAATCTACAGTAATGAGAAAATGGTAAGGAAAGTGCTCCGAACACTTCCTGCAAGGTTCTCTGCTAAGGCTATTGCTATTGAAGAATCAAAAGATTTGTCCTCCTACAGATATGATGTTCTAATTGGGAATCTTAGGACTTTTGAAGGGAGCTTTGCTAAACCAGAAGATTCAAAGAACAAGAAGGTAGCTTTTAAAGCTGACACGCCCAATATTAGTGAAATCTGCGAAAATTTGGGTCTCCTGGCTAAGAACTTTGGAAAAACTTTCAAACGTCTGAACAAACGTCCAGGAGAGGGATATGAAGAATATACTGGAAGAAATCGAAGATATGAAGATTATCCAGATAAAGAGAAGAGATATGAGGATGTCTCGGAGAGAAGACCTGAAGATCTAACTGGACCAGAGAAAAGATATGGTAAATCCAAGGGAGGATCGAACCTCAGATCTTCCTATAGGTCTCAAAATTCTAGGTGTAGAGAATGTGATGGATATGGTCACTTTCAATCTGAATGCCCAAACTATCTTCGGAGACAATCCAAGAATTTTTCATCCACTCTCTCAGATGATGATACAAAATCCGACGAAGATGAAATTGCTTTCACTACTCAAGTATTACCAACTGTGACCCATACTGGCATTAACAGCAGAAAGGGCAAGTCTACTGGTAAACCTATTCACATTCAAACCAGTAACATTGAATTGACTTCTCTGAAAGCTACTCCTCTGGATAGATGGTATTTTGACAGTGGGTGTTCGAGACACATGACTTGAAACAAGAGTCATCTTGAAGACATCAAATCAATAAAGAAAGCTCATGTTACCTTTGGAGGAGGAGCAAAAGGAGTTATTATTGGTCAAGGTACTCTGAATGTGTCTGGACTACCCAAACTAGATGATGTCTTACTTGTTCAAGGATTGCATGCCAACCTTATTAGTATTAGTCAATTGTGTGACAATGGAATGGATGTCAAATTTAACAGAGGGGAATGTCAAGTCACTGACCCAACTCCACAATGTATCATGATGGGAACCAGGTCAAGTGATAACTGCTATCTTTGGTCACCTCACAAAGCATTTAAAAGTCAAGTTACAGAGGAAGTTGAGCTCTGGCATCAAAGATTAGGTCATACTCATTATCAAAATCTGCACACTCTCTCTGCCAAAGAATCTGTAAGAGGTTTACCAAAGATACCTTCTGTTGAAGTTACTTGTGGAGACTGTCAGATTGGAAAATTAACCAAAGTACCACATCAGAAGGTACAACATGTTGTCACTTCACGTGTTCTTGAGTTGATTCATATGGATCTTATGGGACCTATGCAAGTAGAAAGCTTAGGAGGGAGGAAATATGCATTTGTTCTGGTTGATGATTTTTCAAGATTTACATGGATTGAATTCCTAAGAGAAAAATCAGAGTGTTTTGAAGTCTTTCAGAAACTTATCAACAAACTACAAAAACTCAAAGAAGTTAACGTGCTTAGAATTCGAAGTGATCATGGAAGAGAATTTGACAATGTCAGCTTTGATGACTACTGTAATCAACATGGAATAATGCATGAATTCTCTGCTCTCATTACTCCTCAACAAAATGGCATTGTTGAAAGGAAGAATCGTACACTTCAAGAAATAGCAAGGGTCATGCTTCATGCCACACAAGTCCCTACAAAATTCTGGGCAGAAGCTCTTAATACGGCATGTCACATACACAATCGGGTCACCCTAAGATCAGGAACCACTAAGACTCAGTACGAACTCTGGAAAGGAAGAAAACCAAATGTTCAACACTTTCACATCTTTGGGAGTGTATGTTATATACTAGCTGATCGTGACTATCGCCAAAAATTTGATGAAAAGAGTAATGAAGGAATATTTTTGGGTTACTCTAGGAACAGCAAAGCATTAAGAGTATTAAACAAGAAAACTAATGTTATGATGGAATCTCTAAATGTCAAGGTTGTGGATCAGGGTACTAAGATTAACCTGACAGAGTCTCCTACTGTCATTGACATTGAGAATAACAATGCTGAGAAGGAACTGACTGAAGATCTAACAGATGTGTTAGAACAAACCTGTGAAAACAGAGAAATAGAACCAGCTACTCATATTCAGAAAAATCATCCAAAAGAAAATATCATTGGTGAACTAACTAAAGGAGTCACCACTCGACATAAAAAAGTCAATTACAGAGAGTTGGCTGGACTACTTGGAGAAACCTGCTTCATGTCTCGAGTAGAACCAAAGGACACCAAAACTGCCCTTACTGATGAACATTGGATCAATGCTATGCAAGAAGAGATGCAATAGTTCGAAAGGCATGATGTTTGGGAATTAGTTCCAAGACCGAAAAATAGCAACATCATTGGTACACGATGGATTTACAAGAATAAGACAGATGAGCAAGGCAATGTAGTCCGAAACAAAGCTAGACTTGTAGCTCAGGGGTACACTCAAATAGAAGGTGTAGATTATGATGAAACATTTGCACCAGTGGCAAGATTAGAAGCTATCGGACTCCTACTAGCAATTGCCTGCAATCTCAAAATAAAGTTGTATCAAATGGATGTCAAGACTGCATTTCTCAATGGGGTCATTCAAGAAGAAATCTATGTCGAACAACCAAAAGGTTTTATATGTCCTCACAATCCAGATCATGTTTACAAGCTCAAGAAAGCCCTATATGGATTGAAATAATCCCCCAGAGAGTGGTATGATCGACTTACTGATTATCTTCTCAAGAAGGGATATGAACGAGGGGGAGCAGATAGCACTCTGTTCATCAAAAGAGAGCAAGGCAATCTTATGGTTGCACAAATCTATGTAGATGACATAGTATTTGGGGGAATGTCAGTGTTGATTATCATGGGGTTGCAAGACACAATGAAATACAATAGTTCATATGTCATACAACCCTAATTCGTTGATCGTTAGAACTTACACAATGAAACTAGCTCATAGAAGTATATGTTTAAAGGTAGTGTGAATATGCTGTTAGAAGTATGAGGTGTTTGACACGTCATATTTATGCCCATTGTACAATATGATTGTGAAATCGATTACTCATTCAAAGTCAAGTTCAGGTGTATATTTTGTTGGACAATAATATACACATTAGGAATGAACCCGAAATACATTAGGGGTCACGATGGTTTTGCTAGAGCCCGCTCGTGATCAATGTGTTATTAAGATACTTTGGTTGATATTTTACTAACACATGTCGAATGTTATTTTGGTCCTAAAAGGTCACACACATTCAATGTGAGTTGATTTTCGATTTGATCGAAACTTCCGGGACAAAAGTGTAACATATGATAGAATAAAGGGGTCAAATTCAAAATGGAATTTAAGCTCATTATTTCGGCCATTTGGGAGGGGACAAGTGTCATGTACTTGTCTAATATTATATTGAAGTCTTTCTTGAACCACTAAAAGACTTCATTGTTTTAAGGCTTTTTGAATATAATATTCATTGTTTATTTGATAAATAATGAATAAGTTAGAAAGTAATGATTACACTAATCCATTATAAAAGGAAGAGTTGTCTTCTTTCTCTTCTAAGCAAGTAAGCTCTCTTGGCCAAATATACACAACAAATGTTAAGAAGAAAATTGTTTCTTGCTTAATTTCATTCTTAGTATACACTTGAGGTCTAGTTCCTCCAAGGAAGAAATCAAGCTATACATTGGTGTGGACTAATTAGAGAGGGCACACTTGAGCTCTTCCGCTACGCACTCACGCTCCAAGAGGTATATCACACAAAACCCGTAGATTAAATGTGGTTTTTGAACTTGTATTAACGATCCTTCTATGCATTTTATGTAAATTCGATATATAAAATGCGTAGAGAAAACTAACATGGCATCAGAGCCTAGTACAAGTGTTCAAATTCACTTTAAACACCTTAGAATATGATTCTATGGATTATAATTACATGTATGTATGTTTTGATATCAATTTTTTAAGGTTATTGTACACTAGGAGTAATGTATGAACTCGGATTTTTTAAGGCCTGTAAAATAATTCCGAAAATTCAATAAAAATATAAATCAAATACTAGACTTCCATACGAGTCCGTAGATATTTTTCTGGAATTTTTTGAATTTGTTTTGGACTCGAAAATGAAGTTTGAATAGCCATACATTTTCCGAGCAATGTTTAGAACATAATCGGAAAACACTATTCGCGACCGGAACAGTGTTCGGTAACACTGTTCACGGCATGAACAGTAACAAAAAAATTGTTTTGGGAATAAATTTCATTTTTGGTGATTTTTGGCTATTTTAGTGAATTTATATAAATTAAATGGACTTTAATGTTATTTGATTTTCGGTTGATTAATAGTACTAATATGATTAGTTGTTAATTTATTTATATTGGATATAAATATTATTAAAATGACTATTAATTATATTAAAGGCCTTAATTAATTTAATACCTATGGATTATTGAATTAATTGTTACATGTGATGTAATATTCATTACATATGGAAATACATGGATTATATGTTGTGTGATTATTTGGAGTGACAACATCCTTACGTGGTTAATTGATTTAATACATGTATTTCATATATTGTGTTATATGGTGAATGTTTATTTTCATTATGAATGAATGTTGGGACGAGTGATATGATCTGGTTTTTGAAATACAGTCTGCGCACTGTCTTGAATATATGACGACCTGTGTCAAAATTAAAATATAGCCTGCGAGCTATTTTATGACGATTTGTGTCAATTCATTTATTTTTACATTGGCCTGCGTGTCAATTGATTATCACTGCGAGTGATTGTAAGCAAGAGAAGACGGAGCCATACCAGGAACTGAAGTGGATATGAAGACTTAGTTTAGAACTTAGTTTTCATTCTTTCGGTTTTGTAAGATCATATCACGAGTCCCATTTATATGCGTTACATTCGTTATTTCCATGCTCATATGATATATGTTCTTGCTTGAGTGAATATATATGCATATATGACATGAATCTATGTGTGTAACTAATCCTACCACAAGTCAAGTTTATTGTCATACCTGAACCTATAGTCGTATAAATCATGGATATATGCGGACCTGCCAGATTGGCAGACGTGAAATATTCTTGACTTGATAGCGATGGAGTGATTGAATGATTTCCGAGTCAGACTCGGGCTTCGATCATTCATTCTGATATGGATCAGTAGGCCCAGGTTACTTGAACAGTGATTTCCAAATTAGATTTGGGCCTGTTGGCAAAATGAGTCACCAATACAATCTTGTAAGATTTTTGGTGAGACCGAGAGCTATGTTTGACATAGAATGGTGATCATCACCTACTCACATGATTCGTAGTCGAAATGTTGCGTGCTGCCGTTCGATTATTGATTGTCTGAGTTCTCGGATACATTGTGTGTTTTAGTAGGATTGTAAACACAATTGTATGAATTCATATATTTAGATATTTTGAGTTATCGCTATGACATGCTTATCTGAGTGTTTAAATTTCCGTATTCTCTCCAATGTAGTTATCATGTCTATAAACTCATCAAGCTCGAAATCTCTCCGCTCCTCACTGGAGAAATGCAAACTAAACGGCTCAAATTTCCATGACTGGTCTCGCAACTTGAGAATTGTTCTTAAGTCTGAGAGAACAGAGTATGTGCTATTAAACCCGCTTCCTACGGAACCTCCCACTGATGAGGAGGAGTTATATGTCTATGAACAGCATCAGAACGATGCTACTGATGTCCAGTGCTTGATGTTGGCCAACATGGAATCGAATCTTCAGATTCAATTCGAGGAGGTCAACGCTTACGAGATGTACCGCCAGCTGGAAAATTTGTTCCAGCGGGAGGCACGCAACGAGAGGTACGACACTGTTTGTGCCCTTGTTGATTGTAAGCTCAGCAATGGTCAGCCTGCGAGTGCCCATGTCATCAAGATGATAGGGTTAGTTGAAAGACTAGCCTCGTTGGGGGCACCCGTCTCTAAGGAGATGTCTGTGGATATCATTCTTAGGTCGTTGCCTGACTCGTTTAATGGTTTTGTGTTGAATTATAACATGCACCAATATGACAAAACGTTGTCTGAGTTGCATGGAATGATCATCAACGCAGAACAAAACATTAAGAAGGCTAAAGGCACTTCTTCCTCTGTTCTGACTATTCAGAACAAGAAACAGTTCAAGAAGAAGAAGTGGTCTAAGAACAAGACAAAGGTTGTCCATCATGCAACAGCTCCTACCCAGAATGCATCAAGGAAAGATGCTAAAAGAAATGACAATTGTCATTATTGTGGGGTGGTAGGCCACTGGAAGCGGAATTGCAAGAAGTACCTTGCGGACAAGAAGAGTGGTGTGACCACTGCTACTCCGTCAACAGGTATCTATGTTGTAACAGACTTACCTTCTGATTCTAATTCTTGGGTGCTTGACACCGGATGTGGTACTCATATTTGTCGAAATATGCAGCACTTACAGAATAGAAGAAAGCTCACAAGGGATGAGGTGGACCTACGAGTAGGCAATGGTGCAAAAGTTGTAGCTCTTGCTGTAGGAACAATAACATTAAGATTACCATCAGGATATTGTATTGTTTTGAACAATGTATATTATGTTCCTACATTGTGTAGGAATATTATATCAATATCGTTGTTGAACTTAGATGGTTTTTCCATTTCTATTGATAAAAATGGTTGTTTTATCTCTAAAAATGGTAATATTTATTGTACTGCATCCCTGCAGAGTGGTCTCTACATCTTGGAAACAAGTGTAGAAACTTATAACATTAGTATAAAAAGGAACAAGCCCAATGACTTGAACCCAACATACTTATGGCATTGTAGACTCGGTCATGTAAATGAAAAACGCATTAAAGAACTCCATGCAAATGGAATTCTTATGACATCAGATTTTGAATCTTTTGACAAATGCGAATCATGTCTTATGGGTAAGATGACCAAGTCACCTTTCACTGGTACGAGTGAAAGGGCAACTGATTTATTGGGAATTATACATAGTGATGTATGTGGTCCAATGAATACACCTGCTAGAGGTGGTTTTCTATACTTCATCACATTTACCGATGACTTTAGCAGATATGGTTACATATATCTGTTGAAGCATAAAAGTGAAGCTTTTGAAAAGTTTAAAGAATTTCAGAATGAAGTACAAAACCAGCTCAACAGGACAATCAAGATTCTCCGATCCGATAGAGGAGGAGAATACTTGAGCCATGAATTCTTGCAACACCTAAGAGATTGTGGTATAGTATCACAACTCACTCCTGCTGGCACACCACAACACAATGGTGTTTCAGAAAGGAGAAATCGAACTTTATTAGATATGGTTCGATCGATGATGAGCACATCGGAACTCCCAGTAAATTTCTGGGGTTATGCACTGGAAACTGCCGCTCACACACTAAACAAATGTCCAACTAAATCAGCGCCTAAAACTCCACATGAGATGTGGTTTGGGAGCAGTCCCAAATTAGGATACTTGAGGATTTGGGGATCTGAAGCTTATATTAAGAAAGTTAACAAAGATAAGCTTGGACCCAAGTCAGAAAAGTGTTATTTCATTGGTTATCCTAAGGAAACCAAGGGATACTTCTTTTATCTCAGGCCCGAAAATAAGATTTTCGTTGCACGTAATGGAACTTTCCTTGAGAAGGAGTACATTACAAAGAGGTATAAGAGTAATGAGACTCTTGAAATTGTTCAAGATAGTGATATAGCAGGCACTAGCGCCTCGGCTAAATCACCTCAGGAGGTGAACCCTTCTTATGAAGAAGAAGTTCAACTCGATCCACGGGAAACCGTAGACGAGCCGACTGATACTCAAAACATCCCTCGGAGATCCGAAAGGTCCCGTCAGGAACCCGATAGATGGTATGGGGAATCATTTCTGATTGAGAGCGGGGAACCTTCCACCTATGAGGAAGCCATGAAACAAGAGGATGCTAATGAATGGATTTTAGCCATGCAATCCGAGATGGATTCAATGTACCATAATGAGGTATGGACATTAATCGATTTGCCGAAGGGTGATAGACCCATCGAATGCAAATGGGTATTTAAACGAAAACTTGATAAAGATGGAAATGTCCATGTTTACAAGGCACGACTAGTGGCTAAAGGCTTCAAGCAAATTCATGGTATTGACTATGATGAAACCTTTTCTCCAGTCGTTAAGTTTAAATCAATTCGGATTATCTTAGCCATTGCCGCATACTATGATTATGAGATTTGGCAGATGGATGTGAAGACAGCTTTCCTTAACGGGAAACTTGAAGAGGATGTGTATATGACACAACCTCCTGGCTTCACAAGCTCGAAAGAGCCTAAGCAAGTATGCAAGCTTCAGAGATCCATTTATGGTCTAAAGCAAGCATCAAGGAGTTGGAATCTTCGTTTCAATGAATCAATCAAAGAGTTTGGATTCATTCGATGCGAAGAAGATTCTTGTGTATACAAGAAGGTTAGTGGGAGCAACATTGCATTTGTCGTGCTGTATGTAGACGACATACTTCTCATAGGAAATGACATACCCATGCTTGAATCAGTCAAGGCATGGTTATGTAAGTGCTTCGCTATGAAAGACCTCGGAGAGGCACAATACATTCTTGGAATTAAGATCTATAGAGATCGATCTAAGAGACTCATTGGACTGAGTCAAGACACCTATATTGATAAGGTGTTGCTTAGATTCCGTATGGAAAATTCCAAGAAAGGTAATCTCCCCATGAGACATGGCATCTCTATTAGTCGTGCTGACAGCCCCACTGAAAGTAGCGAAATAGAGAACATGAACAAGATCCCCTATGCCTCTGCCATAGGATCTATCATGTATGCCATGCTTTGTACACGACCTGACGTTTCTTATGCTTTGAGCGTAACAAGTCGTTATCAGTCGTGTCCAGGGCAAGCACACTGGATTGCTGTAAAGACAGTTCTTAAGTATTTGAGAAATACTAAAGACATGTGCCTTGTCTACGGAGGACATGAGGAATTGAGGGTTGTAGGCTACACCGATGCGAGTTTCCAAACCGACAAGGATGATTCAAGATCTCAGTCTGGTTATGTATTCTGCATAAACGGTGGTGCAGTGTCTTGGTGCAGTAGCAAGCAAGGCACTGTAGCTGATTCTACAACAGAAGCTGAGTATGTTGCAGCTGCTGAGGCTGCAAAGGAAGCATGCTGGATTAAGAAGTTTGTGAGTGAACTTGGAGTTGTGCCTAGCATTGATGGACCACTAGAGTTATATTGTGATAACACTGGTGCCATTGCTCAAGCCAAAGAACCAAGAGCACATCACCGTTCCAAACATGTACTCAGGAAGTATCACATCATTCGTGACATCACAGAACGAGGTGATGTGAGTGTATGCAAGATACATACAGATGACAACATAGCAGACCCATTGACCAAACCATTGCCTCAGAGCAAACATGACAAACATTTATCAGGAGTTGGACTCAAATATATGTTTGGATGGTGTTAGGTTTAGTGGGAGTTGTATGTTTCTGTATTTTGTCATAGTTGTTGTCTTAATAAGACATTGTTGAATCATTGATTCAAATATAAATATATGTATTTTCAGTTGGACTGTCTTTCATACATATATCTCTTTGATTCCACTGTTATCCATGTTTTCTGGAGAGGTCTTTGGGGTTGAGGATCCCAAATGAGAGACCCTCTACTAAGCCTAGAAACAAGGGGATAACTTGTCCCTGATCAAATGTTTAATGAATGGAATCGAACATTGGAATGATCAGTATGTGTATGATTGTCTTGGTCACGTCTCTTGGACAAGAAAGGGAGTAAGGTACTCTAATCATACATGTGGATATGTAACTTAGAATTAGTCCAGGTTATGATACTGGACTCGACCGCCATGAGAAACTTAGAAGATAACATAACTGTGTCCTAAGAGTATTCTCATAGAACTTATGTTGAATGGTGATTCTTAGACCTGTGTGGCGGGAATGCGCTGGCATGGAGCTTGTGTGCTTTGACTATGTCAAACATTCTCTGTAAAAGGAGGACTATAAAGGCATATGTTGGGTATACTCGTAACATGGTGGAACATTCGCTGACCATCAGAGGGGATTCACACAATCGGTTATGTCGATTGATCCTGGATCTCGGTAGTTTAATGGTGATTAAGATGGCCATCTCCAGTAGTGTACTGGGTATCACATTAAATCTATGTATCCGAGAAAACTACAGGTGCAAGAGTATGGTGCCACATATCTTACCATAGCTTGACTGTTGGGATCATGATGCGAAGGAATCATTTCATAAGTAATCGTCCAAGGGCAAGTGGGAGTGTTAGAAGTATGAGGTGTTTGACACGTCATATTTATGCCCATTGTACAATATGATTGTGAAATCGATTACTCATTCAAAGTCAAGTTCAGGTGTATATTTTGTTGGACAATAATATACACATTAGGAATGAACCCGAAATACATTAGGGGTCACGATGGTTTTGCTAGAGCCCGCTCGTGATCAATGTGTTATTAAGATACTTTGGTTGATATTTTACTAACACATGTCGAATGTTATTTTGGTCCTAAAAGGTCACACACATTCAATGTGAGTTGATTTTCGATTTGATCGAAACTTCCGGGACAAAAGTGTAACATATGATAGAATAAAGGGGTCAAATTCAAAATGGAATTTAAGCTCATTATTTCGGCCATTTGGGAGGGGACAAGTGTCATGTACTTGTCTAATATTATATTGAAGTCTTTCTTGAGCCACTAAAAGGCTTCATTGTTTTAAGGCTTTTTGAATATAATATTCATTGTTTATTTGATAAATAATGAATAAGTTAGAAAGTAATGATTACACTAATCCATTATAAAAGGAAGAGTTGTCTTCTTTCTCTTCTAAGCAAGTAAGCTCTCTTGGCCAAATATACACAACAAATGTTAAGAAGAAAATTGTTTCTTGCTTAATTTCATTCTTAGTATACACTTGAGGTCTAGTTCCTCCAAGGAAGAAATCAAGCTATACATTGGTGTGGACTAATTAGAGAGGGCACACTTGAGCTCTTCCGCTACGCACTCACGCTCCAAGAGGTATATCACACAAAACCCGTAGATTAAATGTGGTTTTTGAACTTGTATTAACGATCCTTCTATGCATTTTATGTAAATTCGATATATAAAATGCGTAGAGAAAACTAACATATGCTACAAATAACATATAAAAGAGTAGTGCTACAAAGTTATACCTTTGAAGCGTGAGCGGAAGCTTTGTAAATCTTTAAGCGCTTATCCCCACACCTTGCTCCTTTGATTTCTCTTGAAGAAATGTCTATCACCAAGGTGATATGAAACTACTATGAAATAGTCCACACCAATACCTTAGATAGCAATAAGACACACTTGGACTAGTGTGTGTTATTGAGGAGTATGTAGTCTTTACTACTATAGCAAAATGTAGAACTAGTTCTACACTCTACACTTAGAGTTTTGCTAGGGGGTTGAGGTTGAAGATGAAGTGTGTTTGTTTGTGTTGTTGTGTTCTCTAACAAGAGATGTGCAAGACTTATATTGATATCTTCACATTCAATATCATCTTATGATATAGAATGGATGATGAAACATATTGCACACTAAACAAACACATTAACCATCCATATGGTTAATGCCTTTTGGTCCATGAAAGATGCTCTTACAAGAGTTCTTCCCAAGGGATACAAAGCGTTCCCAAGGCATAAAGTAGCCACCAAGATGTCAACTCCTCATAATGATGAGATTACTTAATTAATCTTAATTAATTAATTAAATCATATCTTGTTTAATTAATTCATTAATTAATTAAATCATTTCAATAAATGATAATATATAAATATATATCTCACATATATATATATACATAAACCCTAAATAGTGCGTCCGGAACTAATTCCGGGCGCACCATCGGTTCGGTCGGGACACGATCTCGATCGAACCGAAATTCCTCAATATGGATCAAATCCCTTATTCACTTTCGGGTCACTACTCGAAAGTATCTTCGGTAATTGTTATGTGTGTGACCTCATAGCCCGAGTAACGAAAGCATCGGGATTCAACGTATAAGACCGTATACTCGAATCCCGAAGATCATCGTGAGAGCCTAGTCTGCCATTCGATGACCCCCCGGCATTATCTCGGGTGAGACTACTAATAGTTCAGATAACTATCGGTTGTTGAACCGTACATATAGATGATATAGTTCACGGGCACTAATTGAGGAAATTGACACATCAATTTCCAACACTCCCACTTGCCCTTGGACTATTACCAATGTCTTGGATGTACATTTGCATCCTTGTCACATGATTCCCTTTGTCCTCGGTTTTCGTCATAGGCTAAAGCAAGAAAGCGTGTCGCCAACTCCTATGACATAATTTCTCGGAACACGAGATAGTCTCACTCCCGTTCATAACGGGTGAATTCATTAGTCAGACTCACTCTCCGAGTGGCCAGGAAAAACCTTCCCTGTATACCAGGGTGGACAAAGACCCTACCAATGCATCACCGATCATCTCACCACTACATTCACATAAGACCCAACGTACCCCATTACCACCAGTAACGGATGGGTCCGGAAGTAGTCAAAGCCTCATGCTCACGTAGCATGAGAATGATATGCATGTAGGTCTCAGAACCTCTATCATATGGCTCGTGTGAAATATAGGACACAAGATCTCTTCTATAATTTCACAACGGTCACTGTCCAGTACCATGTCAAGACTCTCTTGACAATGAACCCATGTAATGATTGGGACCATCCTTTTAACTTAAGAAACAAAGTCAAACGAATCATTACACACTAGTTTGGTTGTGTCCGTTCCCAAAACGCTGGGACACACCACTAGGGACAATGTAATCACCATAGTTCTTGTCTTGAAAAAGGGGTTCCTTAGCCAATACACTTATTGGCTCCTCTTCAAGAACTCGTGATTATATGGGAATTAAAATATTTATCATACAACTATGATTAAATATTCAATTGTTTATTCAAGTGCTATAAAAGAATAGGGAATCAATAAACAAGAAGTAATACTTTTATTCAACAATAAGAGTTTTACAAAAGTATACTTCATACATATAAATCAAATAAACTGAAATAAAGCTCCCACTAAGACTAAGACCACTCGGACCTAAGTCTAAGTCCAATAGCTGAAGTATGGAACTCATGTTTGGTCTGAGGCAATGGTTTAGTCAAGGGATCAGCTGCGTTGTCGTCTGTATCTACTTTGGATACTTTGATGTCACCTCTCTGGAACATTTCACGGACGAGGTGATATTTCCTGAGGACATGCTTGGACTTATGATGAGCCCTGGGTTCCTTAGCCTGTGCTATGGCTCCAGTGTTATCACATAACAACTCAATTGGACCATCAGCGCTAGGAACTACCCCAAGCTCAGTCATAAACTTCTTAAGCCAACATGCCTCCTTGGCTGCTTCAGAAGCTGCAATGTACTCGGCCTCCGTAGTAGAATCTGCAACTGTGTCCTGCTTGGAACTCTTCCAACAGATGGCTCCACCGTTCAGGCAGAATACAAACCCGGTTTGAGAACGAAAATCGTCTCGATCGGTTTGGAAACTGGCATCGGTGAAACCTTTTGCAATCAACTCCTCATCTCCGCCATATATCAGAAACATATCCTTAGTCCTTCTCAAGTACTTAAGGATAGATTTCACAGCGGTCCAATGGCTGTTGCCTGGATTCGCTTGATATCGGCTGGTCAGACTCAGAGCGTACGATACGTCTGGTCTAGTGCACAACATGGCATACATGATAGATCCTATGGCTGAAGCATACGGGACTCTACTCATGTTCTCCTTCTCGACGTCAGTGGTGGGGCACTGACTTTTGCCGAGAATAGTGCTAGTTGTCATAGGCAGTATTCCCTTTTTGGAATCGATTATATCGAATCGTCTCAGAACCTTATCAATATAAGTGTCATGTCTCAGGCCAATCAAGGAGTGGTTTGTTGTTTCCAATGATCAGTATGTCATCTACATACAGGACTATAAATGCAATGTGGCTCCCACTTACCTTCTTGTATACACAAGCATCCTCCTCATTCTGAATGAAGCCAAATTCTTTAATTGCTTCATTGAATCGGAGGTTCCAACTGCGAGAAGCTTGCTTGAGTCCATAAATGGATCTCTGAAGCTTACATACCTTCTTAGGTCCTTTTGGACATGTAAAGCCTGGAGGTTGTGTCATGTACACATCCTCCTCAAGGTTTCCATTAAGGAAAACGGTCTTTACATCCATTTGCCATATCTCATAGTCATAATATGCGGCAATGGCTAAGAGGATCCGAATAGACTTGAACATGACTACCGGTGAGTAGGTTTCATCATAGTCAATACCATGAATTTGTTTGAAACCCTTCGCCACTAGTCTAGCCTTGTAAACATGGACATTTCCATCTTTATCAAGCTTTTTCTTAAAGACCCAGTTACACTCGATAGGTCTAGCACCTTCGGGTAAGTGAACCAATGTCCAGACATCATTCTGGTACATAGAGTCTATCTCGGATTTCATGGCTTCAAGCCATGACTCGCTATCTGGCCCTTTCATTGCGGCTCCATAAGTATAAGGCTCGTCGTCTTCTATCAAGAAGGATTCCCCATACCATGTATCGAGAACATGACGAGTCCTACTGGATTTCCTAAGGGTCGGTACTTCTTCAGGAGTTTCATCTACCGTGGATCTAGGGTCCAAGATAGGATCCATCATGAATGGAGGATCTACTTCCTGAAGTGAGTCTGCCGAGTTCGTTAACTCGACTTGCTCATTTGATGAGACACTTGGGTTCAATAACCCATCTCTCTCATTCAATGAGTTTCTTGAGTTCGACAACTCAACTTGCTCATTAAACGTGTCGAATGAGTTCATTAACTCATTCGGCTCATCATCTTGAACTTCTTCAAGTTGTACCGTATTTCTGACATTTCCTGATAAGAACTCTTTCTCAAGGAAATGTGTTGTCCTAGCCACGAAAATCTTATTTTCTGGCTTAAGGTAGAAATAATACCCTTTGGTTTCCTTTGGATAACCAATGAAATGGCACAAGTCAGCCTTTAGGCCTAGCTTGTCTACGTTCAATTTCTTGACGTAGGCCAAGCAACCCCAAACCCTGAGGAAGCTAATCTTGGGACGTTTCCCAAACCACATCTCATATGGTACTTTCTCAGCTGACTTGGTTGGACAATTATTTAAGGTAAGTGCGGCAGTTTGCAACGCGTAACCCCAGAAGCTGACATGTAGGTCGGTTCGACTCATCATGGATCGCAAACTGTCTAACATAGTGCGATTCCTCCTTTCGGACACACCATTATGATGTGGTGTTCCAGCCGGTGTGAGTTGTGAAACAATTCCACAATCTCTAAGATGAGCGTCAAACTCGTGGCTCATATATTCGCCTCCTCGATCGGATCGAAGAGTCTTAATAGTCTTGCCGAGTTGATTCTCTACTTCATTTTGGAAGTCTTTGAACTTTTCAAAGGCTTCACTCTTGTGCTTCATTACATAGACATAGCCATAACAGCTAAAGTCATCCGTGAAGGTAATGAAGTAGGGAAAACCACCTCTTGCAGGAGTGTTTATTGGACCACATACATCGGTATGTATTATCCCCAATAAGTCACTTGCCCTTTCACTCGTTCCAGTGAAAGGTGATTTGGTCATCTTGCCCAAAAGGCATGATTCGCATTGGTCATATGATTCAAAATCAAGTGACTCAATAATTCCACTTTCGTGGAGTTTCTTGATGCGATTTTCATTTATATGACCAAGTCTGCAATGCCATAGGTAGGTAGGATTCAAGTCGTTAGGCTTGTTTCTTTTAATATTTACGTTATATACCTCATGGTCCTCATCTAGTATGAAAAGACCATTTTGGTTTGAAGCTTTTGCATAAAGTAAACCATCACGATTAATAGAACATATATTCCTTTCCATAAGGATGGTAAAACCATCATTGTTCAAAACAGATATGGAAATAATATTTCTAGAAATAGTAGGAATACAATATACATTATTTAAAACTAAGACCATCCCGGATGGTAGTTTTAAATCTATCTTGCCCACAGCAACTGCAGCAACCTTTGCTCCATTGCCTACCCGCAAGTCCACCTCTCCCTTCCGAAGGGCTCTACTGTCATGTAGTACCTGCATATTTCGACAAATATGAGAACCACATCCTGAGTCAAGTACCCAAGTAGAGTTATTGGAGGTGATGAAAGCTTCAATAACGAATATACCCGTCGGAAGAGTCCCACTCTTCTTATCTTCGAGGTACTTCTTGCAGTTCCTCTTCCAGTGACCAGGTGTATTACAATAATGACACTGGTCAGTCCCCTTAGGACCTTTAGCCGGAGTTTTGGAAGTCTGGGCCTTGACTGTTCCAGTCTTGGCCTTTCCCTTCCATTTCCCCTTGCCTTTCTTAAAGGCCTTCTTGTTCTGAATCATCAGAACAGAGGG
The DNA here is from genome assembly GCA_003412495.2 of Echium plantagineum. Taxonomy (NCBI): domain Eukaryota; kingdom Viridiplantae; phylum Streptophyta; class Magnoliopsida; order Boraginales; family Boraginaceae; genus Echium; species Echium plantagineum. The sequence continues at coordinate 31,624,096 of CM016566.1, read as the reverse complement.
AGTAGGGGTAGAGCTCTTCCTGTTGGGATTTTATACATGTTTTGCATATCAAATTATACAAAAACGTATAAACGATCGAATACAAAGTTCTAAAAATTCACATTTAACTATGAGTTTATGTGTATACCTCTTGAAGCGTGTTTGAGTTGCACAGCGGAAGAGCAACCAGCGTTCCTCTCTCTAGTTAGTCCACACCAATGCTAGTTTGATTCCTTCCTTGAAGCAACTAGAGCTTAAGTGTATTTGACAAAGAATGAATCAAGAAAGAAACGATTTTCTTCTCTTGATGTTATTCTTGTTTTGGCCGAATAGAGAAGGAATAGGGAGTATTATTTCTTTTCAATTGTCTTACAAGTGAAAAGATGATAGTGAGAAGGTTGATTTTTTGTTTACCATCAAATGGTGTTTATATAGTGGTGCTATAAACAAAAATCTTCTTTTCAATTATTCACCATTTATTACAATAATAAGTGTGTGATGAATTTGCGGTTTAATCACATTAAACCCAAAGATTCATCATTTATTTCAATAATAAGTGTGTGATGAATTTGCGGTTTAATCACATTAAACCCAAAGACGTAACGCCTCCACAATTAAGCACCAATTAATACAATATTAATTGTGTTTGAATTCAAAGTCAAACAAGCCAATTGAATTCCCCTTGATTCTTTGACATTTACACTTTTAACCCGGAAGTTTCAATCATATTGAAAATCAAGTGCATTGTATGTGTGTGACCTTCTAGGATCGAAATGACATTAGCCATATGTTAATAAAATATCAACCAAGTATTTTACTAACATATAAATCATGAGCGGGCCCTAGTAAAACCATCATGACCCCTAATGCATTTCGAATTCATTCCCAGCACGTATATTATTGTCAAACATAATATACGTATGAACTTAGCTTTAAATAAGTAATCACTACGAACAATCAAATTGTTCAACGGGAACTTATTATGACGTGTCAAACACCTCATAATTCTAACACTCCCACTTGCCCTTGGACGATTACTTGTAAAATGATTCTTTCGCATCGTGATTCTCACAGTCAAGCTATGGTAAGATATGTGTCACCATACTCTTGCACATGTACTGTCTCGGATACATAGAATTAATGTGATACCCAGTACTGCTACTGGAGATGGCCATCTTAATCACCATTAATCTACCGAGATTTTATGAATCAATCGACATAACCGATTTGTGCGAATCCCCTCTGATGTACAACAATGTACCAACATGTTCCAAGTATGCCCAACATATGCCTTTATAGCCTCCCTTCTACAGGAGACGTTTGACACAGTCAAAGCACGCAAGTCTCATGCTAATGCATTCCCGCCATACAGGTCTAAGAATCAACATTTAACATAAGTTCGATGAGAAGTACTTAGGACACAGATATGTTATCTTCTAAGTTTTCTCATGGCGGTCGAATCCAGTATCATAGCTTGGACTAGTTCCAAGATATATACCCATGTGCATGACTAGAGTACATTTACTCCCTTTCTTGTCTAAGAAACGTGACCAAGACAATCATGTACATACTGATCATTACAATGTTCGATTCCAATCAGTGAACATTTGAACAGGGACAAGTTATCCCCTTGCTTCTAGGCTTAGTAGAGGGTCTCTCATTTGGGATCCTCAACCCCAAAGACCTCTCTAGAAGACATGGACAACAATGGAATCAAAATAAAGATATATGTATGAAAAGATAGTCAAACTATAAACATACATATATTTGAATCAATTATTCAACATAGTCTTATTAGGACTTCACTATGACAAAATACAAAAATATAGCTCCCACTAAACCTAACACCATCCAAGCATATATCTAAGTCTAACACTTGATACATGCTTATCATGTTTGCCGTGAGGCAACGGTTTGGTCAATGGGTCAACTATGTTATTGTCTGTATATACTCACATCTTCTCGTTTCGTGATATCACGAATAATGTGATACTTTCTAAGCACATGCTTGGAGCGGTGATGTGACCTTGGTTCCTCGGCATGAGCAATTGCACTAGTGTTATCACAATATAACACTACCGGCTTGTCAATGCTAGGCAAAACACCAAGTTCACTCACAAACTTCTTAATCCAGCATGCTTCCTTTGCAGCATCTGATGCTGCAACATATTTAGCTTCCATTGTAGTATCTACCACAGTGTCTTTCTTGTTACAGCACAAAGACACTGCGCCACCATTTATGCGAAACACATAACCAGACTGAGATCTAGAATCATCTTTGTCGGTTCGGAAGTTCGCATCGGTATAGCCTACAACCTGTAACTCATTATCTCCCCCATAGACAAGACACATGTCTTTAGTATTTCTCAAATACTTAAGAACGGCCTTTACGGCCTTCCAGTGCTCTTGTCCTGGACACGATTGATAACGACTTGTTACACTCAAAGCGTAAGAAACGTCAGGTCGTGTACAAAGCATGGCATACATGATAGATCCTATGGCTGAGGCATAAGGGATCTTGTTCATCTTCTCTATTTCGATGCTGTCTGTGGGACTGTCAGCACGACTAATAGAAATGCCATGTCTCATAGGGAGATTACCTTTCTTGGAGTTTCCATATGGAATCTAAGTAATACCTTATCAATATAAGTGTTTTGACTCAGTCCAATGAGTCTCTTAGATCGTTCCCTATGGATCTTAATTCCAAGAATGTACTGAGCCTCTCCTAGGTCTTTCATAGAGAAACATTTGCACAACCATGCCTTGACTGATTCAAGCATGGGTATGTCGTTTCCTATGAGAAGAATGTCGTCTACATATAGCACGACAAATGCAATGTTGCTCCCACTAACCTTCTTGTATACACAAGAATCTTCTTCACATCGAATGAATCCAAACTCTTTGATTGATTCATTGAAGCGAAGATTCCAACTCCTAGATGCTTGCTTCAGACCATAAATAGATCTTTGAAGTTTGCATACTTTCTTAGGCTCTTTCGAGCTTGTGAATCCAGGAGGTTGTGTCATGTACACATCCTCTTCTAGTTTCCCGTTAAGGAAAGCTGTCTTCACATCCATTTGCCAAATTTCATAATCATAGTATGCGGCAATGGCTAAGATAATCCGAATGGATTTAAACTTAATGACTGGAGAAAAAGTTTCATCTACCATGAATTTGTTTGAAACCTTTAGCTACTAGTCGAGCCTTATAAACATGGACATTTCCATCTTTATCAAGCTTTCGTTTAAATACCCATTTGCATTCGATGGGTCTATCACCCCTCGGCAAATCAATCAATGTCCATACTTCATTATGGTACATTGATTCCATCTCGGATTGCATGGCTAGGAGCCATTCATCAGCATCAGGTTGTTTCATGGCTTCCTCACAAGTTGAGGGTTCCCTCGCTTTCAATCAGGAAAAATTCCCCATATCATCTATCGGGTTCCTGACGGGACCTTTCAGATATCCGAGGGATGTTTTGAGTATCAGCAGGCTCGTCTACGGTTTCCCGTGGATCGAGTTGAACCTCTTCTTCATAAGAGGGGTCCACCTCCTGAGGTGATTCAGCTAAAGTACTAGTACCTGCTACATCACCCTCTTGAACAATTTCAAGAGTCTCATTATTCTTATATCTCTTTGTAATGTATTCTTTCTCAAGGAAAGTTCCATTACGAGCCACGAAAATCTATTTTCGGGATTGAGATAAAAGAAGTATCCCTTGGGTTCCGTAGGGTAACCAATGAAATAACACTTGTCGGATTTGGGTCCAATTTTGTCTTTGTTAACTCTCTTAACATAGGCCTCGGATCCCCAAATCCTTAAGTACCCCAGTTTGGGAACTGTCCCAAACCACATCTCATGTGGGTCTTAGGTGCTGAATTGGTTGGACATTTGTTTAGTGTGGAAGCGGCAGTTTCCAATGTGTAACCCCAAAACTAGATGGGAGTTCTGATGTGCTCATCAATTGATCGAACCATATCTAATAAGGTTCGATTTCTCCTTTCGGAGACACCATTGTGTTGTGGTGTACCAGCAGGTGTGAGCTGTAATACAATATCACACTCCTTTAGGTGTTGCAAGAAGTCATGGCTCAAGTATTCTCCTCCCCTATCGGAGCAAAGAATCTTGATTGTCCTGGCGAGTTGGTTTTCTTCCTTCTGAAATTCTTTGAACTTTTCAAAGGCTTCACTCTTATGTTTCAACAGATATACGTAACCGTATCTGCTGAAGTCATCGGTGAAGGTAATGAAGTATAGAAAACCTCCTCTAGCAGGCGTGTTCATTGGGCCACATATATCAGTATGTATGATTCCCAATAAATTACTTGCCCTTTCACTCGTACCAGTGAAAGGTGACTTGGTCATCTTGCCTAAAAGACATGACTCACATTTGTCATAAGATTCAAAACCAGATGACGTAAGAATTCCATTGTCATGGAGCTCTTTAATGCGTTTGTCACTTATATGACCGAGTCTGTAATGCCATAGGTATGTCGGGTTCAAGTCATCAAGCTTGTTCCTTGTCATGCTAATGTTATAGCATTAATACATGATGGCAGAGTAGCAGTGGTCGAACCACTCTTCTCGTCTGCCAGGTACTTCTTGCAGTTTCTCTTCCAATGGTCAACTATCTCATAGTAATGAAACTTGTCATCCTTTTTGGCATCCTTCTTGGATGCCTTCTGAGTAGGAGCCGTTGCACGAGGGGCAACCCTTTGTCTTGCCTTTGACACTTTTCTTCTTCTTGAACTGTTTCTTGTTCTGAATAGTCAAAACAGAAGAAGAAGAAGTGTCTCTAGCCTTCCTGATGTTTTGTTCAGCATTGTTGATTATACCATGCAGCTCAGACAACGTCTTGTCATATTGATGCATGTTGTAGTTCAACACAAAATCACTGAACGAATCAGGCAGCGACCTAAGAATGATATCTACAGACATCTCATTAGAGACGGGTGCCCCCAACGAGCCTAGTCTTTCGACTAAGCCCATCATCTTGATGACATGGGGACTTGATGGTTGTCCATTGCCTAGCTTACAGTCAACGAGAGCACAAACAGATTCGTATCTCTCATTGCGTGCCTCCTGCTGGAACAAGTTTTCCAGCCGGCGGTACATATCGTAAGCGTTGACCTTTTCGAATTGAATCTGAAGATTCGATTCCATGTTGGCCGACATTAAGCATTGGACATCTATAGAATCATTCATGTGCTGTTTATAGACATAAAACTCCTCCTCATCAGTGGGAGGGACGTTAGGAAGCATGCTGGTGAGCACGTAGTCTGTTCTCTCAGACTTGAGAACAATTCTCAAGTTGCGAGCCCAGTCATGGAAATTGGTGCCGTTAAGTTTGCATTTCTCCAAAGCGGAGCGGAGAGACTTAGAGTTCTTAGCGTTTGTAGACATGATAACTACGGCGAAAAAATGCAAATGAATAACTCAGATAAGCATGTCATAGCGATAATTCAAAATATCTAAATATTTGAACTCATACAATGTGTTCACAATCCTACTAAAACACACAATGTATCCGAGAACTCAGATAATTAATAATCGAACGGCAGCGCGCAACATTTCGACTACCAATCATGTGAGTAGGTGAATGATCACCATTTATGCCGGGCATAATTCTCGGTGTCACCAAAAATCTTACAAGATTGCATTGGTGACAACTTTTGCCAACAGGCCCAAATCTGATTATGGGAATCACTGTTCAAGTAACCTGAGCCTACTGACGAAAGTCAGAATGAACAATCGAAGCCCGATTCTGAATCGGAAATCATTCGATTATTCCATCGGGATCAAGTCATAGGACATGTCATGTCTGCCAATCTGGCAGGTCCATGCATACGTATGTCTTATTCCGACTTTAGGGTCAGGTATGGCAAATTACTTTACTTAAGGTAGGATTAGTTATAAATATATAATCATGATCATACATGCATATATACATTCACTCAAGCAAGAATATATATCATATGAGCATGAAAATTAAGAATTATAACGCAAATAAATGGGATTAGTGATATGATCTAAAAACCGAAAAGAAAACTAGACTTAATTCTAAACTAAGTCTTCAGTCCTCCTTCAGTTCCTTCGGTGGCTTCGTCTTCTATTGATTACAATCACACGTGGTGATAAATAATTGACACGCAGGTCAATGTAATAAATAATAAAATAAAAGTGACACAAGTCGTCATAAAATAGCACGCAGGCTATATTTCTTTTTGACACAAGTCGTCATATAAAAGACAGTACGCAGACTGTATTTCAAAAACCAGATCATATCACTTATCCCAACATTCATTCACAATGAAAATAAAACATCCAATATATCAAAATATATATAATACATGAATTAAGTCAATTAAAACATGTAAGGATGTCAAATAAGGTACACACAATTATAACACATATATGTAATAAATTGTACATCAAATGTAACAACCAAATCAATAACTCATAGGTTTTACATAATTAATTAATGCCTTTAATTTTAATTAATAAGCATTTAATATTATTTATAACCAATATAAATAAAATTAACAACTAATCATATTAGTGCTATTAATTAAAATATTGTAACATTAAAATCTAATCAAATTATCATACAAGTTATAATAATTTAATTAATTTTCTTCTGACAATCAAAAGTCAAAATACTAGAATAGCCAAAATATTCACAATAATTAATAAAACAAAATCCAAAACAATTTTAGGACCATTTTAATTATGTGAACAGTCGTGAACAGTGTTTCGTGAACAGTGAAATCGGAATCACTGTTCATCCGAAAAACACTGTTCATCCGAATAGTGTTCCGAACTTTTCGGATGAACACATGGCTATTCAAAAATCATTTTCGAGCACTTAATAAATCCAAATAAATCCAGAAAAATTACAGTAGACTCGAAAATCATTCTAGTATTTGATTTATATTTTTTCAGAATTTTAGAAAAATATATACAGCCGTTAAAACACTGTTCAACCGAATGGTATATCAAATCCGTTCGGGTGAACATATGACTGTTCAAATGTCAATTTCGAGCACTTAAGAAATCCAAAAAATTCCAGAAAACTTTCAGTAAACTCGAAATTGACTCTAATATTTTATTTATATTTTTCCAGAATTTTATAAAAATATATACAGCCTTTAAAACTGTTCAAACGAAGGGTATATCAAATCCGTTCGAATGAACATATGGCTGTTTCAAACATTTATTTCGAGCACTTAACAAATCGAAACAATTCCAGAAAAATTACAGTAAACTCGAAATTCAATGTACTGTTTGAATAATATTTTTCCAGAATTCTATAAAAATATATACAGCACTTAAAACTGTTCAAACGAAAGGTATATCAAATCCGTTCGGATGAACATATGGCTGTTTCAAACATTTATTTCGAGCACTTAACAAATCGAAACAATTCCAGAAAAATTACAGTGGTCTCGAAATTTTGTCTACTGTTCGAAACATATTTTTACAGAATTTTAGAAAAATATTTACAGGCCTTAACAATTACATAATTGCACAATACACATAATGCACAACAACCTTAATTGATGATATCAAAACATACACATATGATATTATAATTCATGAAATCAAATTTCAAGACATTTAAAGTGAATTAGAACATATGTACCGGGCTCTGATACCACTGTTGGGATTTTATACATGTTTTGCATATCAAATTATACAAAAACGTATAAACGATCGAATACAAAGTTCTAAAAATTCACATTTAACTATGAGTTTATGTGTATACCTCTTGAAGCGTGTTTGAGTTGCACAGCGGAAGAGCAACCAGCGTTCCTCTCTCTAGTTAGTCCACACCAATGCTAGTTTGATTCCTTCCTTGAAGCAACTAGAGCTTAAGTGTATTTGACAAAGAATGAATCAAGAAAGAAACGATTTTCTTCTCTTGATGTTATTCTTGTTTTGGCCGAATAGAGAAGGAATAGGGAGTATTATTTCTTTTCAATTGTCTTACAAGTGAAAAGATGATAGTGAGAAGGTTGATTTTTTGTTTACCATCAAATGGTGTTTATATAGTGGTGCTATAAACAAAAATCTTCTTTTCAATTATTCACCATTTATTACAATAATAAGTGTGTGATGAATTTGCGGTTTAATCACATTAAACCCAAAGATTCATCATTTATTTCAATAATAAGTGTGTGATGAATTTGCGGTTTAATCACATTAAACCCAAAGACGTAACGCCTCCACAATTAAGCACCAATTAATACAATATTAATTGTGTTTGAATTCAAAGTCAAACAAGCCAATTGAATTCCCCTTGATTCTTTGACATTTACACTTTTAACCCGGAAGTTTCAATCATATTGAAAATCAAGTGCATTGTATGTGTGTGACCTTCTAGGATCGAAATGACATTAGCCATATGTTAATAAAATATCAACCAAGTATTTTACTAACATATAAATCATGAGCGGGCCCTAGTAAAACCATCATGACCCCTAATGCATTTCGAATTCATTCCCAGCACGTATATTATTGTCAAACATAATATACGTATGAACTTAGCTTTAAATAAGTAATCACTACGAACAATCAAATTGTTCAACGGGAACTTATTATGACGTGTCAAACACCTCATAATTCTAACACTTCCCACCCTTCAACGCAGTATCAGCCGTGCTGATCATGTTATGCAACTCCGACAACGACTTATCGAAGTCATGCATGTTGAAGTTCATGACAAAGTTACCAAACTTGTCAGGAAGGGAACGGAGGATTATGTCAACAGCCAAATCCTTGGAAAACTGAGTTCCCAAAGACTCAAGTCTCTCGATGATCCCAATCATCTTGAGAACATGAGGACTGGCCTGTTGACCATTGGATAGTTTGCAATCCATGAGGGCACAAACAGCTTCGTACCGCTCATTTCTTGCCCGCTTCTGGAACATCTGTTCCAGTCTGAAGTACATGTCATATACTGCCACATTTTCGAACTGAATCTGAAGATTCGGTTCCATGTTGGCCAGCATGAGACATTGGACATCCAATGCATCGTCCACGTGTACATCATATGCACCACGTTCTAGCTCATCGGCATCCTCATGGGGTGGAGGAGGAAGTTCTTCCTTAAGAACATATTCGACTCTCTCGTGCTTGAGAACGATTCTCAAGTTACGAGACCAGTCGTTGAAGTTATTGCCATTGAGTTTACACTTCTCAAGTGTAGATCGGAGTGAATTTGAAGTTGATTTCTTAGCAGTTGCCATCTAAAACATGCGAGTATGAAACGACGTTCAGTTTAATTTATATGTAAAACATACGATACAAGTAAAGCATGCTTGAAACAGTAATACGAGTACCAACAACCCCTCGAAGTGTACAAGTATACCAAGACCCCACGGACTTGGGTATGAGCGGCACACGCAATCATCCTCATAGTCCAATCCATGGGTAAGTTCTACTAGACTATCATATATCAATCATCCAATGATTATATATGACTCTTGGCGTCTATCACTAGTCGTTTTATGACACTATAGACTTCCTTTGCCAAACGGGCCGGTTCGATGGGCTAACCTGTAGCCACGTTTTAAGTAACCTTAGTTCACCATAAAGGGGTGGATTACATTTGCCGGTTCGATGGGCTAACCTGTAGCGCATGTAATCCCATTGCCTCCTATTCCTATGAATCAAAGTCCCATCTAGGGATGATCCACCCGAAACGTAGGAAAGTTTGACAACTTTGAACTTAGGTTTGGCAAACACTTAATTATTACGTGGAGGGGTTTAGATTAAACATGTAATCCACATTTCATGCATATCACATAAGGTATACATATACTTCAAGAAAATATATGTAAGCATGAAACATGGCATGAATAATAAACACTTTAAAGGGACGTGATATGGCCTAAAAGACATTAAATAAAACTAGTCTAACTAGTTCTAAACTAAGTCCTTGGTCTCCGTCTTCTTGGACATCGCCATGCTCCAAGTCCGTCTCTTTATGTCTTGTTACATAATCAACTTTCGCATTAAATGGCACATGTGCCGCGAAAAAGAAACAACAATACAATAATTTAAAACGACACATGCGTCGTATTTCAATATCAAGGACAGTACGCAGACTGTATTTCGAATAAATACTAGGCCATATCAAATCCCCATTCCATTCAGACTATAGTTTATATATGCATAACACATTATACATAAATCACATAAACATGCTAGGAATGGAATAAAACACACAAGCAACACACAACTCACACACATACTCACATTCAAATAATGTGAACATAGTCATACATGCATATCATAACCTTTAGTTGTCCAACAACTAACTTAGCCAATTTTAGGAAGTTTTATCATAAGTTCAACATATTGAACTAATAACCCGATTTCATTCAAAGAGACTTAGTATAAGTTATATTTGTTAAGGTTTGAAATTCATAATAACTCAAACCTCAAACTTCCTTTCGATACTCAATTAATCAATTTAATTAGTACCGATAGGATAAAATCAAAGTGCTCATGGAAGTGGAGGGTACCATACAGTACGGGACTGTATGTACTCCCACTTACCTCCACAAGACTCGCCATAAGACGATCTTATGTTGGAAGAGCTAGATTTTGACATACATGCTAATTTTAAACTATTTTAAACTTCTCAAAGAATGTTTTGGACTTATAAGATTACTTCCAGAATGAAAACAATCTCTAAGTCACCCATAACAAACCGAAAACGTCCATAAACATCAAATGAGTTTGGACTTAATCGATTTGTTTTTGTTTCGAAAACATAGGGCAAAAATATTGTCCATCGTGAGCTCCATCGTGAGCCATAGCTCACGATGGCAGTCACGATGACGACCATTCTGGTAGATTCTGGGAGCCCATCGTGAGTTCCATCGTGAGTTCACAACTCACGATGGAGGTCACGATGGCGACCATTTTGGTAGATTCTGGGAGCCCATCGTGAGTTCCATCGTGAGTTCACAACTGACGATGGAGGTCACGATGGCGACCATTCTGGTCCAGTGAGCCCATCGTGAGTTCCATCGTGCGTTCACAACTCACGATGGAGGTCACGATGGGAGGGTTCCGAAGACGAAACTTTGGCTATGGTTCATATATCGACATATATACTATATGGTACTACTTTAAACACTTCTAGAACATGTTAAACGTGTAATATAGCTCTGATACCACTGTTGATTATCATGGGGTTGCAAGACACAATGAAATACAATAGTTCATATGTCATACAACCCTAATTCGTTGATCGTTAGAACTTACACAATGAAACTAGCTCATAGAAGTATATGTTTAAAGGTAGTGTGAATATGCTACAAATAACATATAAAAGAGTAATGCTACGAAGTTATACCTTTGAAGCGTGAGCGGAAGCTTTGTAAATCTTTAAGCGCTTATCCCCACACCTTGCTCCTTTGATTTCTCTTGAAGAAATGTCTATCACCAAGGTGATATGAAACTACTATGAAATAGTCCACACCAATACCTTAGATAGCAATAAGACACACTTGGACTAGTGTGTGTTATTGAGGAGTATGTAGTCTTTACTACTATAGCAAAATGTAGAACTAGTTCTACACTCTACACTTAGAGTTTTGCTAGGGGGTTGAGGTTGAAGATGAAGTGTGTTTGTTTGTGTTGTTGTGTTCTCTAGCAAGAGATGTGCAAGACTTAGATTGATATCTTCACATTCAATATCATCTTATGATATAGAAGGGATGATGAAACATATTGCACACTAAACAAACACATTAACCATCCATATGGTTAATGCCTCTTGGTCCATGGAAGATGCTCTTACAAGAGTTCTTCCCAAGGGATACAAAGCGTTCCCAAGGCATAAAGTAGCCACCAAGATGTCAACTCCTCATAATGATGAGATTAGTTAATTAATCTTAATTAATTAATTAAATCATATCTTGTTTAATTAATTCATTAATTAATTAAATCATTTCAATAAATGATAATATATAAATATATATCTCACATATATATACATAAACCCTAAATAGTGCGTCCGGAACTAATTCCGGGCGCACCATCGGTTCGGTCGGGACACGATCTCGATCGAACCGAAATTCCTCAATATGGATCAAATCCCTTATTCACTTTCGGGTCACTACTCGAAAGTATCTTCGGTAATTGTTATGTGTGTGACCTCATAGCCCGAGCAACGAAAGCATCGGGATTCAACGTATAAGACCGTATACTCGAATCCCGAAGATCATCGTGAGAGCCTAGTCTGCCATTCGATGACCCCCCGGCATTATCTCGGGTGAGACTACTAATAGTTCAGATAACTATCGGTTGTTGAACCGTACATATAGATGATATAGTTCACGGGCACTAATTGAGGAAATTGACACATCAATTTCCAACAGTCAGCTCATCTGGTAAATCAATTTGTTAAGCAAATGGAATCTGAATTTGAGATGAGCATGGTAGGAGAGTTAAAAATGTTTCTGGGTTTTCAAATTGCTCAGCAAGAAGAAGGCATATTTTTGTCTCAATCCAAATATGCCAAAAACATTGTGAAAAAGTTTGGGTTTGACAATTCCAAAGCTGAAAGAACACCCATGGCAACTCATGTGAAAGCCACCAAAGATGTTGATAGTACTGATGTTGATATCAGTCTGTATAGAAGTATGATTGGGACCCTACTCTATCTCACAGCTAGTCGTCCAGATATAGCCTATGCTGTAGGTGTTTGTGCACGATATCAAGCATGTCCTAAAGACAGTCATCTTCTACTTGTCAAGCGCATTATCAAGTATGTTAGTGGTACTCTTGATTATGGACTATTTTATACCTATGACACAAATGGCAGTCTTGTGGGATATTGCGATGCTGACTGGGCTGGCAGCACTGAGGACAGGAGAAGTACATCTGGAGGATGTTTCTTTTTAGGGAACAATCTTGTATCATGGTTCAGCAAGAAACAAAATTCTGTTTCTTTATCTACTGCTGAAGCAGAGTATATAGCAGCTGGAAGTAGTTGTGCTCAACTACTATGGATGAAGCAGATGCTTACAGAGTATAACATACATCAGAATGTTATGACTCTCTTTTGTGATAATTTGAGTGTATAAGCATCTCAAAGAACCCTGTTCAGCACAGTTGGACTAAACATATCGATATCCGTCATCATTTCATTCGAGACTTAATTGAAGATAAAGTGCTGACCTTAGAACACATTGGTACTGCTAAGCAGCTGGCAGACATCTTTACCAAGGCCTTAGATGTTAACAGATTTGAAGAACTGCGTGCAGCTCTCGGTCTGTGTGTTCTACCAGCCTAAATCCACGAGGCCCTGCTGTTGTTACATACCTTGTAACCTCTGTTTCAACAACAGTTTTACCAAGCAACTTTCGGTTGCTCTTTAGGGTTACTTTTTGTTCTCTTCCTGGCTGACATAGGACCTGTTTTTATGTCAAATGGGGGGAGTACTGCCTGTGTCCACCACACCACTGATGGTTGGACTGATATCTGGTTTGTTAGAACCACTATGTGATGTTTTCAAAAACATCTGACTGCCTGTGTCCACCACACCACTGATGGTTGGACTGATATCTGGTTTGTTAGAACCACTATGTGATGTTTTCAAAAAAACATCTGACTGCCTGTGTTCACCACATCACTGATGGTTGAACTGATATCTGGTTTACTAGAACCAATAGATGTCTTTAAACACTTGCTCTACACTCTGAAAACAAACAAGGCATTTGTCATGAAAAACATGCCCAAAAGGGGAGTTTGTTAGCACACCTCGAGTGCTGGTTGCACAAGAGTGCACAGAGTGTATTGGTCACGTTTTTCCTGAAGAGACCAACTGTTATACCATCTATTGAAATGAAAGTATAACAGTGAGCTGAAGAAGAATCATTATGGAGTTAAGCATTAAAGACATTAAAGACTAATTCATGAAGAGCAAATACGGAAGATCCCGAAAGATCACGTTGAAGATTTGGACGTAGGTCAACAACGTGTGGACAAAGGAAAACATGGATTAGGAAAGATCTTGTCATTATGGAGCGGGATTATGTTGGATTCGTTTATGGTAACTTTTGTTACTAATAGGCGCAATCAATGACAAGATGCCAAGGGCCAAGATTCACATTACCTTATGTGATATTCAAGAGAGTTAATGTATATTGACCTAGCCCGTCAAGATACACAAGAAGGCCCGCGACCTAGGCCTATAAAAGGAGCACTCACCGTAACAGGAAGATGTCGACTTTTGTAGAGAGCACAAGAGCAATAGAAGAAGATTTTATTATCTTAGTTTAGTGCTAGGTCGTCTAGATGTGTTAGAAGATCAGATCTATCTTCTAACTGAATTTCCGATTGATATACCACCATTAGGTATTATCAATAGTGATGTTTTAATCTCTACCTTTCACCTTTGATTTTGTAAGTATCGGGAGATACATTCTGTAGGGGTAGATCTCATCTAGAAGAGTCTAGGTTTAGGCAACGGTGTACGGGGAGCGTACAGAGTAAGACCTTCCTTGTAAATCTCAGTATAGTGAACTTTTCCCTTGGACAGGCAGTCCCCCAGATGTACGTGCGTTGACACGGAACTGGGTTACCAACCTTGTGTTCTTTATTTTGTGTTTTTCTGTTTTCTGCATTCTGGTACTTTAACTGGTAATAGCAATTGGCGTAACAGTGAGGTGGTTTATATTTACAATTTGGATTAAATTCTGTTTAGTAGGTAAATGATTGTGTGTTGCCTTTTGATCTTAGCTGAAATTTTCATGCTTCATATATGTGTAAAATTGAACTCGGGTTCATACTGCTGCCTACCCCTATATTGCTTCCTAAATGTTGTTGCCTGATGTATCTGTACGCTGATTTTACTGAGAATATGCCCCTCTTTCAAAACCCCAACTTGGTTTGTCATCTGAATCTAGTTGGTTGAGTGGGATCTGTATAATCTCTACAACATCAAAGGAGGAAACAATGCATTTACTTGTCAATTTTCCAGACTCCAATTTCAGAGTCTATAAGATCTGAAACCTTTAGATCTGTAAATTCTGGATCTTCTATTGTAAGTAGTGATCCTGAATGTGTATGTGTTTTCCACTTGTCATGCCAAACGCTTATTTGATTACCACTGCCTAATTCCCATTTTGTGCCTTTTTGTACGAGGTCCCTCATTGAGAAGAAGCTCCTCCAGGTGTAGCTCGATCCCTTTCCCAATGATGGTTAAAAATATTTGACTGAGGGAAATACTTTGCTTTGAACACTTGGGCCAGGAGAGAATCTGGATTCGACAACAAACGTCACACCTGTTTGCAAAACAGCGCATTGTTGAAACTTTGAAGATCCCGGAAGTCCAAGCCACCATTGATTTTATCTTTACATAATTGTGGCCATGAGAGCCAATGTAATTTCTTTTTCCCGTCTTTATCAAATCCCCACCAATAGTTATACAATAGTGAGTTGATTTCATTACATAACTGTATAGGTATATTGAAACAACTCATAGCATAGACTGGAATAGCTTGTAAAACTGACGAGATAAATACTGCTTTACCTGATGTAAAATAGAAGTCTGGGTTTCCAGTTATCCACTTTGGTCTTCACCTTATCCACAATGAAGGTGAATGTCTCCTTTTTGGAGAGGCCAACTGTGGAAGGAAGTTCAAGATAATTACCATGGGAAGCCACTTCAGGGATGCTTAACAATCCTGAAATGACTTCTCGGATCTCCCTTTTCACATTGGGACTAAAGTAAATGGTCGGCTTCTGAGGGCTAATCCGTTGGCCCGACCATTGCTCATAAGTAGACAGAATACGGTGGCCTCCTCAATTGTTGTCTTTCCCACTAAAAGAGTATCATCCGCAAACATCAAGTGCGTTAAAGGTTCCACATTATTATACTTCACACCATGTAACTGCCCAGAATGAGTAGCTTCCTTAAGTAAAGAAATCAACCCCTCTATACAATTGATAAAAAGATAAGGAGATAATGAATCCCCCTGCCTCAAACCCCTCCCGGGTCTAATGTAACCGGTCTGTTCGCCATTAACCATAAGAGAATATGTCACATAAAAATTTTAACCCAGTGTCCTTCATAATCAACATAGCTCTTAAGAAACTCCATTCTATACGGTCATAAGCTTTTAACATATCAAGTTTAATTGACATATAACCTTCATTCCCAATTTTCTTGCTTTTGATGGTGTGATGTACTTCATAGGCAAGGAGGATATTATATGTGATTAGACGATTCGGCATAAATGCACTTTGCGTCTTTGAGATAATAGAAGGTAAAATTTTCTTCAATCTCTTAGCCATTGCCTTAGCAACAATTTTCACCATAATATTGCATAGAGCAATTGAACGAAACTGAATCATATTCATAGGTTTAGGAATCTTAGGAACCAATGTAATCAGTGTAAAATTTCATTTACTCAACAACTCACCCCTGTTCAGAGCCTGTAATCCCATATTAATCGCATCCTGTCCCACAATCCCTAAGTAATGTTTTAAAAAAGAGGCAGACATCCCATCTAGGCCTAGTGCTTTTGAACCCTGCATAGAAAATAAGGCAGCCTTTATTTCTTCTTCGACAAAAGGAAGACGAAGCATTTCCTTATCATGTTCTGTGAGAAACTTGGAGTGTCGTAATCCCCTTAAATCACAGCCTTGTAATAACTCAGAAGAAAACAGAGATGAGTAAAAGGAAACAGCTAAATTTTTTATGTCTTCCTTATCATGAATCCAATGACCCGCATCATCTTGCAATTTTGAGACATAATTCATTCTCCCTCTTTGGTTTGAAAGAGCATGGAAATACGCTTGTATTTCTATCCCATTTACTCGCCAAAGATTCCTTGATCGTTGACACCAGAAAATGTCATTGGCCTCCCTCAATCGATCGATATCCCTAGCAAGGATGCAGGCTTTTCCTTTTGAATCAACTGTTATGACCCCTTGATTAAGGCTGTCTAATTCACTTTGTTTAGCTTGGATGGTCTTGGGTACATTACCCAAACTCGTCATTTTCACTGTAAAAACCCCAGCCTAGAATTCTTAATACTCTCAAACACTTGAGAGCTCGGATCATATATCTGGACCTTATTCCAAGATTCTGCAACAACAGCCTTGGTTTCATCAAACAGCCGCCAACCATCCTCAAAGCGAAATCTGGGTTTCACCTTATTAACTGTTTGTAATTGCCCAATAGATAAAAGAATGGGAAGATGGTCAAAAGTATTAGTAGAAAGATATTTCAAAATCGTCCCATGTAAAACAGAGTTCCAGTTATAGCTAACAAGACACCTATCCAAACAAGCCTTTGTAGAAAACGGTGATACAAAATTATTGCACCACGTAAAGGGATAACCAGAAAAATCAATATCCACTAATCCACAATCTCGGATGACATCATAAAAATTACTCATATGCCTTAGAGGCCTAACACGCCTATAGGACACATACTCAGAAGAATCACAAACTTCATTAAAATCTCTTATGAATGCAGTAGGTAAAATAGAAAGACTCGAAATAAATCTGAGTAAATTCCAAGACAACATTTGCTTCCCAACCTCATGGTGACCAGAGAAACCTACTAGTCTCCAAGACTCCAGTCCATTATTTCAGATAACAGCTTTCATATGATGAGATGAATAGGATTTGATTGTCACCTCAATGTCCCAACTCCACAGCATCATAAGACCACCTATTCTTCTAGTCGCCTCTACTCCTAAAGCATTAGGCACGCAAATTTTATTTTTAATAAACTCTAACTCTTTATTCCAAAGTTTTGTTTCAATAAGAAAGACAATTAAAGGTTTGTGCGTCTTAACCAGACTCACCAACGCACGAACTGTCTGAGGATTACCTAATCCTCGACAGTTCCAAACAAGGACACTCATTACCTCACATAATATAATCAAAAGTAAATATCAAGCCTCACAAGAGATTGAACATCTGAATGAAAAATAAATTTTTGAGAGAAAATACTAATGAAAAGCTAGAGGAAAAAATTCTAGAGAGAAGCTAGTGAGGAAAAACTTTAGAGAGAACCTAGGGAGAAAAGAGGAGAACAATGAGGGTGTTGAAAAAATATTTTTAACCCATTCCTCACATAATATAATCCAAAGTAAAGCTCAAGCCTCACAAGGGATTGAAGATCTGAATTACAAATATACTTCTTAAGAGAAAATACTAGTGAAAAGCTAGAGGAAAAAATCCTAGAGAAAACCTAGGGAGGAAAAACCCTAGAGAGAATCTAGGGATTGAAGATCTGAATGAAAAATATATTTTTTGAGAGAAAATATTAGCGAAAAGCTAGAGGAAAAAACCCTAGAGGAATTTAGGGAGGAAAAACCCCTAGAGAAAACCTAGGAAGAAAAGAGTTTGGAGATGAAAAATGATATTATAACCCATTTGGGTTTAGTCGTAGAGCACCTTTAATAGAATTTTGAAGTTAAAAATCTTAACTTAATTTTATTGTCTTAATCAATTCATGAGGCATTAATATTAATTTTTCATATATGTCCTCTCCTAATCTTTTTCACGTCTTTCTTTTTCTTCGATCTCTTCTATCACGTTTGTTTATCTTCCCCTCATCTTTCTCAATTCCTTCTCTATAAACCTTCTTCTTCACCAAAAAAAGTTAAACTTTTATTCATAGATATCAAGCAAAAAAGCAAGTCACTCGATCAAATAAGGGGAAAATTTAACCCTTTTTATTTATTCTATATAAAATTGATATTGTAAAAATATTTAAATATTTATGTTTTCAATTTCTTGTATTTCTTCAATAAGAAATTATTTGATTATAATGTTCATGGTGTAAAATTGATTGGAGTTTGATTCCATAAATTTTTATTATGTGAATGATTTATTTGGGAAAATATTCACTTGTGTGCCTATATTATGATATCGGACTTTTGTTTACTTGTAGTTGTGGCAAACAATTTGTTTATACCTTGTAGCAAACAGTGAATTCTTTTTCAATATGAGATATTCAATTCCCTAGAAACAAACAAAAAACATCCATCCATTATTCGTATATAGATACCAGAATAAATCAAGAAGAATGTTTAGAAATTTTGGAGGTTATGATATTTATTGAAATATTTGTATGTTTATTAAATTGAAATTGTTTATTTAAACATATAAGTCAATTAATATGTAATTTTTAGGAGGTGAAATATATAACTAAATTGTCTATGGATTAAGGTTAAGGCAAAATTGTCTAGATTGCTCATATTCAGTCTTCTTCTTTGAACCGTTATCAAACAACTAAATAAATTCAGTATTTAGATTCAATTATAATTCAGTTTCAACAATTCAGCATTCAATCACTTACAATAAGAGTCCGGACTTCAGATTTCAGTTTTTCAGATTCATCAAACACATTATTAGTAAATCACAATCGCCACATATCATTTTATAACAAAACCATCATCATCATGCCATTTGTCACAATTTAATTGGTTCACTTTATTAAACTCTCGTGAGTCGTGACTTTAGGACTTAATTCAATCAATCAATTTAAACTCTTCGACCAAAAGAGTTGGAATGATCAAAGTTCAACAAATTTAAGTGATTTGATTTTTCATTTAATTTATGTTGAATATTATATTATTCCTAATATTTTGGGATTTGTTGTAGAAATTCCAAACACAACCCCACACACCCCACCACCCCACCCCACCCTACCCTACCCTACCCTACCCCAACAAACTTAACCATGCAAATATGAAGTTCTTTTGTGGTTCATATCCCCTTAGTGGCATAGAAGTATTAACAGTTCCCGAAATTCAAGTTAAGTTGTTAAACTTACATTTCAAGAAATGCCTAAAAAAGGCAACAATCTCACGAAAATGTTGGGGTTATAGTCAGAGGCAAATAGAGATGTGATGTTTGAGGACTCTGAGCTGAGGGTCAACTGTTAACATCATTGTACTAAATTGGTTTCTTGACTTAGACAACATGGTAGTTGGTTGTGAAAATTCACCTGTTTACATGTAAGAGAATGGTTTATGTGGAATAAATATTCCCACAAATTAATTTGTTGTACACCTTCTTTGCAACTTCTGGTTGTTTTTGTGATGGTAGTTTGAAATCTGACACATACATTTTCCTGCTTTCCTCAGTAGGTGAGGTCTGTTAAGAATATGGTGGAAAATAGAAAAAGAACAAAACACATTTCAAGTTTTTTTAATGTGAAAAACCCCCCACTTCAATCTTGATGTATACATTAGATTATATAATGAATAAGGTGATTAGAGGGTGAGGTAGAATTGCAATGGCAGATTGTAAGGGTGTCGAAAAACTCTTAGCTGCAAAAGAAATGTTGAAGAACAGCTTAAATAAAGCCGAAGAAATATCACTTGAAATAAAGAAGACTGGTTCGAGATTAGAGAAGAGGGGACTGCACCTGGAATTCTTGAAACCTGCAATTCAAGATGTGGCGTCTAGTTGCGCCCTTTATGAGATCAAATTACGGGTGAACCGGGTTGTTGGACCAATCGTTGGTGTTCTGAAGATATTTGATTTGGTGAATGAGCTTCAGGGGTTGCTTTATTCGGATCCCTGGGTTGATTTTTTTGGTTATATCAGTAATGTCAAACAGCTTGAAGAGGCATTGCAGCTTCTTTCTGCCAATTGCAGATTAGCAGTGTTGTGGATGGAGGACTTGGTGCAATTTTTGCAGAGCAAGATAGCCATGGACGATTGGTACCTTTCACAATCTTTGAGATTGCTTAAGGAACTGAAGGAAGCTGGGGAATGTCTACATCTCAGGGAAGCGGTTCTAATGGCTGCACTCGACAAGCTGGAGCATGAATTCAGGCTACTATTAACCAATGATGGTTTCCCTTCCCCTCATGTTATTCAAAAGGTCCATGCAGTCATTGAGCGATTTACTGCAAATGATCATATGAGAAGATGCATCTGCGCTTTTGTTGAAGTTCGGAGTACCATTGTTAGCACAGCATTAAAAGCCCTTGACCTCAACTATTTGCATCAGTCACTGTCAGAACATGGAAGCATGCAAGGAATCGAGGGTTGTATAGACCAATGGGGTAAACACTTAGAAATTGTTCTCGAAGTTCTTGATGTTGAACACAGACTTTGCAAAGAAGTCTTCCAGAAAGCTGGTGACGGTGTCTGGATGGGTTGCTTTGAAAGGATATCCCTGCAATCTGGAATTTGTAATTTCATAAGATTTGGTGATGCTGTTGCTAGAGGTAAGAAAGAAGCAATTAAGCTGTTGAATTTATTGGAAATCTTTAAAATTCTAGACAAAGTAAGGTTAGATTTCAACAGGCTCTTCAGTGGCAAGGCCTGTTTAGAGATTCAAAACCACACAAGGGACTTGATAAAAAATGTTGTCACTTGTATCGATGAGATTTTCTGGGACTTATCTGTTCAAGTAGAGTTAACGATGATTCTGCGTCCTCCAACGGATGGAAGTGTTCCAAGGATGGTTACCTTTGTAATTGACTTCTGTAGTCAGCTTTTCGAGGATGATTATATGCCGGTGCTCATTCAAGTCCTCGAGATACATCGAGTGTGGAGTCACGAAAGTTTTAACAAGGAATCTATTCCACTTGAGGTTTTTAACATAATCAAGAAACTTGAGGTGAATTTAGGTATCTGGGCGGAAGCATACAAGGACACCACCATTTCAAACATTTTCCTGATGAACTGCCACTGGTATCTCTACATGAATGTCAGAGGAACAAAGCTCGGAGATCTAATGGGCAGAGACTGGCTAACTCAACAGGAGGAGTCCGTAAAGCATTACACAACCATCTTCTTGAAGGAAAGTTGGGGAAGACTTCCAGGTTTATTAAGCGAAGACGATCTTATCTTGTTTCCAGGCGGCAGAGCCACAGACCAAAACCTTGTCAAGAAAAGAATCCAAGAATTCACAGAGGTTTTCGAAGACATATATGACAACCAGTCAAGTTGGATCTTGTCTGATGAAGGACTAAGACTAAGAACCTACAGGCTTTTAGTGCAGACCGTTGTTGTTCCGTACAAATGCTACCTGGAAAAGTACATTCTATTCATGGAGATCGAAGAGGACAGCAGCTTGTATGCGAAGTACTCCCCAAAGAGCCTGCAGAATAAAATTAGTTCTCTGTTTCAACAAAAAGCAGACAACAACAAGAGCGCACAATGCACAGAAATGGTTGACTGACAAAGTTCGCAGGTGTATTGTTTGCAGCAGTATGTCTTCCACTCAAGCAGATGCATGATTATTTCGAGCTAAAAAATAATCATACAAATTCATCATCCAGTAGGAAGGGTCAATATGATTAGCATTAGCATCTAATACCAACATTAGAACTCTTCTCTTATCTATAAGTACCCTGAAAACAACTAACAAGGATAAACTGATCCCTCATTTTTTGTGTAAGCAATTTAGTTCCAATTTCATTTTATATTGTCTTGTTCAAAAGTATTCGATCTTTGTAATTATGAATCCTTCCTTTTCTTGTTATAACGTCAGAGGGCACAAAAGATAGTTAAACAATTTCTTTCTTAATAATCCCCACAACATGCATCTTTGGAATCTTCTCCATGAATCATTTTCTGAACTGTAACTATAAAAGAAACCCGATGACCTAACTTTGGAAGAATGAGCTATCACTTCACCAAGGTTAATTGGTTTCAACTACCATTGGATATATGCTTAACAGACTACACAATTGAACTCACCTACAACTTCAGAACAAATTCTGTAAAAAAGGTTATTCTATACACGACCTATTAACGAATTAGGCTGATCTTATACATCTTAATCAAAGAGATACATTAACAATATGCCATTATCGTATAATTTCTCAACACACAAATATCTGGCCAATATAAACTGTTGTAATGTAGGATCTACTAACAGAATAACTTGTATATCAAACTGTACCTTTACTTTGCCCTCGTCAGCCATACTTCTCTTCTGCAACATGACAATGTTGGAAAAGATCAGCAACTTCACTGTATTATCTTTCGAACCTGTCTTTCTTTTATTTTCATAATGATATCAAAGGACGGATGGTGATAATCATGAATCAATCACATGTTTATTTACTTTGAATCCAAGCAGTGTCTATGAGACATAAGTTGTAGTTCAAACCTGGGGGTCATCTCATCTAGTCCTTTAATCTAAACAATCTGGCTTGTCTAGTATGACACTTCTAATTTAACTTCCCTTTTTGCAAAACGACAATTTGGAACCCCAACTGATGTGGTTTTAACAAAACCCTTAACTACCTTACTGTAAGTAGAAGATACTAAAAACACACTAAGAATACATGTCTCGAACTTCATAAGATCAGAAAAAGAGATGCAGAACAATTTAAGTTTCATCAAAATGACGATGTCATCTCTAGAATACTGGAAATAAACTATTCACTATAAGGCTTGCCGAAAGATCCTCTTGAATATCGAAATTGGAAAAAGGTAAATGTGTACAAAAATTGTTTCTACTGAATGACTTGTACAATTGGACAAAGCAGGGGCACAATATTTTCCATCTTCAGATTATAGCCCTTTGGAACTTATTCTCTTGAGTCGTTTTACCTTCTCAAAATCTGGACTATGGTAGTTCTTTTCTACCTCCCAAGCAAGTTGTGACATACAATTGAAAGATGACTTCACACCTTTCTCATCTGCAACTTCTCTAGGGAATGGAATTCGAACCTCAAATACATCATTCTGGAGAGACCTGATACGCATGTCAAAACCTAAGCGATCAACCCAAATCATCTTGGCATCTGACACCTGAAAACGAGTTGCAAGGCATTACAACAATGAATATATTGTATGAAAAGAAAATAATTCATCAAAGAAGAAGGCATAAAAGTATATTTCAGTCTTTAGCACCAAACCAAGAGTTAGCAGATATAGCTTGCATCACAAAATGCATGTTTGAAAAATGGCTAGATAAGAAAAATACATTGTAAAGAGGCATGCAAGTAAAGTCACAGAGTAAATGTAATGCAGTTTCCTTATCAAAAAAAATTAAAGGCTAAGAGATTATGTGACATAATTCAGGTCAAGATTCTAAAATACTAGAGAGTGATATATTAACTGAATCAGTTGTCCATTATATAAAAACAAATCCATGTAACATCAAAGTAAGATATAGCTTTCCTACTCTCCAATTTTCATGTAAGAGAATTAGGATGAGAGTTAACCTGGAAATCAGTATCCACATAAATGTTGCAAAAGCGATGGACATCTTCCATGTTATGGGCATTGATCTCATCCACAATCTTTTCTGCGAAGTCCCGAAGGGGATCAGGTTTTGCCAGTTTATACTCCGAAGATGTGACCCAGACACCATCCTAAAACAATGAAACCATACATTAAGAAAACCTTGTATATAGATTTGATATTGGAAGATCAACAGATATAAAGCAAGCACTGGATACAATATGCTTCACAACAACAAACAAAACTGTAATACGTTACCCGCTAACAGCCAACTTACATCTGCAAAGTCCTCGACCTGAAGTACCCGCTCCACGGCTATGACATATACGAGGTCTTCATCTACTTCCTCTCCAAATCTCTTTTTCCATACTGAAGAAAGCCTCTTCAAAATAAGAATTGAGACTATTTAAGTATGCCTATTAACTACTTTTGAGTAATATGAAAAACAAAATGTGTCCATTTATTAAGTAAGTTGCTCTACGTGACCAGACTAGCTCACTATGACACCAAATTCACTTAGCCTAATATTTTTTGTGAACGACGAGCAGCTTATACCCCACTATACTGCATAATAGTACTTATCTTGAGCACTTATAGTGATACCTTTACTTAAAACTCTTCCATCTAGTCATAAAAGGATAACTTCCCAAAAGGAAGATCATTTGTTAAAATCCACTGATAAATAACCTCAGCTTAAAATCTTAAGACACAGATTATGTATGTTTTAGAGCACCTGACTTAAGACATTTAAAATCATCCTATTCATAGGTAACTGTTACCATGAACATAGTAAAATGAAGATACGCTATTGTGATATGACTGACTTGTATCAGATAAATGTGGTGAACACATTCAAACAACAAATTAATTAAAAAATCACAAATATAAATATTTATAGAAAACACACATACACATGAATTCCATATGTACCTTTAGAAGCATTCTATCATCTGGCTTCTGAAGGGTTCCCTGTATCGTACACTGTGGAGTGCGCAATTCACATTGCTTGAACTGTTCAAGAAAAGGCACAATTCTAATTAACCAATTTACTAAATAAAATCAACAAATACAGCTTGTTATAAAGATACATTTTGGGGTTGTTTAAAATCTTAGACAATTGCTGATTGCATTAGTAAGAAGGTGAGACCAACATAAGGATTGCAACTTTAAAGCATTAGCATAACATCCTCACTACTTTTTAGAACAATCATTTCAAAATGAAATCTAAACCATAAATACTGCAACCGATCACAAATTACCTTCAAAGAATTGAAACTTCAAATTCATTCACTTTAACAGAAAAATAAAAAATCATTAATAAGTTTATTAAAGTAGCTGAACATGGAGACCACACTTCAGGTAACTAAAACAGGTCTTTGGTAGTATAGTTAGCCTATATTGCAAAGCTACACTCCAGGGTTGTTAAAAACACTCAAGAACTAATAATGGCAATAGTAAGAAGGCGAGAGCAACAAAAAGATTGAAACTTCACAATATTGCGATAAAATCGTAGCTCTAAAGGGTACAACAATCATCTCAAACAGAAATAAATAAATAAAAACCAACTATTCTCCAAACTATCTCATATTACCTTCAAAGAGTTGAAACTTTCATCAGTTTATTCATTTACATACAACATACACCATGTCCATCAACTTTACAGAGGATCCCAATCCCGCCTAAGCAAGCGAGGTGTTGTCCGACATTATGCAGCCTTAACTATGCGATAACGAAGATCTTACTCCGAATTGACCCAACATAAAGTGCCAAGACTACTATTACTACCTCCATTTCTTATACTCGTCATAGTAGACAGAAAAAGTGTTCCTAAATATTTCTCGTGTTTCATTTTCAACACATATTCTTCTTCCCTATGGCCTCTACACAAATTCACTACTTCATCATATTAGAAACCCTTCTATAGGCACTTGATAACACCAATACATTATACATATAAATGCAATTTTATTCACTTAAATTAAGAAGAGAAAACAAATATAACATTAAATAAGTTCAATACTCGTATCACCCTAGTGGTCACGAAACATTACTCCCATTACGAAGTTCCATCCAAATCATTGCAATCACAAGCACGAAATTGTTAGAGAAAACATCGGTAAGTTTTTCTTTTTTTTTCTTTTTTTTAAAACCACCCACCGCCCCCTTACAATGAGAATCCAATCCAGGATAAGTCACCGCCCCCTTACTAGGTCATTCGATGTTCTCAAAGGTAAGTTTATCGAAATACCTGAACATTGAGACTACATTTGAGATCAGTAAAAAGGGTATTCGTATAAGCATCCAAACACAAAACTGGGAGCCCTTGATGGTCAACTGCATAACGAACACCAATACCAAGTGGCCATCTTTCTTGACTAAGCCCAGAAAGAGTCCCAACTGAAGCTAACTCCATAATGGTTCTTGAAACCTCAGCTGATTTTGGCTTATTGAAATCCAACTTTGCAGGCTCCAAAACAACTGAAACTGAACATTTGATGGGGTTAACTGAAAATTGGAGAGATGGGTTGTTGGTTCTTGAAGGTGGAAATTGGGGTCTGAAGAATGGCTTGAGAAGGGGGGGTGTGGGGAATAATGAAGGGAGATGGGAACACAAAGATTGGATTTGAGGAAGCATTTGGAGTGAGAATTGGAGATGAAATGGGGTGATTGATACAGGATTTGGTTGATGGAGGTTGCTATTTGGACTTTTGTGTTCACCATTTTTATATCACCATTCTCTCGGTTAAAAACACATATTTTATCGCGACAAATTTTCAAGATTATCAATTTATCATGGTCAACGTTTCATATTTATTACTTCATCTATTTTGTGGCGGCTTTTGTAGCGTTTTTGGAGCTGCCTTTGCAGCATTTCAGCATCCACTTTGTGGGATTTTCAGCCGTTTCAAGACTACTTCGGGAATCAGACTCACATCCAGGAAGCAAATTTCAAGCATTACGTGGATTGGGGTCACATCCAGGAAGCGAGTGTTCATTACAGCAGCAGTCGAGTTATTTATTTGGAGCTTAGACTCCCATTTGCTTAGTTTAAAAATCTAATTTATTTACTATCTGATGATTGTTTGTAACTTCTATCGTTTGAATGAAAAAATGTCTCATATTTGCTAAAAATCATGAAAAGTTTTTTATTATAAGAATATCACACTTTTGGGACGAAATGTCTAAACTACCCCTCACCTTGTTTCATCCTTCATCTTCCCCAACTTACCCCACTTTATCTTCTCCAACTTTCAACTACCAAACACCAATCACCATCCTCCCCACCATTACCATCTACCTTACCAACAACTTGCATGAACCTCATTTCAAATCACAAAACCATCACCACCAACAACTCATCTTATTCCCCACTTTCTTCTTCAAACCACAAAACCACCATCATAACAAGCAAATCCAACCTTAAATCACCATAAAAACGCAACTCCATCCCCACCATACATGAAAATCGCGAGCTCCTCCCTACCAAAGGGTGGCGGCCGGATCTGAATCGGCCAGGGAGGGAGTGGGGGGGGGGGGGGGGGGGGGTGAAATCAGGCAGGGAGGGGTGGAGCAAAATCAGGCAGGGAGGAGGATGGGAGCCGAAATCCGGCAGGGGAGCGTGGGTGGGTGGGTGGTGGTTGAAGGTTGGTGGTGGTGGTGGTTTTATGTATTTGAAGAAGAAAGGTGGTGGTTTTGCGAATTGAAGGTGGGTGGTGATGGTGGTGGTTGGTGGAATTTTTGAATTGAAGAAGAAAAGTTGGTAGTTGTTGGTGGTGGTGGTTGTTGTTGGTGGTGGTTCCTGTGATTTGAAAAAGATGAGTTTGTGGTGGTTTTGTGATTTGAAATGGGGTTGGCGGAGGTTGGAGGTAAGGTAGATGGTGGGGAGGGTGGTGGTTGGTGTTTGGTGGTTGAAAGTTGCGGAAGATGAAGTGGTGACTTGGGCAAGATGATGGATGAAAAAAGATGAAGGGTAGTTTAAACATGCCCTTAAAATGTGGTATTGTTATTGGAGTTAATCGAATAGATTAGTGGAAAAGGCTCTTGCTAGTGACCAAAAGGTTCTGGGTTCGAAACTCACATCTATCGTTAATTTACAAAAAAAAAATGTGGTATTGTTACAAGTTAATCGAATAACCTAGTGGAAAAGGCTCTTGATGGTGGCTAGAAGGTCATGGGTTCAAAACTCACTTCATCGCTAATTTACAAAAAAAAAATGTGATATTATTACAATAAAAAAGTTTTCATGGTTTTTGACAAATATGAAATGTTGACCATGGTAATCTACATTTCTCATTTTATCGCACACCTTTTGAGAAAATTTGATTAAATGACATTTTTGAGAATTTTTTTTAATTGACACTATTAGATACATTTTATTAATTTGAAGCATAACTTTAAAAAAAATCAAAATAGCACTTTGGGCGGTTAAATGACTAAATTGATCTTACATATCTCATAAACCATTTTTCCTTTTTCTTGTTTTTTTCTAGTTTAAAAGATTCGATTTTGGTAATTGTTTTTGCAAAAGTTTCAGTTTTGGCAAAAAAGTTTGGTTTTCTTAGTTTTTTAGCGAAAAAGTTCAATTTTGGTAGATGTTTTGCAAAAAAAAGTTTGATTTTGGCATAAAAATTCGATTTTGGTAGTCTTTTTGCCAAAACAACTAAAATCGAACTTTTTTGCCAAAACAACTAAAATCAAATTTTTTCCAAAATAACTATCAAAATTTGAACCTTTTTGCAAAACAACTACCAAAATCAATTTTTTGCGAACCAACTACCAAAATTAAACCTTTTTGCCAAAAGACTACGAAAACAGAAAGTTTTTGCGAAACAATTACCAAAATTGAATTAGATGATTTCAGGCTGAAGAATTAGAGGTTCAAATTCTGAAGTAGCGAAGTGGATGCTGGAGAAAAGAATCATGCTGAATAGAACTAATTCTTTTTTTTCTTTTCCACTATTTCTTTAGTCTTCAAATGTATTAGTACAAATTATTTGTTTCCATACCCAAAATAAATTAACATTTCTTTGTACTAATTCTATTATACTCATTCAACTTCTGTTGTTTCTATCCAATTAGTGTGTCCGATTCTTTAGGCTGATTAATATGTAGGATATAACATATCAATTGTTGTTGGGTTTGAATTTATAAAATCAATTTGGTGCAAAGATAAATCGTTACAAATTTAAGTTCATTATGAATTTTAATTGATTAAAAAACGTTACAAATAACTTGTCTCAAAGGTTAAACACCTACTCTTCCACCTTGCTAACGAGTGTTTAGGTCCTTTACCATCATAGTTTTTGTAATGTCTTGGAGTAAAATAACTAAACGGAACCCTCCAATTTCACTTTACTTTTACACAAAGTTGTAGAAAAATTCAAGGTATCTCACATACTCCATTTTTTCTCCACAATTTTAAACTAAAATGGAACTAATTTAGTTCAAAACAGAATCATTAATTTTTATATTTGACTTTTAAACATAAGTGATTGACTGACACACTTTGAAACATAAGTGATCGACTGGTGACGTGAGACAAACATAAGTGATGTCCGTTTCCATTAACCTTAAGTAAAATACATTCACTATCAAAATGTCAAGATGACACAATTAGGGTTGTGAGTGAACGTAAAATGTTCGATCCGGCGTGCATTATTCGGCTCGAAAAAGTTCTGCTCGTGGCTCGGTGCGCATTGACAAATACCAAACCAAACTGTAAAATTCAAGGTTCGGCGAACCAAACTAAAGAGTTCAATTTAGTTCGGCTCACATATTAACAAAGAGCTTTTCCTTATTTATAGTGTAAAGTCCAGACTTGAAGTTCTAAGCTAACTTAAATAATAAAAATCACTTCCACTTCGTATCTCTTCATTTCTTACATATTACTCATGAGTCATCTCACTCTCATCCACCAAAATGTCCAACACATCGAACATTTTTGCCAACCAAACCGAACTTGTTCTCACAGTTCACAAATAGTTTGGTCTTGTTCGCATATTGCGGACCAAGCCGAACGTAAGGTTGGGTGCGATTCGCAAATTGTTCAGTCAGGTTCAAAAGCCCCGTGCAGACCGAACTTAAACGTAGCTACGTTCGGGTATAGTTCGATCCATTTACAGCCATAAACATAATTGTTAGACACATTGTCAATTATGAAGGTCATAGTTCAAGCTCTTGCACAAGTAAAACTTATTTTTGATGCTAGGAACTACCATACATGAACTAGCGGATATCGAGCCGAATAGAAAACCTATTACCCTCGTATCGCTCGATGAGGACACTAGCGGATATCGAGCGGGGTTTTTTGAGCTGGGCGACGAGCGGGCTCCGAATTTCCCGGCCCTTTAACAGCACTAGTCCTAGGCCTTGGGGTCCGAGCAAATCTGGGTGAACTCGAGTCGGACTATTGGGCCGACCTCTTTACCAGTCGGCCTTCTTAAACCTAACCTAATTATTCAACGCTTTTTAAAAGTAGAAACACACAGATTTTAGCGTGACATTACATATATTTCATTTTCAAATTCTTCATCTTCAACCTTAACCATGGTATGTTCCTAACTTTTTATTTCTTCGTTTCAAAAATTATATATAGTTCTTAAATTTTTATAGTTGATTTTTTGAACTGTTATTGTAATGATGTATAATATATACATGATAATTTTAATTGAAATTAGTGTTATCTATTTCAATTAAGGTCGCGAAATTTGTTTATCATGATAATTTTGGTTTAAATAATAAATTAGCTTAATTTTGGGGTCAGTATTATTGGGTCGGAGGTAGAAATTCCTTAGTATATAGTACTATAGTTTTGGTATTGAATTTCATAATTTATTGTCTTTTGTAGTTTATATGGTTAATTTGGGTAGGCATGAATATTTTCATTAGCTGAAAGGTACTGATTTCTTTGTAATTTCGATAAAACCCCAACAGCCTCAGGGAGATTATATCGAGCTGCATCAGAAGAGAAATGGGTATCGTCTTGATCACTTCGAGCGCAAGCGTAAGAAGGATGCTCGCGAAGTTCACAAGCACTCTCGTATTGCTCAAACGGTATTTTGTTTTTAACTTTATTATGAATGTATTTGAATATTGTTTCTGTTAAAATTTGCTAGAAATGGTTATGTTTGTTGTTTTTTATAAATATATTTTGGGCTTTTTAGGCATTGGGTATCAAGGGTAAGAGGATTGCTAAGCAGAATTACAAGGAGAAGGTTCAAATGAAGAAAACGTAAGTCTTTCTGGGTTATGTTTGATTATAGTCTATATTGATTTCTAATTCGTTAATTTGTAATCTTAATACTGTGTGTTTTATGTCAAATTAGATAGTATTGGGATAATGTTTAACTTTTTGCATAATTAGTGGTTTATTGTTGTTCAGTGACTAGTGTATGCCCATTATGATATTTGATCTAGTTTATGGAAATGTATATTATATCTTTCTGATTTCACCATAAACTTTAATCCCTTTCGCCTGAACTGTTTGGATTAAGCAATATTATTTATACGGATAGTGATGCACAAAAACCAGTGATGCACAAAAACCAGTGATGTAGACGTTACTTTTTATATTCGGACGTATGTTGAGATAAAAATTATCAACACTGAGATTGATTTCATTGGTGCTGGACATTTCTGGTGGCTAGGACTTAGAGGGATGGTCAAAGATTCGCCAATATACTCACTTTCAAGTTTATCCTGTATACGTAGAGTAGAGGTTCTGGTAAGATAGGAACTACAAAATATTTAGATGGATCATATTTGTGAAGGCTTCATCTGGGCAAGGTGGATAAGGTTTTGTAGCAATACCATTATCATGCATTTGATAAAAAAAAGAGAAATCAAGAATAACTAGTCAAGATGTTATGAGCTAATAATAAAAATGAATTGAACCCCTGGAAGGGCATAACTTGGACGATATGA
Source organism: Echium plantagineum (assembly GCA_003412495.2). Lineage (NCBI taxonomy): Eukaryota > Viridiplantae > Streptophyta > Magnoliopsida > Boraginales > Boraginaceae > Echium > Echium plantagineum. Next base: position 31,591,988 of record CM016566.1, on the reverse strand, counting down.
CTTTGCTTTGACCGAATGCCATGTTGTGAGATCTACATGTTCCTTTAAGGTGTATATGTTTTAACTTGACTCTTGTGTTATACTTTCCGCTATGTTCACAGATTGGCCATGCATGAGGAATCTTCTTCAAGACGCAAGGTTGATGACAATGTCCAAGAGGGTGCTGTTCCAGCTTATCTTCTCGATCGTGAAACAACTGCTAGAGCAAAGGCAAGTATCTGTAGTTATCTACTTTCTTCGTGCATCTTACCCTTAAGTAGTAATAGGTTAGTTTGATGTTTTGAGGTTAGCAGTCAGGTTCCACATTCGCCTTTGCCATCCAAGAATGCATATATTATCCTCTATTTAAATTCTGTTTTGGTTTGATACTGATTTAATGATACCCATATTGCATAGTCATATTTAATCAGTTAAGTTGCTGAGTATGATATTCTCATTGGTGTAGGTTCTAAGCAACACCATAAAGCAAAAGAGGAAGGAGAAAGCTGGGAAGTGGGACGTGCCTTTGCCTAAGGTAGATTGAAGTTCGGTCACCCATTGTTTATCATATGTTCCTTTCATTATTCATTCTTATTTGTCTTTAATTTACTAAAATCGCATTATCTCTCATGGGACGTTCTAATGTATCATCTTTGGAATGGAAAGATAGATAACTAGGAACTTATCGAATTTGCTTGTCCTCATTCTGAGCATGACAGTTTTATTTTAGCTTTTAAGTGAAGTACATCCTTGGCTGCCATTAATGGAACTTGGGTTTCTGCTTCTGTTTGCCCTTGTATATTGGGCACCTATCTGTGTAGCTCAATAAGATCTCCTATCATCTACTTCAGTGCTTTATGTAATAGTTTACAATTAAAATTGATGGGCCACAGTTGAGACTAATTTAAATAACTTCTTTAGTGTAATTGTTAAACTAATATACTATTTGCTTAGTATTTAGCTGGATGCCCCACCCAAAAAATCGGCAGGATGCGAAGCCTAGAAACTGTAGGCAATCCAACTCTAGGTTTTAAGTGTGCATTCTTTTGCTTCAAGTTGAAGGTCGTGAGGGTTGCTTGGGCACTGGGTTCTAAGTTTGGATGAGCCTCCCCACACCCTTAATAAATAAGGACCTTCTCGACTGTCATCTTTAGATTATCTGTTTAAGTTTGTGTAAACGAACTATGCATGTTTGTTTTGCTATTCATCCTTTTGCCAGCATAACCTGCACAAGCTTAGTATCTTACCAAAATCTATATGACTAGGTTCATGTCCTCGAGACATTTCTTTGACTTGCTAGATCAATCGATTGCATTAACTGCAGTGATTACATGATCAACATGGTTTACACATTTCAGGTCAGGCCTGTGGCTGAAGATGAGATGTTTAGAGTAATCAGGTCTGGTAAAAGAAAAAGTAAGTATCTTATATGTCAACTTTCTTCAAGTCATTAGTTTTTCTGAATTTGAAAACTGATGGGCATATGAATCTTTGCAGCCAAGCAGTGGAAGAGGATGGTCACCAAGGTAACCTTTGTAGGACCCGGATTTACAAGGAAGCCTCCAAAGTATGAGCGTTTCATTCGTCCTAGTGGGTTGCGATTTAACAAAGCCCATGTGACTCACCCTGAACTTAAGTGCACCTTCAATCTAGAAATTATTGGTGTAAAGAAGAACCCCAACGGGCCGATGTATACATCACTCGGTGTCATAACTAAAGGGTCCATTATTGAGGTAACCCTTTTCCAGTCTTCTTAAATACAGTTTCCTGTATTTCAGGATCACTAATTAGTTAATGATTTGAACTTCAGGTCAATGTCAGTGAACTTGGTCTCGTAACACCTGCCGGAAAAGTTGTCTGGGGTAAGCTTTTATTGTTTTGCAATTTAATGTATTTATCGACCTTGTTTCAGAACTGATTTTCGTTTCTGGTAAATGAACCACAGGGAAATATGCACAAGTGACGAATAATCCCGAGAATGATGGTTGTATCAACGCCGTGCTCCTTGTGTAGGTTAAAACTTGCGCTACTCCTGTGTTGGGGCTTCAATCATCATGGAGGCTCTCTCGACTACTTTGTAATTTGTGATGTAGCAGTTTTGTGACTTCGTTGGTGTTGGAGTGGAGTCGGTCTATTGTACTCCTAAAGCTATGTTGTTCCCGACTCAAGTCTCATTAGTTTATTCACTTCAACTTTAAACTGCCCTCAGTTTAATATAATTATTGTTTTCTAAGATAATAATATTACGAATTTTTTTTTTCAAGAATAATTTAATTTATATTTACTAGAATAATAGATAAAGAGTATGTAACTGATGATTAGAAATTGTCACGAATATGTAATGGCTTTTTTTCATCTAAGCCCCTGAACTAATTAATAAATCCCAAATCAGCCATTGTCATCTTTTTTTTCGAAATAGGTCCTTGGACCCAAAAAATGGCACCTAAACTTTTTTTTTTAAAATTTTTCTGATTTTAAATTTTAGATAGAGGGCAAATTAGTCTAATTACATCTAAAACTAACTCAACTTAATTATAAACTAACCCAATCTTAAATATTTAACCCAACCTATTAAAAACTTCATCTTCAACCTTTAACCTTAGCCCCACCCCCACCACCACACCCACCCCACCTTTCTTCTTCTTCCTTCACTTCTCTACCGATTTCCTCACAATTGTTCTTCTTCTTCCATGGCCATCTATGAAGTGAAGCCAAGATCCATGGCCTTTTGCTATGAAAACTCAATCATTTCACTCTATTACTCTCCCTTATAAACTTTGTCAACATTTTATTCCCTCAAACCCAACAAAAATTGAATCTTTTCTTCAACAAAATAACAAAAATCCAATCTTTTTCCAACCCAAATGAAAAACCAATTTTTTCAAGAATGCAGGTCGCGGGAAAGGGGGTTGGGGTTGTTGTTGCACCCTGTGCAGGTCGCGGGGGAGGGGGTGGGGCTGCTGGTTCGCAGGTGGGGGGAGGGAGGGCTGGTTCGCAGGTGTGGGTGGGGGGGGGGCTGCTGGTTCACAGATGTGGGGGGGGGGGGGAGGGGGGCTGCTGGTTCGTAGGTGGGGGGAGGGAGGGAGGAGGGGGGGCTGGTTCGCAGGTGTGGGTGGGGGTGGGGGGGCTGTGGTTCGCAGGTGGGGGAGGGAAGGAGGAGGGGGGGGGGGTGAGGGGTTTTTTTAAAAAAAATTTAAGTTATTGGAGGGTTTTTTTAAAAAAAATTTAAGTTATTATTAATAATTATATTTATCTTTTAAAAATTTCAATATATTTCTAATCTAAAAAATTGAATCTGAATATCGAATACAACTCGAGTATAAAATTGAATTCGAGTTTCAAATACGAGAATGTAAAAAAAAAATTTGTCTGGCACCTGAACTTTTTCTTCAATTTTGGCGCTTAAATGTTTTTTTTTCCGGAATGGCACCTGAACTTTTCTCGAATATTTCCCTCCAAAAACTCATTTTTTCAATATGACTAACTTGCCCTTGGGTTAAGGATTTTAAAAAGTAAAAAATCTGAAAAAGTCAGCAAAAATGAAAAAAATGAAAGTTCAGGTGCCATTTTTGAGGTCCAGGGGCCTATTTGGAAAAAAAAGGTGACAAGGGTTGATTTGGGATTTTATTAATTAGTTCAGGGGCCTAGATGAAAAAAAGCCATATGTAATTGATGATTAGAAATTGTTACGAGCTAAAAAAAACAGGGAGAGTAGTAACTACTTCGTGCCATTTACTATTATTTTGTAACACAAAGTTCACAGTATTCAAGATTGTTTCTAATAAAGATGTTTAATATATTATGATATTAAAGTTTTGGTTTTTAAGCAATTCATTAACTGGTCACATATGTTTCGAAATGATTTTTTTGCTCACACATACTTTGTTTTGATAATTAGTGATGATTAATTCTCACTCATATTTATAACACTCATATTTTATAAAGTGTTTTACTTGATATTTTTATTAGGATGACCATTATTTTAACTTTTGTTGATAAATTGAAAAGGGTAAAATTATCCAAAATTCACTATGAGACAACCTTCTAATTTTAACAAAAAATACGAGGCAAATACTTTTTGATTGGACATTATTTAAAATAATGTAAAATTAAAATACATGACAACTAAAAAGAAAAATGGAAAAAGTGAGTTAAGTTTTTCGAAAAACGTACATCAAAATTAGATTGGACATTTTCTCCCTATCCATTTGTCAACAACTTAAGTTTAAACTTAACGGTCAATGTAACTGAAGTTTAAAGTAGGATACTGTTAAAAACATGTGTAATCGAAAAGGTAATTTTAAAACATGTGTAATTAAATGGTGAAAGTTATGAAACATATACGATTGCATGCGCCATTAACAGTGTTGAATATACTTTGAATCAGTGTTTTTCAGCTCGTGATTGGAATTTAGATCGATACCTGGCAAGTCCGTATGTAACATTCGAAAATCAAGCAGAGAATTTGGGACATATTTAAAATTTCGTTTTAAGATTTGCATATGATATTTGGTCGATTCAGTTGCATAATATATAATGACAATGATGCAAAATACTACCATTGCAGCACAATCATTCATGCAGTGATGAATTATTACAAATTACTTATTATTTTTGGGGAAAAACATGTTATCTCCAATACATATCAAACTAGGTAATAATCTCAAAGGTGTTTTTCATCAGCCTTCCTCATTTCTCAATCACAAGTGAAGCTAGAAATCACAACCTAAAAAGCAAAATTCATTTAAAAAATTAGAGGCAAATTGATGAATTATAAACTACACAATATTCTAAACCATCGAAAATATTTAAATAAGGAATTTCAGGCTATAAACTAGACAATATTCTATAACAAAAATACTATAATGATCATTATTAAACTTGTCAAGTATAGGAAAACATATTTTCACTGCAATTATTTTTATTGTGTCATTAAGGCACGTTCCGTGCATTCAATAAATTTAATTTTAAAAAGATAATGAACGGGGCATGTGTTCGACACTATGATCGAACATGAGCTGTGTATACAATTGCAGTGACCACAATTTTTCGATCGAGAATGATATTAATATTATTACAAAAGTACTAATTTCCTTAAGGATGATATATCATACATTCATACCTGAACAAGATTGGTTGCGATCATCTGACCAACAAGTCCTCCAAAAAGGGAACCATAGAAACAATTCATAGTTAATTTCGTAGTCCCAAGTAGCTGCTTTTGATTGTCTTGGGGAACATAGAAGTTCCCAGATAGCTGAACAATATCATGTGTTCCCTATCCAAACAAGTAAAACAAGCTTATCACCATATATTATAGGGTTAATGACACCAAAGGTTACTGAAAGTATTTGATATTTTTAGTTCGATCACATTTATTTAAAAGTGTTCATGTTGGATCAGTCAAATGCATTTTCGGTAAAAATTTGGTCACTAAACCATTTTGAAAAATTTTGGGCCACTTAATAAATTTTTTATCGAGGATATTTACGTTCTTGATTGAACTCATTCAACACACCAATCAAACACGAATAATATAATTAAAGCTTTCATAGAATGTGAGCAAGCAAAAGAAAAGTACTGTAAAAGAGATGTAGAGTGGTCTAGATAAAAAAGAGGTATACTTCTGACATTACTTATGTTTGAAATAAAGGCCGGTTAGATCACTCATGTTACAGACCGATCAAATATGATTATTAATGTTTAAAAAGTGTCTCATTCGGATCACTCCTCAAGTTTTTTAAAGGCTTAAATTCCGACAGGCCCCTGAACTTTGATCATCTGGTCAATTTGGCCCCTGAAGTTTGAAAATAGGTCTACTTGCCCCCTGAACTTTCACAACAGGTCATTTTGGCCATTTTCATAATTGTTCAGGGGCAAATTAACAAATTTTAACTTTTCATAAAGGACAAAATAGGAATTTAGTATATAATAGACATTTTGGGGTCACTTTTAATAAAGAAAATATATTATGGCTCTTTTAAAAGAAAATAAAATTATTAAAAACAAAAAAAAATAATAAAATAATACCCCTCCCCCCGTCGTCCCCAACCCCCAATGAAATATAATAAAGACATTTTGCAGGTTCTATCAATGGTGAACGGTTTTAGGGTGGGGTGGGTGGGGGTTTATTATTATTTAATAATTTAATATTAATTTTATATTACTTTTTAAATTAACTTGTAATGCCTATTATTGTTGTATGCCTATTTTTCCCTTCATTTTATGGTGAAAATGGCCAAAATGATCAGTTAGGTTAGTTTAGGGGGCAAGTAGACCTATTTTCAAACTTCAGGGGCCAAATTGACCAGATGAGCAAAGTTCAGTGGCCTGTCAGAATTTAAGCCTTTTTTAAAGGATAGTTTCATACAAACACATTTTTTCCTCTCATAAACCTCCAATTTAGCCATCACTTCCCTAACATTTCCACGTCGAATATATTGTTACCCAACATATAACAATGTTTCATTTTTTTGAGAACTTCTCGTATTAATTTCAAAACACTAAAGAGAAGAAAAGTATGAAATACCTCAAACACTTCCGATCCAGATGTTGTAAAAAATATTGGATTTGATATTGAACCATTAGCTGATAAAATAGTAGCAACACGTTTCGGGTCGAAATTGCCTGAGGGGGTTCGGAAAATCTCATGAACACAAGACCATATCTTTCCAAGAACATCCTGTCATTAATAAGGAACGTATCAACTAAAAAATAAGCATATATAATAGTCAATCGAATAGTCTAGTGGAAAAGGGTCTTGCTAGTGATCAGAAGGTCTAGGGTGGGAAACTTACTTCATCGCTAATTTACAAAAAAAAACAAAAAAATTGTATATCTGTCATGATCCTGAACATTTTCTTTGGTTTGATGTAGACAAAAAAGTAGTTAAATAGGCAAGTTCTATATTAAAGAAGAATGGTGCATTTTAATTATATAAAATATTTTTAAAATGTCTTCCACATTTTAATTATAGTATTCAGGATAAAATAATCATTTTATTATGTAAACATGAAAAACGCATTCAAAGATTATCGCAAAAGTAGGATAGTATATAACAAACAAAAAGAACTAATAACTGAAGGACTTAACACAAGATTTTGGTAATTCAAAAGGTTACCGTCTAATTAGTCTAGTCTCTAATAATAATTAAAAAGTTAGGGAGTATTATATAGTGCCAAAGCCTCAAAATTAGATCTAGTAGTTCGTTATTAGTAGCCTCTAAAACAAAATAGATTTATCGAAGTAATAAATAAGAAAGAATATAACACATATCGTTAATAGGTACCTCTCCAGTGTTGACTTTGATGACAACAATTCCAAAACTAGGAGAATTTAATCCTGCAAAATTGATTTTATATTTATGTCAGTAGAAAATGCATATGAGCACCACTAAAAAAGATCGAAAAAAGAAATGATATAATTGAAACTCAATAGATTCCGAAATAAAACAATTGTTACATCATATTATATATGTCTATTCTATCAAATTAATTTATGCCAAACTTATACACTTTTATCAATGAATGATTTTCTTATTAAAGATTGGTGATTACTAAATAATGAAATATACCATAAAACCATTGATACATATACCTTGTACGGCCGTCTGTGGTGCATCCATACCAACAAAGAGAGTCTCGTTATATTTTCGTAATATTTGATACATATACCTTGTATATATATGTATTTTGAACGAAGAATAATATAATAAAACAATATAAAAATTACTATCAATAAATGCAAAAATATATATTACTCATTTCATTTTAAGTTAATGTTTGAATTGTCATAAGATTGACATTGACCTACTTTATGTAATCTAACATTTAATGAAAAAATGAATCTAATTATGTTTCATATATATCGTCAACTAATGAAAACAAAATATACTTGAACCACTACATTTATGATCCTTATGATTTAATAGTAAATAATAAATGGAATTCCACTTAAAATCAATTATTGGCAAAAGAATAATGACTTGTGAAATCACTTATTCTTTTTTCAAAAGCGAAAACTCGATTGTTTTAGTGTTATATATGTTCCTATATATATTCGATTATTTTAATATTGCTTATTACTCTATTTTTAATTGATTAGTTATATATATATAGTTGCTTAGGATTTAATATACATAATATATAATTATATATATATCTATATTAAATATAATTAAATAAAAAGATAATATATATCATTTATAATTATATTTAATAGATATATTTGAATTTATATGTATATATACCTATATATTAAATATATAATTATATATATCTATATTATATATAAATATATATATGTATATATCCATATATTAAATATATAATTATATATAGATATACAAATATATAATTATATATCTATATTAAATATATAATTATTTATATCTATATTAAATATAATAATATTTAATACATAACATTTATAATTATATATAATATATATAATTATATATTTTATATATATTATAAATATGAAGTCCTAAATTGTACATGAGATTTATTATATATGTTTATATTATAAATGTTATATATTAAATATAATTATGTAACGACCTGCCCCAGGTGGGCCCGCCCGGAGGTTAGGCTCGATAACAAATCCGAAACCAGAGTCACCACTCGATGGATGACTCGATAAGTAAGACAGTTTTAAATAAATACAGTGGTTTAAATAAAACGAAGTGAAAAATGTGAAAATGTCCATACTGAGTCAAACGAGAGTAACGAAAATAGTTCCATATGGGTGTAAGCTAAAACTCCACATAATATAAGAAGTAAAGAAAAGCGCAACATCTGATAACCCACGCAGGGGTAAAATAGTCAATAAACATCCGTAAAAAGACTTGACTCCAAATATGATGACTGAGGAAACTCTTAATGCCGTCCGTCTCTCAACGATGCAGATACTAACTCTGCCGATCTAGCCTGAAAAGATAAGTCCCCGAAGGGGTCAGCTCGACAGCTGGTGAAATCCTTCTCACGCGTGGCTACCACCCCACATACGTGAAGCTAAAACAATGACATACATAATGATAATGTGAAACATACAACGGTACAAATACATGAGTAAGTGCAATAATAATCACAATATCCACATAAATGCGTAATTATATGCATGAATCCGGACTTCCATACTGTACAGCACTCTACCTAGCTTAACCTGCAGGGAGTACATATCATCTCATCCGCGGGGAGTACATTATCTCAACCCGCATACCATCATCACATCACAAATCATCATCACCCAACCATCATCACACACACATACGGACCCATAACCAACCATGGTGACTGGTCAATCCTAGGTTGCCGGATCAGGACCACACACACAACACATATACGACCCGTAGGTCCACCCTAAACATCTCTACTCATGCTCAATGCTCAACAGTATCATCATAATGCATCAATATGTACTATCACTACCACAAAACACATACAAGAGTAATAACAACACGTGAGTAAGAACTCACCTCAAGCAAACAGCAAAGCAAAACTCACTCCCGAGTCGAAATGCGTAATAGATCAAGTACCAGGACCTAGTATAAAACGTATCACCTGTCAATTACTGTTCATAAATCGTCCCAACTCCCCACGAATAAATGTATAACCTCTTATAGTAATAATACTTCACTTTTACTTCATTTATGTAAGATTACAATTTTGCCCCTGAGTGTGAAATGTCAATTTTACCCTTGAATGGAAAATGACGATTATACTCTCGACCCCTTCTAGCCATATTCCATTATCCCCGATTTAACGGTCAAGTCAACCCTATGTCAAACTAGTCAATTCTAAGCCAACCCCAAAATCCACTCTCAAACCAAGTCAAATCAACCTCTTAAATCCTTAGTCCAAATTCTTAATCGTTTTAGTCTAAAAGTTATTCTAATTACACCTAAACCCCAATACTTCAACATAATTATGTCTCATCCCTCAGCTAACCACCAAACAACATTTTCGAGCCTCCATCTTAGTCTAATAGGGCTGTTCGGACAGTTTATATGTCCTAAAATCACATAACGAACATACTTATATAACAATCTTACTCCAAATAATCGACAATTCTTCTATAAACCCCAAAATCAACCTAGTCGGCCATATAAACTCTTACTAAGGTTCGAATATCTACACTTATGAGCATATGATGTATACAATAGGTTTATAATGTGTATTAGTTGCTAATAATATATAAGGCACAAGATTTATTCAATTAGACCAAGATTGACAACTCATGCTCATTCGGTCATCCTTAATTTCGAATTCGAACTTATACGATTTCCTACGCATGAGATATTATTGAAAGTAGTAATATTCTTTTTGATGATGTTTACATACACCGGAAGGTCCTATTTATACACAACAACGATGCTAGTCCTAATAACATAAGGACTCTAGTACTCTAACAATATAGGACTCTAGTACTCTAACAATATAGGACTCTAGTACTCTAACAATATAGGATTCTAATAATATAGTAATATAGTATATGCTAATAATGAGGGTAATAAGCATGGTTCGAATTTGATAACTCCTTACCTCTTGACGTGCTAGCTTGATTGAAGGTAGAAAATTCTGAATTTAAGGTGTCAAGTTGTCTGCTCACGTAGAAAAGGGCAACGAATGAAAAAAAAAGATAAGACCATTCGGCTGAGAAAGGAGAAGAAGGCGTATGATATTTTTGTGTTTGTGTAGGTTTTTTTTTGCTCATTCTCGGGCTTGTATAGTGCTAGCACGGGCCTAGCTCGCTAAGGCTTAATCCGATCGACTAACGAGCTTACGAACGAGTTATAATATTTTACTTAATTAATTTATTTTAATTCTTTATTAAGTTAGGCCCTAATATTACATCCGTCTTGGAGAGTGCCACTCGTTCCACAATGTCTGCTCATAGATATACTGATACATCGGCTTGTCCGGACATCTGTTATTCAAGTCTTGCACTTGGCTTCCCTTAGCAGACTCTCTCCTACTATTTTCCCAGATTTTGTTCATAAATAAATTGTTGAGTAGCTAACTCCATTACTTCCTCAGAGATTTTCTCATATTTTGGAGTTTCGTACTTGAAGTCGAAATTTCTCGCTCTAGAGATCTCATTTGTTGCCTTATTAACCTCTGGTAGGTAGACCAAAAATCTATCTTTCATATCTTGAAATTTGGTGCTAGTATCCTCCCCCTTATACAAGGGTGAAAATTTGGCTACCTCGTCATGATCAAGTTCAGTTCCATAACGTTCCCACAATTTGTTTTCCTCATTAGATACAGAGGTTATGGTTGCCACATAATTTTCATTTATGTTGTCTTCTTCAAGGATATAATTTTTTGATGTGCGAGACCCGTCACTTTTTCCTTGAAGATGAAACACTTCTCTATCAGATGCCCTAGCAGGCGATGATACTTGCAGTAGTTGGGATCTGTGACCTTTCCAGCTTCTTCTAGACATTTGGACTCAGACAATTCTATTAGCTTTGCTTTGAGCATGTCATCAAATATCCTCGAGATATCTGAGTTGAAGAATCTATATTCCTTTTCATGCATCTCCTTGACCGTTAGTCGTTTCCATCTCCAAAGTTGATTTCTCCTTTTGGTGGTTTGGTTGTGAGAGAGTCCTTTTTTGAGTTGGAAGTCATCGCAAAGACATCCACTTTGTCAACTTCCATGCCCTTTTTTCCTTTACAATTTGGAATTAACTTTTGTAGGTGAACTTTCTTTTGCAACTGTGTTGTAGCTTTGTTAGTAGGGAAACTCAACTCCATATCATGTGCTCTAATACCTTGTATGCACATGCTGATCGCCGAATCTTCTGACAAACGGTCTTTGCATCTTAGGCTTAGGTTCCTCTAACGTGTAATAAATCCTATCACATGCTCATCCTTGTATTGGTTGACAATGTGTTAGGTCTATCATGCTAACTGTTCTTTGGGTGTTCAAGAAGTCTCCTTCCAACCGAGTCCAACTATCTATGGAAGCTGGCTCCAACTCAGTGTACCAGTCGAATGCATTGCCTTTGAGAGAGTGGAAAAACTGCTTCACCATTAAGTCTTCATCTGTTCCTGCATTTTTGTATGTCTCCACAAAGAGTGTTATATGTTGTTTGGCATTTCCTAGGCTGTCGTAGTGTTGGAACTTTGGAGATTGTTATCCATTCGGCATTAGTAGGTTATCTATACGAGCCGTGTATGGTTTAACATATGAGTATTGAGGTTTTTCATCTCCTTTATCACCTTCGATTTCCGCCATAATGGACTACTTAATTTGATTAGTAGGAATGAGTCCATCCGCTGAGACATGGATGTTTGAATCCTTGAAGTTGCTCTTCCCAGAGTTTTCAGGGACCTTTAGAATGACATGCCCCATCAAGCTCACGCCAGTACAGCTTCTTTCTTCACTTTTGGCTGCACATATATTTCGAAATGGTGTTTTGCTCAAACATACTTTGTTTTGATAATTAGTGATGATTAACTCTCACTCACCCATATTTTATAAAGTGTTTCACTTGATATTTTAATTATGATGATCATTATTTTAATTTTGTTGACAAATGAAAAAGGGTAAGATTATCCAAAATTCACTATGAGACAATCTTCTAGTTTTAACAAAAAATACGAGGCAAATACTTTTTAATTGGACATCATTTAAAATAATGTAAAATTAAAATACATGACAAATAAAAAGAAAAATGGAAAAAGTGAGCTAAGTTTTTCAAAAAACGTACATCAAAATTAGATTGGACATTCTCTCCCTATCCATTTGTCAACAACAAAAGTAAACTTCACAGTCAATGTAACTGAAGTTTAAAGTAGGATACTGTTAAAAACATGTGTAATCGAAAAGGTAATTTTAAAACATGTGCAATTAAATGGTGAATGTTATGAAACATATCGATTGCACGCGCCATTAACAGTGTTGAATATACTTTGAATCAGCATTTTTTAACACGTGATCGGAATTTAGATCGGTACCTGGCAAGTCCGTATGTAACATTCGAAAATCAAGCAGAGAATTTGGGACATATTTAAAATTTCGTTTAAGATTTGCATATGATATTTGGTCGATTCAGTTGCATAATATATAATGACAATGATGCAAAATACTACCATTGCAGTACAATCATTCATGCAGTGATGAATTATTACAAAATACTTATTATTATTGGAGAAACATGTTATATCTCCGATACATATCAAACTAGGTAATAATCTTAAAGGTGTTTTTCATCAGCCTTCCTCATTTCTCATTCGCAAGTGAAGCTAGAAATCACAACCTAAAAAGCAAAATTCATTTAAAAAATTAGAGGCAAATTGATGAATTATAAACTACACAATATTCTAAAACATCGAAAATATTTAAATCAGGAATTTCAGGCTATAAACTAGACAATATTCTATAACAAAAATTCTCTAATGATTATTATTATATGGGAAAATATATTTCCACTCCAATTTTTTTTATTGTGTCATTAAGGCACATTCCGTGCATTCAATATTTTTAAATTTAAAAAGATACTGAACGCAACATGCGTTCAATACTATGATCGAAATCACAACATAAAAAGCAAAATTCATTTAAAAAATTAGAGGCAAATTGATGAATTATAAACTACACAATATTCTAAAACATCCAAAATATTTAAATCATGAATTTCAGGCTATAAACTAGACAATATTCTATAACAAAAATACTATAATGATCATTATTAAACTTGTCTAGTATGGGAAAATATATTTCCACTCCAATTTTTTTTATTGTGTCATTAAGGCACGTTCCTGATCGGAACATGCGTTCAATACTATGATCGAACATGAACTGTGTATACAATTGTAGTGAACACAATTTTGCGATCGAGAATGATATTAATATTATTAAAAAAGTACTAATTTTGTTAAGGATGATATATCATACCTGACCAAGATTGGTTGCGATCATCTGACCAACAAGTCCTCCAAAAAGGGAACCATAGAAACAATTGATAGTTAATTTCGTAGTCCCAAGTAGCTGCTTTGGATTGTCTTGGGGAACATAGAAGGTCCCAGATAGCTGAACAACATAAAAGCCAGTTAGATCACTCATGTTACAGACCGATCAATTATGATTATTAATGTTTAAAAAGTGTCTCATTCGGATCACTCCGTCAAGTTTTTTAAAGGATAGTTTCATACAAACACATTTTTTCCTCTCATAAACCTCCAATTTAGCCATCACTTCCCTAACATTTCCACGTCAAATATATTGTTACCCAACATATAACAATGTTTCATTTTTTTGAGAACTTGTCGTATTAATTTCAAAACACTAAAAAGAAGAAAATTATGAAATACCTCAAACACTTCCGATCCAGATGTTGTAAAAAATATTGGGTTTGATATTGAAGCATTAGCTGATAAAATAGTAGCAACTGTTAGCCTAATGGGCAAGTAACCCTAGCCCATAAGCCGGCAGTGTTAGAATTAAGTTTAATTTTTACCCATAAATATAAGTATTTCTATAATGCATTCACAACAACAATTATTATCAATAATATATCTCCCTCTATATTTCTTCATGGTATCAGAGCCAGGTTCTGATACCATGTAGAATTATAGAGAGATATATTATTGATAATAATTGTTGCTGTTATTACATGATAGAGATACTTATATTTATAGGTAAACATTAAACTTAATTCTAACACTGCGGGTCTGCCTCGCTAAGGCTTAACTAAACGAGTTATAATGCTCATTCTCGGGCTTATATAGTGCTAACACGGGCCTGCCTCGCTAAGGCTCAATCCTATCGACTAACGAACTTAGTAACGAGTCGGAGCTATATAGTAAACGAGTTATAATATTTTACTTAATTAATTAATTTTAATTCTTTATTAAGTTAGGCCATAATATTACATCCTCATGGTATCAGAGCCATGTAGAATTATAGAGGAGATATATTATTGATAATAATTATTGTTGTGAATACATTATAGAGATACTTATATTTATAGGTAAACATTAAACCTAATTCTAACACTGCGGGCTTATGTGCTAGGCCTACTTGCCTATTAGCCTAACAACAACACGTTTTGGGTCGTAATTGCCTGAGGGGGTTCGGAAAATCTCATGAAGACAAGACCATATCTTTCCAAGAACATCCTATCATTAATAAGGAATGTATCAACTAAAAAAATATATAATAGTCAATCGAATAGTCTAGTGGAAAAGGGTCTTACTAGTGATCAGAAGGTCTTGGGTGTGAAACATACTTCATCATTAATTTACAAAAAAAAAAAAATTGTATATCTATGATGATCCAGAACATTTTCTTTGGTTTGATGTAGAAAAAAAAAGTAATTAAATAAGGATATAGGCAAGTTTTAGACATAAACCTAATACGAGTCTGCAGTTGTGGGCTATTCAACCACTAACAAAAGAAAGAAAACTAATACCAAATGGATAAAAGAATATTGATGATGTAGCTGGTGCAATAAAATCAAAGGATAAGAAAAGAATGACTTTGGATATCGAGATGATGTTGGTCCATCGATCTTGGAAAAAGCATATGAGTAAGAGGAAGAGGGAAACAATAAGACCTAATTTTGAAGAGAAAAGTGTGGAAGAGAAGAGTAATGATTTTAATTATATTTTAACTCATTTCACCTCGAGTCTCGACTCACCTAAAAATTAAACTATACTGAAACAACATATTACCAAATTCACCTCAGTTATCCCTATATTAATTTTTAAGTTTGATTATAACCTAAATTCATCTCCATCCAAACGAACCATCAATGGTTGATGAGATAATGAGAGATGGTGTTAAACCCGAAAATTTTATACAATAACATTATATTGTGATTGGGAGTTTTGCGAGTTGGAGGATTAATATAAGCTAAAGCAATGGTGGTTATGGTGTTTGGTGGTAGTGATGGTGTTTATAATTGGTGGTTATGGCATTGCATAGTCATGATGTTCGAGGCGACCTTGGGATAGAAGCGGGTGCATCTATATTAAAGAAGAATGGTGCTCTTTAATTATATAAAATATTTTAAAAATACTTTCCACATTTTAATTATAATATTCAGGTAAAATAATCATTTTGTTATGTAAACATGAAAAACGGATTCAAGGATTATCACAAAAAAGGATATTTCTATTTTATGTCTCGATTATTTTAGTGTTATAAAATTATACTTTGACCATTCATGTCTAAAAAAATAACCCAAATCACTAGGCGATCATTCATCTATTTTATGTCAAATGAGGGGTATATTTTTTAATTAGTTAAACAAAACTAAAACTACCCTTAAACAGTCATCTTCAAGTGATATTTCTATTCTTAGAATGGTTGGTAAGCATGGCACTTACAAAAGCCACCATGATAATTGTACACTTAACATTTAAATAAATTAAAAGCTTAACAAAAGCTATGCTCCGTCATGATGGAAGTATTGGCTTAGGTAAATTGTTTTAACATATAAATGATCGAAATTAGAGACACAATCAACATGAAAATTAAGGAGGAATAAAATTTAAAATATTAAAATGAAAGGAGACAATTTCAGAAAATTGCAATATAACATAAAATGGCAGTAGAAGCTTTATTTGACCAAGGTCCCCGATATTACTGTAGGAATATCCCGGGGTTGCAAGACACGATGAACTACGATAGTTCATATGTCATACAACCCTAATTCATTGATCGTTAGAACTTACACAATGAAACTAGCTCATAGAAGTATATGTTTAAAGGTAGTGTGAATATGCTACAAATAACATATAAAAGAGTAGTGCTACAAAGTTATACCTTTGAAGCGTGAGCGGAAGCTATGTCAATCTTTAAGCGCTTATCCCCACACCTTGCTCCTTGCTTTCTTCTTGAAGAAATTTCTATCACCAAGGTGATATGGAACTACTATGAAATAGTCCACACCAATACCTTAGATAGCAATAAGACACACTTGGACTAGTGTGTGTTATTGAGGAGTGTGTAGTCTAACTACTATAGCAAACTATAGAACAATTTCTATACTCTAACACTTAGAGTTTTGCTAGAGGGTTGAGGTTGAAGATGAAGTGTGTTTGTTTGTGTTCTTGTGTTCTCTAGCAAGAGATATGCAAGACTTAGATTGATTTCTTCACATTCAATATCATCTTATGATATAGAATGGATGATGAAACATATTGCACACTAAACAAACACATTAACCATCCATATGGTTAATGCCTCTTGGTCCATGGAAGATGCTCTTACAAGAGTTCTTCCCAAGGGATACAAAGCCTTCCCAAGGCATAAAGTAGCCACCAAGATGTCAACTCCTCATAATGATGAGATTAGTTAATTAATCTTAATTAATTAATTAAATCATATCTTGTTTAATTAATTCATTAATTAATTAAATCATTTCAATAAATGATAATATATAAATATATATCTCACATATATATATATACATAAACCCTAAATAGTGCGTCCGGAACTAATTCCGGGCGCACCATCGGTTCGGTCGGGACACGATCTCGATCGAACCGAAATTCCTCAATATGGATCAAATCCCTTATTCACTTTCGGGTCACTACTCGAAAGTATCTTCGGTAATTGTTATGTGTGTGACCTCATAGCCCGAGTAACGAAAGCATCGGGATTCAACGTATAAGACCGTATACTCGAATCCCGAAGATCATCGTGAGAGCCTAGTCTGCCATTCGATGACCCCCGGCATTATCTCGGGTGAGACTACTGATAGTTCAGATAACTATCGGTTGTTGAACCGTATATATAGATGATATAGTTCACGGGCACTAATTGAGGAAATTGACACATCAATTTCCAACACTCCCACTTGCCCTTGGACTATTACCAATGTCTTGGATGTACACTTGCATCCTTGTCACATGATTCCCTTTGTCCTCGGTTTTCGTCATAGGCTAAAGCAAGAAAGCGTGTCGCCAACTCCTATGACATAATTTCTCGGAACACGAGATAGTCTCACTCCCGTTCATAACGGGTGAATTCATAAGTAAGACTCACTCTCCGAGTGGCCAGAAAAACCTTCCCTGTATACCAGGGTGGACAAAGACCCTACCAATGCATCACCGATCATCTCACCACTACATTCACATAAGACCCAACGTACCCCATTACCACCAGTAACGGATGGGTCCGGAAGTAGTCAAAGCCTCATGCTCACGTAGCATGAGAATGATATGCATGTAGGTCTCAGAACCTCTATCATATGGCTCGTGTGAAATATAGGACACAAGATCTCTTCTATAATTTCACAACGGTCACTGTCCAGTACCATGTCAAGACTCTCTTGACAATGAACCCATGTAATGATTTGGACCATCCTTTTGACTTAAGAAACAAAGTCAAACGAATCATTACACACTAGTTTGGTTGTGTCCGTTCCCAAAACGCCGGGACATACCACTAGGGACAATGTAATCACCATAGTTCTTGTCTTGAAAAAGGGGTTCCTTAGCCAATACACTTATTGGCTCCTCTTCAAGAACTTGTGATTACATGGGAATTAAAATATTTATCATACAACTATGATTAAATATTCAATTGTTTATTCAAGTGCTATAAAAGAATAGACAATCAATAAACAAGAAGTAATACTTTTATTCAACAATAAGAGTTTTACAAAAGTATACTTCATACATATAAATCAAATAAACTGAAATAAACCTCCCACTAAGACTAAGACCACTCGGACCTAAGTCTAAGTCCAATAGCTGAAGTATGGAACTCATGTTTGGTCTGAGGCAATGGTTTAGTCAAGGGATCAGCTGCGTTGTCGTCTGTATCTACTTTGGATACTTTGATGTCACCTCTCTGGAACATTTCACGGACGAGGTGATACTTCCTGAGGACATGTTTGGACTTATGATGAGCCCTGGGTTCCTTAGCCTGTGCTATGGCTCCAGTGTTATCACATAACAACTCAATTGGACCATCAGCGCTAGGAACTACCCCAAGCTCAGTCATAAACTTCTTAAGCCAACATGCCTCCTTGGCTGCTTCAGAAGCTGCAATGTACTCGGCCTCCGTAGTAGAATTTGCAACTGTGTCATGCTTGGAACTCTTCCAACAGATGGCTCCACCGTTCAGGCAGAATACAAACCCGGTTTGAGAACGAAAATCGCTCGATCGGTTTGGAAACTGGCATCGGTGAAACCTTTCGCAATCAACTCCTCATCTCCGCCATATACCAGAAACATATCCTTAGTCCTTCTCAAGTACTTAAGGATAGATTTCACAGCGGTCCAATGGCTGTTGCCTGGATTCGCTTGATATTGGCTGGTCAGACTCAGAGCGTACGATACGTCTGGTCTAGTGCACAACATGGCATACATGATAGATCCTATGGCTGAAGCATACGGGACTCTACTCATGTTCTCCTTCTCGACGTCAGTGGTGGGGCACTGACTTTTGCCGAGAATAGTGCCAGTTGTCATAGGCAGTATTCCCTTTTTGGAATCGATCATATCGAATCGTCTCAGAACCTTATCAATATAAGTGTCCTGTCTCAGGCCAATCAACCTATTGGCTCGATCTCGATATATCTTGATTCCAAGGATATACTGCGCCTCTCCTAAGTCCTTCATTGAGAAACACTTACACAACCATGTCTTGACTGACTCAAGGAGTGGTTTGTTGTTTCCAATGATCAGTATGTCATCTACATACAGGACTATAAATGCAATGTGGCTCCCACTTACCTTCTTGTATACACAAGCATCCTCCTCATTCTGAATGAAGCCAAATTCATTAATTGCTTCATTGAATCGGAGGTTCCAACTGCGAGAAGCTTGCTTGAGTCCATAAATGGATCTCTGAAGCTTACATACCTTCTTAGGTCCTTTCGGACATGTAAAGCCTGGAGGTTGTGTCATGTACACATCCTCCTCAAGGTTTCCATTAAGGAAAGCGGTCTTTACATCCATTTGCCATATCTCATAGTCATAATATGCGGCAATGGCTAAGAGGATCCGAATAGACTTGAACATGACTACCGGTGAGTAGGTTTCATCATAGTCAATACCATGAATTTGTTTGAAACCCTTCGCCACTAGTCTAGCCTTGTAAATATGGATATTTCCATCTTTATCAAGCTTTTTCTTAAAGACCCACTTACACTCGATAGGTCTAGCACCTTCGGGTAAGTGAACCAATGTCCAGACATCATTCTGGTACATAGAGTCTATCTCGGATTTCATGGCTTCAAGCCATGACTCGCTATCTGGCCCTTTCATTGCGGCTCCATAAGTATAAGGCTCGTCGTCTTCTATCAAGAAGGATTCCCCATACCATCTATCGGGAACATGACGAGTCCTACTGGATTTCCTAAGGGTCGGTACTTCTTCAGGAGTCTCATCTACCGTGGATCTAGGGTCCAAGATAGGATCCGCCATGAATGGAGGATCTACTTCCTGAAGTGAGCCTGCCGAGTTCGTTAACTCGACTTGCTCATTTGATGAGACACTTGGGTTCAATAACCCATCTCTCTTATTCAATGAGTCTCTTGAGTTCGATAACTCAACTTGCTCATTAAACGTGTCGAATGAGTTCATTAACTCATTTGGCTCATCATCTTGAACTTCTTCAAGTTGTACCGTATTTCTGACATTTCCTGATAAGAACTCTTTCTCAAGGAAATGTGCTGTCCTAGCCACGAAAATCTTATTTTCTGGCTTAAGGTAGAAATAATACCCTTTGGTTTCCTTTGGATAACCAATGAAATGGCACAAGTCAGCCTTTGGGCCTAGCTTGTCTACGTTCAACTTCTTGACGTAGGCCAAGCAACCCCAAACCCTGAGAAAGCTAATCTTGGGACGTTTCCCAAACCACATCTCATATGGTACTTTCTCAGCTGACTTGGTTGGACAATTATTTAAGGTAAGTGCGGCAGTTTGCAACGCGTAACCCCAGAAGCTGACATGTAGGTCGGTTCGACTCATCATAGACCGCAAACTGTCTAACAGAGTGCGATTCCTCCTTTCGGACACACCATTATGCTGTGGTGTTCCGGCCGGTGTGAGTTGTGAAACAATTCCACAATCTCTAAGATGAGTGTCAAACTCGTGGCTCATATATTCGCCTCCTCGATCGGATCGAAGAGTCTTAATAGTCTTGCCGAGTTGATTCTCTACTTCATTTTGGAATTCTTTGAACTTTTCAAAGGCTTCACTCTTATGCTTCATTAGATAGACATAGCCATAACGGCTAAAGTCATCCGTGAAGGTAATGAAGTAGGGAAAACCACCTCTTGCAGGAGTGTTCATTGGACCACATACATCGGTATGTATTATCCCCAATAAATCACTTGCCCTTTCACTCGTTCCAGTGAAAGGTGATTTGGTCATCTTGCCCAAAAGGCATGATTCGCATTGGTCATATGATTCAAAATCAAGTGACTCAATAATTCCACTTTCGTGGAGTTTCTTGATGCGATTTTCATTTATATGACCAAGTCTGCAATGCCATAGGTAGGTAGGATTCAAGTCGTTAGGCTTGTTCCTTTTAATATTTACGTTATATACCTCATGGTCCTCATCTAGTATGAAAAGACCATTTTGGTTTGAAGCTTTTGCATAAAGTAAACCATCACGATTAATAGAACATATATTCCTTTCCATAAGGATGGTAAAACCATCATTGTTCAAAACAGATATGGAAATAATATTTCTAGAAATAGTAGGAATACAATATACATTATTTAAAACTAAGACCATCCCGGATGGTAGTTTTAAATCTATCTTGCCCACGGCAACTACAGCAACCTTTGCTCCATTGCCTACCCGCAAGTCCACCTCTCCCTTCCGAAGGGCTCTACTGTCATGTAGTACCTGCATATTTCGACAAATATGAGAACCACATCCTGAGTCAAGTACCCAAGTAGAGTTATTGGAGGTGATGAAAGCTTCAATAACGAATATACCTGTCGGAAGAGTCCTACTCTTCTTATCTTCGAGGTACTTCTTGCAGTTCCTCTTCCAGTGACCAGGTGTATTACAATAATGACATTGGTCAGTCCCCTTAGGACCTTTACCCGGAGTTTTGGAAGTCTGGGCCTTGACTGTTCCAGTCTTGGCCTTTCCCTTCCATTTCCTCTTGCCTTTCTTAAAGGCCTTCTTGTTCTGAATCATCAGAACAGAGGGAGTAGGGGTAGAGCTCTTCCCACCCTTCAACGCAGTATCAGCCGTGCTGATCATGTTATGCAACTCCGACAACGACTTATCGAAGTCATGCATGTTGAAGTTCATGACAAAGTTACCAAACTTGTCAGGAAGGGAACGGAGGATTATGTCAACAGCCAAATCCTTGGAAAACTGAGTTCCCAAAGACTCAAGTCTCTCGATGATCCCAATCATCTTGAGAACATGAGGACTGGCCTGTTGACCATTGGATAGTTTGCAATCCATGAGGGCACAAACAGCTTCGTACCGCTCATTTCTTGCCCGCTTCTGGAACATCTGTTCCAATCTGCAGTACATGTCATATGCTGCCACATTTTCGAACTGAATCTGAAGATTCGGTTCCATGTTGGCCAGCATGAGACATTGGACATCCAATGCATCGTCCACGTGTACATCATATGCACCACGTTCTAGCTCATCGGCATCCTCATGGGGTGGAGGAGGAAGTTCTTCCTTAAGAACATATTCGACTCTCTCGTGCTTGAGAACGATTCTCAAGTTACGAGACCAGTCGTTGAAGTTATTGCCATTGAGTTTACACTTCTCAAGTGTAGATCGGAGTGAGTTTGAAGTTGATTTCTTAGCAGTTGCCATCTAAAACATGCGAGTATGAAACGACGTTCAGTTTAATTTATATGTAAAACATACGATACAAGTAAAGCATGCTTGAAACAATAACACGAGTACCAACAACCCCTCGAAGTGTACAAGTATACCAAGACCCCACGGACTTGGGTATGAGCGGCACACGCAATCATCCTCATAGTCCAATCCATGGGTAAGTTCTACTAGACTATCATATATCAATCATCCAATGATTATATATGACTCTTGGCGTCTATCACTAGTCGTTTTAAGACACTATAGACTTCCTCTGCCAAACGGGCCGGTTCGATGGGCTAACCTGTAGCCACGTTTTAAGCAACCTTAGTTCACCATAAAGGGATGGATTACATTTGCCGGTTCGATGGGCTAACCTGTAGCGCATGTAATCCCATTGCCTCCTATTCCTATGAATCAAAGTGCCCATCTAGGGATGATCCACCCGAAACGTAGGAAAGTTTGACAACTTTGAACTTAGGTTTGGCAAACACTTAATTATTACGTGGAGGGGTTTAGATTAAACATGTAATCCACATTTCATGCATATCACATAAGGTATACATATACTTCAAGAAAATATATGTAAGCATGAAACATGACATGAATAATAAACACTTTAAAGGGACGTGATATGGCCTAAAGAACATTAAATAAAACTAGTCTAACTAGTTCTAAACTAAGTCCTTGGTCTCCGTCTTCTTGGACATCGCCATGCTCCAAGTCCGTCTCTTCATGTCTTGTTACATAATCAACTTTCGCATTAAATGGCACATGCGCCGCGAAAAAGAAATAACAATACAAGAATGTAAAACGACACATGCGTCGTATTTCAATATCAAGGACAGTACGCAGACTGTATTTCGAATAAATACTAGGCCATATCAAATCCCCATTCCATTCAGACTACAGTTTATATATGCATAACACATTATACATAAATCACATAAACATGCTAGGAATGGAATAAAACACACAAGCAACACACAACTCACACACATACTCACATTCAAATAATGTGAATCATAGTCATATATGCATATCATAACCTTTAGTTGTCCAACAACTAACATAGCCAATTATCGGAAGTTTTACCATAAGTTCAACATTTTGAACTAATACCCCAATTACATTCAAAGAGACTTAGCATAAGTTTAAGGTTTGAAATTCATAATAACTCAACCACAAACTTCCTTTTGATACTCAATTAAACAATTTAATTAGTACCGATAGGATAAAATCAACACTTTGACATACATGCTAATTTTAAACTATTTTAAACTTCTCAAAGAATGTTTTGAACTTATAAGATTATTTCCAAAACAATCTCTAAATCACCCATAACAAACCGAAAACGTCCATAATCATCAAATGACTTTGGGCTTAATCGATTCGTTTTGTTTCGAAAACATCGGGCGAAGTTATAGTCCATCGTGAGCCATGGCTCACGATGGAGCCACGATCAAACGGGGACAGGGGGGTTGCCCAGGCAGTCCGCGCGCGGACAGGTGCTGCGGACAGGGGCTGTCCAGGGAACAAAACGCGCGGACGCGCGGGGGGGGCTTCCAAGGGCGTCCAAGGACGCGTCCAGAGAAGCCGCTCCCTGCTCCGGGCCAAGGCGTGCCGTGTCCAGGGCATGCCGAGGGTGCGCGTTCCAGTGGAGCCGTGTCCATGGCTTGCCTGGAATCACGCGGAACTTACGTTTTGTCGGGGAGGGTTTTCCGAATACGAAAATCGGCTACGGTTCATATATCGACATATATACTATATGGTACTACTTTAAACACTTCTAGAACATGTTAAACGTGTAATATAGCTCTGATACCATGTAGGAATATCCCGGGGTTGCAAGACACGATGAACTACGATAGTTCATATGTCATACAACCCTAATTCATTGATCGTTAGAACTTACACAATGAAACTAGCTCATAGAAGTATATGTTTAAAGGTAGTGTGAATATGCTACAAATAACATATAAAAGAGTAGTGCTACAAAGTTATACCTTTGAAGCGTGAGCGGAAGCTATGTCAATCTTTAAGCGCTTATCCCCACACCTTGCTCCTTGCTTTCTTCTTGAAGAAATTTCTATCACCAAGGTGATATGGAACTACTATGAAATAGTCCACACCAATACCTTAGATAGCAATAAGACACACTTGGACTAGTGTGTGTTATTGAGGAGTGTGTAGTCTAACTACTATAGCAAACTATAAAACAATTTCTATACTCTAACACTTAGAGTTTTGCTAGAGGGTTGAGGTTGAAGATGAAGTGTGTTTGTTTGTGTTCTTGTGTTCTCTAGCAAGAGATATGCAAGACTTAGATTGATTTCTTCACATTCAATATCATCTTATGATATAGAATGGATGATGAAACATATTGCACACTAAACAAACACATTAACCATCCATATGGTTAATGCCTCTTGGTCCATGGAAGATGCTCTTACAAGAGTTCTTCCCAAGGGATACAAAGCCTTCCCAAGGCATAAAGTAGCCACCAAGATGTCAACTCCTCATAATGATGAGATTAGTTAATTAATCTTAATTAATTAATTAAATCATATCTTGTTTAATTAATTCATTAATTAATTAAATCATTTCAATAAATGATAATATATAAATATATATCTCACATATATATATATACATAAACCCTAAATAGTGCGTCCGGAACTAATTCCGGGCGCACCATCGGTTCGGTCGGGACACGATCTCGATCGAACCGAAATTCCTCAATATGGATCAAATCCCTTATTCACTTTCGGGTCACTACTCGAAAGTATCTTCGGTAATTGTTATGTGTGTGACCTCATAGCCCGAGTAACGAAAGCATCGGGATTCAACGTATAAGACCGTATACTCGAATCCCGAAGATCATCGTGAGAGCCTAGTCTGCCATTCGATGACCCCCGGCATTATCTCGGGTGAGACTACTGATAGTTCAGATAACTATCGGTTGTTGAACCGTATATATAGATGATATAGTTCACGGGCACTAATTGAGGAAATTGACACATCAATTTCCAACACTTACACCACCCGAAAAAATTTGAGGGCGCGACGGGGGGGGGGGGGGGGGGGGGGGGGTGGCGGCAAATTCGGTCACGCTTGCATAAGATGGGTGGAAAGAGTTCCGTAGTCATTTACGTCTTAATCCATAGCCTTAAGTTGCTGATGATTATTGACAATGATTAAATCCTTTCAATCATAAACTAGAAATTTGTCTGAAAAAGAATTGCATAAAAGAATCATAAAACAATTGTTAAGCTGAAACCTACTGGTCATATAAACATTTATTTTTTTGGGCTAATGGCAGCGAACATCACCTCTGTATGTCATATGTTTCCAGTCGATCACCTATGATTTAAAACGTGACTTGCATGTGACTTTTTTGGAAGTATTTTCGGAAGTTCACACTAACTTTTGGGGGCATTTTAGTAATTTTCACACGCTAAAATGCTCGTAATAAATTTTATTATCCAAAATAAATGTGAGAGGTGCCCAATATTCGAACCTAGAACTTTTACAAATGGGGCAACTTAACCAATTGAGCTACATGGTGATTATGCGATTTTGTTTTAAGTCTAATATATTTTCCTATATCTATTCGATTATTTTAATACTCCTTATTACTCTATTTTTAATTGATTAGTTATTTATATATATAGTTGCTTAGGATTTAATATACATAATATATAATTATATATATCTATATTAAATATAATTATATAAAAATATAATATATATCATTTATAATTATATTTAATAGATATATTTGAATATATATGTATATATACCTATATATTAAATATATAATTATTTATATCTATATTATATATAAATATATAATTATATATAAATATATAATTATATATCTATATTAAATATATAATTATTTATATCTATATTAAATATAATAATAATTATAACATTTATAATTATATATAATTATATATTTTTATATATATTATAAATATGAAGTCCTGAATAATTCAATATAATTATACATGAGATTTATTATATATGTTTTTTTTTTGGAATTTATTATATTTCATAGTAAAGTAGAGATGTACAGAGACGGAAAGGAAGAAAAAAAAACACACTACAGGAAATAGCTCTACATCATCTATTTTAGTGTAACAATGTGACGCAACAAATGACCATCTCTTCCTCTGCTTGGAATTACTCCTGGCTTAAGCTGCACTTCATTTCCACTTCCAGACTCCAGCCTCATCCTCAATCTACTCTGCAACATAACCATTTGCTATACAATCAATCCTATACCAAAATATCAAGTGAAAACCCCCAATCAATACAAATCCTCCAATTTTTGTATGAGGCACTCTCCATCTACAAACTCGACCTCTAATATATATATAATACTCCTATGAACAATATCCTCAACCACTCTATTTACATTATCAAATACCCGCCTATTCCGCTCACTCCATATTTCATAGATCACACAACAAAGACTCAACTTGCGCAATCAATTCTTGAAAGACTTCCCCTTATAGTTAGCAATGACATATTACCCCTCGGCTCTCTGAAATCATTCACATACAAAAGCAACTTACGCCACACAGTACGAGAAAAGGGGCACTCGAAGAACAAATGCTTCACACTCTCCTCCTCTTCACACATCACGCACTTCTCGTCCACATTCATACCCCAACCTTGCAGTCTATCTTTCGTGGGAAGCTTTCCACAACACAACACCCAACAAACAAAACTGTGTCGCGGCACATTCCCCGGAAACCAGACAATATCCACCCAGCTAGGCTTTGGCGTCTCCGGTTGGAGCGCCCTCCACATGACACTCGGCTTCACAGGCCCCTCGCACCCCCTCCACCTCACCGTGTCTCTTTTACCAGCTCTCAGACGAGGCAAAGCATCAACAATGGCCTGAATATCTGGTGTAAACCTTCTAACTCTTGGCCATCTTCCTCTCTCAATCACTTGAGCAATTGACATTTTTGCATCCACTCCCAAAGCCAACATTGTCTCCTCTGTACTTGTCTTATTTAATGGCCCTTCCTCCTTCCACCAATCGAACCAGAAATTAGCTTCTTACCCATCCCATACCTCGACTTGGACATATTGTCGCACCATCTCTCTATGTTTCAACAAACTCCGCCAACCACTACTATATAAATAATTAATCAATTAAACATAAAGTTATAATGAGTAGTAACTAAAAGAATATAATAAGATCATATACCAAAAGATAGAAATAAACCATCATATTAAGTTGTAGTAGCCCAATTGATAAAGTTGATTCCAATGTCAAAGGTCCCAGGTTCGAATCCTGGGCTTCCCTTATAATTATTTTTGAGCTTCAAATGTATTCGAAGCATTCTAACATGTGAAATTATTAAAATGCCCCCAAATATTAGTGTGAACTTCTAAAATAGCCCCCAAAACACTGGAGTTAGACCAAAACTTAAACGGCATGAGTGACCAACTGGGACACTTTTTAAAACACGGGTGATCGATTGAAACATTTTAATTCATAGGTGATCGACTGGAAACATATGGCAAACATAGGTGATTGCCAAGGGGTTAAAAACTTTTCTATAATTTTTTCTCTCTAAAAGATCATATTTTTAATATGACTAGCTTGCAAGGGGTTAAAAATTATTTTGAACTCTAAATGCTGAAAAAAGTTTGAAAAGTTAAAAAACAAAGGTTTAGGTACCGAATTTTAAAATGGAGGTGCCTATTTGCAAAGATAGATACTATAGATGTTAATTTGACAAGATAAAATAAGTTCAGGTGACTAGATGCAAAAAAGCCTAATATATTGTTGGGCGTACTAACTTTAGGTATAGCTAACCAAAAACTAAGTGGTAGGGGCGCATGTGCCTCAGTTCCATGCTTGGTTGAAATAGGATGTTCAAAACATAAACTTTAAATGAGTTTTGAATTCCTTGAAATTCAAAGGAATTGATTGTCCTAGCATTGATGCTAATGAGAGTAATAAATGGGTTTTGAATTCCTTGAAATTCAAAGGAATTGATTGTCCTAGCATTGATGCTAATGAGAGTAATAAACCGGTCATTAGTGCTAATGAGAGTAATAAATGGGTTTTGAATTCTTTGAAATTCAAAGGAATTGATGGTCCTATCATTGATGCTAATGAGAGTAATAAAGCGTTTCTGAAAATTTCAAACACTAATAATGAGACTTATAAATGAGGCGAAATCAAAGGAATTAATCAAGGAGTAAGGGATAAGGGAGGTCAACCAAATTTGAATGACATTAATTACAATTATGCTATGATTTCAAACGTTATGGACAAGGCCAACCAATGAACTATTATTACCAATCAATCCAGCATGGAGGATATTGACCCACCCATTAAAGAGCCAACTTTACTAATTACTTCTCAGGCACTTAAAAACTCTCAAATGACTAGTTCATCGAAACTTCGTCAATGTCCTGTTCGTAAGAAAAAGAAGGTGGCTAAGCTAAGTATAATCAAAACCCCTATTAAGGCCAAGAAAAGGAATCATCCGTATACATGGGAGATTACTGATGGTTCACCACACAAGAAGAAATCTCTTTCTACAATGGATTGGATGCTTCTACTCCCATATCACCAACGGCTAAGACTGCTCCGCTGTCCAGCCGAGAAGAATGAATATTTTAGTTTGGAACTGCCAAGGATTGGGGAATAGTCGGGCAGTTTGTTCTTTACAGTCTTTAGCTTGTTTTAATAAACCAGCCATTGTCTTTCTTATTGAAACTAAGCTTGAAGGAAGAGAGTGTGATTTAGTTAAAAATAAAGTCAAGATGCCTAATGCTTTATTTGTGGAATCCAAAGATAGAAGGGGAGCTTTAGCTTTGATGTGGGATCGATTAGTCGAAGTTGAGGTGAAATCTTATTCTTCCCATCATATTGATGCCAACATAAAAAAGGATGATGCAGTTTGGAGATTCGTGGGTTTCTATGGACATCATGATACGGCTAAGAGGCGTCTTTCATGGGATTTACTTAGATTTTTGAGGGGTCTATCTACTTTACCTTGTCTTTTTATTGGTGATTTCAATGAAATTAGTTATAATAGTATGTTTCCCACAAGCGTCTTCGTCCTAATTGGCAAATCAAAAATTTCCGCCAAGTGGTTCGAGACTGTGGGATTGTTGATATTGAATTTTCTAGATTCCCCTATACATGGTGTAATAATTTTTTGTCTCCTCATTCTACCAGAGCAAGACTTGATAGAGGACTTGCTAGCAAAAGTTGGACATAATTGTTCCCAGGATCATCTTTAAAGCATCTAACTTCAAACTATTCAGACCATCTTCCACTGTTATTAAGCTTAGGGGACTGTTCTCGTCCCAAACCTAAGCCCAAACCTCGGTTCAGGTTTGAAGATGGATGGTGTCTGATGGAAGATACTAAGGCCTTGGTTAGTGAGGCATGGAACAAAAATCGAGTGAATGATCCTGGTCACCAAGTATTAAAATCAATCCATAATGCTCGACTGGGGTTTTTTAAGTGGAAAAGGGAGATTTTGGGAAGTATATCAAATGCAATTCAAGTTAAACAGTCTGAACTTGATAACCTGCAACAAGGTATTATTACAACAACATCAAAGGGTCGAGCTTGTGTTTTAGCCAAAGACATTGATAGGTTAAAGGAAACAGATGAGTGTTGGGATTTTATACATGTTTTGCATATCAAATTATACAAAAACGTATAAACGATCGAATACAAAGTTCTAAAAATTCACATTTAACTATGAGTTTGTGTGTATACCTCTTGAAGCGTGTTTGAGTTGCACAGCGGAAGAGCAACCAGCGTTCCTCTCTCTAGTTAGTCCACACCAATGCTAGTTTGATTCCTTCCTTGAAGCAACTAGAGCTTAAGTGTATTTGACAAAGAATGAATCAAGAAAGAAACGATTTTCTTCTCTTGATGTTATTCTTGTTTTGACCGAATAGAGAAGGAATAGGGAGTATTATTTCTTTTCAATTGTCTTACAAGTGAAAAGATGATAGTGAGAAGGTTGATATTTTGTTTACCATCAAATGGTGTTTATATAGTGGTGCTATAAACAAAAATCTTCCTTTCAATTATTCACCATTTATTACAATAATAAGTGTGTGATGAATTTGCGGTTTAATCACATTAAACCCAAAGATTCATCATTTATTTCAATAATAAGTGTGTGATGAATTTGCGGTTTAATCACATTAAACCCAAAGACGTAACGCCTCCACAATTAAGCACCAATTAATACAATATTAATTGTGTTTGAATTCAAAGTCAAACAAGCCAATTGAATTCCCCTTGATTCTTTGACATTTACACTTTTAACCCGGAAGTTTCAATCATATTGAAAATCAAGTGCATTGTATGTGTGTGACCTTCTAGGATCGAAATGACATTAGCCATATGTTAATAAAATATCAACCAAGTATTTTACTAACATATAAATCATGAGCGGGCCCTAGTAAAACCATCATGACCCCTAATGCATTTCGAATTCATTCCCAGCATGTATATTATTGTCAAACATAATATACATATGAACTTAGCTTTAAATAAGTAATCACTACGAACAATCAAATTGTTCAACGGGCACTTATTATGACGTGTCAAACACCTCATAATTCTAACACTCCCACTTGCCCTTGGACGATTACTTGTAAAATGATTCTTTCGCATCGTGATTCTCACAGTCAAGCTATGGTAAGATATGTGTCACCATACTCTTGCACCTGTACTGTCTCGGATACATAGAATTAATGTGATACCCAGTACTGCTACTGGAGATGGCCATCTTAATCACCATTAATCTACCGAGATTTTATGAATCAATCGACATAACCGATTTGTGCGAATCCCCTCTGATGTACAACAATGTACCAACATGTTCCAAGTATGCCCAACATATGCCTTTATAGCCTCCCTTTTACAGGAGACGTTTGACACAGTCAAAGCACGCAAGTCTCATGCTAATGCATTCCCGCCATACAGGTCTAAGAATCAACATTTAACATAAGTTCGATGAGAAGTACTTAGGACACAGATATGTTATCTTCTAAGTTTTCTCATGGCGGTCGAATCCAGTATCATAGCTTGGACTAGTTCCAAGATATATACCCATGTGCATGACTAGAGTACATTTACTCCCTTTCTTGTCTAAGAAACGTGACCAAGACAATCATGTACATACTGATCATTACAATGTTCGATTCCAATCAGTGAACATTTGAACAGGGACAAGTTATCCCCTTGCTTCTAGGCTTAGTAGAGGGTCTCTCATTTGGGATCCTCAACCCCAAAGACCTCTCTAGAAGGCATGGACAACAATGGAATCAAAATAAAGATATATGTATGAAAAGATAGTCAAACTATAAACATACATATATTTGAATCAATTATTCAACATAGTCTTATTAGGACTTCACTATGACAAAATACAAAAATATAGCTCCCACTAAACCTAACACCATCCAAGCATATATCTAAGTCTAACACTTGATACATGCTTATCATGTTTGCCGTGAGGCAACGGTTTGGTCAATGGGTCAACTATGTTATTGTCTGTATATACTCACATCTTCTCGTTTCGTGATATCACGAATAATGTGATACTTTCTAAGCACATGCTTGGAGCGGTGATGTGACCTTGGTTCCTCGGCATGAGCAATTGCACTAGTGTTATCACAATATAACACTACCGGCTTGTCAATGCTAGGCAAAACACCAAGTTCACTCACAAACTTCTTAATCCAGCATGCTTCCTTTGCAGCATCTGATGCTGCAACATATTTAGCTTCCATTGTAGTATCTACCACAGTGTCTTTCTTGTTACAGCACAAAGACACTGCGCCACCATTTATGCGAAACACATAACCAGACTGAGATCTAGAATCATCTTTGTCGGTTCGGAAGTTCGCATCGGTATAGCCTACAACCTGTAACTCATTATCTCCCCCATAGACAAGACACATGTCTTTAGTATTTCTCAAATACTTAAGAACGGCCTTTACGGCCTTCCAGTGCTCTTGTCCTGGACACGATTGATAACGACTTGTTACACTCAAAGCGTAAGAAACGTCAGGTCGTGTACAAAGCATGGCATACATGATAGATCCTATGGCTGAGGCATAAGGGATCTTGTTCATCTTCTCTATTTCGATGCTGTCTGTGGGACTGTCAGCACGACTAATAGAAATGCCATGTCTCATAGGGAGATTACCTTTCTTGGAATTTTCCATATGGAATCTAAGTAATACCTTATCAATATAAGTGTTTTGACTCAGTCCAATGAGTATCTTAGATCGTTCCCTATGGATCTTAATTCCAAGAATGTACTGAGCCTCTCCTAGGTCTTTCATAGAGAAACATTTGCACAACCATGCCTTGACTGATTCAAGCATGGGTATGTCGTTTCCTATGAGAAGAATGTCGTCTACATATAGCACGACAAATGCAATGTTGCTCCCACTAACCTTCTTGTATACACAAGAATCTTCTTCACATCGAATGAATCCAAACTCTTTGATTGATTCATTGAAGCGAAGATTCCAACTCCTAGATGCTTGCTTCAGACCATAAGTAGATCTTTGAAGTTTGCATACTTTCTTAGGCTCTTTCGAGCTTGTGAATCCAGGAGGTTGTGTCATGTACACATCCTCTTCTAGTTTCCCGTTAAGGAAAGCTGTCTTCACATCCATTTGCCAAATTTCATAATCATAGTATGCGACAATGGCTAAGATAATCCGAATGGATTTAAACTTAATGACTGGAGAAAAAGTTTCATCTACCATGAATTTGTTTGAAACCTTTAGCTACTAGTCGAGCCTTATAAACATGGACATTTCCATCTTTATCAAGCTTTCGTTTAAATACCCATTTGCATTCGATGGGTCTATCACCCCTCGGCAAATCAATCAATGTCCATACTTCATTATGGTACATTGAGTCCATCTCGGATTGCATGGCTAGGAGCCATTCATCAGCATCAGGTTGTTTCATGGCTTCCTCACAAGTTGAGGGTTCCCCGCTTTCAATCAGGAAAAATTCCCCATATCATCTATCGGGTTCCTGACGGGACCTTTCGGATATCCGAGGGATGTTTTGAGTATCAGCAGGCTCGTCTACGGTTTCCCGTGGATCGAGTTGAACCTCTTCTTCATAAGAGGGGTCCACCTCCTGAGGTGATTCAGCTAAAGTACTAGTACCTGCTACATCACCCTCTTGAACAATTTCAAGAGTCTCATTATTCTTATATCTCTTTGTAATGTATTCTTTCTCAAGGAAAGTTCCATTACGAGCCACGAAAATCTATTTTCGGGATTGAGATAAAAGAAGTATCCCTTGGGTTCCGTAGGGTAACCAATGAAATAACACTTGTCGGATTTTGGTCCAATTTTGTCTTTGTTAACTCTCTTAACATAGGCCTCGGATCCCCAAATCCTTAAGTACCCCAGTTTGGGAACTGTCCCAAACCACATCTCATGTGGGTCTTAGGTGCTGAATTGGTTGGACATTTGTTTAGTGTGGAAGCGGCAGTTTCCAATGTGTAACCCCAAAACTAGATGGGAGTTTTGATGTGCTCATCAATTGATCGAACCATATCTAATAAGGTTCGATTTCTCCTTTCGGAGACACCATTGTGTTGTGGTGTACCAGCAGGTGTGAGCTGTAATACAATATCACACTCCTTTAGGTGTTGCAAGAAGTCATGGCTCAAGTATTCTCCTCCCCTATCGGAGCAAAGAATCTTGATTGTCCTGGCGAGTTGGTTTTCTTCTTTCTGAAATTCTTTGAACTTTTCAAAGGCTTCACTCTTATGTTTCAACAGATATACGTAACCGTATCTGCTGAAGTCATCGGTGAAGGTAATGAAGTATAGAAAACCTCCTCTAGCAGGCGTGTTCATTGGGCCACATATATCAGTATGTATGATTCCCAATAAATTACTTGCCCTTTCACTCGTACCAGTGAAAAGTGACTTGGTCATCTTGCCTAAAAGACATGACTCACATTTGTCATAAGATTCAAAACCAGATGACGTAAGAATTCCATTGTCATGGAGCTCTTTAATGCGTTTGTCACTTATATGACCGAGTCTGTAATGCCATAGGTATGTCGGGTTCAAGTCATCAAGCTTGTTCCTTGTCATGCTAATGTTATAGCATTAATACATGATGGCAGAGTAGCAGTGGTCGAACCACTCTTCTCGTCTGCCAGGTACTTCTTGCAGTTTCTCTTCCAATGGTCAACTATCTCATAGTAATGAAACTTGTCATCCTTTTTGGCATCCTTCTTGGATGCCTTCTGAGTAGGAGCCGTTGCACGAGGGGCAACCCTTTGTCTTGCCTTTGACACTTTTCTTCTTCTTGAACTGTTTCTTGTTCTGAATAGTCAAAACAGAAGAAGAAGAAGTGTCTCTAGCCTTCCTGATGTTTTGTTCAGCATTGTTGATTATACCATGCAGCTCAGACAACGTCTTGTCATATTGATGCATGTTGTAGTTCAACACAAAATCACTGAACGAATCAGGCAGCGACCTAAGAATGATATCTACAGACATCTCATTAGAGACGGGTGCCCCCAACGAGCCTAGTCTTTCGACTAAGCCCATCATCTTGATGACATGGGGACTTGATGGCTGTCCATTGCCTAGCTTACAGTCAACGAGAGCACAAACAGATTCGTATCTCTCATTGCGTGCCTCCTGCTGGAACAAGTTTTCCAGCCGGCGGTACATATCGTAAGCGTTGACCTTTTCGAATTGAATCTGAAGATTCGATTCCATGTTGGCCGACATTAAGCATTGGACATCTATAGAATCATTCATGTGCTGTTTATAGACATAAAACTCCTCCTCATCAGTGGGAGGGACGTTAGGAAGCATGCTGGTGAGCACGTAGTCTGTTCTCTCAGACTTGAGAACAATTCTCAAGTTGCGAGCCCAGTCATGGAAATTGGTGCCGTTAAGTTTGCATTTCTCCAAAGCGGAGCGGAGAGACTTAGAGTTCTTAGCGTTTGTAGACATGATAACTACGGCGAAAAAATGCAAATGAATAACTCAGATAAGCATGTCATAGCGATAATTCAAAATATCTAAATATTTGAACTCATACAATGTGTTCACAATCCTACTAAAACACACAATGTATCCGAGAACTCAGATAATTAATAATCGAACGGCAGCGCGCAACATTTCGACTACCAATCATGTGAGTAGGTGAATGATCACCATTTATGCCGGGCATAATTCTCGGTGTCACCAAAAATCTCACAAGATTGCATTGGTGACAACTTTTGCCAACAGGCCCAAATCTGATTATGGGAATCACTGTTCAAGTAACCTGAGCCTACTGACGAAAGTCAGAATGAACAATCGAAGCCCGATTCTGAATCGGAAATCATTCGATTATTCCATCGGGATCAAGTCATAGGACATGTCATGTCTGCCAATCTGGCAGGTCCATGCATACGTATGTCTTATTCCGACTTTAGGGTCAGGTATGGCAAATTACTTGACTTAAGGTAGGATTAGTTATAAATATATAATCATGATCATACATGCATATATACATTCACTTAAGCAAGAATATATATCATATGAGCATGAAAATTAAGAATTATAACGCAAATAAATGGGATTAGTGATATGATCTAAAAACCGAAAAGAAAACTAGACTTAATTCTAAACTAAGTCTTCAGTCCTCCTTCAGTTCCTTCGGTGGCTTCGTCTTCTATTGATTACAATCACACGTGGTGATAAATAATTGACACGCAGGTCAATGTAATAAATAATAAAATAAAAGTGACACAAGTCGTCATAAAATAGCACGCAGGCTATATTTCTTTTTGACACAAGTCGTCATATAAAAGACAGTACGCAGACTGTATTTCAAAAACCAGATCATATCACTTATCCCAACATTCATTCC
The DNA here is from genome assembly GCA_003412495.2 of Echium plantagineum. NCBI lineage: Eukaryota > Viridiplantae > Streptophyta > Magnoliopsida > Boraginales > Boraginaceae > Echium > Echium plantagineum. The sequence goes on along the minus strand of CM016566.1, from coordinate 31,555,300 downwards.
CAATGAAAATAAAACATCCAATATATCAAAATATATATAATACATGAATTAAGTCAATTAAAACATGTAAGGATGTCAAATAAGGTACACACAATTATAACACATATATGTAATAAATTGTACATCAAATGTAACAACCAAATCAATAACTCATAGGTTTTACATAATTAATTAAGGCCTTTAATTTTAATTAATAAGCATTTAATATTATTTATAACCAATATAAATAAAATTAACAACTAATCATATTAGTGCTATTAATTAAAATATTGTAACATTAAAATCTAATCAAATTATCATACAAGTTATAATAATTTAATTAATTTTCTTCTGACAATCAAAAGTCAAAATACTAGAATAGCCAAAATATTCACAATAATTAATAAAACAAAATCCAAAACAATTTTAGGACCATTTTAATTATGTGAACAGTCGTGAACAGTGTTTCGTGAACAGTGAAATCGGAATCACTGTTCATCCGAAAAACACTGTTCATCCGAATAGTGTTCCGAACTTTTCGGATGAACACATGGCTATTCAAAAATCATTTTCGAGCACTTAATAAATCCAAATAAATCCAGAAAAATTACAGTAGACTCGAAAATCATTCTAGTATTTGATTTATATTTTTTCAGAATTTTAGAAAAATATATACAGCCTTTAAAACTGTTCAAACGAAGGGTATATCAAATCCGTTCGAATGAACATATGGCTGTTTCAAACATTTATTTCGAGCACTTAACAAATCGAAACAATTCCAGAAAAATTACAGTAAACTCGAAATTCAATGTACTGTTTGAATAATATTTTTCCAGAATTCTATAAAAATATATACAGCACTTAAAACTGTTCAAACGAAAGGTATATCAAATCCGTTCGGATGAACATATGGCTGTTTCAAACATTTATTTCGAGCACTTAACAAATCGAAACAATTCCAGAAAAATTACAGTGGTCTCGAAATTTTGTCTACTGTTCGAAACATATTTTTACAGAATTTTAGAAAAATATTTACAGGCCTTAACAATTACATAATTGCACAATACACATAATGCACAACAACCTTAATTGATGATATCAAAACATACACATATGATATTATAATTCATGAAATCAAATTTCAAGACATTTAAAGTGAATTAGAACATATGTACCGGGCTCTGATACCACTGTTGGGATTTTATACATGTTTTGCATATCAAATTATACAAAAACGTATAAACGATCGAATACAAAGTTCTAAAAATTCACATTTAACTATGAGTTTGTGTGTATACCTCTTGAAGCGTGTTTGAGTTGCACAGCGGAAGAGCAACCAGCGTTCCTCTCTCTAGTTAGTCCACACCAATGCTAGTTTGATTCCTTCCTTGAAGCAACTAGAGCTTAAGTGTATTTGACAAAGAATGAATCAAGAAAGAAACGATTTTCTTCTCTTGATGTTATTCTTGTTTTGACCGAATAGAGAAGGAATAGGGAGTATTATTTCTTTTCAATTGTCTTACAAGTGAAAAGATGATAGTGAGAAGGTTGATATTTTGTTTACCATCAAATGGTGTTTATATAGTGGTGCTATAAACAAAAATCTTCCTTTCAATTATTCACCATTTATTACAATAATAAGTGTGTGATGAATTTGCGGTTTAATCACATTAAACCCAAAGATTCATCATTTATTTCAATAATAAGTGTGTGATGAATTTGCGGTTTAATCACATTAAACCCAAAGACGTAACGCCTCCACAATTAAGCACCAATTAATACAATATTAATTGTGTTTGAATTCAAAGTCAAACAAGCCAATTGAATTCCCCTTGATTCTTTGACATTTACACTTTTAACCCGGAAGTTTCAATCATATTGAAAATCAAGTGCATTGTATGTGTGTGACCTTCTAGGATCGAAATGACATTAGCCATATGTTAATAAAATATCAACCAAGTATTTTACTAACATATAAATCATGAGCGGGCCCTAGTAAAACCATCATGACCCCTAATGCATTTCGAATTCATTCCCAGCATGTATATTATTGTCAAACATAATATACATATGAACTTAGCTTTAAATAAGTAATCACTACGAACAATCAAATTGTTCAACGGGCACTTATTATGACGTGTCAAACACCTCATAATTCTAACAATGAGATCTATTGAGGTCAAAGATCTCGCAAGTTATGGTGAGTCAAGGGAGACCGTAATACGAGATATTTTCATGCACTTGCTGCTCATAGGGGCAAGATTAACTATATCAGTGAATTAAAGGATGAAACAGGTGTATCATATAACATGCCAGAGGAGATTCATAGACTAGCCACTAATTTTTATCAAAATTTGTTCATGTCTCAAGTGCAACAAGGATGCATGTCAGAAACATGGACAATAAAGACTCTGAGTTTGCACGATAAGTAGTGGCTTAATAAACCATTTACAGAAGAAGAAATCAAGCATAGTTTGTTCTCCATGGAAGAATCGAAATCTCTAGGACCATACGGTATGCCAGTTTCATTCTTCAAACACTATTGGGACACTGTGGGTCAAGCTATTATCAATATGGGATATCAAAATATTTTTCATTCTAAATGGAATTTCACACTAATTACCTTAATCCCAAAGATTCCGAAGTCACTAACCTTGGCTCAGTTTCGACCCATTGCTCTATGCAATATTGGGGTCAAAATTATAGCTAAGGTAATTGCCAATAGACTAAAGGAAGTCATGCTATCAATTATCTCAGAGTCCCAAAGTGCTTTTATGCTTGGAAGACTCATCACGGATAATATCCTCTTGGCATATGAGATGCACCATACCATTAAAAATAAAAAGGGAAAGGAAGAAATTCATGTCAATTAAACTTGATATGCTGAAAGCGTACGACATAATTGAATGGAGTTTTCTTAGAGTTATTCTTACTCAATTACAATTCAATGCTCATTGGATTCAGATTATTATGAGGCATGTTGAAACTGTTACTTATTCTTTGATTATTAATGGAGAACAGACTGGATACATTAAGCCTGGAAGAGAATTGAGGCAGGGTGACCTTTTATCCCCTTATCTATTTATCATTTGTACAGAGGGACTAATTTCTTTATTAAATGAGGCAGCAGCTAAAGAAGAATTATGTGGTATCCGTTTGGGGGGAGTGGAGCCAATAACCCACCTAATGTTCGCTGATGACACCTCACTAGTGGGTAAGGCGTCTATTCAGGAGGCAACTTATTTTAAAAGGATTTTGGCTAAATATGAAAGGTGGTCGGGCCAGTTAATAAGTCCATAGAAGTCTACAGTATTGTTCAGTCCTTATGTGCCAAGGAATACCAGGAACGCTGTTTCAGGAATCTTAGGGATACCTGAGGTAGCCTCACACGGTAACTATCTTGGACTTCCATCTACAGTGGGACTCTCAAAAAAGGATACATTCACTTTTATTTTACAAAAGGTAAAGGCCAAAGTAGAAGATTGGAAGTCAAGGTTATTATCTACTGGGGGTAGGGAGATTTTCATTACTACGGTATTACAAGCAATCCCCGTTTATCCTATGAGCTGTTTCAAGCTTCCAAAACAGTTGTGCAATGAAATCAACTCACTACTCTCTAACTGTTGGTGGGGAATGGATTCAAACAATAAGAAAAAGATACATTGGTTGTCATGGGACACATTATGTAAAGATAAAGCAGATGGTGGCATTGGCTTTCGAGATATTTTTAGCTTCAACCAAGCATTATTGTGCTCACAAGTATGGAGGCCCATCTCAAGACCGAACTTTCTCTTAACACGAGTCTTCAAGGCAAAATACTACCCTCAGCGGACTCTAGGAACTGCATCATTGGGTGGATCTCCTAGTTACTCGTGGAGAAGTCTACATTCAGTCAAGGACTTGAGAAGAAAGGGGACCGACGAGGAAGGGGTGTTAAGTAATACGTGATCCTTAGAGGGGGGGGGTGAATAAGGATTACTACACGTATTGATACTTTTTCGATTTATATAAAAAATACGACAAAAGTAGATGTTCACTATATTAATATAATTAAGATATAATTAAAGTGGAATATAATATAGCGATAAAACTTGAACGATACTGAAATAATATAGATGCAAGAATGTAAATAGTTAAGGGATAGAAATGCTCAGAGATTTTAGCGAGCTTCGGTTCCCCTACTGCTCGACCGTCGGCTTTCCAACCTCCGGATTTCGGTAATGATCACTAGTAAAAAATGGAACGCTTCCAACGTTTAATACAAGCAATCAACGACTTCTAGCTACCCTTAACTAGACACCCAAAGCACCTTCAGGATTTCAGATCTCCTAATACCCGTATCAGGAACCCAAGAACACACTCTCAGGATTTCGATTGTACTAAAGATAATAAAATATTACAATGAATCAAATAATGAACACTAAGTCGTCTCACTTAGATCTAGGCAATAGCGTGTTAAAGTTTTGCTCAATAGATCTCAAGATATTTAGAATTGAGAAAGGTGAGGAATGATTTTCAAATGAACAAGTGTGGGCTATTTATAGTTGATACATAACCCTAGTGTTATATCAACTTAAAACAATTTTTCAAAATCTTTTAGGATTTATTTGAATCAATAAATATAGCATTAATTGACCTCTTTATATCACGAAGATATATCATTCAATTTCTGCGATATTTCGTGTTTCAAACATAAAGTATTTACCAAAAATTCCACACTAAATTTTAGACCAAAAATTCCTTCCCTTTTAGTTTTCGGAAAACATTAAAATCATTAACCCTATATTGCCTAATCGCGTTTGACAACTCGTGTTCGTACAAAGACATAATTACTAGAATAAAGATTCTTCACGTCTGCGTCTTTGACTCGGATTTGAATATCGCCTTCATTCGTTTTAGTCAACGTATAATTAATGCTCTTTGACTCGGATTTGAATATCGCCTTCATTCGTTTTAGTCAACGTATAATTAATGCTCTTTGACTCGGATTTGAATATCGCCTTCATTCGTTTTAGTCAACGTATAATTAATGTTGGAACTAGGCAACAAACGATGTTAGATCAATTGTAATTTGTTATCGTCAAAACATAAGAGTATGTCGATTTTTCAATCAACAAACTCCCCCTTTTTGATGATAACAAATTACCTAAGGAGATAAATAAAATAGAGTTCTCCTTAGTAAAACATATATGATTAATGAAGCACAATAACATAATGATGATAAAATAATAAGAACATTCTCCCCCTTTGTTATCAACAAAAAGGGAGACCTCCTGTGCAGGTAGTCATCAACATCCTGAGTTTTAGTTTCACTTTTGCTCCCCCTCAACATGTTGCTCCCCCTGACTCATTGCTTTCTCATTATTTGATATCTCCACAATTGTTGAAATGTTATCCATAGGCATACCTGTCATGTGCCTCGAGCAACCACTATCGACCGTCCAAACATTTCTTTCCTTAACGGTCGAGTGGTGTACCTGCAATTTCAAATTAAGTTTTCTCTATAGGTACCCAAATGTTTTTGGGTCCTTGGGGGTTAGTATTTTCAGCTGGTTTACGAACAGCCCATCTAGGTCGTTGCCACCAAGGTATGAGTGTTCCCAACTCTAGAATAACGAACAGGACATGAAGTGGAAAAATGATTACCCTTCTCACAATAAGTACAACTAAAACGAGCTTTTGGAATCGAATTAGTATTGATTTCATTTTGATAAGATGTAACTCCTTTTACAAATTTTATAGAAGGTGAAGTATGTTTAAAAGTAGGAGTTTCATATGTTCAAAACCCAAGCCTCGTTTGTTAACCTGTTTGTATTGAGACTCGAGTATTTCATTGAGTTTATCTGTTCGCATATCGAACTTGGCTAGCTTATTTTTCAACTCATCATTTTGAGTGTAAGCTTTTGCCAAGTTTTGCTTTAACTCAAGTTTTTCCAAATCAACCGTACCACTATTTAAATCGTTTTCAATTTTGGTAACGAAAATTTTATTTTCGAGATCGACAACTTTCGAGTTTAAAACTTTATTATTTTGTTGAAGCTCTCGATTTTTCAGTTTAAGTTTTTCGCAATACTTAATAAGATTCTTGTATAGCTCATTTAAGTTGTCAAATGTGAGACAGTGGTCATCACATTCGCAACCGTCCTCATTATCAGTATCGGAATTATAAGGAGTAGTAGAGGTTACCTCAAGAGTTTCATTGGCCATTAGACACACCACGTTTGCCACTTCCTCTACATCGGAGTCTGTCTCCTCATCAGAATCTTGATCCCACGTGGCTTTCATTGATTTGTTATTTGTTTGAGATTTCTTTTTGAGTAGCCTTGGACATTTTGCCTTCAAGTGTCCCGGTTTGTTGCACTCAAAACACTTTGGGGGATCATTTGAGTAGCTGGAAGACTCCTTGTTCCGATCAAATTTTCCTTTCTTGTTGAATTTTAGGAACTTTTTGAAGTTCTTAGCTATCATGGCCATCTCGTCATCACTTTCATCATCGCTTCCTTTATCATTCATGAATTTCTCCATGGTACTGAAAGCGAGGTTTTTCTTAGCCTTCTTTCTTCCTTTTCTATAAGCAATTACTTCTTCCTCTGCTTGAATTGCTCCAATCATGTCTTGATGAGGCCATGTTTTCAAATTGTGAGATTCTGTCCAGACGCCGATCTTGTTGTGATAGTCATCACTTAGCGCCTCAAGCATCTTCCCATTTTGTTCCTCAAGACTTAGCACCTTTCCATAAGCTGCTAGATCATTCACAATTTTGCCAAATCTTTGAGTCATCTCCTTGACCTGCTCACCTTCCTTCATCTCAAAGTGCTGGAATTCTCTGTTCAGAAGTCGGATTTTTATGGTCTTTACTTGCTCCGTTCCAAGATTAGCCACTTCTAGATAATCCCAGATTTCCTTAGCCGTTTTACAATTTTGGATTCTTCCATATTCCTCACGGCAAATAGCAGTCAATAACAAGTTCATGGCTCTGGCATTCATGGATACCTTCCTCATTTCATCTGGTCGTAGTTCGGCAACGTCAATCTTGTCAACGTCTTCTACGGGCACTTCAATTGTCCTAGCGACTCCAGCCTTTTTCTTGTCCTCCTCAGATGCACCTTCAGCACTCGGAGTGCCTGGTTGAATAGTTTTTAAAACTGTGGGCACCATCGGTCCATGCTGGATAATCCTCCATAGCATATAATCAATGCTCTTCACATAATTTATCATTCGACCCTGCCAATAGTCGTAGTTAGTACCATCATATAATGGAGGCCTAGCACTGGACATACCTTCCGCACAAAGGGTTCCAGGGTTCATTAAGCCGGCCATAGATCGTTTACTACGAGATGTAAAGCTCTTAATGTAGAACACGGGCTCTGATACCAATTGTTAAGTAATACGTGATCCTTAGAGGGGGGGGGGGGTGAATAAGGATTACTACACGTATTGATACTTTTTCGATTTATATAAAAAATACGACAAAAGTAGATGTTCACTATATTAATATAATTAAGATATAATTAAAGCGGAATATAATATAGCGATAAAACTTGAACGATACTGAAATAATATAGATGCAAGAATGTAAATAGTTAAGGGATAGAAATGCTCAGAGATTTTAGCGAGCTTCGGTTCCCCTACTGCTCGACCGTCGGCTTTCCAACCTCCGGATTTCGGTAATGATCACTAGTAAAAAATGGAACGCTTCCAACGTTTAATACAAGCAATCAACGACTTCTAGCTACCCTTAACTAGACACCCAAAGCACCTTCAGGATTTCAGATCTCCTAATACCCGTATCAGGAACCCAAGAACACACTCTCAGGATTTCGATTGTACTAAAGATAATAAAATATTACAATGAATCAAATAATGAACACTAAGTCGTCTCACTTAGATCTAGGCAATAGCGTGTTAAAGTTTTGCTCAATAGATCTCAAGATATTTAGAATTGAGAAAGGTGAGGAATGATTTTCAAATGAACAAGTGTGGGCTATTTATAGTTGATACATAACCCTAGTGTTATATCAACTTAAAACAATTTTTCAAAATCTTTTAGGATTTATTTGAATCAATAAATATAGCATTAATTGACCTCTTTATATCACGAAGATATATCATTCAATTTCTGCGATATTTCGTGTTTCAAACATAAAGTATTTACCAAAAATTCCACACTAAATTTTAGACCAAAAATTCCTTCCCTTTTAGTTTTCGGAAAACATTAAAATCATTAACCCTATATTGCCTAATCGCGTTTGACAACTCGTGTTCGTATAAAGACATAATTACTAGAATAAAGATTCTTCACGTCTGCGTCTTTGACTCGGATTTGAATATCGCCTTCATTCGTTTTAGTCAACGTATAATTAATGCTCTTTGACTCGGATTTGAATATCGCCTTCTTAGTCAACGTATAATTAATGCTCTTTGACTCGGATTTGAATATCGCCTTCATTCGTTTTAGTCAACGTATAATTAATGCTGGAACTAGGCAAGATGTTAGATCAATTGTAATTTGTTATCGTCAAAACATAAGAGTATGTCGATTTTTCAATCAACAAGGGGGACGTCGGCTCAGGTGGGTTTTGGAATGGTCGCTGGGTTCCGGAGAAGGGAGGCATCTATGGTGGCTGAGTTCATCATTAAAATTTAATAAAACTAACTCACAGTTTCATTTATTATAAAATTTGACCTAAAATGTGTTTTTTGTTATAGTTTGTAACTTTGTTATTATAAGTGTGTTATTAATGAACCCCATATTTAATTATTAAAAATTTTACCCCAAAATCTAATTGTACGTGTGTTTCCGATTTTGCCCTAATGCCAATTCATTTTTTTGGCAAAAAACGCAAAATAGGGGGTAAATTGAAAAGAAGGATAGTTCGGTTCCTTAATTGAAAACTAAAATATTTCAGGGGCCGGAGCGAAAGTGTCTCGATAGTGCAGGGGGCCAAAAGAAAATAAGCCTTTTTCGAACTATCAAATTTTTATAATTTTTTCATATGTAAAATAGGAGATATTTATGTTTGAAATCGTGTCTTGACCATGAAAAGTCAAAATGTACCAATAATTTAGGAACAGAGGAAGTATTATTTTGTAACATAAAGTTCACATTATTCAAGATTGTTTCTAATAAAGACACTTTATAAAATATTAGTGACGGGAGTTCTGGTTTTTAAGCAATTCAATAACTGGTCACATATGTTTCGAAATGGTGTTTTTGCTCACATATACTGTATTTTGTTTTGATAATTAGTGATGATTAACCCACTCACTCATAGTTTGTAAAGTGTCTCACTTGATATTTTTATTAGGGTTAATGGCATGAAAGATCACTGAACTTTGCTAAACTTTCCACTTCGATCACCCTTTTTTTAAAGTGAGTGTTTTGGATATTTTTAAAAAAGAATTAAAATAATTGAAAAATATATACTTTTTTAATTAAAAAAATATTTTTATAAAAAAACTAAAAAAATATTTTTTTTAACAAAATTATAAAAAAAATATTAAATAAAAATATTTTTTAAAAAAAATTTAAAAAATTTTAAAAAATGATCGAATGTCTATAAATGTGAACGGACAAAATTATCCTTGTTAAAAACTTATAAAATGCACCCAAAATCTTTCAAAATGACCCAGTGGCCAAATTTTAGGCAAAAAATGTAATTAAGTGATCCAATACACTCACTTTGAAAAGAAGGTGATTGAAGTGGAAAGTTTAGCAAAGTTCAGTGATCTTTCATGCCATTAACCTTTTTTATTATGATGATCATTATGTTAACTTTTGTTGACAAATTGAAAAGGGCAAAATTATCCAAAATTCACTATGAGACAACCTTCTAATTTTAACAAAAAATACGAGGCAAATACTTTTTGATTAGACATTATTTAAAATAATGTAAAAATTAAAATACATGACAAATAAAAAGAGAAATGAAAAAAGTGAGTTACGTTTTTAAAAAAATGTACATCAAAATTAGATTGGAATTTTCTCCCTATCGACTTGTCAACAACAAAAGTAAATTTAACGATAAATGTAATGGAAGTTTAAAGTAGGATACTGTTAGAAACATGTGTAATCGAAAAGGTAATTTAAAACATGTGCAATCAAATTGTGAAAATTATGAAACATATACGATTGCACGCGCCATTTAACTGTATTGAATATGCTTTGAATCAGCGTTTTTTAACACGTGATCGGGATTTAGATCAGCACCTGGCAAGTCCGTATGTAATATTCGAAAATCAAGAAGAAAATTCGGGACATAGACAAAATTTTGATTAAGATTTGCATATGATATTTGGTCGATTCAGTTGCATAATATATACTACTAGGGCTGTGAACAAACGTCTCGGTTCGATAAAGCTCGTATCATTCGGTCCGATATAGTTTGACTCGAGGTTTGATTTGGCATGTCAAATATCAAGCCAAACTCTAGAATTGGGTATTTCTCGGACCAAGTCAAACCGTCCGAAATAGTTTGGCTCGGTCACCCTTTAAACACCCCCCCCCCTTTACATATGGACTCGGTTCAGAATCATAAATAAAGATGGATTGCCTGGTCCATTTAGCCCTAGTTCATACTCATAACTCATAACCTTTAACCCTATTCTCACAATTCACTAATCACAAAACCTCATTCTAGTATCTTTTAATGTTTTTAAAATTTGAATGATATGTTTAAACAATTTCGGACCAAACTTTTTCAAACGGTTTGGTCCGATTCAAGCCAAATCAAATCAAATATTAACTGAAAATAACCCTTCAAACTCGAGCAAAATCTTAGAATTCAAGGTTTGGCCGGACCGGACCAAATCAAACCACCCCTTGAAATTTTTTGGACCAAATACAAACCTTGATATAATTTGACTCGATTCGGTCCGATTATAACCCTATATACTACCATTGCAGCACAACAATCATTCATGCAGTGATGAATTATTACAAAATACTTATTATTATTGGAGAAAAACATGTTATCTCCAATACATATCAAACTAGGTAATAATCTCAAAGGTGTTTTTCATCAGCCTTCCTCATTTCTCAATTGCAAGTGAAGCTAGAAATCACAACCTAAAAAGCAAAATTCATTCGAAAAATTAGAGGCAAATTGATGAATTATAAACTACACGATATTCTATAACATCGAAAATATTTAAATCAGGAATTTCAGGCTATAAACTAGACAATATTCAATAACGAAAAATACTATAATGATCATTATTAAACTTGTCCAGTATGGGAAAATATATTTCCTCTCCAATTTTTTTTATTGTGTCATTAAGGCGCGTTCCGTGCATTCAATATTTTTAATTTTAAAAAGATACTAAACAGAACATGTGTTTGATACTACAACTGAACATGAGATGTGTATACAATTGCAGTGAACACAATTTTCGATCGAGAATGATATTAATATTATTAAAAAGTACTAGTTTTCTTAAGGATGATATATCATACCTGAACAAGATTGGTTGCAATCATCTGACCAACAAGTCCTCCAAAAAGGGAACCATAGAAACAATTTATAGTTAATTTGGTAGTCCCAAGTAGCTGCTTTGGATTGTCTTGGGGAACGTAGAAGTGCCCAGATAGCTGAACAATATCATGTGTTCCCTATCCAAACAAATAAAACAAGCTTATCACCATATATTATAGGGTTAATGACACCAAAGGTTACTGAAAGTATTTAATATTTTTAGTTCGATCACATTTATTTAAAAGTGTTCATGTTGGATCATTTAACTGTATTTTTCGGTAAAAATTTGGTTACTGAAAGATTTTGGACCATTTAATAAATTTTTTATCGAGGGTATCTACGTGCTTGATTGAACTCATTCAACACACCAATCAAACACGAATAATATAATTAAAGCTTCCATAGAATGTGAGCAAGCAAAAGAAGTATTGTAAAAGAGATGTAGAGTGGTCTAGATAAAAAAGAGGTACGCTTCTCAAATTACTTATGTTTGAAATAAAGACCAGTTAGATCACTCATGTTATAGACCGATCAAATATGATTATTAATGTTTAAAAAGTGCCTCATTCGAATCACTCCGTCAAGGTTTTCAAAGAGTATTTTTATACAAACACATTTTTTCCTCTCATAAGTCTCCAATTTAGCCATCACTTCCCTAACTTTTCCACGTCGAATATATTGCTACCCAACATATAACAATGTTTCATTTTTTTGAGAACTTGTCGTATTAATTTCAAAACACTAAAAAGAAGAAAAGTATGAAATACCTCAAACACTTCGGATCCAGATGTTGTAAAAAATATTGGGTTTGATATTGAACCATTAGCTGATAAAATAGTAGCAACACGTTTTGGGTCGTAATTGCCTGAGGGGGTTCGGAAAATCTCATGAAGACAAGAACATATCTTTCCAAGAACATCCTGTCATTAATAAGGAATGTATCAACTCAAAAATAAGCATATATAATAGTCAATCGAATAGCCTAATGGAAAAAAAAAAAACAAAAAATAGTATGGCGTGATGATCCTGAACATTTTCTTTGGTTTGATGGAGAAAAAAAATAGTTCAATAAGGATATAGGCAAGTTCTAGACATAAACCTAATACGAGTCCGTAATTGTGGGCTATAATTAGTAACAAAAAGTAGAATATTTATCATGTAGTTGGTGCAATAAAATCAAAGGATAAGAAAAGAATGACTTTGGATATCAAGATTATGTTGGTCCATCGATCTTGAAAAAAGCATATGAGTAAGAGGAAGGGGGACACAATAAGACCAAATTTTAAAGAGGAGCGTGGAAGAGAAGAGCAATGATTGTAGTTAACTCATTTCACCTTGAGTCTCGACTCACCTAAAAAATTAAATGATACTGAAACAACATATTACCAAATTCACCTCATTTACTCCTATGTTAATTTTTAAGTTTAATCATAACCTAGATTCAACTCTATCCAAACGAACCATCAATGGTTGATGAGATGATGACAGATGGTGTCAAACCCGAAAATCATATACAATAACATTGTGTTTAGGAGTTTTGTGAGTTGAAGGATTAATATAAGCTAAAGAAATGGTGGTTATGGTGTTTGGTGGTGGTGATGGTGTTTATAATTGATGGTTATGGCGTTGCATAGTCATGATGTTCGGGGCAACCGTGGGATAGAAGCAGGTGCATCTATATTAAAGAAGAATGGTGCATTTTAATTATATATAATATTTTTAGAATATTTTCCACATTTTAATTATAGTATTCAGGGTAAAATAATCACTTTGTTATGTAAACAAAAAGAGTTAATAGCTCAAGGACTTAACAGAAAATTTTGGTAATTCAAAGGGTTACCGGCTAATTAGTCTAGTCTCTAATAATAATTAAAAAGTTGGGGAGTATTATCTAGTGCCAAAGCCTCAAAAAAAGATCTAGTAGTTCGTTATTAGTAGCCCCTAAAACAAAATCGATTTAACGATGTAATAAATTAGAAATAATATAACATACACATCGTTAATAGGTACCTCTCCAGTGTTGACTTTGATGACAACAATTCCAAAACTAGGAGAATTTAATCCTGCAAAATTGATTTTATATTTATGTCAGTAGAAAATGTACATGAGCACCACTAAAAAAGATCGAAAAAAGAAATGATATAATTCAAACTCAATAGATTCCGAAATAAAACAATTGCTACATTATATTATGTCTATTCTATCAAATTAATTTATGCCGAACTTATACACTTTTATCAATGAATGATTTTCTTATTAAAGATTGGTGATTACTAAATAAAGAAATATACCATAAAACCATTGACTTGAATTTTGCATTACAGGATCGATGAAAATCTTAGGTTTGTATGTCTTAGGCTTTCTCCGGTGAGCTTGTGGCACTTCTAGTGCAAGTACGGCCGTCTGTGGTGCATCCATACCAACAAAGAGAGTCTCGTTATATTTTCGTAATATTTGATACATATGCTTTGTATATATATATGTACTTTGGACGAAGAAATAATATAATAAAACAATATAAAAATTACTATCAATAAATGAAAATATATATTACTCATTTCATTTTAAGTTAATGTTTGAATTGTCATAAGATTGACATTGACCTACTTTATATAATCTAACATTTAATGAAAAAATGAATCTAATTATGTTTCATGTATATCGTCAACTAATGAAAACAAAATGTACTTGAACCACCGCATTTATGATCCTTATAATTTAATAGTAAATAATAAATGGAGTTCCACTTAAAATCTATTATTGGCAAAAGAATAATGATTTGTTAAATCACTTATGTTTTTTTAAAAGCAAAAATTCAAACTTTTTAGTATTATAATATTGTATTCTGGCCGTTCATGTCTAAAAAAATAACCAACCACTACTTGATCATTCATCTATTTTATGTCAAATGAGGGGTATATTTTTTTAATTTTTTTAATTAGTTAAACATAACTAAAATTACCCTTAAATAAATTAAAAGCTTAACAAAAGCTATGCTCCGTCATGATGGAAGTATATATTATTGGTTTAGGTAAATTGTTTTAACATATAAATGATCGAAATTAGAGACACAATCAAAATGAAAATTAAGGAGGAACAAAATTTAAAATATTAAAATGAAAGGAGACAATTTCAAAAAATTGCAATATAACTTAAAATGGCAGTAGAAGCTTTATTTGACCAAGGTCCACATGATGTCAAGAAAACCCTTTACACACTTTGGTGAATAATATTTAAGTTTTTTTTTGCGTCTATTAATAAACTTTTTTTATCTTGTCAAATTAATAAGCATCTGAATCTTGATTAAATTTAGCAGTGAACTTTCACTTTTTATTATTTAAAATATTTTAAGAAAGCAAATAATCAAACAGTATCTAAAATTAATCCAACTATACTATATATTAACTATACTTCATAATCAGATCCGAACCCCGATCCTACACCACCCGAAAAGATTTGAGGGCGCGGCGGGGGGGTGGCAAATTCGCATAAGATGGGTGGAAAGAGTTCCGTAGCCATTTACGTCTTAACCCATAGCCTTAAGTTGGTGATGATTATTGACAATGATTAAATCCTTTCAATCATAAACTAGAAATTTGTCTGAAAAAGAATTGCATAAAAGAACCACAAAACAATTGTTAATTTGAAACCTACTAGTCATATAAACATTTATTTTTTTGGGCTAATGGCAGCGAACATCACCTCTGTATGTCATATGTTTCCAGTCGATCACCTATGATCAGTGGCGGATGGGTGTTGGTTCACACCCGTTCACTCGAACAGGCACTTTTTACAAAAAAATTAAAATTATATATATTTTTTAAAATAAATTGATATAAAAATTAATATTTGTGTTTAAATTGTAATATATTTGAGTGATTCTAACACCCATTTCAAAATATATTATATTTTGAACACTCATTTTATAATATTAAGATCCGCCACTGCCTATGATTTAAAACGTGACTTGCATGTGACTTTTTGGAAGTATTTTCGGAAGTTCACACTAACTTTTGGGGGGCATTTTAGTAATTTTCACATGCTAGAATGCTCGTAATAAATTTGAGGCTCAAAAATAAATATGAGAGGTGCCCAATATTCGAATCCTGGGCGTCCCTCATAATTATTTGTGAGCTTCAAATGTATTGGAAGCATTCTAACATGTGAAATCATTAAAATACCCCTAAATTTAGTGTAAACTTCTACTATAGCCAACAAAACACGGGAGTTAGACGAAAACTTTAACGGCATGAGTGACCAACTGGGATACTTTTTAAAACACGGGTGATCGATTGAAGCATTTTAATTCATAGGTGATCGACTGAAAACATCTGGCAAACATAGGTGATGTCCCTGCCATTAGCCCTTTATTCTTTATAAAGTTGCAATTTTTATTTCTAATCTATCATTCATTGCAATTAGAACATAATGTTATTCTCTATCATTAATTTTATGCAAATTACAAAATCCATGACTTGATTTGATCTGGAAACTAGCTGATCGATCTATTATACATACACCAAAACAACACTGTCTTGGTGTGTGTTTACTGTTGCCCCAAATTAACTATGCAATTGGCTTCTTCATCTTGGGTACGAAGACGACAATAGTGGTGGACTGGTGGTGGACTGTTAAGGCTGAAGTAGTGGGGGTAACGGTGGGATAAGATGTAAATAAGAAACAAATGTTTTTTTTACTGGCACATGAATTTTTCTCTTATTATTATTAGCACCTAAAATATCGTTTGTTTGGACTGGCACATGAACTTTTTTATAATTTTTTTTCTAAAAGATCATATTTTCAATATGACTAACTTGCCAAGGGGTTAAAATTATTTTGAACTCTAAATGCTTTAAAAAGTTTGAAAAGTTAAACAACGAAGGTTTAGGTACCGAATTTTAAAATGGAAGTGCCTATTTGCAAAGATAGATACTACAGGTGTCAATTGGCAAGAGAAAAGAAGTTCAAGTGACTAGATGCAAAAAAGCATAATATATTGTTGGGCGTACTAACTTTACCTATAGCTAATCAAAAACTAAGTTGTAAGGGCGTATGCGCCTCAGTTCCGTGCTTGATTGAAATAGGATGTTCAAAACATAAACTTTAAATTCTTTTACCAACTATCCTACCAATTGTCAATCACACTCGGTAACTTTGTGTATGATAATTTAAATTACGAACTGTAAATAAATAGACAAGGGATGGTAACCCAGTTATGTGCCAAAGTAGTGCTGTAATCGGTCCGGTCCGGGTATTCACTCTTTCGGGAATCGGACCGTTAGGTTATCGGTTCTACCCGGTCTGGACCGATAACTATATCGGGTATAGTTTTTGGACCGCTGCATATCCGATAACTTATCGGGTGGATACCGGTCCGGACCGGTTCCAAGTATATCCGACAAAAAAATAAATTCAATATAAAAATCCTTAGAGAAAAATTAAAATAAATAATATAACAACTAAAAATTAACATATGATTTGTTATCGGATGCTCTATCGGGTAACTTATCGGGTATCGGTTATTTTTTTTTTACCCGTTCCCAGACCGTTATCTTACCGGGTGAATAAACGGACCGTGAATTTCGGACCGGGTACCTGGTGGATCTCGGTTTTTCCGGACCAATAACAGCCCTATGCCAAAGTAGTACCTACTTTTGGAGAGCAGCCTATCCAGAAACAAATCTACTATATGAAGAGAATTACAAGAAGGGACTTATTCGAAATATTGCATTCTTTTACGCCTTAACTATACTTCTCCAAGGTTACACTCAACTTTGAATTCAATCATCAAAGTTGACATTTTCCCAATCTTAGACTTTGTAAAGATTGATAAAAAAAATAAAAGCCACAAAGGTTATAGGAATGAGACATAATAATCTTACAACTCAAATAAAAGAATGTAGAAAAGTTTTAACAAATCTAACATAGTCTCTCGATCTTTTGTAAGCTCACTAAACATAACCGTTTTACTCTTTAATGTTTTCGATGATCTTCAATGCATGTTGAGTGTTCCTTAAATGGGTTAGTAGAGGTCGACCACGATAAAAGGATCATTTCGTTCAAAGCGTGATTTTCCTTATGGTAAGAATGAAAGATTAGCTGATAATTCACTTCCCTTTTGAGAAATTATTGATCGGTTGTAGTGAATATCAACTCAGTTTAGGATCCTCTAAATCAATTTGCCTTTTAGATTGAACATTCCTCTCCAATCAAATGATATGAATATTAACGCTTTAAGTAGCGACCATTGATGGGTCCTACTCTAAATTCGTTTTGATCTGCTATTAATTGCAATCAGACATCGTCGAGTGCCTTCCTAAATAGTGGATAGTGCAGGTGGATGAATCTAGGGCTCCGTCTTGGAGAGTGACACTCGTTCCACAATGTCTATGTGATACCCGGCCCAGAGTGGGCGTTGTTGTGATATGTTTGATATGATTTGATTAGTACTACTCATACCATCAAGATGCATCTTCTTTTCGGTGGCCCACCTTAGAAGAACTCCAAAGTTAAGCGTGCTTGACTTGGGGTAATTCTAGGATGGGTGACCCACTGGGAAGTGTCTCGGTGAGCACGTGAGTGAGGACAAAACGTGCTGGAAAGACCCGTGATGGTTTGTGAGGCCAGTCCATCGAATCAAATAACGTTCTGACCCGGTTTCAGGGAGCGGGGCGTTACAGTCTACTCATAGATATACGGACCGGACATTTGTTATTCAAGTTTTGCAACTTGGCTTCCCTTAGCAGACTCTCTCCTACTATTTTCCCAGATTTTGTTCATAAATGAATTGTTGAGTAGCTAACTCCATTACTTCCTCAGAGGTTTTCTCATATTTTGGAGTTTCGTACTTG
The DNA here is from genome assembly GCA_003412495.2 of Echium plantagineum. Taxonomy (NCBI): domain Eukaryota; kingdom Viridiplantae; phylum Streptophyta; class Magnoliopsida; order Boraginales; family Boraginaceae; genus Echium; species Echium plantagineum. The sequence continues at coordinate 31,536,996 of CM016566.1, read as the reverse complement.
AAGACGAAACTTCTCGCTCTAGAGATCTCATTTGTTGCCTCTTTAACCTCTGGTAGGTAGGCCAAAATTCTATCTTTCATATCTTGAAATTTGGTGCTAGTATCCTCCCCCTTATACAAGGGTGAAAATTTGGCTACCTCGTCATGATCAAGTTCAGTTCCATAACGTTCCCATAATTTCTTTTCCTCATTAGATACATAGGTTATGGTTGCCACATAATTTTCATTTATGTTGTCTTCTTCAAGGGATATAATTTTTTGATGTGCGAGATCCGTCACTTTTTCCTTGAAGATGAAATATTTCTCTATCAGATGCCCTAGCAGGCGATGATACTTGCAGTAGTTGGGATCTGTGACCTTTCCAGCTTCTTCTAGACATTTGGACTCAGGCAATTCTATTAGCTTTGCTTTGAGCATGTCATCAAATATCCTCTAGATATCTGAGTTGAAGAATCTATATTTCCTTACATGCATCTCCTTAACCGTTAGTCGTTTTCCATCTCTAAAGTTGATTTGTCCTTATGGTGGTTTGGTTATGAGAGAGTCCTTTGTTGACTTGGAAGTCGTCGCAAAGACATCCACTTTGCCAACTTCCATGCCTCTTTTTTCTTTACAATTTGGAATTTAGCTTTTGCAGGTGAAGTTTCTTTTGCAACTGTGTTGTAGCTTTTGTTAGTAGTGATACTCAACTCCATATCATGTGCTCTAATAGCCAGCTGCTCGAAGGTCTTAGGCAAGATCCCCCGCAAGATGTATTACAGCTTCCACTGCATACCTTGTATGCACATGCTGATCGCCGAATCTTCTAACAAACGGTCTTTGCATCTTAGGCTTAGATTCCTCTAACGTGTAATAAATCCTATCATATGCTCATCCTTGTATTGGTTGGCAATGAGTTAGGTCTATCATGCTAACTGTTCTTTGGGTGCTGAAGAAGCAATTCAAGAAGTCTCCTTACAACCGAGTCCAACTATCTATGGAAGCTGGCTCCAACTCAGTGTACCAGTCGAATGCATTGCCTTTGAGAGAGTGGAAAAACTACTTCAGCATTAAGTCTTCATCTGTTCGTGCATTTTTGCATGTCTTCACAAAGCGTGTTATATGATGTTTGGCATTTCCTAGGCCGTCGTAGTGTTGGAACTTTGGAGGTTATTATCCATTCAGCATTAGTAGGTTATCTATACGAGGTGTGTATGGTTTAACATATGAGTATTGGGGTTTTTCATCTCCTTTATCACCATCGATTTCCGTCATAATGGACTACTTAATTTGATTAGTAGGAATGAGTCCATCCGCTGAGATATGGATGTTTGAATCCTTAAAGTTGCTCTTCCCATAGTTTTCAGGGACCTTTAGAATGACATGCGCCATCAAGCTCACGCTAGTCCGACTTCTTTCTTCACTTTTGGCTGCAACTCTCTCCATGATTATGGTAATCTTAGCATCTTGAGTTTTGATATACTTTGTGAGTCCCTCGAGGGTTTTGGTTAGTGACGCAACCTATTTTTCTAGGTTGGAAGAGGTTATTATCATCATTACTGGTGCATAAGAATCAACAGAGTTTTCCTTAATGAGATACCTTGGTTGCGCCTTCCCATGAGGTGATGCTGGTGTTGAGGCCTTGCTAGAGGATGAATCATCAGCTTGATGGCAGGACTGAGAGCCTACAACATCTAGGAGAATCTTATGACTCACTGACATTACTTCTCTCTGCACAACTGGTAGAATCGTTGAGTCATTTCCAGACGAGATTGATCTAATGGTTAGAGTCTAGCCATGCTCGGCATTGACTTTGGACATGTTCAATGAAGTTGAGATGAAAGGTACAGATTGTCCCACAGGGCGTACCAAATTTTTAACAACAAATTTTCTTTAGTGGGTGGTTTCATTGAAGATAAGAAAATATGTGGTTGCAAAGAAATATATATTGATGTAATTTGGGTACAATCTCTATTATTCCTTTGATTCTACTTCACAATATAAGTTAAGGGCATTCACAGTTTAATCTTGACCTTGATTGGTGAATGCTTAAAGATTTAAAAATTTGAATAAGTCAAGGGCCTTCGGAGCTTGTTCTTGAACTTGATAGTCGAATGCTTGAATCACTACAAAAAAATGAGTTTTTTCTACATCAGTGAAATGGTAATAAAAGCCACAAAATTGTAACAATTACCCTTTTGTTATGCTTATGTTATGGTTTTTTCGGCCGTGGCAAAAAAGCCGACATAAACGCGTTTGTTACGCCTATAAACCGTAACAAATACCTTTTGTTACACTTTTAAAATTTCATAACAAAAGTCCGGCATTTGTTGCACTATTTAATTGCGTAATAAAAGGCTTACGTTACGCCTTTGGGTGTAATAAAAGTGTTTTGTTACGATTGCTTAGTGGTAACAAAAACTTCATTTGCTACGCATTGGACTACGTAATAAATGCACCTAAATTTTCTTATATTCATCAATTGTTACTATTAGTGTATATATTTCCAGTGTATATTTATTGTATTGGCTAAGTCCACATGATATATTAGGTTATATCGTGTGCCCTATATTGTATAAATAGGTGCCTACCTCTATTGTATGAGACATGACATTTACAATCTTACATGGTATAGAGCCATAAGATCCTTAAACCTATATATTTTTTCTTTCTTTTCTTGTGCGCCGTCTCTTTCCTCTGCTTCATCACCAAAGCACTCTGCCTTCTCATAATGGCCGATGAAAACAATTCCTCCATCACCCCACATACTTCTAAACCTCCCACCACTCAAGATTATCCCATCACTCCTCACAAAATTGCACGACTTCACCCTGCCAAGGCAATTTCGAATATTATTTCAAGACAATCTGAACTCTCGTGCAGTATCTCTTGAACAGGAATTTTCAAGCACCAACATGGCCGCCTTCACCTCCGCCATGGCTTACTGTCAACAATTGAAAAACTTAGCCGATCAACTTCGTAATGTTGGTGCTCCATTTGCAAATAATCGTTTGGTAATACTTCAGTTGGTTCCAGACCTCACAGATGCATACAATAGTGTTGGGACGATTATTCGTCAATCAATCCCTTGCCTGAATTTTACCAAGCCCGAGATTGGAAGAAACTAGACTTGCTAAGAAACTCAAACAACACCAATCTTCCCCATAGGCCTACGTGACTAATAACAATGCAGCTGCTCAGTCTAACCAGCATGGTCCAGCTCGGTCCAGGCAGTCCACTGCTCGCTCCAATGGTCCAGGCCGATTTCAGCCCAGGCGCAATACTCCTTGGCCCAGCACCTCATGGTCCAATCCAGCAGACTGGTCCGCCAACCCATGGGCAGCTACACCTGCTCCTTGTCCATATCCATCTATTGCATGGACACGCCCCCCATCACACTACAACAGTAAAGGCGTCCTTGGTCCCCGGCCTCACAATAGCTCCTTTCAAGCCTTTTTAGCCACGGACATTGGGCAAGCAATACACAGTCTCGGCATCAATCCTCCGGACCCGACTAGGTACATGGACACGGGTGCAACATCGCACATGACTTCGGATAAAGGTACGCTCCATACTTATTTTAATTCTAGCAATCATAATGTAGTTGTTGGGAACGGTCATTCCGTTCCGGTTATTGGTCATGGTCACACCACCCTTACACCACCCCACCCACCCCTACACCTAAACAATGTTCTACTGATAATTATGTATCTATAGATTTTGACCCATTTGGTTTTTCTGTGAAGGATATTCGGACGGGTACTAGGATACTAAGATGTAAGAGCACGAGCGACCTCTACAAATTCACCACACCACCAGTCTCCTCCGCCAACTCAACCACCCTCCCCTCTCAATGTCATCTTTCTGGTCTTTCTCCTACTTTATGACATCAACGTTTAGGTCATCTAGGAGCACCTATTGTCAATCGTGTGTGTTAGGAAAACATATAAAATTTCCTTTTACTCGCTATTTATCTACTACTTCCATACCATTTGATATTATTCATAGCGATATATGGACTTCTCCTGTTCTAAGTAGCAACGGTCATCATTATTACTTAATATTACTTGATGATTTTACGAACTTCCTCTGACTATTCTCTAAGCTCATAAGTCTTACGTACGCTCCACTTTTATCATGTTTCGCGCACTCATAAGCACTCAATTTAATATAAAAATTAAGTGTGTTCAATGTGATAATGGAACATAATTTACTAACAACAACTTCAATCAATTTTGTCGAACTAATGGTATTACCCTCCGTCTCTCTTGCCCATGCACTTCCCCTCAAAATGGTAAAGCCGAATGCACATTGCGTACTATAAATAATGTCATCCGAACCTTACTCGCCCATGGTTCTGTTCCCCCTTCTTTGTGGCCTCACGCCCTTCACACAACCATCCACCTATTAAATATTATTCCCCACAAAACACTTAACTACCTTACCCCCATTCACTACCTTTATCATAAACAGTCTACATATGATCACCTTTGTGTGCTCGGTTATTACTTGTGTTATCCTCTCTTCCCCTCAACCACCATACATCAACTCCAACCCGCTCCGCTCCTTGCACTTTCCTCGACTATCCCTCCAATCATCGCAGTTATTATGCTATAATCCCACTACTTGTAGAATCCTTACTAATCGACACGTTTACTTTGTCGAGGGCCATTTTCCCTTTGCCAAAATCGGTCAACCATCTCCCACTCCCCCTCGGCTTTCTGATGATCCACCCCACCATGATTACTTCACACTCCAACAAGCATCCCAGCAACACAATCATCCTTGTCCCCCTCACCAAATATTCCAGCTCACCGAACACCCATGGCCTTGTCTCCTCACAGCAGCAGCTCACTACTCACCAACATCTCCCCACAATGCCCAACCTCCTCCTCTCTCCCCTATGTCTCGATTCACTCTTTCCCCACCGCTCTCTCCCTGCCTGTAATATTATGGTCGAATTTAATAAATTTAAAATATAATAATTGATATAATAATTAAAATAAAATATATATAACTTGCTATGTTCGTTTACGACTCGTTACGTTTTAAATAAAACTCGTTATTAACTTGTCCGTCCGAACTAATCGAGCCCTTATCGAACCCGATCCCATGATGTCATTATAAAAGCCCAAGACATGAGGAGAAAACACTTTTTTCTTCTCCTTTTTTCCTCAAACTCGCTGGCCACAATATTGCTCACCAAGACTCGATTTTTCTTGCTTCCTTCTCCTTTTGAGCATTCAATTGCACGTTTGGTTTCAGATTGGTCACCTTCTAAGCAAGCTACCATATAGGAGGTATTTAAAGTGCACTTTCTCGAAACCAAATTCGTTTATTTTATGTTGGCCGAGTTTGGTATTGCTTAAGGGGAGGTGATTTAATGATTTTTCTATTATCTTATGATGTTATTACATACATGAAAAATGGTATAATAGTATTAGATTTATTGTTAAGCACGTTAACCAAATTAAGAACCCAATCTTGGAATTTCTTTGTTGGCCGATTTCATGATGGTTATAGAGGGGCCGATTTTATTATTAGTATGCTACCTTAGGATGTACTACCTCCAATCCAAAAATAATGTCTTTCTAGACATTTCAAGAATATCCAAAAATATTATCTTTTTACATAAATCAATGCATAATGTATCACTTTTTCTCTTAATATCCCTAAAAAGTAATGATTGTATCATATAGTTAATTGAAAAGTGGATTATTAATGATTGCTTTATAGAGGTATAGATGGAAATTCTGAATGTAATGATTGTTTCTTAATTTATGTGAAATGTCTAAAAAGACAATAGGAATATGATTTTGGCTAACGTAGTCTATTTGAGGGTGATGGTAGTCGACTATGGCTTAGTGATGCTTAGGCTCATGAATCCTTATTCCTTGATATGGTATGCATGATATTCATCTAATATATGTGGATAATAAATTAAATACACCCTATTGCTCATAAGTGTTGATATTCGAACATGAGTGAGGGTTCATATGGTCGCCTATTGTTGAGTTTGGGGATTATAGAAGAATTGTCGATTATTTTGAGTAAGATTGATATATAAACATGTTAATTAGGTAATTTTAGGACGTATAAATTGTTTGGGAAGCCTTGTAGCAGCTATAGGACTTGTGACTTTGAGGTTCAGAGTGTTTAGGGTGTTGCATTAGGTTGAATTGGTGATGCGATTAGTGTTGCAGATTTGACTAGGAATTGACTTGACTTGACTTGACTTGAAATAAGAGTTGATTTTGGGTTGATTTAGAATTTGACTTAGGTTTGTCCGAGAGTTGACCTTGACCTAGATTTGACTTTGACCATTATATCAGTGAATAATGATTAGGTATTAATCCATATAAATCGCTTGAGAAGTTAACGGGATAAAGAAGTATACACATGTATATAATTATATATAAACCTAATAATTTCTAAGATGACTAAGAGGCTCCAGGAGTATATTCGTCATTTTTTCATCCAAAGGTAAAATCGTCATTTTTCGTAATAGAACTAAAAGTGAAGTATTATTATTAATTAAAGATTATACATTAATTCATGGGGAGTTGAGACGATTTATGATAGTTTGGCCAGTCACTGATAGGGTGATGTCCGTGCGGTTTATGATAGTTTGGCCGGTCACCGGTAGGGTGATGTCCTTACGGTTTATGATATTTTGGCCGGTCACCAATAGGATGATGTCTGTACGATTAGTATGATGATGTTGTGAGATGGTCTCCCTGCAGGCGAGCTAGGTAGAGTGTGGTACAGTGCGAGAGTCCGGATCCAGTGCATATAGAATCTTGCATGTGTTATTCTTTGATGTTGTTAGACCTTGAGTTGTTCCTTTGATGTTATTGAAGTAGATTAATGTTTTTGGACTGTATACATATATTATTTTCCAGTTTTATCCCTGCTATCTCCGTATGTACTTTTATTGCTTTCACATCACGTGTGTGGGTTGGTACCACTTGTGAGTAGAGTTCACAAGCCATCGAGCTGACCCTTCAGGGACTTACACTTTTAGCAGGCTAATTGTGTTGCAGAGTGCGTTTGTTGGGTCTTTATACATTTTACATATCAAATTATGTAAAATCGTATGAAGGATCAAATACATAGTTCTAAAAATTTACATTTAACTAGAGTTTAGTGTATACCTCTTGAAGCGTGTTTGAGTTGAGCAGCGGAAGAGCAACCATCGTTCCTCTCTCTAGTTAGTCCACACCAACGTTAGCTTGATTCCTTCCTTGAAGCAACTAGAGCTTGAGTGTATTTGACAAAGAATGAATCAAGAAAGAAACAATTTTCTTCTCTTGATGTTATTCTTGTTTTGGCCGAATAGAGAAGGAAGAGGGAGTATTTTTCTTTTCAATTGTCTTACAAGTGAAAAGATGATAATGAGAAGATTGATTGATTATGTGGTTTAATCACATTAAGTATAATAAGTGTGTGTGATGAATATGTGGTTTAATCACATTAAACCCAAAGACGTAATGCCTCCACAATTAAGCACCACTTAATACAATATTAAGTGTGTTTGAATTCAAAGTCAGACAAGCCAATTGAATTTCCCTTGATTCAACATATAAATCATGAGCGGGCCCTAGTAAACCATCATGACCCCTAATGCATTTCGAATTCTTTCCCAGCATGTATATTATTGTCAAACATAATATACGTATGAACTTTACTTTAAATAAGTAATCACTATGAACAATCAAATTGTTCAACGGGCACTAATTATGACGTGTCAAACACCTCATAATTCTAACAGCGTTGCCCCCTGCTTCGGTGAATGATGATGGTGACATTAGGATCTCCCTCAGTCGTGTTGTGCTCCTGTGTGGTTACACTTATTTTCCCTTGTAGTGTTGTAGAACATGCTAGGTTGTTATACTTGAATGGCTGTTCTTTATGATTGTGGGGTCATAGATTGTCATACCCCGATGGATATTGTGCAATTTTAATAAATCATTTAAGTTATTTTAAATAAATTGTTTTCTTTAAGTTATTCATGTCTTTTAGTTATGCTAGTTTTATCGAGTCATCCATCGAGTGGTGACTCTGTTACTAATTTGTTATCGAGCCTAACCTCGCGGCGACCGACTTAGGGCGGGTCGTTACAAGTTTGGTATCAGAGCCTAGGTTGTAGGGTTGTTAGGTCCTATGTGGTATGTGCTTACATGCTAGTGTCATGTGTGATGAGGAGATTACCTTTCTTGGAATTTTCCATATGAAACCTAAGTAACACCTTATCAATATAGGTATTTTAAATCCAGGAGTGTAACGTCCCGCCCCGGAACACCGGGTCGGAACGTTATTTGATTTGATGGACTGGCCTCACAAACCACCACAGGTGTTTCCAGCACGTTTTGTCCTCACTCACGTGCTCACAGAGACACTTCCCAGTGGGTCACCCATCCTAAAATTATCCCAGGTCAAACACGTTTAACTTTGGAGTTCTTATAAGTTGGCCTACCGAAAAGAAGATGCATCTTTATGGTATGAGTAATGCCAATCAAATCATATCAAGCATATCACATCGCCCACTTTGGGGCGGGTATTACAATGATATTAGAGCTAGGTTTCCATCTTCATTCATCCTTAAAATCCCTTAACCATTATTTTGGATATGGTTGTTTCCGTTTGCAACCCATACAACAGTTTTTCTGGTGAATCTTTATACCAAATACCAAGGTATGATTTGTCTGAATTGCCTGGACTGAAAAATCCCAAGTCGAACAAGTTTGATGAAAATACTAATGTTTGGTTATGCGTCAGTTTTATTTTTGAAGAGAGCAAATATATTTTGTTTGATATGGAAGAGACAAGAAAATAAAACAAGGTTAATATTTGAATTAGAATCGAATATGTTTGATATGATTTGATTGGCACTACTCATACCATCAAAATGCATCTTCTTTTCGGTAGCCCAACTTATAAGAACTCCAAAGTTAAGCATGTTTGACCTAGGGTGATTATGGGATGGGTGACCTACTGGGAAGTGTCCCGGTGAGCACGTGAGTGAGGACAAAACGTGCTGGAAAAACCCGTGGTGGTTTTATGGCTTCCTTATGTGTAGAGGGTTCCCTGCTTTCAATCATGAATACTTCACCACACCATCTATCGGGTTCATGACAGGACCTTTCGGACCTCCGAGGGATTTTTTGAGTATCAGTAGGCTCGTTTATGGTTTCCCGTGGATCGAATTGAACCTCTTTTTCGTAAGAGGGGTCCACCTTCTGAGGTGATTCAGCTAAGGTACTAGTATCTGCTCTATCACCATCTTGAACGATTTCAAGAGTCTCATTATTCTTATATCTCTTTGTAATTCTTTCGCAAGGAAAGTTCCATTACGTGCAACGAAATCTTATTTTCGGGTTTGAGATACAAGAAATATCCCTTGATTTCCTTAGGGTAACCAACGAAAAAACAATTATTGGATTCGGATCCAAGTTTATCTTTGTTAACTCTCTTACTTTAGGCCTCGGATCTCCAAATCCTCAAGTACCCTAGTTTGGGAAGAGTCCCAAACCATATCTCATGTAGGGTCTTAGGTGCTGATTTGGTTGGACATTTGTTTAGTGTGGAAGCGGAAGTTTCCAATGCATAATCCCAATAACTAATTGGGAGTTCTAATGTGCTCATCATTGATCGAACTATATCTAATAAGGTTCGTTTTCTCCTTTCGGGGACATCATTATGTTGTGGTCTACCAGCATGTGTGAGTTGTGATACAATACCATACTCCTTTAGGTGTTGCATGAAGTCATCGATCAAGTATTCTCCACCCTTGCCGAAGCGAAAAATCTTGATTGTCCTGCCGAGTTGGTTTTCCACTTCCTTCTGAAACTTCATTCTTATGTTTTAACATGTATACGTAATCGTATCTGTTGAAAATATCGATGAAGGTAACGAATTATGGATAACCTCCTCTAGCGGGTGTGTTCATTAGGCCACATTCATCAGTATGTACGATTTCCAATAAATCACTTGCCCTTTCACTAGTACTAGTGAAAGGTGACTTGGTCATTTTGCCTAAAAGACATGGCTCGCATTTGTCATAGGATTCGAACCAGATGACGTAAGAATTCCATGTCATGGATCTCTATAATGCGCTTGTCACTTATATGACCGTGTCTGCATGTCATAAGTATGTCGGGTTCAAGTCATCGGGCTTGTTCCTTTTCATACTAATGTTATAACATTAATACCTATTGGCAGAGCAGCAGTGGTCAAACCACTCTTCTTGTCTGCCAGGTAGTTCTTCCAGTTTCTCTTCCATTGACCATCCTATAGTAATGACACTTGTCATTTTTCTCGGCATCCTTATTAGATGTCAACTGAGTAGGAGATGTTGCACGAGGGGCAACCTTAGTCTTGCGTTTGGCCCCTTTCTTCCACTTGAACTGTTTCTTGTTCTGAATAGTCAGAACAAAGGAAGAAACGCCTTTAGCCTTCCTGATGTTTTATTCAGCATTGTTGATCATATCATGCAGCTCAGACAACATCTTGTCATATTCATGCATATTATAGCTCAACACAAAACGATTGAAGGAATTAGGAAGCGACCAAAGAATGATATCTACAGACATCTCTTTAGAGACGGGTTCCCCCAACGAGGCTAGCCCCTCAACTAGCCTCATCATCTTGATGACATGGGGACTTGCTGACTGCCCATTGCCTAGCTTACAGTCAACGAGAGCACAAACAGTATTGTATCTCTCAATGCGTGACTCCTGCTGGAACAAGTTTTCCAGCTGGCGGTACATGTTGTAAGCGTTGACCTCATCGAATTGAATCCGAAGATTCGATTCCTCATTGGCTAACATTAAGCATTGGACATCTGTAGCATCATTCATGTGTTGTTCGTAGACATAAAAATCCTCCTCATCTGTGGGAAGGACCTTAGGAAACATGTTGGTGAGCACATTATCCGTTCTCTCAGACTTGAGGGCAATTCTCAAGTTGCAAGCCCAGTCATGGAAATTGGTATCGTTAAGTTTGCATTTCTCCAAAGTGGAGTTGAGGGTCTTAGAGTTCTAAGTGTTTGCAGACATGATAACTACAGCGAAAAAATATGCAACTAAGTAACTCAGATAAGTAATTCATAGCGATATTTCAAAATATCAAAATATTTGAACTCATACAATGTGTTCACAATCCTACTTGGACCTGGGTAAGTGGAGGTGGGAAAGATCTCACACCTGGACCAAGCTCAAAGCGATGAGGCAATTGATTCTCTTTTCATTAAGTAGCCCCTCATTCACCTCGTACACTGAGTCAAGCAACTTATCCTTTTCTGTCATGAAGAGGAAGTGAGATGATGACAAACAAACTATGTATCCGAGAACTCAAATAACTAATAATCGAACGGCAACACGCAACATTTCGACAACCAATCATGTGAGTAGGTGAATGATCACCATTTTATGCTAGGCATAACTCTCGGTGTCTCGAAAAACCTTACAAGATTGCATTGGTGACAACTTTTGCCAACAAACCTAAATCTGATTATGAGAATCATTGTTCAAGTAACCTTGGCCTACTGATGAAAACCAGAATGAACCGATCGAAGCCCGATTCAGAGTCATAGGCATGTCTGCCAATCTGGCAGGTAATGTTTGAAGATTCAAATAAGTCAAGCGCCTTCTTAACTTGTTCTTGAACTTGATGGTCGAATTCTTGAATGTTTTAATATTTGAAGGTTCGAATACGTCAAGGTCCTTCGCAGCATGCTCTTGAAGATTCGAATATTCAAATACTTGAATATTGATGAATTCAAATGCTAATGAGTTGCTGGGAAGTGTTCTCTGATATATAGAGTTTTTCTCTTCTAATTTGTATCTCTTCTTGGAAAACTGAATTCCTTCCTTAATGAATGAAAAATACCTTTACTTGTAAGCATGCCGACCAATGGGCTTGGGCCCGATCTTGAGGTTGGCTCATTCAATCATTATTCTTGTAATTTAATTAAAGAATGATTATATGATTTGATAGATAAATTATATCTTTTGATTCGTTCAAGAGACATAATTATCTATTTCACCAATCATTTATTATGACACTGATTTCCTATATGTTGGACCATAATTGGATTTTAATCTTCCGTGTAGCTATTTATAGTTTAATAATAAATGCCACATGTAAATATCTAATTGGAACGCATTATTTAATTAAATAAATTTCAAAGTATAAATTATTTCTTATTTAATTGATTTAATTGGGGTATTTATTGAATAAATTTTAACTGTTAAATAGATGGAAAGTGTGATTTGAATGAGAATTTCAACGTCTCGAACATATTCAGAATATGGGCATGGCCAAAATTTAGGTAATGCAGATAGCAGATTTTTTTTTCACCCAAATATCTTTAGATAATTTGGAGATCAATCCACACCTTAATCAAATTCAATGGAGATACCAAATTTTTTTTTCACCCAAATATCTTTAGGTAATACAGATAGTGACACTACTGATAGTTTTTTTATGCCAACCCAATCAACAAATAAAATGTCTAGTTATGTTGTTTGGAACTGCAAGCAAAACAAGTTACTTCTTTCTGCTTATTTCTACTCCAGTAATGATATTGAACTGGGTGCTGGTCAAAAGGGTGATACATTTTGGGGCAAAATTTCTACTTATATGAATGAGCATTCACCAAATGGCCTTACCGGACTTTCCAAAAATGTAAGAGTCGTTATCGTGGAATGAGCCAACAAATTAGTGCATGGGTAGGTGTTTTCAGAAGAGCCTTATCGGAAAGGCGAAGTGGTTGGTCAGAGGAGAACTACATAAAAACAGCATAATTGAAGGAGGATCTCGTGGAACACATTTGACAAAAGTTTGGGACCTAACGATGACAATGGGTAGGGTGGGGTAGGGTTTTTGTTATACCCACTACCCGGACCTAATCTTAGAAGTATAACCCAAAACCCGACCCATTGATGTATCAATCAATTATCTATTTAAGGAACCCAATGGGTACGGGTAGTACTCGTGGGTTTTGTATCTGACTTGTATTTGCTTCATAATGAAATCACTAGTAAAAAAAATTGTTGAAAATAAATATTATATTACAATATTATGATCTAAGAATACATTCTAGAAGAAATGTAAAAAAGAACGATAATCAGTTTGAACTTACACAAAAACAAATCACAAGCTAAACAATAATTAATCAAATGCACCAGACTAGTTCATTCTAAACAAATACACCTGAAAGGCAAAAATAAGTCTTCATCAAAAACAACTAGTCAAGTCGAGACATATAAATATGAATTCAAGTGAAATTTGAAAACAAGTAACTAAACAACAAAATATTAAATTGAACTCTTCGAAACAGGTTTTATATAAGGATTAGTGTTAATGTTGTTAACTCTTTTTCTTAGATATGTGGAAATTAAAGGAGACTGTCAATTTATTTTTACAATAATAAAAAGAAAAGGGTTTGAAAAGTTTGAATCTTTGATTTGTAATATAAAGAGGAAGAAGATGAACATTATAATTTACTAAAACCAAATACGGTAACTTAGGGTTTGTTCGTCTCACTTAAGAAAGTTAATAAAAATTCACAATCTTTGCCTTAGTCTTTAAGCTTTTTCAAATTTCAATCATCACCTTTTATTTCCTTATTGATAAGATATTGAGATTCTAAATTTTTTATAATATAATATTTAAATATGTAATATATATGTATATATATAACGGTAAGGTACGGGTAGGGTTTATCCTATACCAACGATCCGACCCTTACCCGTTTGAAATATAAAACTCATAACACGATCTTTACCCAAAATCAACAAAAAAAAGACTCGATGCGTTAGGGTTGGGTTGGGTACTCATTGAGTTGGGTCAATTTGAATTTTCAACATTTTATTCCCATATATTTATTTATTTATATGTCAAGATTTTTAATTAATATTTCCTCCAATCTGAAAAAATATCTTTTTACAAATTTTAAAAATATCCAAAAAAAGTATTTTTTTTACATAAATCAATGAAAATGTGCAGATTTAACTATGCATGTTATATTTAGTTAGAGAAATATAACAATTGATCCTAATCGCTTCTCATTAATAGGGATAAATGGAGGCATTCCTATATATCAAAACATTTCTTAACTTAGCGATTTATATCTACTAGCCGTCGGGTGCACAGTCAATGTCTTTTTAGTTAATATTTTTTTATTCAAAAAATAATGGACATACATAATAAATTTTTGGCACCATCATTGTTTGTGCATCATATCAATTTTAATTTAAATTATGACGAAACTTATACATTATATATAAAAGTAGAGTGTAATAAATTAGTAATAACTATTTTATAGTAAATATTTTAAAAAATGAAACTATGAGAAGTTATTTTTTAGTGGATTAGTTAAATTTGGACATAAAAATAAAAATAATAAAATAAAACTATGAGTAGTTACTTTTTAAGTTGATTAATTAAATTTGTACATGTGTCAATCAATTATAAATTATAATGCTATGATTAGCTTGCATGAGTGTTGAGACTTCACTAAACATTTTTACTTTTCCCGAGAATGACTTACGGTATCAAAAAAAATTTGGTATTTGAGTACCAAAGGTTATATTTGTCATTTAACTTAATAACACAATTAAAATAAATAAAAACCAAGAAATTCTAAAACCCCTACCAGGACCACACACGTTTCTTCTCCTTCTTTTCTCCAAAGCAGATCTTTTTCTCTCAACCCCTACAAAATCAACGCTTTTTCTCCTTCCTCGCTCGGACGATTCTTCTTCTCCTTCGTTGTAACCACCAAGCTCTCTAACCCCACCAGTTTCGAAAAAAAATGTACAAAAATCAAACTTTTTATTTTTTAAGTAAATTTGTTTCTTTGAGTGGAATTTGGTTTAGAATTTTTATGGCTAATTACTTTTGAGTGGGTAATTGTAAATTTGTTTGTTTGAGTGCAATTGCGTTTCGAATTATGAGATTTTTCATGGGTGATTTCGAATTTGTTGGGTAATTTCGTTTGTTGTGATTTCTCATGGGTAATTTCGAATTTGTTGGGTAATTTCTAACCAATTATGATTATGAAGTGGTTAACTTACTCTTGATTTTTCTTGGATAATTGAGTTTCGAATTTTTGTGGGTTATTGTATTGTTTGTGTGCAATTTCGATTTCATTTTGATGGATAATTACAATTGGTTGCAATGATCTAACCAATTGAGACAATGGAGTGGTTAATTAGATATTAGCAAATCTGTGTTTAAGGCATGACCAACACACAAATTCTTTTATGGATAATACCTACTGGTTGCAAAGTTCCAATCAATTGTAACATCTTTGTGTGAGTAATTCCTAGTGGTTACTGCATCATAACCAATTTGTGACTTTGTAGTGGTTACTATGTTGTAACCCGTTGTAAAATTAAGCTATCTATTTAACTTTGGAGTGGTTTGCGTACTTGCCTAAGAATAGAGATCGTAGAGAAATAAATTTGGTGTTGATGGAACGTATCTATATGTAATTACATTTGAATGTGGGTGAATTTTTGTTTTATTTCGTGTGTGCAATTTCGCTTTGATTTGTTGTTGGTAATTTTAAGTGTAAAAAGTGAGTTATAACCACTGTAGACATCAAAATGGTTACTGCATCATAACCAGTTGTCAAATTAAGCTGTCTTTGTATCGTTGGAGTGGTTTGGGTAATTGTCTTAGATTTGAGATTGTAGAGAAAAATATGGTGTTTATGGAATGTATGTATATGTTATTACATTTGTTTTTTTGATTGACTATCTATTATATGTTATTCTCTGGTTGTAAAGAACTAATCATGTTCAATTTTGAAGTGGTTACTGACACCTAGCCACAGTAATATTTACCTTGGTTAGCATATAATGTCATATTTAATTTATCAATTTTTAGCAAATGTATATGAGCAGACTAATAGTTGTTTTTTTAATTGTAAATGCAGATTCACTACATAAAGAAAATGGGGCGGGAAAGCTCTATGTCACGCGGAATTTGCACTCAACCATCGCTTAAAGGTTGGGATGTTAAGGAACAATTGAAGTTGATGGATTTTAATAAGGGAGAGCACTGAATTAGGCCGTGAAATAACAACTGGTTACCTAAACATGCTTGAATATTTTGAAAGATTGAATGGTTTCAAATAGAGATGCGGAGGATATTGGCTTTCACATCCGGGCTTGGCAATGGGTGAAGTTGAGGCAGCTATTGGTACAACTCCCATAACAGAAAATACTAGTATAACTGTTGTAGTAACACGAACATTCAACCTCTCTAACAATATAACTATTGCTTTTAATGAGTATGTCTTTATGAGCTATGTAAGTACGATTCGTTTGGTAAAGATTGTTAGAAAACATAATTCAATATTATCCCAAAATCTTGAATTACATGATTATCACTTTATGAAAATATAAGTAACATACCTCCAGCCATTTAGACACAACTGAGGTATCGTTCCGAGCTTGCCCAAATGAAAAATGAGATGGTATCTTACTCTTGCCCTATATATATGAAATTTACTTTATGTGTTATTCGTTATGTGTGATGATCTCTTTTGATGGATAAAAGGATCTATATATACGTAGAGAAAGGACCATATCATCTCAGACTTAATCATAATATTAACTCTCCATCAAAGCTAATTATTGTGAAAACGTTTGAACGGTCATAACGTTTTAGTATCGGTTGTAACGGTTCGTAACGGATTTGCATCATTAATATGATAATAAGTATCCTACTAAGACCAATATTACTGTGGTTTAATTCAACGTGTTTGACTTAATTTGAATAATATAATGTAATAAATATATTATTCTTACAGTCTCCCACTTGGTCTTTAGAAGGATCTATTATTATTTTCATACTAAAAAACATAAGGCGCACGTGATATGCAAATCGCTTGTTTATTTTTGTTACCATAAGTGTCTTGACTAATCAAGTTAAAAATGAGAGTCATGGCGTGCACAAATTATTTTGCAACTTGCTTACTTCCATGTACTACAACATCGATAACTTTCATAGCTAGACCGTAAGTGAGAATAACATAATGGTCACGTTATGTCATCAAGTGAAGACGAAGTCCGTTATCATTATTCAAAACATAACATATACATATATGAAAACAGACAGTAAAGATGTTTAAAACTTTATTAAGAGCTCAATGATTGTTGTGAGTACAATAGTAGATGACATAAAATGAAATAATTAGGAACTATCTCCAAGACCCATGTTTTCAGTATGTCCCTCAAAAGTCTTTGGAGGTAGTCCTTTTGTAAATATATCTGCCACTTGTAAGTTTGTACTTATTGATTCGACAACAATTTTCTTCAGTTTAACATCTTGCTTAGAAGCAGGTATTTAAGGTCCATGTGTTTTGAACCTTTAGTAATCCTGTCATGCTTGGAGAAGAAGGTTGCAGCTTCATTGTCACAGTATAGAGTTAATGGTTAATGGCTTAGAGATAAAATTTAAAGCGCCAAAATGTGAGACAAAGTTACGTAACCAAGTTCCTTGAATAGAAGCCTCGTAACATGCCACATATTCAGCCATCATGGTGGATCCGAATATCATCTCAGATTTTTGGCTTCTCCATGATATTGCATCTCCACATAAGAGATATACATAGCCAAGTGTACAAACCCGAGTGTCAGGACATCCAGCAAGGTCTGAATCCGAATAACCAATCACCTGTGGGTGGCTTGATTTTCGATATGTGAGCATATAATTCCTTGTTCCTTTAAGATATCTCAATACTTTCTTTGCAGCTTTCCAATGTGCGATTCCTGAGTTACTTTGGAATCGCCCTAATAAACCAACAACATGACTGATATCAGGTCTTGTACAAACCTGAGAATACATCAAACTTCCCACAAGAGAAGCATAAGGATATTTGGCCATTTCTTCTTTTTCCATGGGAGTCTGTGGACACTGCTCAAGACTGAGTTTGTCTCCTTTATGCAATGGAACAGGGCTAGAAGAACAATTAGTCATGCCAAATCTCTCAAGGACTTTATCAATATATGCTTTCTGAGACAATCGCGGAATATTTCTATCCCGATCACATAGGATGCCTCCCCCATATCTTTCATTTCAAAGTTCTTTGAGAGGTAATCCTTAGTTTCACGTAATAAACCGAGATCACTACTAGCCAATAAAATGTCATCAACATACAAAACCAAAAATATGAACTTGCTCCCACTGAACTTGAGATATATACAAGGGTCAACTATATTTTCATTGTCGCGAAGCTTGTTTTAGTCCATAAATTGATTTATTAAGTTTGCAGACCATGTCTTCCTGTCCTTCATTTATGAAGCCTTCAGGTTGACGCATGTAGACTTCTTCTTCTAAGTCTCCATTGAGAAACGCAGTTTTCACATCCATTTGATGTAACTCGAGATTATAATGAGCCACTAATGCCATGATAATTCTAAGAGAATCTTTCCTTGAAACAGGAGCAAATGTCTCATAATAGTCAATACCTTCTTTCTGATGGAAACCTTTGAAAACAAGTCTGGCTTTATATCGTTCAATTTTACCGTTAGAGTCGCGTTTGGTTTTGAAAACCCATTTACAACCAACTACTTTTTGCCCTGGAGGCAATTGAACGAGCTCCCATACTTTATTTGATTCCATAGATTTCAATTCATCTTTCATGGCATTAACCCATTTGCTAGAATTAACATCTTTAATGGCATGTGAGTAAGAAATCGGGTCTTTAGTCCCTTCAGATTCTATTAGATAAAGTAAATAATCATCAGGAATAGCCGGCCTTTTTTCTCTCTGAGAACGTCTTAAGGCTGGTTCCTGAGGTACTTCATCAACATTTTGAGTGGTGATAATCTCATGATGGTGTTCGTGATCATTTATGGGATTATCCTTATTGTGAATGTGTTCATCAATAAGATTTGTCCCAGTTTCTTGCGGAATATAGGGTACAAGGGTGGGTGCCCTTATTTCCTGAATGGCCACTTCTTGTTGTTTAGTACTCCCACTGATTTCACCATTCTCATAGAATCTAGCATTTCCGGTTTCAACAATTCTCATACTATGGTTAGAACAATAAAACCTATATCCTTTGGATTTGTAAATTCGAGCTTCAGCTGGACATCCCCAAATTTGAAGATGTCTTAAACTAGGTTTCCATCCTTTCCAAAGCTCAAAAGGTGTTTTTGGAACGGCCTTACTTGGAACCCTATTTAAGATGTAAACAGCTGTTCGTAATGCATCCATCCACAAGGATATCGGTAAGTTTGAATGACTCATCATAGATCTAACCATTTCCATAAGTGTACGATTTTGCCTTTCAGCTACACCATTCTGCCATGGAGATCCAGGCGTCGTGTATTGTGCAACAATTCCATGTTTTTGGAGAAGCTTTGCGAAAGGTCCAGGATGTTGTCCTGTTTCATCATACCTTCCATAGAATTCACCACCTCTATCAGACCTAATGACTTTCACTTTTCTTTCTAGTTGCCTTTCGACTTCAATGATGAATATTTGTACAACATCCACCGACTGAGATTTGCCATGCAATAGATAAAGATAACAATAACGTGAGTAATCATCGATAAAAGTAATAAAATATTTCTCTCCTCCAAAAGTTGGAACGTCGAAAGGTCCACAAATATCTGTATGTATTATTTCAAGAAGCTGGGTACTTCTCGTGGCTCCTTTCTTAGTGTTTTTTGTTGTTTTGCCTTTAATACAATCAACACAGGGTGTAATATTAGTAAAGTCTATATTAGGTAAGACACCATCATTTACTAATCGTCTGATTCTTTCACTAGATATATGACCTAGTTTTTTTTATGCCACAAGAAGTAGGAGTTCTTTTTGGAAGACGTCCTATTTGTTTCATTATTATGCAGGGTGACATGGATTTCAGCCTCTTGATGTTTGAGATGAATTTTATAAAGTCCATAAATTAAAATTCCAGAACCAATAATGCTAGAATTTTTAAACAAACTGAAATTTCCATTGCCAAGTCCAAATGAGTATCCAAACTTATCAAGCATGCTTACAGAAATCAAATTACGAGAAATAGACGGTACATAAAGAGTTTGACATAAGTCCAACTGATAACCGCTAGCTAAGCTAAGACGAAAGGTGCCAATAGCTTCAACTGGAACTTTGTTTTTATTTCCCATGAAAATGAAATCTTCACTTGGGTTTGTGGTTTGGATCGTAATGAATCCATGCATGGAATTCGAAACATGAACATTAGCACCGGTATCAATCCACCAAGTTGGAGAAGGAACGATAGTAAGATTTGATTCAAAATGACTTACGAAACCCATTGGGTTACCTTTCTTTTGGAACCATTCTTTACATTTTGCACAGTCTGCCTGCAAATGTCCAGGTTTCTTACAGAATTTGCAAACGTCTTCCTTCTTTTTCTTCTTAAAAGATGGACCAGTAGCATTTAATTTGGGTGTAAATCGTTTTTGGAATAAGGGATTCTTTTTCCCAGTAGTTTGGCCAGCTCCTTGAGTGAAATGAGCAACTTTAAAGCCTTGCGGGTCTTGCCTAGACTCCTCTTGAACCAATTTGTTAGTCAATTCATTAAGGCTCCACTTTTCTTTAATAGTGTTGTAATGAATTTTGAATGGTTCATAATGAGGAGGTAAGCTAGTCAAGATGAATTGGACTAGGAAAACATCATCCATATTAAATCCTAGCTCTTTAAGTTTGGCAGCAAGGTCAATCATTTCAATGACATGAGCGCTCATAGAGCGGGAACCATCAAACTTTTTGGTTACAAGGTCTGTCATAAGTTTCCCAGCAAGGGATTTTTCAGCAGCCTTGAACCGATCTTCAATGGCTTGCATATATTCTTTGGCAATTTCGGTTTTGGGTAGGGAGGTTTTGATGTTGGTATCAATCGACATTCGCATAAACATAATGCTTAGTCTATTAGATCGATCCCAATCAGAATAGAGTTTGATATCCTGAGGGGTACTTTCATCCGTAAGAGGAGCAGGTTGCTCTTGTCGGAGAGCCATGTCCAGTTCAAGTAGCCCCAAGGAAAACTCAACTTGTTCTTTCCATTCTGAGAAGTTGGTTCCATTGAGTTTCATTATGGACGTAGCCATTGATGTGAGGGATGAGGGTAAGTTAGCTGCAATTGAGATACAATATTTTAGGCTTAAAATAACACATGTAATAATTAGTTGTATAAATGACATAATTTTAGGTGCTCCTGTGGGTAGTCACCAAAATTATATTTGATGTCATAAAACTATGGGGTATTATATGAATTTAATAAATTTCGTAATGAGATACAAATAAATGAATATAATTTGTCTGTGGACTAAATTAATTCAAATATTTGATCAACATAAATAATTCATATAATGTGGGAACATAATTCATTTTTAACATAACGATAAATGTCTTAATGTATGTTGAAAATGACACTTAAATGCGGAAAATATATAATATAAACTTGATTAATAGGCTACTCCAAACGTCAATAATATATATAAGTCATGATAATGCTATTGAGTAATGGTCAATAATATGCAATAAAATGATATTATTGTAGGGAGTTTTTTGCATCAATAGTCCCAGTAAGTGGGAGCCAATTGCAAGTTCGTCCCAGTAATTGAGAGTGTTGCAGTGTTAGTCCTCGATAGTGTACATCTTGTGCGGATTTAGTCCCTAATTTAACGCCCACATTAGTTTTGGACGGTTTTGGCGTTTTAGGTCGCATTTTGGGGTCAAAATGAAAACTTGTGAAAAGTTTTGGCCATTTAGAGTTTTTGTTGCGCATTTAGTCCTTATTAATGTGTTTTTGTGCGCATTTAGTCATTTTTTTCTTTCTTGTTATTATTATCATTAATATTATTATTATAAATAAAATTATTATTACTTTCATTATTATTATCGTTATTATTCTTATTTTCATTATTATTAAGTTAATTATTATTATATTCATTATAATAATGATTATTATTTTAAATATTATTATTATGATTATCCTCATTATTCTTATTATTATTTTTGTTATAATAATTATTATTCTCATTAATATTTTCATTATTATTATTATCCTCATTATTCTCATTACTATTTTAACAAACCACCCTCCTTCAATGAGTTATGCTATCTATTGGAAACAACTATAATTAGCTTAAGATGTAACAAGTGAATTCATATCCTCAACAACACAATCTTTAGTTGTAGATTTCAACAATTTTAACTTCTTCCATGTCGTTTTCCTTGTCCCTTGTCTCCCTTTTAGTTATTAACTCGCTTGCAATCAAAATTGATCTAATGAATTCACCAACATAAATAAACAAATTTCTGATTGATTGAAGGTGGGTGGTTTGTTAGGTTGAGTGAGAGGAGTAATTTGGAGGCGATGAAGTCAGAAATGGTGCGTGACGATTAACTTACTTTAAACCTCCGTTGACCCTTAAATTAAATATGTTCATTTTGTTGATTCTTTATTCTTTAAGGAAGGTGGGTGGTTATTGCAGGGGGACGATGAGCTTTTCACGAGGAAGGTGAGGGGAGAGAGGTGTGAACGTTATGTACTTATGTTGGAGCGCAATAGTTCAGTGGCGTGAAGAATTTAAGGCTAATAATAATAATGAAAAAAGGTAATAAGAATAATAATAATAATGAAAATATTAATAAAATAATAATGAGAATAATAATAATGAGAATAATAATAATGAAAATAATAATGATAATAATAATAATTAACATAATAATAATGAAAGTAATAATAATGATAATAATAACAATTAACATAAATGAAAGTAATAATAATTAACATAATAATAGTGAAATTAATAATTAATATAATAATAATGAAAGTAATAATAATGAGAATAATAATCTTATTGAGAATAATAATAATAATAATAATAGTAATAAAATAATGAAAATGAAAATAATAATAATAATAATAATAATTAACATAATAATAATGAAAATAATAATAATGATAATAATAATTAACATAATAATGAAAGTAATAATAACTTTAATTATAATATTAATGATAATAATAACAAGGAAGAAAAAATGACTAAATGGGCACAAAAACACATTAACAAGGACTAAATGCGCAACAAAAACTCTAAATAGCCCAAACTTTTCGCAAGTTTTCATTTTGACCCCAAAATTCGACCTAAAACGCCAAAACCGTCCAAAACTAACGTGGACGTTAAATTAGGGACTAAATCCGCACAAGGTGTACACTATTGAGGACTAACACTGCAACACTTTCAATTACAGGGACGAAAGTGCAATTGGCTCCCATTTACTGGGACCATTGGTGCAAAAAACTCGTAGGGATTATTATTTTAAATATTATTTATGTACTAATAATGCGGAACGGTTACGGTTTCGTATAAATATTTATCCGTATAAATCCGTATATGTATAATTTTTACACCCCTAATCCCTTAAAAAGATACGGCACCTTATATAAACCCCGTACGGAAATTTGTACGGATGATGTTTATACGGCACCTTAACTTTCTACCTAATAATGGGTCATTATGGCATGTTAAATAATACATAGCATACTAAATTATTAGGACATATACGTGACGCATAATATGCATAAGAGTATAAAATCATTATGAATAGATTGTATAAACAGTTTACATATGGATTAAAATAATATAACATATTATGTAGATGGAATGTGTATAGTCCACTAAAACTTTCATAAAAGAAAATCGATAAAATAATGTTTATAATCCAGTATCCAAACTCATATGCCGTAAATCATAAAGCATACATCTACACTATATTTAATTGGGGAAGGGGGGAATTAGTTATTTTTATAGTGAAGCCCCATGTTCTCTAATTCCCTTGATTATAGGAACATTTATAAATAAAAATTAATTCAATATACTTTTATATATAAATTTGAACAAATACTTTTACGTGACAAATTATTAACAATTGTTTTCCATAATTATTAATTTTAAATTTTTTATATAATAATCATTATTAGATGCACAAGCATCGCTGTGCCCAAAATACTAGTATATATTATATGTTATAGTCTATTACTCAATCTTATATGAAATAAAGTATATATTGTCCAAATTATAGAAAACTCATTCTATTAAAAAAAAAAAATTGTGGACATAAAGTTATACACTAAGTTATTGTCCGAAATAATTCAAGGTCATAAAATGAATTCATATAAGATGCATACTACATATTCAAAGATACTGGAACATACCGTATCAACCACGAATTGGTTTAAACCTTTTAACACTTCATACTGATTATAGGACAAAATTCATATAACAATAATAACGATTTCATATAAGGCAGTAGAATCACGTAGTCTATCGCATAAGAATCATAATCATCATCATATGAACGTCACATAAATATGAAATTTCTATATCATTTTAACATATTTAAATGGACAATATAAGTAACATACCTCCAGCCATTTAGACACAACTGAGGTATCGTTCCGAGCTTGCCGAAATGAAAAATGAGATGGTATCTTACTCTTGCCCTATATATATGAAATTTACTTTATGTGTTATTCGTTATGTGTGATGATCTCTTTTGATGGATAAAAGGATCTATATATAAGTAGAGAAATGACCATATCATCTCAGACTTAATCATAATATTAACTTTCCATCAAAGCTAATTATTGTGAAAACGTTTGAACGGTCATAACGTTTTAGTATCGGTTGTAACGGTTCGTAACGGATTTGCATCATTAATATGATAATAAGTATCCTACTAAGACCAATATTAATGTGGTTTAATTCAACGTGTTTGACTTAATTTGAATAATATAATGTAATAAATATATTATTCTTACAAAGATAATCAATATTTTTATTTTAGTTTCAAATAGAAATTTCTTCATTTAGTATCGAATGAGTGCTGTAAATTTGAGAATAAGACCTAAATAATTATTAGTTGTTTATTTATTGCTTGTTAAAATTATTGTGAGAACCGATTATGATTCTTTTAGTCAAATTGTGTGGTAACCAGTTGCAATTATGCAGTGGTTAGTGATTTTTAACCAATTGTAACTTTGGACTAATTGGAGAGTTCTAACCAGTTGTAACTATGAAACGGTTAGTGATTTCTAACCAATTGTAACTTTTTTCTAATTTCGTTGACTATTTGAAACTGCTGAACTTTTCATAACCAAATAACAGGGTTGACCTATTTTTTGAGACCATATCGATAATTTTTTATCTCTAATTAATTATTTATCATAATTCATAACTCATAAGCTCATAGAGTGCAATAAATTCAATAGAGATTAATATATATATTGGTGATGAATATTTGGTTCTTGTTCTATAAAAGTTATCATTAACATCACATATAAGGAAGATATATGGGCATGAAGATAATACAATATACATAATTACCTATCATCACTTCACTTGTGATACTTTTGCTTCTGTGACCACATTGAGAGGTTCGAATAATACAATAAACATAATTACCTATCATTTACATGCACGGATCGTCCAGCTCAAGGCCACAAACTTCTTTACTACATGCCAAAGCACACCCCCAACTATAGTATCAATCAATCGGTTTTCGAATTTCTTTACTACATGTTAGTTTTATGAAGGTTATTATAGCAAAATAGGGCAATAGACCACAAACTTCAGGCCTTTTCCACAATTACTTTATGGTCCAACATTAAAATTTCATCTGACTTCAAAAATAGTAATTAAAATATTAAAAAGCTGCAAATTTTAATGTAACTCGGAACATAATAATCATTCTTAACGTGTAGATACTAAAAAATGTAATAACGTAGCTAACAACTATAAACTAAAATACTTCCAGTTCCAACAATACTTCATCAACATCGAATTCATTTTCATGCCTCTCTACTTCAATATACTCAGTGGTTCCTTCTTTCAACTCAGGGATAACCTGCACTCAGAAATAAACTATTACTCTTAACATCAACAATATTGTCAGCCAGTATAAATAATGTATCAGTCCCTGGTATAACCATGGAGAATACATTAATGGTTAGCGGACTCTAACCAAATCTATACACAAAATGGTTGTCAACAGCAAACATAGTTTAATTACCTTGATTGTATAATATCTCCTGCATTGATCAAATTCCTTTTGAATGAGATCAAAGATTGTAGGAGTGAACACCTCAGCGGCATGGCACATCAAAGGACTATCCGGATGCATAATGTCAACAATAGTATTTTGCATTAAAACGCATATGCTTCATCGAGAGTCCCGAACTCGACATCCTTCCAGGAAGATTTGTCAGCTGGATTATGATTACAAACTACAAATAATAATTTTAAAGAAACCAGAATAAGAATCAATGAAATCAATATTTAACATCTGTCAACTAACCAAATAATTCATACTGAAGGTTATTATATAGTAACCATGTCATAAGACTGACACATTTTCACTCTGACACTCCGAAATTGCACTAACATCTTATTAGAACATGGAGAATGCGAGTAAATGTTACTACATCTTGAAGGGCTAGCTTTGTACCTGATGTGATCTTCAATGAGGGATATACGTCCGAAGAAGTAGGATCACGATAAGAAAAAGGCCGAGGCAGAATCAAGAAGCGATTTCCATGTATCTAGCATAATCAAGAAGCCATGAGAATTAATTTTGTAATCAGAATGTAAATGTAAATATAGAGATATGCTATACCAAATCCTAGAAAAAATGAAATAAAAAGAATCGTGCGAAAAATCGATCAAAATCGATCACAATCGTTCACAATATTACAAAGAATTAATAAACCAAAACTAATAATGATTATCACACATTATACACTATCGACGAAGAAATACCCATATCAAACACAATTAGATTGAGCATAAAAGAAAAAACGAAATAAAAAAAATTGTGCAAAAAATCGATCACAATCGTTCGCAATATTACAAAGAAAAAAGAAACCAACACTAATAATGATTATCACACAATATACACTATCAACGAAGAAATACCCAGATCAAACACAATTAAACTGAGCATAATACAACAAATCAGAAAATTCAGAAAATGCTTACATATTGGAGAAGTTGTCATGGTTAGCCGATTAATCGAGTCCACTTATGGAATTGTCTGCTGAATAATCGGTTGGAATTGGGTTATTGAAGAAGATATTGGAATTGTTGATGTTGAAGAAATGGAGAATAAAACAGAGTAAAGAAGAAAGAGAGAAAAAAAATGAAACGTGAGAAGAAATAATGAAACGTGAGAAGAAAGAGAAAAATGGTTATGATATATTCCCTTGATTTATGGCTACAAATGTGATCTGTGATAAATTAATTTAATACCCAAATAGCCCCTAACAAATGCTGACCACAAGATTGGAACTAAGATAAAAATTAACTAATCAATGGTTGAGATCCTTTTGGTATCCAATACCAAAGAATATGTTTGGCACCCCAATTCCAAACTCCACATTTAGTACTAGTGGAAGGGTAATTGATGAAAAAAGGGCTTCAATGAGGAGGGATACTATTGAAACACTTTTATGTGCGGGCGATTGGATAAAAGCGGCTTGTGGAATTAGGGGTGAAACAGAGGTACTTAATTATTTTCTTTGATACTTTCTTGTTTGTCACTTGTTAATTATTATATTATTATTCTATTGATTTAACCTTGAACTTTCGTTGTTTGCTAGGCAAATGATGATCCTCTTGAACTGGAATTTGAGAAGGAGTATGAAATGCAAGATAAAATTGCCCCTGCTGGTAGTTCTAATCCTTCAAACTATTTATTTTGCTTCCTTGTTGGTTGTTGGTTCTTGGTAGTTGCCATTTTGATTTTTGACTTGTTGTTACCTTTTTGGTTCTTCGTAGTTTCCTTGTTTGTTCTTGGTAGTTGTCATTCTGACTTGTGTTGCCTTGTTGGTTTCTGAATTCTGACCATTCTGAATTTTTGTTGCCTTATTTCAGTTGCCATGTTTATTGTTGTCGGCTTGTCGCCACTAATGACTAGCCTGTTAGTTGTTGATTTGTTGCCTTATTGTTTGGAAAAATGATGAACTTACATTCTGATTTCAGTTGCCGTGTTGATTGTTGTCGGCTTGTCGCCACTCGACTGTTAGCTGTTGTCTTGTTGCTTGGAAAAATGATGAACCATATTCTGATTTCCATAGTGTTGTTGACTTGTTGCCTTGTTGCCATGTTGATTGTTGTCGGCTTGTCGCTACTCACTGTTGCCTAGTAGAATAGTTGTTGAATTGAAAAATGATGAATCATATGAATTATTTTGATATTCTGATTTCCATTATATATATGTGATAACTGATATGTCATATGTCGCCTACTCGCCTTGTTGACTTGAGTCTAGTATTTTAAATGAAAAAATAATGAACATATAATCTGCTGCGGTCTTTACTCCTCAAACACAAGAACAACCAATTGTGAATCTTGTTGGCTCGACTCCTGTTCAAACAAGAGCACGGCCACAACATCAAAAAAGTCGGTGAGGCCACAAAAGAATAGCAACAAAAAGATGCGGAGGACTTGAAGAACATGGCATGTCATGTTTAATTGTTGAGTTGTTCAGTGTTTAAATCGATTATATTTTGTGTAATTTTGCTAGTTATTATTATTATGGCATCATTGGCATAATAGCATGTAATAGACTTATAGACTAAGGTTTTACTTTACATTACTAAATTAGATCTTGAACTCATATCTATTTTGAATGAAAGATGTTATGAACTGAATTGGTGCGGACCGAAGGTTTGTCGCACGGTGCGCACTTTTTTTGCAAATCGAGTCGAACTGTATCCTCAAAAAATAGCTGCAAACTCAAACGGGAATATTTTCCGTCCGCAGTTTTCGCACCGGACCGCATGTACGTGCGACCACTGTGCGGACCGCACCCCAAACGTATCTAAGTTTGGTATAATTCGGTTCGTTTACAGGCCTAACTGTCACCAATGATCATATAAATTTCAAAGTCCCTTATATATATGCAGAATTTATTTATAATGCCTAACGTGTTTGTATATAGAACAGTTGAATGTGATTCTCTACGACGTCACCTTCTGTTTGCTTATGGTTCATGTTCCAAGATGGGGTGTTAGGGTAGTCGAAGGCGGACCATACGAGTATCTCCATTCCCCACAAGCCAAACATCTTTCAACTTCCTTGTTATTCTCCAGTGAGCAGAACTTGCATGCCCACAAGCCGAGCTTGGTACTAGCACTAGCCTTGCTCTTTGAAGTATCACATGCTTCACATACTAGAGCTGTTGGCTGAAATGACGAACAGAATACGAATCACACAAATTATTTAATGACAGGAATAGATCCACTCTGATTCCAGCCAGAAGAAGCTTCGCAGATAAAACTTCAATATTTCAGCGAAAAAGATCAACATAAGTTTACCTGATTCAACAAAGTACAAGCACCACATGCCCACATATCTTGGATATCAATATTCTTCTGGCTAGAGATAGGCCCCGGTGATGTAGAAGATCCAACCTCCCACACAACAGAATCATTAGAGCGTCCTAATGATCCATCATTAGACAAAGATTCAGATCCGCACCACATATCATCATGCAATCTCCTTTCCGCTGCCATAGCCGCAGCTTGAATTGGGCTAAGTGCAGCCTTAATGCTACTATTGCCACCAAGACGGATAGGGGCGGAAGGCAAGAGAGCTCCTCTGCTTGCTCTACTTTCAGCAGCAGCTAGTGCACTCTGACGCAAAGAAGACAAAGGAGGTTGACGAAAATAACCACCCACCCGTCTTCCCGGCAGATCAAATCCTTTCCCAGAGCCTGTAATTCCCTTGGCCATTAGATCTTCACATTCCTGCATACAAGGAAGACTATAACAGACATTGAAATTCTCTAAACAACTATCAAACAACTTCAAACTTGTAGTTTCATACATGTACACATTTGCAGTTACAATTGAGGAGAACTTATAGTCTGTCAGTTAGTAGAAGCGGGGAGAACCCGGAGGGGACAGCGGAAATGATTAATAGTTAACAGGAATAACTATCAAATCATCACATTTATTAACCTTTTTAATTTCATCCAAAAGATTGTAGAAGATAGCATTGTGAGGACCAATTTCATTGTGACAGAGTTCATGAAGCATTGTATGAAGAATGTGATTGTAAGGGAGGAAATCAAACTGGTTATTCGGCTTACGCAATCTGATCTTCACCTCCTGTCCCCCATTTATGTTCAAACCCAAGAGACCTGGATTGGTGGGACTGCAGATCAAATTTTCAAGATAATTCTGTTAGTCAGCAAAGAGAAGAAAAATTGTACTCCAAGTATACACTTGCACAAAATTCAATGAGATAAAGGAACTTTAGAGCAATACCAAAACTCAGAAAGAACCTTCACTTTCCACTTCCGCTTCTGCATAATAGGTTGTACCTGTTTAGCTACTTTCTCAAGAATTTCTCTTGCTTCATCTTCACGAACTTCTTTGAGTGCCTTAACCTCCCATACTTTGTTAAGGTCATTAAGATCCATTTCTACAAACAAGTAGCCCACTTATGTAACTAGAATTAACAAAAGGGAACGCTTTCAGATTGCTATAGACTTTAAAGTGTAGCCATAATAAGCTATTGAACACCCACAAGTAAAACTGGGGCACAACACATCAACAAGACTAGCATGTGTAATCTATCTGCTTTATTCCTAAGCGATTTCCTCTGAGTTTTTCAGTTTTCATTACATTTATATCAGAAAGAGAGTTTATCCAGTGCCACATGATAGTATAAAAAGAATTAACAAACAAAGCAGAAGCCGTAGGTCTATCAACATCAAGATGTAATTCCTGATGCAAGACCAAAATAATCTTGAATTAAAAAAGATCTAAAACAATATTATCAGTAAAAACTATGAAGTACCACCGTACGAAGACTATTCGGTGTACCACAGCTTAGGTCATTAGAAAGTCCACTTCAGTAGTATTCGCAAAGATACCCCGGATTAATACAGTTCAACCTTCTTCATTTAAAAAACATATACTCAAACAACACAACTAGGAAGAGCGGAAATGACATATAGATAAATGAGATACTTCAACACAAATTCACTCGTTTAGACCAAATCTTCAAGTCTACTCTTTCAATGATTTTTCTAAAGTTCACCCTTCCCCTGGCTAACCTCTCATGCATCAAAGCAATCAATTGCATTGCTCCAAAACCAAAAAATCAACTGCATGAGTGGTTACTTAATGTAGAATACCCGCCCGAACAGCCCATTTCTCGATCTTGGCATCTCCTCCCAATCAAAACAAGTGTGCCATCATATACACACATACACTTTCAATCCAATCTGATAAGCAACACTTTGTATCAGATATCATAGTAGTAGTAGAGGAGTAGCGACGCTAGGCCCTCCTTACAAATGATTTCGTCGTAGTAAGTCATAACTACCCTCCAGAACTTTTTTAAAATAATAATTAAAACTTCATTTCGAATCCCCCTTTCTACACTCATTACATGGATTACTACAAATTAATCACATATAATAAATTTAGCTTCAATTACTCAACTTTTACATCATTTTCTTCAGTATCTACACTATAAAAAAACCGATTAACAAATTGGGGAGCAGAAACATGAAATTGACCAGAAATAATTACCAGTATTTGTATGTATTGTACAAATTTTGCTAGAAAACATATCAAATACTTTCATTTTTACTTGATTATTAATATGATAATTTTGATTTTAATTCAAATTACGGTTGTGAAAAGCTAATTAAATAATAAAACAAACTATAAATTAGGTACCTGAAACTAAAAGTCAGATTAAAAGCTTGGTTAACTTGCTGATTCGATGATTGGTAAGCGCGAGTAGACTTTTAGTTGATTGTCGTCTAAGAAAACAACGAAATAATTATAATGCTTCTAGGTTTACCCATTTTAATTAATCCCTAATCTGAGGTACATTTTGAAAGCAATTTCAATTAAGGCCAAATTTTATATGGCCCCTAAATTATTGTCAACCGCTTTATGTGAGCGATTGGATTTTTTAGTAGATCAGTTTATGTCTCGAATAACTTTTTAGATTAGTTTACCCCATAAACAATTTTAGATTAGTTTGACTCTTGTTTGATTTTTTATTAAGGGTAAAATTGGGCTTTCACATATACTAAATTGAGCACTCACATCAGTCACCTTATAACTTTTCCTAAAATACACTTCTAACCGTCACTTTTCTATTTTTTGTGTTCACTTTTCATCTATATACCTTAGCAGCTTTCCTATTATTCATACTAACTTAAAAAAAAATTAATTTTCAAATATGTCAATGTTTTTTTAAATTTCCAACAGCTATATTTTTCAAATTTTCTTTCATTTGCTCATTCCATTACTGAAGTCATTTCATTCATACATCATTCAATTCCTACATCATTCCATTTCATGCTACCAGACGCACCCTAATAGTTGACAATCTATACAAATTAAGCTAATAAATTTCTAATCTAATGGTTTGTGTGATCATAGCAAATTCTAAAGGGATTTCACGACCGGTGTGGATGTGAATTGCTCGGAAAGTGTCGGTTAAAGGTCAAAGGAGGCACTCGATGGTACCCTATGATGCAAATACAAGAGGTCATTAGGAGCGATGACAATCGAATGAAATTATGCGAAAGTTGGACGGATTTCGTAAGTGCCAACAACGTGGGATGGGGCGATATTTTGACGTTCGAAATTGACCTCGTTCGTAGTGTACCCCATCGCCCAATCTTCAATGTCAAGATATATGAAATGAATGCATGCCTGAAATAAACCATTCATAGTCCACCTAATTAGATTTGTTATTTGTTGTGTAAATAATAGTTAAATTAAACTATTCTCGATCACATTTTCATGGAGGGATCTTCGAATAGGATTATGTATGGTTTCCTAATTATTATTATGAATGATTATGTTCTATTCAAGTTGTAATACTTTTTTATTATTGTTTTTATAAATATTTATGTATCTTTAAATTGGCCTATTAAAGATTATATCCTATTTATTGAGGACTTAATAATTTTCAATTCGATTTATTTTTTATTCAATGTTCTCAATTTATAGGTATAAAAGTGGCTTGGCATTGGAGTCATATTAAAAATTTTCGACACCCAAGCAAATCTGGAGCCAGTTCTGGCGTCAGATTGGCGGCGGTGTTTATTTAATTTCTTAATAAAATAAATATACTAGTTTCAATTTTAATATTATCAAATATATTTTCGATTTCATTATATTTTGGCTTCGGAATGGAGTCGGTACTTATTTTATTATTTTGTAAGAAATTAAATAAATTAATAAGTCCGAAGCCATTTTGAAGCAATTTCGACACCAGTTTCAGATATATTTAAAATTCTAGGTTAACTTTCTTCCTGACGCCAATCTGAAACCAATCCAAAGCTCTTTTTGTGGCTTCAGACCTCTCCATGAAGCTAATATAGTGCATTTTCTAGTAGTTTATGTATGTCGATCAGACCAGTTTGCACACTACTCAACCTATATGAGATAATAATAATAATAATAATAATAATAATAATAATAATAATAATAATAATAATAATAATAATAATGAGAGGTTCACAAGGGCGCAGATAGATCAGAGGAAGTTATTTTGAAAAAAATAAATATATAGAAAATAAATATAAAATTTATTTCTCAAAATATTAAAAAAACTAATCAAATTTTTGCCTCGAAATAGAAAATAAAACAACCAACCATCACCTCATCATAGTGGAGTACATATTAATTAATTACTGAGTGGTTGGAGATTATTAGTTGAGTATCTTGATTCGTTTTCGTTAATTGAAATCCATTTATTATGGTTAAAACATGCATGGAAACGAGTGTGCATGCATCATCTGGAGATATGAAACGTTCAAATTCAATCATTCAAACCATTATTATTATTACTAATGTTTGTATGTATGTTAATCTTTTCATTATCTATATATAGTTTCCATTGCTTGTCATATACTTCGTATAATCGCTTTTATATAATATAATATTCACAAACGATAACAATGAGTGGTTTGATTGGGTACTTATTTGAAAAACTCTGCTCTTGGTTCTCAACTGGAGCTAAAAAATTGGTTGACTATCTCAACCACCTCGCAAAAGATGCTTGTGATTATGTCTCAACAACTGTTTCCATTAATCTTTGCAAGCTTAGAAGCATTTGGACTTGTATTAACGAACGCATCTCGTCTACACTTAATTGCGTTAAGGAAAAATGTTTTACTGGTATTCGGATTCTGATGAAATCGATTATTCAGCTCGTTGAATTGTTTAGTGAAGTTGTCGTCAAAATCATCACGACTATCGGAAATGTTTCAAATCGCGTATATAATTGCGTGATGCGTGTAGTGAAGATTCTCAGGAAGATGGCAATCGTTTCGACACAGGCTCCTATTCGGGACGTTTTATGTCTAATTGTTGCTATTATTCGGCTTTTCGTGAAACACAGGCACATTGATGTTATGGATGTCGATGAGATTGTTGATCTGGTTCAGGGTTTTTTGGAGGCTTTTGTTCTTTTAATTAGTATCATAAACTTGATTGATGAGGGATTGTTCAATGAAGATGAAGATGGAAAGAAGAAATAAATTTGAGTTATTCATAATTTGTATCATCGGTTGCAATATAATGTTGTTAGAAGGGATTTTCGGATCGGACCGGTTACGGTTCCGTATAGATTTGTTCCGTATAGAATTCCGTACAGAAAAATAATTACACAATAACTCATGAAGAAATAATAATTACATCTTCAATCCCCACTCCAAACCACCAATATTTGTATATTAACCCTTTACGGAATGTGTACGGAATATTTCTATAAGGCACCCTAACTTTCTACTGTTTTTTATATGTAGTTTTGTGTGTTGCTCTTGTTTTGATCAAGAATCTCTCCCAAGATGGTGCTCAATTTATTTATATATCTATGAAAGTTGATGTAGGGTCGGTCGCGACATTTTTGAATCGTAAATGGACTATAAAAATAGGACCTCTCATTATTCGAATCTTACATTTTCACTCTGGTGACGTTTTTTTCTCTACAGAGCATTTTGCTCACTGACGAAAAGAATGTTACATATTTTCTAAACAAACATTAAATTTGTCCCTTTTTCTCCACTTTCCTTTACTTTTACTCTTTTTTCATTTCACTTTTGTTTCTTTTTCTCTCATTTTTTGGTTCTTTCTTCATTTTTCTGTCTTTTTCTTCAAAAGTGAACTTTTTCCATCAAAAGGTCAACTTCCACCAAGACATCAAAAAAAAAAATGTTTAATTTTAAAAACTCTAAACATTTTTTCATATCACCTTCGATCGACAACCATTTCCCAAAAAACAAAGGGATGTTGAAGTGGAGATCGAAAAGACTCAAGAAGCTCAAATCGTGGCTGGGAAAAGGTTCGGTAAGTCTCCGGTTAGAAATCTCCAAGATAATTCTCATCTTGTTACCACATATAATAGTATTATCGACTTTTGAAATAAGGATGTCATATGATGGATGTAGATCCGCTTATTTTCGATATCGATGATGCTATTATCAGTCCTATCTGCAAATCTGAAAACTATTCAGATGAATTTTCAAAATGTTTACAACGGAAAAGGGGACTGTTAGAATCGAATTGTTTATTATCATATGAAGATCTTGTTTGGCCTTCTTTAAAAAATCAGAAAATTGTCGAGCAAGTGGAGGATGTTTTTCATAATAGCTCTTTTGGTCTCATCAAAGTAAGAGAGTCATGTTTGGATTTGATTGAAAGAGGTTTTCAGGGTAATGAATATGAGAATTTATCAAAAGTTTTCATCTTTGACTTCACTTTCGTTTTTTACTACATTTTGCCTCTTGATGTTTATGATTCATTCAAATGGTATTGTGTCACTTCTCAACGTAAAGATTTTTGCTTTGATTCCTCCATTTATGCTCTCTACTGTGTTCTCAAACTTTACGGCGGAATTGCAAAGTGTTTTCCTTGTGATCCGTGATCAAAGTGGAACTCAATTGGTAAGAAAAGGAAATATCTGGGAACCATATTTACTTATTACTTTGCAACTCTTGAGTATTTTGGGGTTCACTCTGTTAATCTCAAAGATCTTCAGAATGATTTTGAAGGCGACCACGTTACCTTGATGATATGGTTGATAGCGTGGATATTTGTTCTTTGGACCAATGATTGTTTTTACAAAGTTATGTAAGCACTCTTTGATCCTGAATATGTAGAAGATGTTTCTGTTTCGTCTCATGAGGATGATTGCAATCAATTGGAGCTTACTCTCAAGCACCTTGTTATCAAGGATTTTGTCAGAACATGGAAACAGGTTTGGGTGATTCATAGCTTGTTCACTGGGAGTTTGGAATCAACGCCGAAGAAAGCGAACGATGGAGACTTCAACCAGCTTGTGTCTCAACATCATCACTTCAAGAAACTCGGTAATCTCTTTACTCAGACTAATGAACTAGTTAATATTATGGATGATTATGCTTGTGATCAATGTCATTTAAATTGTCTAAGAAAATTACTGGTGGTTGTTTTCGTTCTTAGTAGACTCTCTACTAAGAAGTTTATTTTCAGTCGATCGACAATCTTAAAAAATGTTGGATTTCCCTTGACACCGACCACGGGATATATGATCCCGTCTGCTCATGTCATTTAAGGTTATTCATTCCGTTACTTCCTCTGTTTTTCGAGTACCATAGTAATTTTCTTATGCAATTAAACAATGCTAAAGCGCGAGCAGACACCATTCATGAGTTAATTTTTCTCGTTAGTATTTTGAGGAGTATTTAGGTCAGGAATAAGATCCAGACGTATGATGATGCCAACTCCATCTGCCATATTAGACTATCTTTTCTTTATGTCATGTTTATTGTTTATTTCAATATTTTTCCAACTGTTGAAGATCTAGTTGTCATAATGGCGACGTTTGATCTTATATGTTTGTAATTTGCTATCTCTATCTATCGAAAAAAAAATAGGGCCTCTCAAAATTGCATGGCTCCGTGCCAGTAGCGGAGCAAAGTTGGTTTACGCCTGTTCAAGTTGAACATGCATTTTTTTAAAAAAAAAGTATATTTATATGTATGTTGAGAAAAATTAATGTAAAAATTAACATTTAAATTTATATTTATATATATTTAAATATTTTGAACTGACACTTTAAAATTATATCAATTTTAAACAATTATTTTATCCAAATATTGTCTTGTCTCCAACTAAACGTCATCTCAGCATTGTCTTTGGTGAAGCCTAAATGCTCAATGAGGCTACCCACTTGGCAGTTGTTGATTGGACGATGTACAGTCGCAATGTTTCAACGGTTGTCTATGAAGACAAATCACACCCGGTCACTCCCAACATTTACAATGCTTCAACTAACCTGTTGATTGGATGACCAACCTTCACAATGCTTCAAATGTTGCCTGTAGAGATAAAGATCATTCCCAACATTCGCAATGCTTCAACTAACCTTTTGGTTAAAATATTCACTGAATAATATATTTGGTGTATTTAAATCTTGATTGTTCGTAACAATCTTAAGAACACGTTAAGAAAAAAATCATGTAAAAGTTGGTCGAAACTAGAAAATAACTTATGCAATAATATAAAAGTCAACATCTTCTCAGCAAGATGGCTAAAAAGATACTCCACAAAACCAAAATTTTAAGTTTCAATTTATTAAAGTTACTTAAACATACTGACATACAACTAAGTATCCTTAATCCTCCATGGGCACACAAAGATGTTACAATTGATTGGAACTTTGCAACCACTAGGAATTATCCATAAAAGAATCTGTGGGTTGGTCATGCCTTAACATACAAATTTGCTAATATCTAATTGACCACTCCATTGTCTCAATTGGTTAGATC
Organism: Echium plantagineum; assembly: GCA_003412495.2. Taxonomy (NCBI): domain Eukaryota; kingdom Viridiplantae; phylum Streptophyta; class Magnoliopsida; order Boraginales; family Boraginaceae; genus Echium; species Echium plantagineum. The sequence continues at coordinate 31,499,164 of CM016566.1, read as the reverse complement.
ATTGCAACCAATTGTGATTATCCATCAAAATGAAATCGAAATTGCACACAAACAATACAATAACCCACAAAAATTCGAAACTCAATTATCCAAGAAAAATCAAGAGTAAGTTAACCACTTCATAATCATAATTGGTTAGAAATTACCCAACAAATTCGAAATTATCCATGAGAAATCACAACAAACGAAATTACCCAACAAATTCGAAATTACCCATGAAAAATCTCATAATTCGAAACGCAATTGCACTCAAACAAACAAATTTACAATTACCCACTCAAAAGTAATTAGCCATAAAAATTCTAAACCAAATTCCACTCAAAGAAACAAATTTACTTAAAAAATAAAAAGTTTGATTTTTGTACCTTTTTTTCGAAACTGGTGGGGTTAGAGAGCTTGGTGGTTACAACGAAGGAGAAGAAGAATCGTCCGAGCAAGGAAGGAGAAGAAGCGTTGATTTTGTAGGGTTTGAGAGAAAAACATCTGCTTTGGAGAAAAGAAGGAGAAGAAACGTGTGTGGTGCCTGGTAGGTGTTTTAGAATTTCTTGGTTTTTATTTATTTTAATTGTGTTGTTAAGTTAAATGACAAATATAACCTTTGGTACTCCAATACCAATTTTTTTTTGGTACCGTAAGTCATTCTACTAAATGTGGACTCCGAGGCAACACTGGTTATAGGAATACTTAAAATATCCCTCGCCCTTTTCGCTAAAATCTTATATCTCCCCTCATTTCCTTTCCACCAAATTAAGGCATCAAAATTATCAACAAATGGATATCTAGATTCCTCAAGGTACAATTGCAAATCAGTTTTTTCATTCACTTCAGTTTCTATAGTTTGCATAAATGCCACAGTTACAAACAGAATTAATATACAAATTACAATATTATCATTCAATATACAGAATTAATATACATAATTAATAAACTAAAAAACAGTTACAAACAAAATTACGAACAGTTACAAACAGAAAAGCAGTGAATTATTTATAAAAAAAAAATTTATTCTATTAGGTTCAAATTACAATAATACAACAATACAAATACAAAATTATTCTATTAGGTACAAAAAACAGAATTATTCTACTTGGCTACTTTTATTAAACTAAATAAACCAGAATTATTTTTATCAAACTTATAAACCCTAGTTATATTTTATTAAACTGAATCGAACATGAAACCCTTAATTAATTTTGTTAAACTGAAATCAAAATAATTTTATTAAACTGAAATCGATTTTGAAAATTACAATACTTTTATTAAACTGAAATTAAACTCAATAAATCAAAAGCCCCAAATTTTATGAAAATCGAAACCCTAATTAATTTTATAAATCAAAACCCTAAATATATTTCGAACCCTAATCCAATTAATTGAAAACTTATAAATCAAAAGCCATAATTAATTTTGTTAAACTGAAATCAAAATAATTTTATTAAACTGAAATCGATTTTGAAAATTACAATACTTTTATTAAACTGAAATTAAACTCTATAAATCAAAAGCCCCAAATTTTATGAAAAATCGAAACCCTAATTAATTTTATAAATCAAAACCCTAAATATATTTCGAACCCTAATCTAATTAATTGAAAACTTATAAATCAAAAGCCCCAATCTAGTTAAAATCGAAACCCAAATAAAATCGAAACCCAAAACTTATTCAACATCACACACACACGACTCGGAAAATACAAACTATTATTGATTAATTATATATTTATATTCATACAAGTATAATATAACAATATAAAATACAAAGATTGTTTGAGACTTTGAGTCGATTACCTTCAATCGGACTCGGAAACTGAAACGAATGGGGGAGGGGGAGGGTTATTGGAATCCGACATTTCTTGGCCGATGAGATTTGAGAGAGTGAGAATCGAGAGGGAGAAGAGAATCGTCCGATGAGAATGAGAGAATCGAGAATTCAGAGAGACAGGAGTCGAGAGTGAAGGTGAGGCCGAGGCGTGAGGACTGAGGCGTGAAAGTGAGGGTTGTGTTTAGGATTAGGACTAGGGTTATATATTATATATGGATATTCAAATGGACTAGGGTTTAACTATAGTGGATTGATGTTAATGGACTGCTCATGTTAGTGGATCAGATTTTATATTGGCCGATCGGACCGCACTATTTCGCACCGTGCGGTCCGATCGGTCGAACTATCAATTTTACCGTTTGAGTTTGAGTTTGCATATGCGCACTGGACTGCGAGTTGCACTTTTTCGAGTCGAACAATGCGAATCAAGTCGAACTTTTTACGTTCGCTCACAACCCTAGTGACAGTCATTGGTGGTCTTAAGACGACAGGCTCTTGGTTAATATTCACCCTTCTTGAGACTCGAGTGACTGCAATCTGATTAACTTGTCAATTCTAGCATTACATAAGAACCATTCTAGCAATTTGATGAGGTTCAACTTTTTAGTTATCTGGTTTGAATATCTATGTCATATGGGGGACGTCACTTCGATAACTTATTGTAAAACTATGTGAAATGTATTTGTGTCATGAATCGACGTGATAGTTGGCACAATAGTGGTTTGAGAAGCTCCTCTATGGGTGTTGGTGATCTTTTTAGGTCATACAATGTTTCTGCTTGATGTACTATGATTGTTCACTTTCTTTTTGCTTGTCAAAAGTGTGAAACCATCCCACAGTTGATGATCACCTCACGACTTGTCAAGTAGGTTAACTGAAATTATCAAAACACCTCAATGTATGATTGTAGTTGGTAGGCCTTACACAATAGGAACGATATCGACTAGACGAGATCAAACATAACGGAGACAGATTGGAATTTCACATGAGGATGATGAGCCTTGTCTCATCATGACGCGGGGTGGTGAGCCCCAACTTGAAATAGTTTCCGATCTAGTGCCTTGGAGCTCGATGCCCCGAAAAAGCGCCTCATCGCGCCTACTTGAGATAGTTTCCAATGTTTAACGACGGAAAAAAACACTAGAAACCCAATATCAAAATTATGTCAATCTCTTCAATAGAATCATAAATCCCACTCAAGCTTCATCACATACATTCACGTTCTTCTCCTTCCGTTGGTTTAAGGAACTTCCTCAAATAATTATTATGAGCAAATTAAAACTTGTAATTTGGAATCATAAACATATGACTATGACATTAGTGATCATTATATTGATTCTGATTACGACTTGACCCTCTCCCAAATAAGAATATATTCTCACATTTGAAAATAAAGTTATGTTAAAAAATAGGGCAAATGGCTTGGTTGTTTTGGTTATGAACATAGTTGATTATTTATGTATCAGAAGGTATTGGCTAATCACTTATCTTTATATATCAGTTTTGGTTAGCATAATGACTATTTTTATATTGAACCATTAGTCACTACATCACGTGGAGTCATGTGACTATGAGGCAGGAGCAATTTAGTAATTCCACATATAAACTTTCACACTAAATTAAATCATAAATAAAGTACAATATGCTAATACAAATTGGGACTGATTTATAAAAATATGTGATTAACTAGGAACTTTTGATATGTAAGTGATCAATTGAGTCCATAACCCAAACATAAGTGATATAAATTATCCTCATTAAATACAATTGGGGCAAAAGGATTTACAAAACAAAATTATACCATTAAATTTGAATTCACAATTTGTTGTACTTAACGATCTATCGATAGAAGGGGTGATGAGCTGGGATATTTTGGTATAGGATTTCTCTGGAAAAATTTAAAAATATACAAAATAGGGTTTCCCATAATCCATGTGGTGGCAGGTCTGAGCTAAATTACTAAATTTATATGATTAAGATTTTGAACAAAAAAAAGGCAAATGGCTGAGATGATCACCTATGTTGGGGTTATGCAATTGACCATTATGTATCATAAGTGGTTGATGATGAGTAGTAAATTAACCTCGAAAGTACACGATTCGTACAATAATATAGCGAGGACCGAAGCACAAAAGTTGATTATATAATTTAATTAAACTAGTTCACTATACTAGGAAAGTTATTAAACAGAAATTGGATTTTATGTTTAGTTATTAAACTAATGCAAATAAATAAAAGAAGTATTAATATATGATTTTGGTTTGAAGGGAAAATATTTCATCAATAGAATCTCTGCTAAACATTTACTATCTAAATTATCAGTTATATTTTGCGTCAGATTTACCGTACGGATCGTGGAGTCACCGAGTGCCCCCAAATTAACTAAAATCCTATGACGTGTAAGCGAGTTAATTAAATTTGAAACCTGAAGAGCAAGGAAATCTATTATGAACCAATTAATTTTCTGCATACTTCCGTGAAACAAATTATCAATTCATTATTAAAGAGATCTATTATTTCCTTCCATTTGGACGGCGGCTTAAGTATAATTATGAACAATGATTAATACAAGAATTAAATTAACTAGAGTCAATCGAATAGCCTAGTGGAAAAGACTCTTGCTAGTGACCAGAAGGTCTTGGGTTCGAAATTCACTTATCGCGAATTTACAAAAAAGAAAAGAAAAAAAAGAATTAAATTAACTGAAAATAAAGATAAATAAATATAAAGCATTCGAAAGTATATGATTACACCAAATTCCAACAAATTTTTGAATGAAAACATAAATAAAAAATTACAAGATAGAACCACTTCAAAAGACATCGATCAACTAAATACGTAACTACTACTAACTAGTACTACCTCCAATCCAAAATTAGTGGCTTTTTAGGATTTGCACAAAGATTAAGAAATAAAAAAATATTCTTCCATTGACATTTTTACCCTTATTTAAGTCACCTTGGAAATGATACTCCAAATACATGCAACTAATGTTATTAAATTTGATTTGAGTTTTTTTAATGTAAGTAGGGGTAGTAAGGAAAAAAGTGATTAATTTTTCATTGGTTTATGTAATGTGATATTATTTTTGGATAATTTAAAAATAATTAAAAAATCACTAATTTTGGATTGGAGGGAGTAGCTAGTAAGCTGCTCTCCGTTTCTATTCATCTTGCACTTCTAAGGAGGCCGTTTGGTCTTATTCTGGGACAACCATATCTCTTACTTCCTCCTTTATATGGAGAATATGATAGGTTATTTGACCTATTTAATGGGGCCTCACATCCATCTTCATTATTGTCTTCGAACTTTCTAATATTTATTTATATATCCTTATTTGTTGGAAATTTATCATTTTTTATTCAATATTCCTATGAAAAAATAAATATAAATAAATATTGCATAATTGTCAATTAAATAATGAAAGATCATAAAATATATCAATTTAAACACGTAAATACCAGTAAAATACATGACAAATATGTTCTAGTCAAACTCTCCCGCGCTTAAATCATCGCTTGTCCTTAAGCAAATTAGGTCAAACTTAACCACAATGCAAGAAAATGAACTTACTTGTCTAGAAGTCGAAAAATCCGTATCAGTGGATTAAAAGAACAAGTTCAACTCAATTCGGATCATGACCCAAAATCCGTATCATAGCTCAATCTAGCTCATTTCATCCATCAAGGGATATTTTGTTCAATTGTGATTTTTCATCTTTCTTAAGTGAAATTTAGTAAGGGTACTAGAGGTTTTAAATGGTATCGCTAGAAGGAATTCATTGTCGGGTTAACATTGAATTGTTGAAATCCTAAATCGAGGCTTTGGGTTTCTAGTATGGATAGCTAAAAATTTGAGATGATTGCGTGTATCGAATTCCGAGGAATTCCTTCATATTAGTGATCATTACCCAAATCCCGAGGTTGGACAATCGAAGGTCGAGCAGTACGTAAACCGAAGCTAGCTAAAATCACTAAGCAATTTAAAATCATTGCTACTTTGGAGAGTAGAAGGATGTTTCCAAATTGATTCAAGAGTTGGTAAAAACACGTTAGCAGTGTAGTGAGCCATTTTTAATTTACTTCAATATGTTAAAGAGTTTAAGAACGTAAAATCTTTGACTTCATATGACATTGGAAGAACATAGTTTGTACACATAACAAATAAAATAAATTACAACCATCAAACTATGAAAACAAAGACTCCTGAATTGTTACATATTCCTACATTAGGATATGCAGGAATGACTAAGGACTATAGAGAAAGTTTAAAGGGATGTATTTTTGTCTCTTTAGATAAGAAACAAACAAGCAAACATATGATACATAGAAGCATGATTGTTTTTACATACAACATAGGCTTTCTAATAGTATATACAGAGTGAATTAGATTACAAAATTGGTCATATCAGAAACAAATAAAATCATGTTGAGCTCATTCTTTGCTTAAGCATTTGTTGTCCTAAATACCTGCAATAAAAGTTGAAGGAATGCATAAATATTTTGAAACAGAGTCCTTCAAATTTCAATTTAAGGAATAGGAGGGACACGAATGAAACTTACCGCCCTAGCAGTAGAACACTAGCCTGTGGATTAGTTCCGGGTGATATGGGGAAAACCGAGCCATCCACAACTCTGAGAGATTCAATGCCTATGACCCTGAGATATGGATCGACTACTTTTCCCACCAGACAGCCACCATGATAATGCCAGATGGTGCTCAGTGTGCGTCGACAGAACTCTCCCATTTGGTAATCATCTGACAGATCAACTGGCAAAGCTGGACCAACGAATCTAAAATCTTGACTCCCTAATGACTGGTGGAACTTGAAATTCTCCATGGAACTACTCCGCAACACTTGAGCTATTATTCTGGTTCCATTCATACACCTGTGGAGATCAGCAATGTTACTGAAATAGTTGAATCTGACGATGGGGTTTACCCTGACATCTGTGGATTCTAATCTGAGTGAACCAGTAGAAAGAGGGCCAGTAAACTTTTCCATCAGCGTTGCTACAGTGAGATGAAGCGGGGAATATGGAACCCTAATGAAATCCGGAAGAGCAGAGGAGGCAAACGGAATGTAATTGGATGTTGCCTCAAGATAGGTCCCTGATTTAGTGATACCTACAACTTGGATCAGAGAATGATCAAGACGATTTGGTGGCACAATTGAGATCCCATTCCTAGGATTGTCGTACATAAACTGACCAACATAAGGCAAATGAGTGGTAAGTGGAATTCCCATGGAGGAAAGGTAAGACTTTGGTCCGATCCCGCTCAAAAGAAGCAGCTGAGGACTCCCGAGAGCCCCTGCAGACAGCAAAATCTCACCCTTCTCTCTCACCATAGCTTGGTGATAGTGCCCCAACCGATCACGAAAAACCACCCCAGTCGCTGCCTGTTTCAACCCATAATAGGCCCTAGATGATTTCACAAGAACCCTCTCCACATTAGCATGCAAAACAATCCTAATATTATCCGGATTTGCATAACTCAGAAGATCCACAGCACTGAACCTGGTGCCATTGTGATCGAAAGTAGAACCACCAACTTTGGTTCCAACAACATGGTCCAAATTGAAACCATGGAAAGGGTACACCCCAGCCTCCAATAACCCATCTCTAATAGCCAGTTGCCAACTATTTAATATAGGCGTAAAGACGATAGCTCTTTCCACCCATTCATAAGACTGATTAACCACTCCCATATCCCAATCAATCCCTGATCTCCCATAGAACTCTTCGTCAGCTCTACTATAAAACCCGGCATTAATGGCACTACTGCCTCCAAGAACCCGACCCCTGGCATTAGGAACACCATCTTCCGAGGTAAACGCCTGTGTTGGTGAATCGTAGTCATCGACTTCTGTTATTGCAGTTAAAAACCCTTCTTGGGTCATCAAACTAGGCACCCTATCCGGCACACTCCCTCTTTCAAGAACAAGAACTTTGTATTTTTCGGACAATGTCGCTGCCAATGGACAACCAGCAGTACCACCCCCTACTATTATGTAATCATAGTAATCTTCTGATGGAAACTCTGTTGCATTTGACACAAATGGCAGACCACTAGTACCTGTCATAAACTCAATTTATTAATCTAACAAAATTACCATAACATAACATTCAAAAGCATGCATAAAAAAACCCAAAAAGGCATTTATTTTTATGGCAAATGACACCATCAATCACAAACGTTTACGAGAATTAAAATTGATAAAAAATGAAAAATGCCCAAAATTTGTTTATCATGAAACAGAGTACTAAACTGATAAAAAGCCAATCTTGAAACGATCATAAAACAAAAACAGACAAAAATAATGAACAAATGCATGGTTGAATGCATACTCTCTTGAGAATGAGCTATTGGCAGAGAAACAATAGCCATTGCCATTATCAAGAATCCATGATTCTTCACCATTTTTTGCATCTTTATTAAGAAGCAATACTTTTTTCAGTTTTACAAATTTTTGTATCTTCTTCTGAGTTGAACTCTTATTTGGTTTCTTGGTGAAGAGAAGTTGGTCGGAAGTTGGTAAATGTGAATTGCAAAGATTATGTGGAAATTTAGTTCAATAATCTTTAGGTTTCAGAGTTTTTTATCACCAATCTTTTAAGCTGACTTCAGTTTCAGGTACCTAATTTATCATATTAATAATAAATCAAGTAAAAACAGAAGTATTTGATATGTTTTATATCTATAATTAAACAACAAATACAAATACTGGTAATTATTTCTGCTCAATTGCATATTTCTGCTCCCCATATATATATATATACGTTAGGTATTATAAATACATTCTGCATTTTGAAATTTATATGATCATTGGTGGTCTTAAGACGAAAGGCTCTTGGTTAATATTCACCCTTCTTGAGAACTATGTGAAATGTTTTTGTGTGCTGGTGGTTTGAGAAGCTCCTGTATGGGTGCTGGTGATCTTTTTAAGTCTATTTTAGGAATCAAACCGGGGACAATTTGCACACATGATTCACATTTCGAAGAACCATTTGTACATCGTTCCCATTTATAGGGACCAACATGCAACAATCGCCACTCATTGTGAACATTTCGGAAATGACTTCTTATCCATGTTGTTTTTCTCTTGTCCAAATATTGCTTCAGTAACAATTACTAGTAATATACAGCAGTGAATTCAAAGTTGGAAAACTCAATTTATTGATTCACGTTGATCTTACACTTTGCATAGACATAGGAGGAATACCTTGTTCATTCCTAAAAATGTTCAAGGGATCAATTTGTGTCTTAGCAGCAACCAATCTATCATAGTTCCCTAAGAAATATTTCTCACCCCAATGCCTAGCTTTGTCGACGGCGTCAGTCGATGGAGCGACTGTTTCTAGTGAATTCATCAGTCCGAGGTCAAGATCGAGGTAGTTGACATAGGCGGCCCTCGGGGACTTGGAGACGTAGGGGGCCATTGAGTTATAAAATCTCCTAATCCACTCCATATAAGCATTACTTCTTAAATTGTCATTCTCATTCCATTCCACTAAATACTGTATTGAGAAAAGATTCCCTACTCTGTGTGGGAACGCAATCGAATCACTGCTTATTCTCTCCATTGCTCCACCGTAAGGATCAAAAACCACGTACCCTTTCGGCTCCTGCTCGAGTATGTCTATCGCATACCTAATTGCATAATAAGGCATCAGAGCCGTGACATAGTCAGATTTCGCCTTGAAATAATGTTTGTCTTTGAAATACCGGTCTTTTAAATCAGCGACAGAACTCCCATTTTCGAGTCCTGAGAAAAATAAAATGGACTCTATCCAACTCATTTCATGGCAGTCTTGGTCTGTTACACTTAATTCAGGGAAGGTTTCGGCCAGGACTGAGAGCGCTTCAATCCTGGGGCCTTGATAGAATCCCTTAAATGTAGAGGAAATCGAGATAGTTTTCGTTTCTGGCAAACTGGCCCCAACGAAAGCTGATAAGTAGAATTCGTCGTTCAGCTTTGGAGCAACACTCTGCCATTTGTGGATTAGTTTTGCTATGTCATTTTTTGTTCCAGGTCTGGATACTATGAAACTGGTTACAGTTTTCGGTACTTCTACTAATTGAATTTTCCAGGCATATATTACACCAAATACTCCCCCACCTCCTCCTCGGATGGCCCAAAACACTTCTTCTCCCATTGCTTCACGGTCTAATAAACGCCCGTCTGCAGCAATAAGAAGTGCATCGACAACATTATCAGCAGCAAGGCCATACTTTCTGGACAACAAGCCAAACCCGCCTCCTGAAATGTGCCCCCCGACTCCCACTGTTGGACACGAACCTACAAAGTGACGGATTAAAATTTAGTATGCATTAAAAATAATAATACATCAATATTAAAAATGTTTCACGTTTCATTATTCAACCTGCTGAAAATCCGTAGTGCCCTCCATTCTCAGCTATGGCAGAGTACACCTGCCCAAGCGTTGCACCCCCTTCCACCCACGCCAGTCGAGATTCAATATCCACCGTCACCTCATCCAGCTTCATCATGTCAATAATCACAAAGGGGGATCCATCCTCTGAAATCGATGAAGTCCCCTCGTAGCTATGCCCACCAGACCTTACTCTAATCTCCCACGACCCTTCCTTACAACACCTCACACTGTTTACAAGCTCCTCTTTCCCCTGCGGCATTATAATCGCTATTGGTTTGGGGACAGAGGCCTCAGCAAACCTTAGATTCTGTAGCGAGAAGCCGAGTTTATTGTAATAAACACGCGTGTCCTCCTCGTCACTGTTCGGGTTTGGATACAAAGTGAAGTTGCTTACGTTGTACTGCTTCAGACAGGAAACAACAACCTCGGATGGTAATTCAACAGAATATGATTGAACAAACACAAAAGTCATTAACAGTATCATCATTTTTACTACAACTAAATTCATTAGTACAATGATTTGATTTGTTTTCTTGAAATTTTCATCATCAACTAAGCCAAAAATGATGTTATATAGGTATAAAGATTACATTACGTTTGGGTTGATTAATGTGATAATTTTATTTAATAAAGATTACTATAATAACATCCTTAACCACTACTTTGTTTGTTTGTTCTCACTCTAACTTGTTACCAATTAATAAGACAGAACGCAGCATCTAAGAGTGATTAGCCGGCCTTGGCTTATCTACTCAAAAACAACTATGTTTTTATTTCTTTCACGAATTAGTGATGAGAGTATGAATACATTGTTGTTACAAATATGAAATAACGAATACATAATCTCTAACTAATACTCCCTCCGTTCCTAAAAGATTGTCACATTTTGACTTTTGTGGTCAATTATAACAAAATTTGATCACGAATTCTCACTAAACGAAAAGAAATAATATAGTCTTGTGGGACCTCGTTAGATTCGTCTCAATATATATTTTTGAAATATCAACTTATTATAATTTTTTTGCATTTAGAATAAGAGATATTTATATTTTAAATCGTGTTTTATTGACCACCAAAAGTCAAATGTGACAATCATTTAGGGACGGAGGGAGTAATTAATTAGAGCGAAATATGAGATAAATTGTCTTGACTCTTCTTTTCTTCAACACGGTTTGTATATGGTTTAGTATGTGTCAATATTTTAATTTTTTGTAATGATATTATTATAGTTGATAAACAATATGTTGTATAATTCAAAGAAATTTGTAATCGAAATATTGTTGTATTATACAAAAGTAAGTATTTTTTAATACTCCCTCCTTTTTTATATAAGGTTTTAGACTCTTGGTTTTGTTTATTTTTTTTTGTAAATTAGCGATGAGGTGAGTTTCGAACCCAGAAGCTTCTGATCACTAGTAAGAGCCTTTCCCACTAGCGATGAGGTGAGTTTCATTGAACTTATCAACTAACTAATAATATAATAACAATCAATAACATTTTACATTCCGAATGTTCTTTTTAACTACTTTTATTTTTTCTTAATTCATATAATGCCTAAAACGTCGTATGATAAAATGGATGGAGTAAAAGGTATGATAACGTGGCTAAATAGTTGTATCTATATGTGTAAAATATTTTGTATATTATAGCTTAAGTGACAAAATTGTGAAAATACCACTCTTTGAGTCCACTATTTGCTAGAATAGACAAAACTTTTTTTTATTAAGAAATTACCATACTTTTGCAGTGAACTGACTAAATTACCCCCGTGTGCCTTTATATTGTTAGACCCACCTTTTCACACTGCATTATTGAAAATTTCTCTCTCACTCTAAATCTTTTATTCTACCAAAACCTTTCAACTTTCTATCTCTAGAAATTCTACCAAAATCTTCGAAGGTTTGAGCTAATATTTTTCAATTTTGGGTAAGTATATATATTAAAAACAACATAATTGTGAATAACATTTATTTTTTGGGCCTTTAAAGATGTAAAGTTTAAATCTTTTTCAAATTAGTTGAGTTAAAATCACGTTTTTCAATATAGGTGAGTTAAAATCACGTTTTTCAATTAGTTATATACTTTATGTGTATTACGTTTTTGTTATTTGAAGATTTTTTAACAAAAGTTTGAATCTTTACGATTTTTATGGGTATATGGGTAAGTTTGCATACTAAAAATTTTAGATTTATGTGTAAAGTTTGTTTTTTGGTACTTTAACGTTATTTTTCGAACAAAAGTTTGAATCTTTTTAAATTGAGCAGAAGACTTTGGGTTTAAATAATGTGTAAACTATGAATTTATGTTCTATGTGTGTTATGTGTATGTAATTTGAATATTTAATGTCGTTTTGTAATAAAAGTCTGAATCTTTGGGGTATTATGTTGATATAGTTTCGTTTTCTAATAATTATAACACTTTATAATCAAATATAATTGATTATAACATTGTATAATAAAATATAATGGATTATAACGGTATACTAAATTATAATCGAGCATAGCACGTTATAATGTAATATGTCATTTATGTGTAGTTACAACTAATATAATTTGTTTAATATTGAAATATAATGTTGATATTATGATACATACTATTATAATTGATTATAATCCAATGTAACACGTTTTCATTGAATGAGAAAATTTGAATTTTAGTTTAATTATTTTAGGGTGAAGAAATTAGAGAGTTGAAGTTCTATGTTTTGTACTAATTCTAATACACTCATCAAATTTCTATGGTTGTATCCTATTTATGTGCAATTATTTTTGCTAATTAATACGCAATGTATTAACATATCAATTGTTTGTTAGTGTTGAACTCTGTAACATCAATTTGGTGCAAAAATTAATCGTTAAGATAAATGATAAAGATAAATCGTGATAATTTTGAGTTCATTGTGAATTTCAACCGATTAAAACGTATTATAATAGATTATAATAATAGTCATTTCAACCCAAGAAAGTTGTCTAATACTATTGATTTTTCATTAAGGGTAAGTTAGGTAGTTCACCTTAAAAGTGTGGTACTTTCTTCTGGCAAATAGTGGACTCAAAGGATGGTACTTTCACAACTTTCTCAGCTTAAATAGTAAGTTTTTTTAATATTATTGTAAAATAGAAGCATGTAATATATTAATATAATATCATGTGAATAGTGTAGATGAATTCCCACTTATATATGGTGTGATTGTAATTATTTTAAGACTTACAATTGTGTCCCTAAAAAATACAAAAAAATAACTAAAATTAATTAATACATTTTAATACTGGGTCAAGGCCCGTCAATAATCATAATAGGCTATAGCTATGGATTATTTCATTTGTCCCGCCGGCTTGGTCCCATATGTTCTTAGGTTTGGAATTGATGAGGACAAACTTATCCGTCTTATGTTATAATTTTGAGAAAAAAATGTTGGAATGGTCCCAGTAAATATTTGTAAGTTGTATTTCAGTTCCAGTAAACCGTTGATTTGCTAAAATAGTCTCAATAACTGACAAAAATGATGCAGTTTATTCCTTAATTTAACTTGAAAGTTAAAAGTAGATGACAATCTATGAAAATTGATTGATTTTGGGGCAAAATTGGATATGTAGCCTTACTTTAAATAAAAACAGAAGTTCGTATAATTTGGGACAAAACAAAAAGTTAAACACACATATAGTACATATGAAGTAGATGAAGATGGTGAGAAGATGATGAGAAAAGCATTTTCTCTGAGAGGAGAGATCGTGAGGAGATGTATATGTGTGTTTAATTTTTTATTTTGCCCCAAATTAAATGAAAGTCTTGTTTTTACCTAAAGTAATGCTACATATTCGATTTTGATTCCAAATCAATCAATTTTCATGGAATCCTGTCCATTTTTAACGTTCCACTTAAATTATGGCCTAAATTATATCATTTGTACTAATTACTGGGACCATTTACTCCCACCAATCATACACTAAGATCAAAGTGCAACTTGCACTTATTTACTAGAACAATTTGACAACATTTTTGATGGAGCCCTAAAATTTAGATTTGGGCCTCGTTCGTACGAGCACTAAATTATTTTGCTTAGGCGGGCCTTGCCCGTACGTCTTAAGATTGGCTCATCTGATGGGCTGACATGTGCGTTGAGGAGTATGGACTCCTCGTAAGATGATGAGAAGTGTCCAGGGGGCAAAACGTGCCGAAAATATAGTCCCGGGCCGAAACGGGCCAAAAATATGGTCTCTGGGGCGAAAAGATTGTCGCGGGCGAAATGTGGCGAAAATATGGTCCCGGGTCGAAATGTAACGAAGATATGGTTCGTGGTCGAAATGGCCCTAAAAAGGCCTGGGTTCAAACGAGCAGAAAATATGGTCCAGGATAGAAAAGGGCAGGAAATTTGAAATTGAGGGTATTTTGGGAAAATGTTATTAAAAATTAATTAAATATGACAAGTTTAGATATATGAAATTTTGGCAAATGTCCCACTCTTTAGGGATGGAGAGACTAGGGAGAATTATTTACTTGAGTTATAAATTGCTTTCAATAGTTGTTTATCTATCATTAATTTGCACATGTTAAGAAGGCAACAAAAGAAAATAATTCATAATTAATTTGCATTTGAAGTTTGATATGGTATAATTTTTTCAGTTTATTACCTTATATATGATTGTTGGATTTTATTTCTATATTCAATGTTTAACATGTGCGTAAAAACACATTTTAGAAAAACCCTCAATCTTAAACTTTCTTGATATTATAATTTATTCTCTATTTTTGTTTTATTGAAAAGCCAATTTCTTTTTTCCTCAACAAACACATCTCCGAAAGTTCTTATTGGTAGTAATTCTAGTGATCTCTTTCACATTTTCAATCTAATCAAAACCAAATTTTTATTCAATTAACCTATGAACTTTACTATCAATATTGTTGATTCGGTGAACTTGCCTCAAAGTATGAGATAATTTCTTTCTCTTAATCCATTTAACTTATTTTATGTGTTATAGTATTGTACTATTGTATGTGATGACCTCTTTTGACGGATAAAATCATCTATATGATGAGTCCCCAAACTCGGCTACTGGGTCCGTTGCTTTATGCGGGCCCTAGATGGGTGAATCAACGTTCTGCTCTAAACTGGGCGATACGTGAACCAACCTCGTTGATATGGCTTTCCTAGAGTATCCACTAAGATTCCTTCTAGATCCTTTCAAAGCCAGATCTCCGTAATCAATATCACCGACCGGAAAGCGTGGCCGGGGACCGACCACAAATACTCCGATGCTTAAGTCAGTTCAGGATCTTAAGGGAGAGTCAAATATCAAATCACTAGCATTTAGTACTTGGATTAGAAATTTCCTCCATTGGCTAATAGTACAGTACTATTTATAGATTACTGGAGAGAGAATGAGTGTAGCTTTGGCTCTTAAGATGGTGACACTTGTCACTATCTCAACGGTGGAGGATACCATGAGAGAGAAGGTTCGGCCCCTTGATTGGGCCGGCCCGTGTAGGCCAGCTGGATGGAATCTGGTTGTACTGGGTTAGTACAATATTGGATCTTATAAATATTGGACCTCATCATTGCCCCCATTTATCAGTGCGGTGCTTACACCAGTCTGATTGTCCTCGCATGTTTCATGAGCGAGCCTTATCAGATAAATCCCGGACTTACGAACCAGTTCCTTACTCATCTTTGGGATATTAGGAATTACTCCACGTGTACGGCATTTGGACAGTGGACATTGGGTGACGTGTTCCCTTGGCTTTCTATAAAAGGTACTTCAAACGCTTTCACTTGTACTTTCCCTTATTCACTCACCCTTCTTCTTCTTTTCTCTGCAACTACTCTCTGCCAAACACTTCACACTTGGTCTTTTTTCGGATATTTTTTGGTGTAAACAACCGCAACTCATCTTCAATCATTATCTCACTTAATCCTTCTTCTTCTTTCTTGATTATTTCCCGTCTTGCCTTGGAGTTTCCGTAGGTAAGAGTGTGTTATGTTGGTTTCTCCTTTTCTTTTGTGTTCTAAGATGATTTGAGGAATCTGAGTATCTTTGGTAAGTGTTAATCTCCTGAAGCTAGGCCCTATTTGGTAAAATATGAGTCATCTTTACGTATTATGTCTCAAAACTTCTCAATTTTGATTTTACATTTAATCTGCTAAGGATTCTCTTCCTATTCTGCCATGCTTGATACCTCCAATTGTTCTTCTTATGTTTGTCTCAAATCTCCCCTTTGATTCTCATTATCTGAACCTTAATCGTGTTTAGGGTTTGTGTCCTTTTACCTTCCTTGTTTGTGACCTTTCGGTTTCTTTCTAAATAATTCTGTAGTTACTGAACCGTCTTGTCTGTAGGTTTCTCTGACTTTTGGTTTTCCCGCCCATTTTTAATGACTTTTCGATTACTGTGCAGGTATTGATATGGATGGCGAAAACTAGAACGCGTATAAATCCAACGATGAGCTCGTTATTCAGACGGGTTTGGATAATATGACTCTCACCCCGCTAACGATCTTGGTGGAAGAAACCCAGCGGGTAAGTGTCCCTCTCGAGGTCCTTCAACATTATCGGTGGTTGGCCTCGCACGGGGTATCAACTACGATACTTCCGGAGTCCGACCTTGATCCCATTCACATTACTCCCTTACATGACCCCTTGTCTAGTGTCCCCACTGACCATTTACCCTTGCGAGCTGAACCTCAGGATTCAGATGAGGACCCTGAATTTGCAGCACGTTTGAGTGAGGGTCCTCCTCCATCCCATATTTTCCCAACTACTCCGGACGTCATTCCTGTCTCTTTTGCCTCTGAGGAAGCTGATATGATGCAGGTGCACATCTCGACCAGGGGGTTGAGTGTTCTTCTACGGGGAGACTCAAACGCAAGGTTCCTCATGACACCGATGACGAGGTGGAAGAGGTTGTAAATGAGCAGCCATTCTCGAAGAAGAGTAAAGATGATTCAGACTCTTCCCCCGCCCCCCAAGGTAAAGTTCCCAAATACCTTCAAAAACCTTGGTCTAATTTAAGCACAAGAGACCTTAAGAGATTTCGAACTTATTTTTCTATCCCGGGGCGGGTTAGAATGAGAATTCCTTCCTCCGATGAAGACCTTACCAGTTACCATACAGAATGGACACCGATGTATATAGAAGCCTTTAACTTCGGGATGCGTCCTCCGTTTTCTCGTTTCTTAAATGACCTCTTTTCAACTATCCCCGCTGCTCCTTGTCAATTACATCCCTATGCCTGTGCCACTTTAACCATTTTTCAAGTCGCATGTGCTATAGTAGGTATTCCTCCCTCGCTGCCTTTGTTTTGTACCATGTATAGGATGTCCCGTGCCCCTAGCAGGGTGATATACTTCTCTCCCAAACCTACTATGAACTTCCTTGCTACCCCTCGACCTGTACGTCTAGCCGACAACCGTTGGCACAATAAGTGGTGTTTGGTCAAAGGGGGAGTAGGACCAGATATTCCCCTTACACGTATTGATAAATTCAAGCAGAAGGGATTATGTAAAATCAAGAAAACTGGTGTCGAGGTTGACCAAGTAGCCCGACTCCGAACAACCATTTCTGATCCTTATCCTTGGCCCCTTTATTGTGATGAGGGCTGCCTCATCCTTGCTAACCTAGCCAATAGGAAGTTCGAGCCCATTCCCGGGGTAGACACGTCTTGGGGTATATTATTTCCCTCTTCGTCCCCATTCCTTGGACTTTTATCAATGATGTCAATAACTCTCTTCTATCTATTTCTATGCAGAGTCGGTGTTGGTAGCTGCGGCCAAATCTTTCGACCCTAGCAACGTGGACTTCGCGGCCATGTTGGGGGGGAGACGACCATTGCTGGCCAAGGCGGTGGTTTTTGTGAAGGAAACTCTGGAACCTAGACGGCTAATTGCCCCCTCGGGAGCCGATATTCCTCCTCTTGCGATCCCCTCAGGTAATGCGGTTACCGTAGCCGCTGAGGGCTCCGGGCCCAGAGACGATGTTCCTGTCAACCTTCATTCCCTTACTCCTCTTGAACAACCTCGGACTTCTGAGCTGGAAAAACAAGTGTCTTCTCCTACCCGTCTTTCTCCTCCTTCAAAAGCTAAGGGAAAGATGATTCCGTAAAACCGACCCCAATCCTTGGGTGCCCCTAGTATTAAAGATCGGACCGTGAGTTCTAAGGTGAACTATTGCGAAACCCCTTACACTCTTCTTGGTGGGGTATTAGTGGATCCCAGCTTCTCCTGGTCGCATGTTGACGATGCCTTTCATTCCCTTAAGCCTTTCATGGTGAAGCCTCTAGGGACGCCTCTAGATGAAGCGTTGGATGTGCAACAAGAGGTTGATAAGATGATGAAGCATCATCTTGCGGTAATTTATTTCATCTTATTTCCTTGTCCTACTGGATATCTATGTATTTCTGACTTCTTTTGAGGCGCAGGCTATGAACGCAGGTTACGCCGTTGCTCATCATTATGCCAACGGGCTGAAGGACTTCCCCAAACTACAGAATAAGGTGGCTAGGATGGAGGAGAAGCTCTCGGAGGGCGACAAAAAGGTTTCTTCCTTAATCGCTGAAAAGATTGATGTAAAGAGAAAGACGGACTCCCTTACTTCCGACCTCAAGGCGGTTTCCAACGAAAAGGATGCCCTGAAGAAAGAGTTGGCCACTTTGAAGGCGGCTTCTAAAGATGCCCTCAAACAGAGTTCGCTAGCTCGGAAGCAACTGAAGGAGTCAGAAGTTCTGGCAGCGGCTGCTGAGAAGAAGGCCACCCTTTATGAGGCCGAGGCTCGGGAGGCTGTTGCGTCCGTGAACCCTGCCGTGGATAAAACCATGCAAGATTTTATCAATAGCGAGGCTTTGGATGATTATCTTGGCGTGCAGGTGGTGCGCATTATGGGGGAGTTCATAGACTCCTGAGCTGTTACCGTCCCCGAATTGCCTCTCCTTCTCGAAGCTTACCAGACCGATAACTTTAAACCCTCTTGGTTGAATAGGGCAGACTAATGTATCTATTTTATCTCTGCCTTGTAATTTTGAACATCTTCAGAACATCTCTTTGAATCACCTTTGTTTGTTTATGAAATATGAACTGCTTTACGTCTATTATGCTTACTATTACTTTCACCCCCTTGGTTGCCCCCTGTACGTTGATGGAAGTCTTCCTCCTGAAGTCTTGTACCTTTGTACATATAGTAATAGTGTTATGACCAAATATTTTAAGTTATTTATAACTTTGTAAAATTATAATTATATAACTTGTAAAATTAATATATGAACTTAATTAATAATAACTAGATGTTTGTGCACAGTTCAACCTGTGCGAGTTCGGTTATTATATTAAAATATATATTGTTACATTAATTTTTACATGAATATATGATGATAAATATTTGTTGTGAAATTCAAAATATGTGTATGATAAAAATGGTTAAATAAATATACATTATATATAGGTAACTATTTTATTTTTAATAACTATGCTTAAATAATTTAATGTATAAAATAATAATAGGCCTTTGCAAATTTCAAAAAAAGAAACTAAATGGGAGTTAGTATGTAATTTAAATATGTGTCACTTGCTTATTGGCTAAAAAAGAACATGGGGCTTCACTCAAAGAATAACTAATTCCCCCCTTCCCCAATTAAATATAGTGTAGATATAAAAGTGATTATCAATTAAAAATAGTAACAATGATTTGTAATCAAAATATTACAGTGGATCATCAATCTATTCACGATCGTGGAGTATGTGCGTCTTCTAGAAGAGAAAGACAAGTTAAAGTAAAACGTTTCAGAAAACAAAAGCAAGGTAACACATCTGAATAGGCACATGTGAATCCGAATCAGACCAAGATCAACAGTCACCCATTCAACAACATCCCATCCCTTCCACATCTCCTTATTCGGAATACTCGCAACAATAAACTCAATACCCACTAATACCATACACCCAAAGCTCACTACCACAACAAGACTACTCACAACAACAATTTCATTATTCCGAAGAACAACAATATCATCAATCCCCACAACAACAAACTCAATACCCACCACAATATCATCAATCCCCACAATATCCAAGTTCCCAACAACCTCAGGTCTCGAAACCTGATACTCATGAAACAGGTCCAGCACGGAGAACGCGTCGTAGCCGTGCTAAGCAACCACCTAAGGGGTTGCCCAATTGTCCGTGGTACACGTCAACGCCTATGCCAGGGGACCCACAAATTCGTGATATCTTGATTGGGTTCCGGGGTCACATAGCCTCTGCTCTCTGGGACAACGCAGAATATATGCTTCGGAAACCCCTGAAGATGCAAACGAGGGATAAAGCCCAACGCCGATGGGCAGGGATAATCACTGCATCTGGACTATTACATTGCATGATGTCAATGTAATCCTAGGAATTCCTATTACTGGTCGTCTACTGCGGTCTTCTGGGTTTCATGACGACCCTTACTTGTTGCCTTATGTGGAATACAACAGGTATAACAAGAGCTCCGTCCTTCTGAAATCAATTCCACATGTTTGCTCGACCTATGCAGCTGCAAACCCCAAATCGGTGGCTCGGGGGTTCTTATGGCTTCTAGGCTCCACCCTCTTCCCAGATAAGTCAGGCACTCACGTCCCTTTACAATACTGAAATTTATTGTCGGATGTAAATAATGTTGGACGATTCGCTTGGGGTGCGGCGACACTTGCGTACCTCTATGACCAACTTCGGAAAGCTTTGCGCAGAGAGTCGAAGCAAATGACAAGATGCCTAACTTTGCTCGAGGTAGTTCCAAATTTGAATAAGTACTACATAATTATATTACTTTCGAAATTTTTCAAATTATATCCTTTTGTTTATGTAAATTCAAGGCTTGGATCTTCGAGTACTTTCCATTGTTCGGCCGGCCTGGAGGACACACCTGGCAGGAGGGGCTCCCTCGTGCTCAAAGATGGTCTGATCTGAAGACAGGTAACACCGATCCGGCGCAGTTGCTAGCCTACCGGAACCAGCTGGATCGAATCACAGCTGAAGATGTAAGAAAACTTTGTTTCTCTAATTTCTTTTACAATAAAATTGTATAAAAAAATGAATGAATTGATTTAATTGTATCATAATAGGTCATTTGGAACCATACGGGGCTCCGTCCATGATTCCACCCGTCTCCTACTACCACGGTTGTCTTTCCTTCTTGACGGTGAATGAGGCGTATATGCCTAACCGAGTGGCGCGGTAGTTTGGAAGAGTACTCAATGATTCCGTCCGGACGTTCTGCAAGGTCTATGCCGACTCTGATTGGGCTTGGAATGACATGTGTTTTCACAATGTTCCTCAAGTTCTTTTGGGTCCCAACGCGTACGTAGCATCGCAAACAACTGATGATTCCATGAGTTGGTATTTGCCGAGGACCCATCCTAGAGTGCATAACCCCGACTTGGGAAATGTAAGTGTCAGCACAACCACCATGTACTCTGCATCACAACACGAATAACTACTTCAAATTTGATATGATAGTAACGTATATTATTTTTACCATGCATTCAATCTATCTTCTTTTTTCATTTTATAATAGCGGTTGCAACTAGCGCGCCAGACCGTCCAAAACTTGAGCCAGCACATGGCGTCAGGACAACATGGAGATCCATATATCAGGCAACAAGTTGTTGACTTGGGTCGTTAGATAGGAACTGGAGGCATGGCCGGGGGTTCTCAAATGCACATGGACCAGTGGTGGGGTCAACCAAACGTCAGACCGAACTTTCAAGATGTCCGACCGAATTGGCATGAGCAATATTCAAATCGTGTTCAGACAGAGGATGACGTGAACCTTCATTCGGGTGATGACGACGATGATGACGACGATGATGACGATGATGATGATGATGATAATGTTAATGAGGATTATGACTATACTGATGATGATTACTATATGTATTTAGGAAAAATGTTATGTAAATTATTCTATAATATTTTCCGTTTCATTATACTTTATATTATGTTTGATAGTTATTTATTTTTATTATTATTAGTGTTATTATTTTAATTAATGTTAACTAACACTTAATATTCAAACTTAAACGTTGTTAATTATGTATTAAATGTTCGTTGAACGTTGTACTTTATGCATTAAACGTTGCACATTCAAATTTAAACATAATTAAAAAATTAAATTAAATTTTATTTATGTTATTTAGTAAATCATAAATTTCATAAAGATTTATCATAAAAAATAAGTTTTTTTTTAAAAAGAAGGTCGTTCGTAAGGCTATCAACGATCCAGGCAGTCGTTTCGGAGCCTTACGCACTACTGCTGAGGTCGTTTGTTGGGTTAACATAACAACTGCTCAAGAGGTCGTTCTCGCCAACGACCTCCGTAGTCGTTAGTTGTCTTACCAACGACTTAGGAGGTCGTTGTTAAGGCTAATAACGGCTACGTAGGTCGTGGGGGCATTTTTGTCCATTCACGTGCGTATTTCATTGTGTTGGTGTACATATATTGGAGCGATCATCTCAAATTTAAACATGATATTAACTCTTCATCAAAGCTAATTATGTGAAATGTTTATAACATTTTGTAACGGATTTGTATTATTAATATAATACTCCCTCCGTCCCTAAAAGATTGCTACATTTTGACTTTCATGGTCAACAAAACACAATCTAAAACGTAAATATTACTTATTTTACATGAGAGAAAATTATAAGAAGTTGATATTTCAAAAATATATATTGAGACGAATCTAACAAGATACCACATGATTATATTTTATCTTACTGTTTAATGATAATTCTTGATCAAACTTTCTAAGGATTGACTACAAAAATCAAAATGTAACAATCTTTTAGGGACAGAGGAGTAATAACTAATAACTACCAATATTAATGTGATTTAAATTTAAGTTAATATATTATTCTTATAAATTAATCACACAGACCCATGTAATTTTTTTTTTCATCAAACATTTTTATGTGATTCACCTTTTTTCTTGGATATTTTTAATCGGTTTTAGTTTAATCTTGTCAATAAAATCAAACCCCAATTTTTTTCAAGAATCCATCTTTTAATCATGCCACCGACCCAAGCACCTCCACCCGGCGTCGCCGCCAACAACCGCGCCCGCCGGCGTCCAGATTTGACCCTCCCCCTCCCTCAACGTGACCCATCTTTGGCTGTTCCCCTCCCTCTACCACCAACATCAGCTGTAACATCGGGGGCAACATCGAGCCACAATTTCACCGACCTCGAACGCCTGAACCGCATAGGTAGTGGTAGTGGTGGCACAGTCTACAAAGTCCTCAACCGCGCCACGGGCAATACCTATGCTCTGAAAGTGATTTATGGAAACCCGGAGGAGTCTGTCCGCCGCCAAATTTACCGTGAGATTGAGATCCTCCGTGGTGTGGATCATGCAAATGTTGTTAAATGTTATGATATGTTTGATCATAGTGGTGAAATTCAAGTGCTTCTTGAATTTATGGATAGGGGGTCTTTAGAGGGTTCTCATGTGTCCGATGAGCCTTCTTTAGCTGAATTTAGTAAGCAAATTGTGTCTGGATTATACTATTTGCATCGTAGGAAGATTGTTCATAGGGACATTAAGCCGTCGAATTTGTTGATCAATTCGAAGGGGCAGGTGAAAATAGCTGATTTTGGGGTTAGTAGGATCTTGTCTCAGACGATGGACCCCTGTAATTCGTCCGTTGGGACAATTGCTTACATGAGTCCTGAGAGGATTAATACTGATTTGAATCATGGGAAGTATGATGGGTATGCTGGTGATATTTGGAGTGCGGGAGTTAGTATATTGGAGTTTTATATGGGGAAGTTTCCGTTTGCGGTTGGTAGGCAAGGTGATTGGGCTAGTTTGATGTGCGCAATTTGTATGGCTCAGCCACCCGAGGCACCGCTTAGTGCTTCTAGCGAGTTTAGGGATTTTATTGGTTGTTGTTTGCAGAGAGACCCTGCTGGGCGGTGGACGGCTCCTAGGCTGTTGCAGCATCCATTTCTTGTGATGCATTGTGGCAATGATGGTGGTGCTAGTAGTCAGTAGTCGGGTTCATCATGCTCCACACACCTCGTACTTCCTCCGGGTTTTGTTCATCGTCATTATGATCTTTATCCTTCTGTTTCTTGGTATTTTTTCATCATCAAGTTTTGACCTTAATTAAATTTATGTTTAGATTATCTTGTATTAGGTTCCTTTTGGTTCTGAGCAGGAACTTATTTACAAGGTCAATGAGATATAGATCTTCGAGTTTTATACATTAAACTAGATGTTTGTGGACAGTTTAATCCGTGCAAATTAATTTCGGTAAATGAAAGTAAATTTTTATATAGACGACAATTGACACGAGGGTTTTTTATATTACTATCCTGTGTCGTTCAGGACGAAGTAAGCAACTCCATTTTTTTTTTCTGTTTTCTAAATGTTAGGTGTTAATATGAAACTTATCTACACTTCTCTTGATATTATCTAATGGAGAATGCGCGTGCATGACACGCGATTTGTCTATGCTAGGCGCGTGTCATGCACGCGTTTCGTCAACCATTGCTAGCGCGTGCTGGCTATTTCTCATTGTGTTGCTTTGTTGAGGAAGTGTCACGTCTTGGTTCTCACTGGCTCTTTCTCAATGTGTTGCTTTGTTGAGGAAGTGCCACGTCTTGGTTCCCACTTTCAATTATATCAAAAATAGTGTTCCTAAATTGTGTCGAAAACCTTCTTCATCTTCTCGGTTCTTCATCTGCGGTGCTACCTGAACTTTGCTGTGTTTGTCCCTGCGGTTGCGGAATTAGCATCTGATCATAATTATGTCTAGATAATTATGCCCCATGTACGTCGTTCTGTTTCAATTTTTCCATTTTGCTCTTTATTTTTGGTTTTCGAATTTTGGCCATCTAGGTTGATTATGCAATAGATGGGTTTATTAGAGGAGTTGATGGTTATGCAATAGATATTAATCGAAGTGTTGTGCTGTTTAGCATTATAGATTGCATGTTGTGTTTAATTGGGAGCATTTATTATAATTGAAATCGATCTTCAAGTTAAGAACATCGTTATTGAAGAAAGATGTAAGTTAAGGTTGGTTGATTCGTTCATAAAAATTAAGTTTTTTTTTTTAATATATTTTTTACATAATCCAAATTATATGGAGTAATTTTCTCTTATACAGAAAACCCACATTATTACACTGTGTTGTAGATCCCAACTAAGCCATACCAACGTTAGATCAATTGAAGATTCTCTGGACCTTTCGATTCCATTAAGGTAACCATTTTGTCCATTTTTGCTTTTTCGTCTTTTTTCTTGTTTACATAAAGCTGTCAATTCAGATTCACGCTTGAACCTTTTTGGTTTTTTGTTTCTAAATTCATGTACAATATTTATTTTTTGTGTCTTCAGGTAGTTTATTGACGAGTTTCATTTTGGATATTTTTTTTCATAGAATGTTTAATTTAGATTGAAGGTGGAATCTTTTTAGTTTTTGGCTTTTGGTTTTAACTTCCTTTCCAATATTTTTTCATTTTCTGTGTCTGCAGGTAGTTGCATTGACTTGTTTTCTTTAAGGGGGTTGAAGAAAAAATTACAGATATGGAGGATTAGGGTAATGTTTTTATCAGTTGTTTATTTAGTTGAGGTATATGCAACTTGTTTCAGTTAAAAGATGAGAATATTTGGATGATCTTGTTTTATTTTTTGGATTTTTTGCTAATGTTATTTTCTGTTCCACTCAGTTTGTTGTAGTAATTTTGTTGATTGAGTTTTGATTTATGGTGATTTGAGTGCTAGATCTTCTTGCTTTAAGTGTGTTCATTTGTTTGAATTTTTAGAGGATGTTCGTGTTCCTGATATTCTTAAGAAGGAGCAACCTAAAAGTACATGGGATGATGAAGACATTGATGCCGATGCTATAAAGGAGTCTTGGGAAGATGAAGACGAACATGAAGATCGCTTGCTTTGACAGGAGACTTCCTGTCGTACAAGTAGCTAACAAAGAGTAACAAACTCTGGGTCATGAGGTATTTTCTTCTTTTATGTTGTTATGATGGAGAGGAATCTCTTTAGTAGATATTGTTGTACATTGAGTTGTGATGGCGGATATGTCGTTTGTTGATCAATTAATTTTGTTACTATAGGAGGGAAAGCGATGGTTATGGAAGGCGACTACAAATAAATCGAAATAAGAAGGTGGCATCATTTTAAATGGAAGGACTATGTCCCTCATGATCAAGTGGAGTATTCAATATTTGTAAAGCACACAGAATCAATGCTCTGAGAAAAAGACCAAATGATACTTGTCTTTAGTTTACTATTTGACTAAATGAGTTTAAAATAGACTTATCATGTGATTGTCTCACATGAAATTGGTGCTAGCTTAGTCATGGTACTCCTTTAAAGGTAATGGTGTTTGTTTCGAAGTCATTACAATATAAATTGTTATAACATCTTGATTCCGATATCTATGCAATATGTTACCGTTTACATTCTATATGAATATCGGAAAAAATTCAGTTTATTTATGATTTATATTCTACAGGGGATGTTGGCGGTGACATTA
Source organism: Echium plantagineum (assembly GCA_003412495.2). Taxonomy (NCBI): domain Eukaryota; kingdom Viridiplantae; phylum Streptophyta; class Magnoliopsida; order Boraginales; family Boraginaceae; genus Echium; species Echium plantagineum. The sequence continues at coordinate 31,472,420 of CM016566.1, read as the reverse complement.
ACCGCAGCCATTAGAAAGCTGCATCCGCCTAAATGCATATCAGATGGTAGTAATGAATGTGAAGGACCAACATCATGGCAACTCACACTTCTACTGGCTAGCTTCGGTTTTCTGGTAATTGGAGCTGTTTGGTATTGGAAAGTGTTGATGTTTCGTATTATGTTGATTTTGGTGATAGGGAAGCTGCTGCGTTGTCGTTTTGTGGTTCGTTGAGAGTTTTGAAGATTGATAAGTGTTTGGGTATTAGTGATGTTGGGTTGGCTAAGATTGCAGTTGGTTGTAAGAATATTGAAGTTGTTAGTTTGAAATGGTGCTTTGAGATTAGTGATCTTGGGATTGATCTTTTGTGCAACAAATGCCCAGCTTTAAAGAACCTTGATGTATCATATTTGAAGGCAATGAATTTATCTTTAATGTAATTATCAACTTCTTTGATGCATTTATGTTTGGTTTGGATCGGGGTGAATCTAGGTACGATAACTTGAAAATTAACGTACGTGAGTATAGTTGAGGTTAATCGTGTCTGTTTTAGAATGTTGTTTTTAACACTATCTTATTGGTGGAGGTGAACTAATGTGGATTATTTATTCATCTCCATTACACCCAATTTTGGGGTGAATCCAGTTGAATCATTTAAATTTGATTAACCTGGTGAATAGAAAAAATGAAAGAAAAATAGTTTTAACATAGATTCATTTAGGTTCGGACAATTGAAACATGTCGATATGGTTAGTATGATTTTTTGCATGAGATCAAACTGATGGTTAGATTGTCAATAGATTTTGAATATAAAAGTTCATTTGATTGTGTAGGTGACAAATGAGGCCCTTCAATCGATTGCTAATGTGCAAAGGTTGGAGTTGTTGGCTATGGTAGCCTGCCGGCAAGTTGATGATGGAGGGATGCGTTATATTGGGAATGGTTGTCCATCACTTCGGGTTAGTGTTCCATTGGGTGTGTACAATGGTATTGTCGTGGCGTTTGATTAATCTCCTCTTTTTCTTTATTAGCTGATGGATCACATATGTAAATCTGAAGAGCTGGGATATTATTCTTGTTTCCAATTAATAATTCGGTATAGAAATTATTAGTGATGTATAGGACATCCTCCATGTGGAAGTCTTAATAAGACGGAAAACACAAAGATATAAACCTCAATGGAATAAAAATCATTAAGTCGGTGGAGCTTATTGCTCCCAATAGGTGTGGCAACACCATTCTCTGAATTAGTCTTTATCAAACTTAGCTGTAACTTACATATAAGTGGCCCCTTCATATTAGTATAGTCCACCATTCCGCTATGGGATGACCCCGAACTTATCTTCAAATAATGTACTGACGGTGTAGTAAGTGGCACTATGCTTGATATGGAGGAAGTATAATATTTCCCATGTATTAACTGACGGGCTTGTAATTTTATTGCAAGTGTAATGATATTGAGTCTCAATTCTTGACCTACAGGTTCTTGATGTATCAAGGTGTGACAAATTGAGCTCCTCCTCCTTCGAGGCATTGATCAAAGGACATCATGGTTTGTTGCAGCTCCATGCTAGCTACTGCTATTTTGTGAGTTAAAAGTCGGTTCAGACTTCAGACTTATATGATGTTCTTTCTGTATCTCTTGATTTCAAACAAATTTCACTTATATTTTCAGGAGCTTCCTGTTATTCTTCTTCACATGCATGGCTTCAGTTGTCTTACTGTAATTAGAGTTGAAACACCGACTTGAGTTATAATGCCATTGGTTTATCCTTTAATGCTCTGGAAGTTTTAACTTGACAATGGTTTGATATGCAAATCTCATACGTTCTTAACACAGGAGACATCTTACTTTTAACAAGATCGAAGAGATATGATACATCAGGTAGAGGGTCTTTATTACGGAGGCATGCGAAAGTAGATTCATTTTGCAGATTCCTGGAAGCATCTTTCTCTGCTTCGTCATGTTAAGGTACACGCAGGTACTACTCTTCTTATACTGCCTACGTTCAGTGAGTGCAGATATGAAATGAGGCCATCTTTCGCGAACGTTCCACTGCATAAGCGTTTTTTTATACGTTTTTTTTAATCCGCAATAATGTAAAGAAGTCAAGATTTCTCATACTTCGATTTGCTATATGGTTACACTGGTAGGTGAAGAGCAGAATGTTGTTACCCTAGGAGCAAAAAGAGGGTGAGCGATAGTATTCCATCTTTTTAGCTTGCTTTAAAGTTGAATTTTCCGACCTCCAGTATCTTGTGGGATATGTACGTTCTTGATGACATTTTGAATTTAAAGTAATGTCTTCGCCTTGTATACCTCTGTTTACTTGCAGTATCTTGCAGAGTTCCAGTATCTTCGCCTTGAATTTCTGACCTCCAGTATCTTGTAGAGTTCTTCCTTTAAGGAGAGCAGTAGAAAAGAAAGTTCTGCATCCAGGGAGGGGAGATATTACTTTTATATCTACTTTTAAATCCCTGCGTCCAGGGAGGGGAGATATTACTTCGAAGTCTCAATGGGTCCTTAGCCTACAAAAAGTATTGAGTTCTGCATTGATAGACGATGGAGTCTGGAGTTCCAAAAATATGAAAGAGCATTTTTTTCCAGTTACTTTGCATATATGATCTAACTCATACATCATTTTTTTTAATCTAACTCATAGATATTATACTACATCGCTTGTAGCAACTGCACAAGAAAGGTCAAAGCAAAACTTGATGATAAGTATAACTGTTTCCTATGCAAGTCAGAAGCCATAACCATACTCAGGTGATTCCAGTCACAAATATTTCATCTATGTTAGGCTCTATTGAGAAATTAACAATCAGCATTTCTTTTACAGCCCAGTTGTTATCCTTAGTGTACTTGATCAAAGTGGAGACATGGAGATAACAACATTGGATAAAACAACTAAAAGAATCCTGCAAACAACAGTGGAGGCTATGAAGGAGCTCCATAAATCGGTAAAAATATACATAGTTGCTTACTTACACCATTATATAAGTTGAAAATATATTAACGCAATAGACAACTTATAGGGACAAAAATTTGATCCATCTTCGATCAAAGAAGATCTCAAATCCAAAGCATTTCTGCTACACCTAACAAAGACACCAGCCAACAAAACAGACATCAACCTCAGAATGGTACTCCGAGCATATTATGATGAAGACGCTCCACAATTACTGAACATGGCAGGTTCATCGACTCAAGTACTGCCACTTACATATAAAGAGCCTGATCTTCCATTATCTCCACTTATGAGACAGTTGGATGCAATAACAATAACAGGTAGCATCCTTCCACTAAATTTTTACTGTGCCTAACTGAGAGTAACCCAACTGTGACTCATCAAATTTTTTTGTCTCCCAGCCACTCCAACAAACAAGAAACTTGTACTTGGCAAATCATGTGAGGAGACATCCAAAGATCTAGAAGATGAGGACAGTGCCTGATGCTTGTATGGACGATGCGAGTTTGTGGACATCTATGTAAATAGTTGAAGATTGCAATGAACTTCTTAATATCCATCTCATATGATCACTCTCCATGGATGAAGTGCAGCAAAGCAAACATGGTGCGGACAACTTCAGGCTCTAGAAACTAATCAATACAATATCATAACTTTTGTATGTTTGACTCAGTAGCGTCGAATATTTTGATATCCCTGCATACTTTTGGATGCATATATAATTGCATCATAAGTGTTAAATTTTGACCTTTTGTATGTGCTGAAACGTGAAAATTTGACACCTATCAATATAAATGTTTGCCAACTAGACCCGAGCAATTAACTGTCCTAACTTCGGCCCGGCAATTGCCGGGCCCAACCAACTAGTACTATAATCAATAGAGTATTTGATTTTATGCTAAATGATTTTATTGACACGAGGGTTTTTTATATGCAATAGTCTTTGTGTTGCAGTTCAGGTCTAATCTTGATCATTTGAATTGTTCTATTACGTATTTTTGGAGTCAAAATAGTAATAGAACCGCAAATGTATTTGTTTCCAAGAGTTAACTTATGAACTCTTTGTGAACCACATGTTCACTATCACTGAGTTAACTTATGAACTCTTTGTGAACCACATATACACTATCACTGACTTTTACTATAACTCTATCTAGCTACCACTTATTAAAGCTAAAGTATACACTATCGCCTCCTTTTGTTGTTTTTCCATTGTTGCTTTGATTTCTTTGTGAATTTGTCATGATCCTTCATTGGTCAAGTATGGGATTGATTGGTGGCTTATAAGCAAGATGTTCCCTCCTCTTAATAGGCTAGTCTTTTGGGAGTGAGTTTTACACATGGGCTTATGGCACTGTTGTGGGCCTAGTATGGGCTAGGTTCATAAGAGCATTCACACTAGAAGCCTTAAAAGAATGAATAAATAAAAAAACAATTGGACTATCTCCTTGATCTGGAATCCAGCTATTGGAAACAAAGAGCTAAAATCATCTCAATTTCAAATAATGATTGTAATACAAAATTCTTTCATGCACAAGTAAAACATAAATCAAAAACTAATTCTATCCTCGAACTATTCAATGAAAATAACGAACTTCTAACTAAAGATAGTGATAGTTCAAATCATTGTCTTCATTATTTTAAATGCCTATATAATCCCGTCAACTTAAAACAATCCAATTTTATTACTCCCAATAATATTAAAACTTCTCTCTCCCAGGACCAAATTAACTCTCTCAATTCCACTTTTACCCCTAAGGAAATAGAAATGGCCCTATTTCAAATGCCCATTCTTAAATCCCCTGGACCTGACGGTTTCCCGGCTGAATTCTACCAAAACAACTGGGATGTCCTTAAAAATAATGTTACTCATGCCATCCTTGAATTCCTCAATAATTGGCACGTGTTAAAAGAAATCAACAATACCTTTATCACCCTTATCCCCAAAATAGACCAACCTAAACATCTTAAAGATTATAGGCCTATAAGCCTCTGTAATTCTCTCTACAAAATTATTTCCAAGGTTCTCGCTAATAGACTCAAACCACTCATGGACCATCTGGTATCCCCCTTTCAAAACGGTTTTGTTTTTGGAAGGGGATCTCAAGATAATATTTTAATGGCTCAAGAACTAACCCATACCATCAGAACTTCAAAATGTAAAAAAAATGGTCTTGCAGCAATTAAAATAGATATGAGCAAAGCTTTTGATATAATCAACTGGAATTATCTATTCAATGTGCTAATAAAAATGAATTTCCCTTCTCACTGGATACAAATAATTAAAGAATGTATTTCTTCTGTTCAATACTCAGTCCTGGTTAATGGTCACCCACCCCCACCTTTAAACCTTCTTGTGGACTTAGACAAGGAGATCTCCTATCCCCTCTCCTCTTTGCTCTATGCACAGAAGCGCTCTCAGCATCTCTTCAAGAAGAACACACTAATAAAATCATAAAAGGTATCTCAATTGCAAAAAAAGGACCATCCCTCACTCACCTATTATTTGCTGACGATAGCTTCTTCTTTATTCACCTCAATAAAAATAGTATCATATCCTTCTGTAATATTATTAATAACTTTTGCTCTAATTCGGGACAAATTATCAACTTTGATAAATCTACTGTTACTTTCAGTCCTCTCACCCCTAAGGAAAAAAAATTAGATTTCTTAAATCATCTTCAGATAAAAGAAAGCTCACTCTTTGGTAAATATCTTGGAATTAATCTTGATATTAATAAAGAAAGACAAAAAATATTTAGTGACATAATTGATAAAATAACCAAGAAAATTTATGGTTGGAAATCTAAATTTCTAAATTTTGCTCGGAAAGCAACACTTATTCAAAGTGTTCTTCAATCAACGTTAGTTTATCCTATGGGCATTTATAAATTCCCTCTTAAAATCTTTAAAAAAATTGACAAGCTTTTCGCAAATTTTCTCTGGGGTGGACAAAATAATAAAAATATTCACTGGGTTAATTGGGAATTTCTGTGCAAAAGCAAACAAGATGGAGGTCTAAACTTTAAGCATCTTCATCTTTTCAATATCGCTTTACTAGCTAGAAATAGTTGGAGGCTCATTAGTAAACCTAACATCCCCTTAGCAACATCATGAAATCTAAATATTACCCAACAACAAATGTCTATGAATCCAAAAAAAATTATAACGCATCTGAAGCCTGGAAAGGTCTTTATATGGGAATAACAAGTATTAAAGATGGTATGATCAATTCTATTGGTAATGGTAATAATATTAATATTTGGAACGATCATTGGATTCCTGAGATTTATCCGATTACTCTTAGAAAATATCTTAAAATTGATTCTCTTGTTAATTCATCTCCAAAAAAAGTGGCCGAATTAATTCATTATAATAAATGGAATATTCCTCTCATTCGGCAAACTTTCCCTCAAGATATTACTAATAAAATTATCTCCATTCCCATTCACATTGGCGATGATTCAAAACACCTCCTCAATAATACTTTCAGTACTAAATTTCTTTACAAAGACCTTAAATATAAATATAATTATGAAAACAAAGACCCTATTAACTGTAGAAAAATTCATCCATCCATTTGGAATCATCTCTGGAAACTTAAAATTCCACAAAAAATAAAAATCTTCTTATGGCGCATCCTTCTTAATAGATTACCTACTATTGATCTTATTATTAAAAGAACAAAAAAAATATTAACAGTTTATGTTCGATCTGTAAAACTTCGGACGAAAATCTGGACCACCTTTTCCTTACTTGTCCCTTTGCATCTACTCTCTGGACTATAAAAAAACAAAACCATTTTATTATCAATAATGATATTATCCAAACGATTTCAAAACTGATTCATAATAATAGAAAATCAAACAAGCACATTGATAATCATGATCTCCTTAATTTTTGTTGTACTCTTTGGTCAATTTGGCTTACAAAAAACGAAGTCACTTTCAACAACGTCACTCCTGATATGAACAACACATTGGCTATGTTCTCTAATATTTTTGCTGATTGGATTAAAGCTAAATTCAATCATTCCAAAAATAACTTCAGAAATACCGCCCAGAATCAACACAAAAGGATTCCCATTTCTCATGGAAATTGTTATCCTATTTCCACCTCCAATTGCTCTAGATCTTGCAAGCAAAGGGACACGAAAATTTGCCTCGGAATTTCAAATGATGATAATCCTCATTGGATCATATCATTAAACATTAAAGGATTAAGACATTGCATCAGAGGAAGCAAAGTCACGACTATTATTGAGGATACAAGTACTTTTGACTTGTTTTCCTTCGGTGAAATTATTTTCACAATCTCCTTTCTTATGGAGCTTTACAAGCACCATAATATCTTTATTATTACTGATTTATTTACTTCACAGATATGGCTTAGATACTTCAGGATCATAAGCATCACGGAGGAATGGCAAAGACAGAAGAACAAGATTTTTTTTTTTTTTTTGATAATTAGCGATGAATTGTGACTATAATGATATTACAAACATGAATACAGAAATTGCTAACTAATAGAAAGTTAGATTTTGATGACTAATTGTAACATTTTGTGGATCCCTACAAACATTGCCTGTTTTGGAAATCTCTATGATGTATCTCTTAAGTGCTTTAATTCCTCCCATTTGAATCGTAATTTAGCCGATATCACGGCTCAAACTACTTGTCTTTTATTTTGAACAATTGATTATCAATGCATTAATTATCAAAAAAAAGAAAGAGGGGGAAGCAATAAAAAACAACTTTTCTAGCCTCCTCATCCTTACATGGCCCACCAAAAAAAATAAGGATGATGGTTGGGGTGGTGTATTTTTACACTCCTCTAAATTCACTTTCCTTATATAAATCATACTCTTTCTCTCTCTTCCATCACACTCATCCCTCTTTATTCTTAATGATATGAAAAATAAATTAGGGAATCTGGTTTTACATGAAAACTAAATAGTAGCACCTAAAATTGATAAAGTACATTGGAAATTGATTTTAGAGGAAATTTATAAGGCATCTAGTGTGGATGCTCTAACAATTGGTATCAGAGCCGTCCCCATCTTCCTAGTCCCGAGACTCGGAGGTGCCAACCGTGACCAATATAGTCGTGACCAACGAGGACGTTGGCTCTTCGAAGCGTGGGGTATTGTCATGATCCCACATTGGTCAAGTATGAGATTGATTGGTGGCTTATAAGCAAGGTGTTCTCTCCTCCAAATAGGCTAGTCTTTTGGGAGTGAGTTCTACACCTACGCTTATGACACTGTTGTGGGTCTAGTATGTGCTAGGTTCATAACAAAATTTGAGCTATGTGTTTTTATTTTTGGATGTTCAGGTGTTGTTTATTGGTTTCCTTGGGTCTTTATGATTATTTTCGTATATATGATGTCGAGTTTGGTGGGGTTGGGGTGGGTGTGCTGAAGAAGGGGTGGAGGTTTAATTTTAATTATGTAAAATAGTTTAATATTGCCCTTATACTTTATAATAGTGACAGGGTATAATAGTAATTTTATCTTTTAAAATTGAAAAAATGGCTCAGTATCTCAAACACGAAAAATAATATAAGAGCACATGAAAAAGAAACGGATAGTGTAGGTAGGATTGTCAATGAACCTGAAAGCTCGAATCGATTCGAAAGATTTTACTTTCCCTCAATGTTCTCAAGTTAAACTCTCTAAAGTTATTTGATAATTCGATTTTGGGTTTTTGTGTATTATGTGTTTTGTATTATTTGATTTGATTTAATTAAATAACTATCTCTTTTGATTTTATATTATTAAATAAGATGTTGATTTAGATTTTCATCAACATTTATAATGAAAAGAATATGATTTTGAATAAATGTTTGCTTCAATTTCATATACTTATTTGAAGTCATCATAAATGTTTGCTTCAATTCTGTTCTTGAATGATTGAATTTTGTGAGAAAGATGCGGAAAGGTACCGAGCACAACATATTCGTGTGGAGTCGGTGAACTCAACCCGAGCCTTAATTTTTGAAGTTTTACTGTTTTAAATCGAGCCAATCACTAGGCTCAAGAATGATTGAGCGGACTCGAATCTTCCGAGGTTCGGTAGGTTCAGCTTTACAACCTAAGTATAGGGGGCAAATGACAAATAAGCCAGGGTTTTGATTTTTACACTCCAAACATTGATTACTACACTCCAATTTCTCTATTTTACCCTCCAATTTACTTTATAAAAATCTTCAAAAAGTGATAAAATGGAGTGTGGTTATATAATTTGGAGTGTAAAAATCAAAAGCCATAAGCCAAATGATTAAAGGTCAATAATTTTCTCACTGCACTTGTTAATAACAACACTCTACTTGTAGTGCAAAAGTAATCTCAAAATCATAAAAAAATGGAGCGCTAATATCAAAAATTGGAGTGGGAAAATGTTAGTCATGATTAAGTGTCTTAGGCTAATATGAAGGTGTACACACATAAGGGAGGGAACAAGATACTCTCACTGTAACACACATTAAAATTTAAATATCTATAATTTTACATGATAAAAATTATTAAATGTTAATATTTTTAAAATATACATCGAAACAAATTTAACAATATCTTAATGATAAAGAGTACAAATATCTATTGTTCTTCAAATAAAAAAATAAATAACTTGCGATTGATTGATGTTGGGGGCACCCAATAACAACGTGGCAAAATTCAGATGGTGGTGAAGGTAGCTTTTATGATGGAGACCATCTTCGACAATAAACACTATTGCTAGTTCCAAATGGCAATGCATATACCAAACACCTAAAACAAATTCAATTATTTCAAATTATTGAGGATGGTCACAATTTCAAATTCAATAAGTAAAATTTCAAATTTGTCCACGGCACATATCCATTAATTTGTACGTACTTGAATTAGGTAAGATATTATTGTTGACATACTTAATATAGTTTGAAAATTTCAAATTTATTGGTGATGGTTATAATTTTTTAAATATCTATATCTCTCATGAATCACGTTATAGCAATGCACGGCCCACTATTTGTCAAAGTTCCCAGTCTACTATAAACCCTAATAATGTACAATCCTCCAATTTTATTTGAAAAACAATTAAAGTAACAGTATTAAGTAATAGAATGATCGACTAGTATAGTAAATTTATTCAACATTTGTGAAGTTAGGTGTGTGATCAAAATTCACAACCGCTAACTGAGTACAAAATGGAGTTATAAACCATCCAAACAAGGTCAAAACGAGTTTGTTCTTGCGTAGTTAGATAGGTTCCTTAAGAGTCTAGAGATGTATGGTGGAAAGAACAAAAGTTTAACGGGGGACCCTTCGAGTGCTTAAAACAATGAATTCAGTAGGTAGATATCCAAATGAGGTCCGAACGAGTAATTACTGTTTGTAACTTTTATTTGTAGTTTGTTCAAAAATAGGCGGTCAACTTTTATTTTCCGGCAAAAAATGAGATCATTTGGTCCGGATACTTGTACAGAGATGTTTTGGTGCTATCCGCAGCTGTATAAATGGTTGGAGAGGGATAGATAGAAACAAAACTAACTGAAAATTGTGTATAAAATGGGGGTTTACGTTGGTTATACTTACGAATGAGTAGTCTGTTTGTAATTTGTTACTCTTGTTTCATCAATAAAATTCTCCTTAAAAAAAAGGATAAATATCCGGAAAGATGAAGCAAAATATTTTGGTTATTCGTATAATGTAAGATTTTAGTTGGTATATTATACTACCAACAAATATATTTGATAGCATATTACCAATTTTTGTATTAATAATTATTTTAGTGAATGGTTAAATTATATCTTGAATTAATGACAGAATATTAGTTATTGCGTCGGATCTTTATTTTTGAGTGAATTTCGTCATTATTGTGCCAATGCAAATATTGTATTTAAATAACTACAATAACGTTTATATATGACTTATCTAAGTTCAACTTAACTACTCTTATAACGCTCGTTAAGAGCTATGCAAGAATCAAGATTAATCACATAACTTAAATACCGCTTCTTGATGTATTATTTTGCCCATTAATGAAACTTAAGATTTTTTTTAAAACACAAATTTTACATAGCGCTTCTGAAAGCACTATATTAGCAAGCGCTATCTAACATGATTGTGATATCGCTTTGTGGAGTGCTATATAAGTGCGAAGTGTTATCTAAGTACATGATTAGCATAGCACATTCTTTAGCGTTATCTTAGCTACCATATCGCTTATTTAGCTAGCGCTACTTAAGAGGAAAAAGTAAATGTAAACATATATTCACATAATTAATTTTAGTTTTACATTTTCATTGTATTTTTTTAATTACTTTTTCTTATGCAGTTATCAACCAACCAATTGTAGTGTAATTGTTGATTGTCATATTTAATATTTTCAATGTACCTTTTCACTATTTTGTTTCCTTAATCTATGTGCAAATGCTTAAAAATACAACTAAAGAAGAACGAAAGTAGTATGTCACGAAAATGGGACAACCGGACGATAATAAGCCAACTTTTCATATACATATAAGCAAATACGAACAAAGTTGGGGATTGTTTTTGCAAATAGTAAGGACTTGATGTCAAACAAATTACATTGTGCTTCAAATAGAAAAACATATTTTGCATTATTACTGATAATTATTGATGTTTGGGGCACCTAACAACGTGGCAAATCCGATGGGGGTGGAGGTAGATTTGCTGTCGGACTTTCTCCATCTTCGACAATGAAAACTGTTGCTAGTCCCATGGGTACATGAATTTCCAAATGACAATGCATATACCATACACCTAAAACAAATTCAATAATTTATTAAAAATATCGAAATACAATCCTGTAGAAATATGGAGAAAGATATTTTATTGATGTAATTGTTATTGTGAATACAATATTACACATATATTTGTAGATAAACTTTTATCAAACTCTAACGCTAATATACTTTACGGGCTTATGGGCTAGAGTTGCCCATTAGCCTAACAAACCCTTACCATTAAATTTATATACAACCGTCATCATAGTATATATCATAGTTTTTAAACATTAACATTTAAATTTAATACAAAAATTATCAAAATGGTCTCAGATAATACATATAAGTTGCACTTTAGCCTTTATAAATGTACGTTCTATGCAAATGGTCTTTGACATTGGTTGAAAAGGTGCACTTTACTTGGTCTTTTGACGAGACTTTAAATTTTGACAAAAAGAGAGGCAAAATGAAAATCTTTTCAACCAATATTACGGATTGAAGGGCATTTTTCTGAGAAATATCAAAGCGTTAAAAATTCTTTCTTGTTCTTCTTTAACTCAAAATATAACATGTCCATCAAGAGATGTACTAAACTACACCATTTGGATCAATGTCAGGAACCGTACCATTTGCAAACACCCTAAACTAAAGTGCAATTTGAACATATGTACTGGTTGAGATCATTTCACAAATTATCTCTAAACTTCAATAAGATTAATTCAAAGTTGACTTCAGTAACAATTTCGTCCCTATATATATTAAGTTAAAGCGGTTAAGGTTTTATTAAAAAAAGATTCTATGAAAACTTCTTTCAATGCATAAATTATATAATTAGATCTAAATTTACTTAAACTCTTCACATAATAGTCCTTTAGAGAAATCTTAACAAAAAAAATTTAATTGAATCATAACTTTTTACGTTAAAATGGAGGTATGCATATTAATATAGTAATATACCTGGATTATTTGCTATAAATCTTAGAGCAACCCATCCTCCAAGAGGAATTGTGACAGTATTCCTTATATGCGGGTTCTCAAGGTTGAATTTCTTGTAATGTTTTGAAGGATCAAAGTTTCCATAATCTTGAGCCAACACATAAAAATTGAATCCATGCAAATGAATCGGGTGACTTTCTTGTCCAATTAAACCCGTGTTTTGCAACACAATCTCGACCGTCGAATTATACTTCAACTTCTTTACTTTTGTCCCTTTGCTAGCCAACAACAACGTTGTATCGAGTGCAAGATTGATATTCGAAAAGTCGAATATCGTTGGTGGTTGATCCGGAAAGTCATCCGTGTAGATCCCGCTTATATTATGGTAGTATGCTTGTAAGATTGAAACTGTGGTCGGAATTTGGAAGGATATGTTATTGAATGAGGCACCAATGGATGTATTATCGGGACCTGGGCATTTACTTTTGTCCTCGTTTTCGCATTCGACTGTTCCCAACCCAGCCGTTATCAACATATGCTCGTGGACTTGAAGCGGGACAGGCGACCAATGAGGGCCGTTTCGAAGGCCTTTCAAGCTGCTCAAGAATCCGAAGGCTGTTCGATGATCGGTTAGATTTGGTAGGTTTGGTAACTTGGGAAGTATTGAGGTTGAAATATCGGCAGTTTCGTACACCAAAAGGGCTGTTTGGGGTGTAATGTGCCTTACCGAATCATGAGGGATTCCATCCATACGGACAAGGGGTAAATAGTAGCGCGACGCCATGTAATACGACGCTGGGTGTTGATTAGCGGTGATAAGAACGTCGATTGTTTGTCCAGGAGATACGACAACCATGTCCGTTGTATACGGACTCGTGTAGCTAGCATCGACGGCGACTACCGTTAGATTGTGATTAGCCACCATGAAAAATGCATTGTTGTTTAGGGCTGCACAAATAATCCGCAACATATACGTTTTGCCTGCTTTCACCTTCACCCTCGAAATGCCATCTTTGTATTGGAAACATACACAAATTGTTAATCTCAAGTTGTGTTAAAATGCTCAATAGCTCATTGTATCTTAGCTAATAATTACCTTCTACTATAATGTCTTGTTTTCAACTCTTACTCGAAATAAATTGTTTCGTACAATTTGTGACTAGTATCACGCTAACGTGGACAGTTACAGTTCATTAAGCTTTTTTGTTCATTACTGGTGCATTAATCATAAGAAATATATATTGTACCCATTTAAATTATATTTTCTTATTCTTTTGGTACATTTTAGGTAATACGTACCATTTTGTCGAAAAGAATCATTAATATTAATCATCTAAGTTTATTTTTCCGTTTTAGATAATTTGTACAAAATTGTTTAACAGATTTGGTACACAAAATATATCGGTATATAATATCATTTCGGTATATTTCTTTTGAATATTTTATATTGTACCATCTTAGAATGGTATATTTGTGTAATGTGTACCATCTTTAAACTAAAAGTTATTGTATATGTTGATTAATGAACACTAGATGTGTGTACACAGTCCAGCCTGTGTGCAATTAATTTATCATATTTATAATATATAATTTTGATCAATTGATAAATATAATATTTCTATGCTATACTATTTCTTTTATCTTAATTAAATTTAATTTAATGTGTAAAATAACATTATATATTAGAAAAAAAAAGTCATTTTCATAAAATGGTGATCAACTTTTTTATGCCTTAGTAAGTAGTTATTAAATAAAATATTTATGTAAAATTATATATTCAAATTCAAAGTATAGTTTTTCTCCTAATTTTTTGGAGAATTGAGAACATGGGGCTTCATTTTTTTAATAACTAATTCATGCCTTCCCATATTATATATGGTAAGATTAATGAACGCTATTATTAATGAACCATAGCCATTCCGACTCTAACTAGAGCTAATTACAGGATTGGTCCGAGATAGTGGAGCCGGGTTTGCAGTTCGGTCCTTAATATTTGCCGAGTTGCAGTTTGGTCCCCGATATTACCAAAGATGTTGAATTTTGGTCCCCCAACTCTTAGTTTAGCCGGGTTTGCAGTTCGGTCCCTAATATTTAACCTTTACACTGTTTCTGGGGCAAAACTGTAATTTTAAAAAGTTTTGGGGTAACCTGAGCAATTTGGGGTAATCTGAGCATCATTCGAGTGACATAATTTTGGCGCCAAATTGAATGAGTAATTTTAATAAGTTGTGGGGTAATCTAAGTAATTCGAATGACATAATTACTCAGATTACCCCAAAGCTCTTTAAAACTATAATTTTGCCCCAAAAACAGCTAAAACGTCAAATAGTTAAGAGAACTAATGGTCGGGGGACTATAATACAATATTTTTGGTAATATTGAGGACCAAACTGCAACTGAGCAACTATCAGGGACCAAATTATAACCTGGGCCCACTATCTGAGATCATTCCTGCAATTAGCTCCTCTAACTATTACTTTAGTTAGATGTTTCTATATTCGGTTTTTTGTATTATACTCTCCCATTTCTTTGTAACTTGTAATTCTAATCGCTAATTTACTAAAAAGAAAAGAAAGAGTAGTGCTTCCTCGTTTTTTTCAGTTGACGTTCTAGACTTTTGTTTTTGTTGTTTTAGTTGACGTTTTACATTTCCAAAGTAATTTTTATGGGGTTTTTCCCCTTAAGTCACTATTTAATATTTCAAAGTACAATAAGTGTATAGTACGAATACATGAATGTAAGTGTTGATTAATTAGAGATATATATGTAAAATATCATTATTTTTAATCGACACGAAAAAAGCTAGACGCTTAGAACAACGACTAGGAAAAAGAGGGAGAACTATAATTTAGACGGACTAGAAGATATACCTTGAATATGATTTGTTACATCGGTAGATAGCTTTAAAGAACCGTCATCAGGGTCGTCTTCAAGAATTCTGTGCCCTATGAATCAAATTTTGTCGACAAGAAAATAAATTCCAATTGACAAGGACTGTTCGATAAATTATTGCTACAACAATAAATGTGATGTGAAGCATCAAATACAACTAACTATATATACTTACATGCATATTCACAAAATAAAACCCCTCCAATCTCCATCCCAATAATATGGTCCCCTTTTATGACTACTCCATTATTGAATACAAATCTTTATGTAGTTTGACCGATTGTAATTTTCATTTTTTAAGATTATATGCTCGTCTTAGGCGATTCGTTTGGTTCGCCCATCTTTTGACAGAGGAGGTAACCTCTAGCGGTCCGGTACTCTAGCTCAAGAATGTTGAGATTCTGGGCCGGTAACCACCCACAAGCAGGTCCTTCATTGAGCAAATACAGAGTTACTCATGCACCTGCCGTGGATCGAACCCACACACTTGTGGAGAAACACACTCTTATAGTGAAACCCGTGACCATTCAAGCTATGCCCCATCAGCTCATTTTCATTTTTTAATACTATCATGAGTGAATTGTTGTTTTCGTCTTTGACAGTGAACGAAGTTGTCGTTTAGTTCCGAATAATTATATTATTGTAATTTAGTCTCTCAAAGTGACACATGTATAAGTTATAACAATATGGTCTAAGAAAGAGACAAATTTTGCAATATGATCTCCAAAAAAATAGGAATGAATATGCAACGTTTGTCATTTCCAAAAGACTATTCTCCAATGCTTATACCATTTCATAAACTAATCTACAACGATTAAATTGACAATTACATCACCTTCAATCCACTACAATGGCTTCAGGGGAAAACCGTCACTTAATTTTTTACTTCCTCCAATCCAAAAAGTGTAGTTCTAGAGATTTCAAGAATATTCAAAAAAAGTGTCTTTTTACATAAATCAATGCATAATATATCACTTATTTCCTTAATACCCCTATTTGTATAAAAAGACTCAAAATAAATAATAATTGCTTCATACTTAAGTGGATAGATGGAGTATTAATGATTGACTTTATAGGGATTTAGATAGAAATTTTGAGTGCATTAAATGTTTCTTAATTTGTGTAAAATATATAAAACTACACTCTTTTTGAATTAAAGATCGTACAACTATTTTAACGTTACACAGTAATGAACTTATGGTTTGTCACTTTTCCTCAATCCGTTTAATCTTCCGTTAGGACCACAATTAATAATAAACTTTTAGTGGGGTAGTGTAGTATTAATTCCACGTTTTTCTAAATGTTTTGTATCATAGTGTTTGTGATGGATATGAATTTGCAAAATTTACTTCGTTAACAATATTATAACATTTGGGGCACATATATGAACTAAACAATTTATAATACAATAATGTAGTAATTAATTAATTGGGCTAAATTATACTTGACCCCACGATTTAGTCCATTAACAATAAGTTTTAATGTACTTTAGTTCGAAATAATTATATTATTATATAGCATATCATACGGTCACCGAAAGTAGAGTGAGTGTTGTTGTGGATATATTACCCGAAAGTGAGTATTGTTACAAATTTATCCCTATTTTTGGAGAAAATATACTGCAATATATTTGTCACTTTCGAGGTATTATAACGTTTTAGTTGTCTGAGACTAATTAAATTGTATCTCGTTTCAATATGTGAGACCAAATCAACAATTTACTTTCCAATGACACAACTAACCAGAGTCAATCGAATAGTTTAGTGAAAAAGACTTTTGCTAGAGACCAGAAAGTTCTAGGTTCGAAACTCACTTCATCGCTAATGTACACAAAAAGAAAATGACACAACTAAGAAAAGAAAAGTAATACTTACTTGAGGAGCACGGATACAAGTCACCAGGCCAGCCATTGATGGTTAAACTTTGAGATATATTTGGGTTGTTCCCAATCATAACATCGTGGTTCTCAAGGGAAGTGACGCTCGTGTTAAACCATTCTCCTGTATCAAGGAATATTATCATCACAGTTTGATTGAATTTTGTATACCATTATTGGTGAAATGACAACATCTATCTAGAGATCTTATTTTTAATAATGTATGATATTATATATTAATACTATAGTTATGATTAAATTTGAAATTATGTTAATGTATCAATTATGTAATAACTACAAAAGTAAAATGAGCAAATTGCTGAAATAGTCATCGAAAGTGGATTCAGGTTGTTTTTTGGTCCCCGAAAGTACAAAAGTTGCAAATCAGTCCACGATATTGGCCAAAGGTTGCAGATTGGTCCAAAATTTAACGGCGATTTAAATGTTAACGGCTCACTCGCCTCGTGAGTTACATGTGTTGTTAATAAGTTAGAACGATAATAATAAAATTAGCTTAGGAGTGAACTACAATCGCCATTGAGGCGTTAAAAATTAATACCTTAACTAAATTTTGGACCAATCTACAAGCATTGGCCAATATCGTGGATTAAACTGCAACTTTTGTATTTTTGAAGACCAAAAGGCAACCTGAACCCACTTTCGAGAACCATTTCAGCAATTACTCAAAGTAAAATGAGTGAACTTTTTACTTCTAACCAAGCTAGGTTTGTTGGGGAAAGTATCTAGCTACATAGTTTGGTGGTATATAACCTGAGCTTCTGTTAGAATGTCTGGGGTTAAACTTTTGGAGACATATATATATTTTCGTTAGAAATCTCCATATTCATTGTTTATAATACTTTTCAATTTTCTTAATTGTTAGTTATATACAGTTATATTGTCATCACTAAATAGAAAATATATATACTACTATTAACCTAAAATATGAATTATATAATGTTTAATTTTGTAAATATTATTTTAATTAATATACATATTTATCATTTAGATTTTCTATTTTTTTTTTTATTAATATAGAGCACCTTCATCATCATCAATATTTGATGAAATAAACTATTTTATTAATGTTATGTTCACATATTCTTTCATAAGAAATCAATAATCATACCTATTATTATCGGGAATTCTCCATGAGGATTTGGAAAAGGATATGAATGGCCCTTTCTTGGATAGATAATCAAAGCACCATGAACGGTAGCACGATGCCATCCTGAATGAGCATGCCAAAAAAGAGTTCCTTCTTGACCGATTATATTAAATCGATATGTATATTTATTCCCAGGAAGTATAGGACATTGAGTAATATATGCTGGACCATCTTGCCAATTACTTAGTAGCTGAAGAATCCCGTGCCTAAAAAAGTTATTGAAAAATTAATCAAAATTTATGAACTCATTAACTGATGGTTATCGAGCTTTTAGTAGGAGGTCTCAACTTCATACTGTTAAAATATACATCCCACATTTGAAATCGATATCTTTTCATGTGCAATATATAATATCTTGGCTGGTCTACTCCTTCTATTGCCAATTGGTTTTAGAGTGGAACCCCATAGACGCTTAACATGGTATCATGGGCCAACCCCGAGTTAATGAGGTACGTATAACCCCGCTGATGTTGTTCCGGCGAGGAAAAATTTCGCCTACGATTGAGTTAAATGTGAGGGGGAGTGTTAAGATGCACATCCCACATCAGAAGTCGATGTCCTCCCGGGTCAATATTTAATATCGTGGGCGACTCCTCTATTATCAATTGGTTTTAGAGTGGAACCCAAAGACTCTCTTAACACATACCTTGTTATTGGCGTAATTTTTTCTTCACATTATGTTTGCTATATTAGTAGAACATATTCTAACTTTTACTTTGGTTATTCATTTTTGTATTCGATATTTATAGTATTCTTCAATCGTTATGTTAGATAGTTGTAATTCTTATTCCTAATTTACAACAAACAAAAAACAATATTATCGTAGTTTCCCTCACCTAATTGAAAATTCAATATAATAAAAGGTTCGTTTTCATAAAGGGAGTCAAATTTATATTGAGTGAAGGGAAGAGATTGTTGCTCTTAGCACTCTACATTCTGATTCTTTATCAGTTGAGCTATGCCCTGTAATAATATACGCGGATATACCATTATGAAGACATGCATGTATATGCAATAGATAAGAAACTATATACCCCTCAGTCTCTTTTTTCAAAATACTACTTACTATTTCGCACAGTTCAACAAAAATTTAAATTCATCACACAAACATAATTTTAGCTCAATTCTTTTGTTTCCAAATTTGTAAAATGAAATTCTCAAAAAAGAGAACTATTGTACTATAAGGGTCATAAATTAAGGAATGTGGTATATATATTGTAATAGGCTCACCAATGAATGGTCATGTTATAGGGAGAGTTGTTAATCACATGGATGGCAACAGTATCTCCTTCATGAGCATATATTGTCGGCCCTGGAAAACTACCGTTCACCACCGTGATTTTTTGGCTTTTGCAGAGTCTCCAGAATACCTTATTATGCACCTACATTTTCAACATAACATATATATACATCACTATGTAACATCATTTCGCATGTTACTGTAATCGTAAGAAAATAGGTTTTTTAGTTACGGCCTAACAAAATTGATGAACTTAAAGATGATGAAGGGGGAGATTGAGGGAGGGCACAGTCGTCTTCTGGTTTAAACATGCAATCGCATGGCGCTTATGAAGCGCCACCTAAGTTAATAATCTAGAAGACGTTCTATATATATGTACCTTATACTATAGTGTAAGTGCTACTTAGGTGTCATTTTTCTTGAAACACTCTCTAAGGAAGCGTCTTCCAAGCCTGTTTTAGTACTAGTAAGTTCTTCTCGACAATTTTGTCGATATTTATATTTGTAAGTTAATGTACACCTATTAGTTAAAAACAAATGTCAATTGTTTTCATTAATATTATATATTGATAAGAGATTAACACATTAATTAATCTTAGAAAAATGGATAACTAATATCTAGTGTATATTAGATACATGCATATATATAACATATTGATATAAACTTACTACTAAAGTTTCCTCGACGAAATCAGAAAGAGCACAGAAAGGAAAGACAAGCATGAAAACAATCCATAATATCACTACTGCATTGGCCATAATAATGATCAACAAAACGTGAAAGAATATAAGTTTGAAAAGGAATTAATATATCGAATTTATAAGAGCAGGTTTGAGTAATAATGCACCAGTTTATAATGTATATATATAGGCGTATAATAAATTATTGGCTTCATTTCGTCAAACCTCAGCCACAATATCATCATCTCTCTTAGGCCTGTAATCGAGCCGAATCGAATCGAATATTTGCAAGGTTCGAGTTCGGTATCATGCCTTCGAACCTTTTCGAACCGAACCGTTCGATTTTGGAAATACTTAAAATCAAGGTTCAGGTATCAGTATCATGCCTTCAAACATACTTCGAGCCGAATCTTTTCGAGTCGAATACGTCGGACTATTTCGAACAGAGACGTTTGATCACAAGGCTAGGCATGCCTCATGAGGGGGAGCGGGGTGGGGTAGCGGCTTTTGAGAAGAGAAGAGATGAGGGAGGGCCGAAGGGGAGGGGGAGGGTGATCTGGAGAGTAGAGATGAAAGAATGAGAGGAGTAAGGGAATATATGTGGGTTGATAATGATTTTATTATTAAATACATATATAGTGATTAGGGTTTATATGTGGGAATATATGTGGGTTGAAGGGAATACATATATTAGTCCACAATGGTTCAGCCCTCTTATTTAATGACGGGGGAGGGGGTGATCGAGCCGGACTAAATCGAACCGTTCGTCTCGATTTTGGAAATACCTAAAAATCAAGGTTCAGGTATAGTATCATGCCTTCGAACATACTTCGAGCCGTATCTTTTTGAATCGAATACGTCGAATAATTTCGAACCAAGACGTTTGCTCACAGGCCTAACTCTCTAAGTCATCAAAATTTTGGGATGAAATGTCATGTTTTCCTATTTTCAAATACTCCCTCCATCCCAATTTAAGTCGTGTCTCGACGACCGCAAAAGTCAAAACAAGCCAAATAAAATGGGAAGGAGGGAGTAATTATTTTTTTCATCTAGACACTTTATTTAATTGAACTTATGCTAACCTTTAATTTCAAATCATTAACTAAAGTATCCAGTCTTTCAAATACGTACATAGATAGTGTTTTTGATACAAAATGAACTTAAAAAAAAAAACTCGATACTTGAACTTCACTTTAATTTAACATATGCGGCAAACGGTGGGGATGATCACATAACTTTGGGGGCATGGAACCAGTTGATCACCTAACTTTTGAAAGGTCCAGTTGATCACCTAATTTCTTAAATCGTTCCCATTCACCACATTCTTCACTAACAATGATAATTATGGACTAATTGTGTCACGTGTTCATCACATGGTAGTTAATTAAGGGTAATTTAGTCATTTCACATCTTAATTTTATGAAAAATAGTTTAATCTCATTACAATAAATCCCTAATTCATCTCATTAAAATAGCCCATCATGTGAATTGAGGATTGGGTTTGTTTTAATGGGATTGAACTATTTCTAAGAAAATTAAGACGTGAAATTATTAAATTATCCCTGATTAACTACCACATGATGGACACGTGATCTAATTAGTCCATAATTAGCATTATTAGTGAAGAATGTACTGAATGGGAACGATTTAAAAAGCTAGGTGCTCAATCGAGACCTTTCGAAAGTTAGATGATCAACTGGTTTCATATCCCAAAGTTATGTGATCATCCAGCCATTCGCGCGTAACATATATATATATAGTTAAGGGACAAATAGGTTTTATGTATATACCACACACTTTATTGGTTATTTTAAAATAATAAACACTTAACTGGATTAATTTAGTTAAATAAAAAATAAAATCGAAGTATCTCCTTGAACTTTAATAATACCTCACACATCGCCCCTAACTCCCCACCTACCACCCCGTTGTTGCTGAACTTTTGGTCTAGTAAATGGAGATGTATACACAGCTCATTATTGGTCACTTAGCAACCAAATCATACTCAACAATATCAAGTTAAAAAGGATGGGTTAACGGAGTTATTTGCACTGTCATTACTACAAAAAAAAACTTAAAAAAACACTCAAAAAGTACTTAAATAACACAAAAGACCAATATTATATGAGGTGTTATCAAAGAGTTTTGTGCAGCAATGGTCCAGTAAGTTGGTTGAATTGCACTTTAGTAGTCCCTGTAATTGAGAGCGTTGCAGTCTAAGTCCTTGATAATGTACACATTGTGTGGATTTAGTCTCATTTTTAACGGAATCATTAGATTTGTATGGTTTTTGGAGTTTTGGGGTCAAAATAAAAAATTTCAAAAAGTTTGGGTCATGTAGACTTTTTGGTGCTCATTTAATCCTTGTTAATTTTTTTTAGTACACATTTACTCCTTTTTCTTCCTTGTTATTAATCAATAATATTATTATTACTTTCATTATTAGTTTGTTAATTATTATTATTATTATTTTCATTATTCTCGTCATTATTATTATGTAAAATAAAATTAAAATAATATAACCCCCAACCCTCGTCATCGATAAATTTGGAAGAATGACGAATTTTATAGCTTTTTAAAAAAAAAAATTGGTGCCCTTGACTTTTTTTTTTTATAATAGTGGCACTAAGGGGGACAAAATGACTAAATTACCCCCGATATTTTGATATACTTTTTTCAGTTTTGTTTCGACTCTTTTTCCAAACTTTTTTTCGATTTTTTCTTTTCTTTTTCCAAGTAATGAGGTTCGATTTTTTTTTCTAGTAAAATGGGTTCGATTTTGGTAGCTGTTTTGGCTAAAAGTTGCGATTTCCTATAGTTATTTGGCAAAAAAGTTAGATTTTTTGTAGTTTTTTCACAAAAAGATTCAATTTTCATAGTTTTTCGCAAAAAGTGTTCAATATTGGTAGTTGTTTGGCAAAAAGTGTTCGATTTTGGTAGTTAATTCCTAAAAAAGTTACCAAAATCAAACTTATTTTGTAAAAATCGAAACTTTTAGCTGAAACAATTACCAAAATGGAATCCCCTTTTACTAGGAAAAAGAAAAGAAAAAAGAAAGAAAAAATCAATAAAAAGCGAAGATCTCCCCCTTCATCGTCCTCAACCTCCCCCCCCACACACACACCACACCACCACCATAATAATAAAATTGAAAATAATAATAATAATAATGAAATAATAAGAATAATAATAATAATAAGAATAATGCGGATAATAGTAATGAAATAATAAAATATTAATAATAATAATAATGAGAATAATGAGAATAATGTGGATAATAATAATAATAATAATGAATATAACAAAAATATTGATTATAATAATAATGAAAATAATAGTAATAATGAATATAATAATAATAGTAGTAATGAACAAGGACTAAATGCGCACCAAAAACTAGATGGCTCAAACTTTCCAAAAAATTTCATTTTGATCTCAAAACTCCAAAAACCGTCAAAAACTAACGTTTCCGTTAAAAATGGGACTAAATCCACACAGTGTGTACACTATCAAGGACTTAGACTGCAATACTCTCAATTACAGGGACCAAAGTGCAATTCAGCCCAACTTACTGGGACCATTTCTGCAAAAAACTCTGATGTCAAACACAAAATAACCTAAACAACACTTCAATGAGCGTGTGATAACGACGGAAGCGAATTAACTATCAGATGCGAATCTTAGACAAAGAATCATGTCAAGTGCACGAAAGTAAAGAACAACAAGAATTTAACGTGGTCTCCCTATAACAATGTGTTCGAACTACTCCACGGGCTCCAAGCCACAAGCAATTCTTTATAATGGAAAGAACATATTACCGAGTTTATCAAACTATGATCTCCAATGAACATAATTACCATAAGACTCACTATTCCAAGATTGCTAACCTATGCGTTTTAGTTTCATATTAATCTTGTGTGTCTTGCTGCAAGTCTAATCTATTGAACAAGTCTCATATTTGTAGGTAATCAGAAAAACCGAAAAAAATTAGGAGAGAATGCACGAACCCCATCAGAAACGTCAAGAACCCTTGCTGAGTCTAATCGAAACTTGGTCAAGTTCTAACCCAAGTACCGACCCAAGTTCTGATCCCTCTCGTAGCTGACTCCGGGACTTGGTCAAATACCGACCAAAATTCCTATATACTGCTGAAAATGGATTTAAGACATATTTCAACAAAGCGTTGTCTAAGTTACTTTTTCAAATTTCATTTTAGTAGCTGAATTTTCTCATACATACTTTTAAAATGATATATATAAAAATGGGGAGGTATCTCGTTCATTTCAAACGTTGTTCACTTTCAGTAGTCAATCAATTCAAAAACAATTGATGCTTTACAACAATGGCTCAAATAGAGAATCAAGTCTTAATGCAATGCACATACAAATGGCTACATCGAGTTCAACAAAACAAGTTATACTTCTAACAAGCTCACACAGACTGTAATTGTTGAATACTATCTACTATTTGTGATATCAGTAAAAAGAACTATTGAATAAATAGTCATGCCATTCCTTTCGAACATGTTCGGTTCTATTATCAAAAAATCTCTTACAACATTATTTTTACACACATAGATAAATAAACAAACAAAAGAAAAAATTAATAGTACACCCTATAACAATCCCAATATGCAAGATGTATTGGATATAAACAATAAGAAATGACTAGTAGTTAGTAGTTATGTTACTATTCGTGGGTCAAAAAATGTTTTCGGGTTGAAAACGGACAGAAAATATGTTTTTCAGTCGAAAAATTGTTTGTGGATCAAAACGGGACGAAAATATGTTTCGGGACGAAAGGGGTCGAAACGAATCGAATATGGTCTTAGGTCAAAACACGTCGAAAATTTGTCCCGGAGCGAAAGGGGTCGAAACGGATAACAATTATGGTCTCGGAGTTGAAACAGATTGAAAATATGGTCTCGGGGTCAAAAAAATAACATATATATTCCAATATTCTTAGATGAAATAACAGATAATTTTAAGATTGATGGTATTTTAGGAAAATAGTACTAAAAATTAATTAAATATAACAAGTTTAAAGATATAACTCTTAGCAAAATATATTACTAATTTTTAGAAACGAAGGGAATAGTATGTAATTACTCCATACACTGGGCCACCAAAAACAACAACATAACTTTAATTACAATCTTATTGAGTGTCTACGTAACTATCAACAACGTGATTCATGTAAAACGACAGTAGGAAATGTATTGAATGATCCATTGCATATAAAAGGGAAATGAGCCATGTTTTGGCAAATTATTACTATATCACAGGGTTATGTGAAAACTCGCAATTCAATTATTCAATTAAAAAAACAAAGGAGAATTACTTTACCTAAGTTTTCAACCGCGGATACATATGTATCCTTAACATACTAAAACGACTACCGTTATTGGTATTAAACCAATAACGATTCATGCAAGCTAAATCTTCTAATCGATATGTACAAGCTCAAGTTTGTTGTAAAACGAATATTTCATTGTCAACAATGCCAAGTGTTTGTAATTAAGACATTAGTAATTTTTCTTTCAATTAAACGATATGATATTATTAAAAGTGACAAACATTAAAAGGTATATAGTAAAAATTAAAATGGGCATAAAAACCAACAAAGGTGGGGGAGCGACGACTTCTCAAATCCCACTAATTTCAAGGGACGGATGAAAGCAGCTAACGAAATAAGCTTCCCTCCATGTGAACTGCTGGAATTTGACCTCCAGTAGCTCACAAGGAAAGGGAAAAGTCCCCAAACAACGAAATCGAAAGGCTACAAAACGGCCACCCGAAAAGGCTACAACTGGCCACCGAAACCAGCCACAAATCTGCCAACAAGAAAATACAAACAGTAAAACGATAAATCTCATACAGAAAATTACAATAGGTATGACCAAGTATTCTTGTAAATGAAGAAACCATCACATGCCTCCAAGCCTCCAAAAACACTTTCCGAAAGACCAACATATTATGAAGTGGTCAAAGCCCGCTAATCATAAAGACAATCAGATATTTTGCACATGTCAGAAACAATTTATGCCGAGAAAATACCTCTTCAGCTTGAACTAAACACCGAGGAATGACTAGATCTGTAACGTAATAGTCAAAGAAATAATATCAAAAAAAAAAATACAAAAACAAGTAAATAATGTTAAATTATCAAGATCTAACATTATGTTTATTAAAAAAATAAAATTAAAATAAGGAAAGGAAGAAAGAGGGAAAAAACCACCAAAAATGGTGGCTTTTCCTCTCCAAAAAGCTACCAAACAATGGGTACACAAAGAGAAGGGAGATAAATCTAGTATTAAAACTTTATTTTTAATTGAAACATTAGTACAGAGTCTCAAATCAAAAGATTATTTAAACATGCATACTTTAATTAGCAAATGGCTTCATCGATCACTCACGTTTGTTAACAAACACTAGTCGATCATCTTAGTATGACTTTGTATACTTTCAATCACTCATGTTGGGTATTATGTGTACTTTTGGTCACTCACACGTTTTTTTGGTACAACTCTTAATTTTTCGAAATTTTTAACATTTTTGTAAGGGTATTTTAGTCATTTTTTCATAATTTTTTAACTTACATCAAGTAACTTTCAATAACTTCCATTGCACTCTACATTCCCATGACAAAATTATGAAAAAATGACTATAATATCCTTATCAAAATGTTAAAATTTTCGAAAAATCAAAAGTTGTACAAAAAAAAAGTGTGAGTGACCAAAAGTATACATAATACCTAACATGAGTGATCGAAAGTGTACAAAGTCATACTAGGGTGATCGACTAGTATTTTTTAACAAACGTAAGTGATCGATGAAGCCATTTGCTAATTAAAGTATGCATGTTTAAATAATCTTTTTTCATTAGTATATGGATCTCTACTGCTTCCTGGTAGGAAAGATGATGAAAGATTAGGCATTAATTAAACTAAGTATTCAATTGAATGACTTCATAATACATATGAAACAAATATGACCAAAGGCACACCAATTCTAAACAGATTAATGAAGAAGATGTTATATTCCTTATGGTCTGTAAAAACAAGAATATATGCTCAAAGAGGCTGGGTAACCACCCACAAGCAGATCCTTCCTTGAACAAATGCAGAGTTACTCATGCACCTGTCGTGGATCGAATCCACACACTTGTGGACAGGGGCGGATCTAGAAACTTTTTTCAGGGTGGTCCTAATCTTTTATAGATAATTTTTCAGAGGGGTAGAAAATAATGATCGAACAATCTATATTTATAAATGTATCAAACTAGACGTTTAAGAAAAAATATATAATTATAATTCAATTGTTTAAATAGAATTTAGAAACACAACAAATTATTATAACTACACATAATAGAAAGAATTAATAACTAATATTGAATGTGTAATTATTTGAATAATAAAATCATAGAAAAAGAATATTTAAAATTAATCACATAGAAGTTATTGAAAGTAAAAATTAAATGTACAACCTTTTAAATAATAAAATTATAATAAAGAAGTAAAATCTAAATGTACAATTTATTAAATAATAAAATTATAAGAAAATACTAAGAACATTTCAATCAAATGAAAGTGAAAATAATATTTGTAAAAATCAATTATGCAATATTTTAAATAATATAGTTATAAAATTATAATTTAATATATAAATATAACTAAATGAGACATTAAGTTAGCAATATATAAATATGGATGACATTTGAGGGGAAAGGTTACTACCTCCCCTCTTAACTTCTTATCTTTATCTATTAAAAAAAATAAATATGGATGACATTTAAAGGACTAAAGCAAAGGAACACAAAAAAACGCTAAAGAAGACTAGACTAGAAGAACCATAAAAAACTGTAAGGGTGAGTGCTGGGATTCGAACCCAGACACCCTGTATGAACAGAGTCAGCCTTACCATTGACCCAAGAGAAGATATTGTTCTTCTGTGTAGGCTATATTATACTTATTCCAGAAATTTGGGGTGGTCCAGTGCACACAGGGACTACCCCCTGGATCCGCCACTGCTTGTGGAGAATCACACTCTTATAGTGACAAGAGAAGATATTGTTCTTCTATGTAGGCTATACTATACTTATTCCAGAAATTTGGGGTGGTCCAGTGCACACAGGGACTACCCCTAGATCCGCCACTGCTTGTGGAGAAGTACACTCTTATAGTGAAGTCTCTTACCATTTGAGCTATGCTCCGTAGGCCTTAGATAGCATTTAATAAAGCGTTATTCTAAGTGACTATTAGTCATTTATTTTTTTGTATGTAATGTCTATCTAAGCCCTATTTTGTAGTAGTAAATTGTGTAAAAAAATAAATCCTTGGGCAAATATATTACCTCTTCCGACGAAAGAAAAGTTATTAAGTGATGCGGTGCAAGTCGAGGAGGTTTGGATGCAGAATTTGGTTCATCCAAAAGTAAGGCGCAAGTGTCTGATTTCGACAAACGGCTAGTGTTTTTCAAGCAGAAACGGTGCTCCGAGTCAAAATTATTGCTTCGCCATGATATACGATGGATTTTGGCTATCGGAGATCGTTTGAAGAGTTAAAATCGCACTTTTATATGTTTTAGGGCATTTTCACAATTTTTTATAATTTCAGCCCGTTTTGTTTTGGGCTACTTTTCCACCAAGTTAGGTTTTGATTATTTAAGTACTTTCAGACGTTTTTATTAAACAGTTACTGATATTTTATAAAAAAGAATTGAGATTTGCTCAATATCTATCATCTTTCGTATTCTTTGAATAAATAAATTCTGATAAAGAATTTGTCCTATGACGTATGCGATATCATTAAGCAAAAACAATGGCTGAGAGTATCAAGACTGGAACCCATTTGGACATTTTTTGTAACTATCGTACTGTATGTAATGCTAGCATTGATTAACGGTTGGCATACCAAGGGTAGGAATGAAATATGAAAGGAAGTAGATGATATTCAAAATTTCGAATTTTATTTAAATAATGTAAATTATTGGAATTAAGGGTTTTTAATTGAGAGAATAATACATAAATTGTAACTAATGATTTTGACTATATCTATTTACAAATATGTTTCAGGTTCTTATTTAAAAAGTTGAACACTTTAACTAATAATTTTAAATGTTGACGAAAGCTTAGGGGCCCAAAGAAAAAGCCTTTCAAACAAGAAATTCAACTTGTCATCATCTTTTCAAATGGGAGACACACTTGTCCCTTTATTAATCCTTCTGTCAAATGTTAACGAATGAAGAAAAATTCAAAGTCTATTTCACGAATCATTTGCACCCTAGATACTAATTTCAGGGATAATTGTGCTCATTAGGAAAAAACCTAAAAGTACCTATTTTTCGAGTTCTTATAAAAAAATTTAGAGTAATCGGAAAATAAGTATAATTCTTAACTCTCAACAGTTTTGTTGGTACATGGAGTTGGCTGAAGTTTTTCAAGCAAATACACGTGTGCAAACAAGTGTTGACCGCATTTATTGGAGACTATATTATTGGAGAGTATTGGCTAAACAAGTAACGGCCGCGTCTATTGTTGTGCTAAGACAAGTGTTGACCACATTTATTGGATGAGGAGAGTATTGTGCTAGACATAAATGCGACGGAAGACCAAATAATGAAGGAGCATTAATGCGGACATAAATGTGGTAGAAGACCAAATAAAGAAGAAGCATTAATGCGGTCTTTATCCAAATAAAGAAGGAGCATTAATTCGGTCTTTGTTAATCATGGAGAATTAATTCAAGGTTGACTGAAGGAAACATTTACTCGGTCCTTGCTAATTACGGAGTACTAATTCAAGGTTGACCGAAGGAGACATTTACTCGGTCCTTGCTAATTATGGAGTATTAATTTAAGGTTGATCGAAGGAGACATCTACTCGGTCCTTGCTAATTATGGAGTATTAAATCAAGTTGACCACATTGATTTCAAGGACCAATGTGTTGGAAATTGATGTGTCAATTTCCTCAATTAGTGCCCGTGAACTATATCATCTATGTATACGGTTCAACAACCGATAGTTATCTGAACTATCAGTAGTCTCACCCGAGATAATGCCGGGGGTCATCGAATGGCAGACTAGGCTCTCACGATGATCTTCGGGATTCGTGTATACGGTCTTATACGATGAATCCCGATGTTTTCGTTACTCGGGCTATGAGGTCACACACGTAACAATTACCGAAGATACTTTCGAGTAGTAACCCGAAAGTGAATAAGGGATTTGATCCATATTGAGGAATTTCGGTTCGATCGAGATCGTGTCCCGACCGAACCGATGGTGCGCCCGGAATTGGTTCCGGACACACCATTTGGGGTTTATGTATATATATATATGTGAGATATATATATATTATCATTTATTGAAATGATTTAATTAATTAATGAATTAATTAAATAAGATATGATTTAATTAATTAATTAAGATTAATTAATTCCATCATCATGAATGGTTGACATCTTGGTGGCTACTTTATGCCTTGGGAAGGCTTTGTAAGACTTGGGAAGAACTCTTGTAAGAGAATCTTCCATGGACCAAGAGGCATTAACCATATGGATGGTTAATGTGTTTGTTTAGTGTATAATGTGTTTCATCATCCATTCTATATCATAAGATGATATAGAATGGGTAGAGATCAAGCTAAGTATCACACAACTCTTGTTAGAGAACACAAACAAACACACACACTTCATCTTCAAACCCTCTAGCAAAACTCTAAGTGTTAGAGTATATAAATTGTTCTATAGTTTGCTATAGTAGTTAGACTACACGCTCCTCAATAACACACACTAGTCCAAGTGTGTCTTATTGCTATCTAAGGTATTGGTGTGGACTATTTCATAGTAGTTCCATATCACCTTGGTGATAGAAATTTCTTCAAGAAGAAAGCAAGGAGCAAGGTGTGGGGATAAGCACTTGAAGATCATATCGCTTCCGCTCACGCTTCAAAGGTATATCTTTGTAGCCACACTCTTTGATTATGTTAGTTGTAGCATATTCACACTATCTTTAAACATATACTTCTATGAGCTAGTTCTATTGTGTAAGTTATAACGATCAACGAATTAGGGTTTTCTAGACATATGAACTATCGTAGTTCATTGTGTCTTGCAACCCCGGGATATTCCAACATGGTATCATGAGCTATATTACACGTTTAACATGTTCTAGAAGTGTTTAAAGTAGTACCATATAGTATATATGTCGATATATGAACCGTAGCCGATTTTCGTATTCGGAAAACCCTCCCCGACAAAACCTAAGTTCCGCGTGAGTCCACGCAAGCCAAGGACACGGCTCCACTGGAACGCGCACCCTCGGCTTTTCCTGGATACGGAACGCCTTGGCCCGAATCCTGGTTCGGCCCCCCTGGACGCGTCCATGCACGTCCAAAGTCATTTGATGATTTCGAAACAAAACAAATCGATTAAGTCCAAAGTCATTTGATGATTATGGACGTTTTCGATTTGTTATGGGTGATTTAGAGATTGTTTTGGAAATAATCTTATAAGTCCAAAACATTCTTTGAGAAGTTTAAAATAGTTTAAAATTAGCATGTATGTCAAAGTGTTGATTTTATCCTATCGGTACTAATTAAATTGTTTAATTGAGTATCGAAAGGAAGTTTGTGGTTTGAGTTATTATGAATTTCAAACCTTAAACTTATGCTAAGTCTCTTTGAATGTAATTGGTTATTAGTTCAAAATGTTGAACTTATGGTAAAACTTCCGATAATTGGCTATGTTAGTTGTTGGACAACTAAAGGTTATGATATGCATATATGACTATGATTCACATTATTTGAATGTGAGTATGTGTGTGTTGCTTGTGTGTTTT
Organism: Echium plantagineum; assembly: GCA_003412495.2. Taxonomy (NCBI): domain Eukaryota; kingdom Viridiplantae; phylum Streptophyta; class Magnoliopsida; order Boraginales; family Boraginaceae; genus Echium; species Echium plantagineum. Next base: position 31,440,112 of record CM016566.1, on the reverse strand, counting down.
ATTCCATTCCTAGCATGTTTATGTGTTTTATGTATAATGTGTTATACATATATAAACTGTAGTCTGAATGGAATGGGGATTTGATATGGCCTAGTATTTATTCGAAATACAGTCTGCATACTGTCCTTGATATTGAAATACGACGCATGTGTCGTTTTAAATTATTGTATTGTTCTTTCTTTTTCGCGGCGCATGTGCCAGTTAATGCGAAAGTTGATTATGTAACAAGACATGAAGAGATGGACTTGGAGCATGGCGATGTCCAAGAAGACGGAGACCAAGGACTTAGTTTAGAACTAGTTAGACTAGTTTTATTTAATGTCTTTTAGGCCATATCACTTCCCTTTAAAGTGTTTATTATTCATGTCATGTTTCATGCTTACATATATTTTCTTGAAGTATATGTATACCTTATGTGATATGCATGAAATGTGGATTACATGTTTAATCTAAACCCCTCCACGTAATAATTAAGTGTTTGCCAAACCTAAGTTCAAAGTTGTCAAACTTTCCTACGTTTCGGGTGGATCATCCCTAGATGGGCACTTTGATTCATAGGAATAGGAGGCAATGGGATTACATGCGCTACAGGTTAGCCCATCGAACCGGCAAATGTAATCCATCCCTTTATGGTGAACTAAGGTTGCTTAAAACGTGGCTACAGGTTAGCCCATCGAACCGGCCCGTTTGGCAAAGGAAGTCTATAGTGTCTTAAAACGACTAGTGATAGACGCCAAGAGTCATATATAATCATTGGATGATTGATATATGATAGTCTAGTAGAACTTACCCATGGATTGGACTATGAGGATGATTGCGTGTGCCGCTCATACCCAAGTCCGTGGGGTCTTGGTATACTTGTACACTTCGAGGGGTTGTTGGTACTCGTGTTATTGTTTCAAGCATGCTTTACTTGTATCGTATGTTTTACATATAAATTAAACTGAACGTCGTTTCATACTCGCATGTTTTAGATGGCAACTGCTAAGAAATCAACTTCAAACTCACTCCGATCTACACTTGAGAAGTGTAAACTCAATGGCAATAACTTCAACGACTGGTCTCGTAACTTGAGAATCGTTCTCAAGCACGAGAGAGTCGAATATGTTCTTAAGGAAGAACTTCCTCCTCCACCCCATGAGGATGCCGATGAGCTAGAACGTGGTGCATATGATGTACACGTGGACGATGCATTGGATGTCCAATGTCTCATGCTGGCCAACATGGAACCGAATCTTCAGATTCAGTTCGAAAATGTGGCAGCATATGACATGTACTGCAGACTGGAACAGATGTTCCAGAAGCGGGCAAGAAATGAGCGGTACGAAGCTGTTTGTGCCCTCATGGATTGCAAACTATCCAATGGTCAACAGGCCAGTCCTCATGTTCTCAAGATGATTGGGATCATCGAGAGACTTGAGTCTTTGGGAACTCAGTTTTCCAAGGATTTGGCTGTTGACATAATCCTCCGTTCCCTTCCTGACAAGTTTGGTAACTTTGTCATGAACTTCAACATGCATGACTTCGATAAGTCGTTGTCGGAGTTGCATAACATGATCAACACGGCTGATACTGCGTTGAAGGGTGGGAAGAGCTCTACCCCTACTCCCTCTGTTCTGATGATTCAGAACAAGAAGGCCTTTAAGAAAGGCAAGGGGAAATGGAAGGGAAAGGCCAAGACTGGAACAGTCAAGGCCCAGACTTCCAAAACTCCGGGTAAAGGTCCTAAGGGGACTGACCAATGTCATTATTGTAATACACCTGGTCACTGGAAGAGGAACTGCAAGAAGTACCTCGAAGATAAGAAGAGTGGGACTCTTCCGACAGGTATATTCGTTATTGAAGCTTTCATCACCTCCAATAACTCCACTTGGGTACTTGACTCAAGATGTGGTTCTCATATTTGTCGAAATATGCAGGTACTACATGACAGTAGAGCCCTTCGGAAGGGAGAGGTGGACTTGCGGGTAGGCAATGGAGCAAAGGTTGCTGCTGTTGCCGTGGGCAAGATAGATTTAAAACTACCATCCGGGATGGTCTTAGTTTTAAATAATGTATATTGTATTCCTACTATTTCTAGAAATATTATTTCCATATCTGTTTTGAACAATGATGGTTTTACCATCCTTATGGAAAGGAATATATGTTCTATTAATCGTGATGGTTTACTTTATGCAAAAGCTTCAAACCAAAATGGTCTTTTCATACTAGATGAGGACCATGAGGTATATAACGTAAATATTAAAAGGAACAAGCCTAACGACTTGAATCCTACCTACCTATGGCATTGCAGACTTGGTCATATAAATGAAAATCGCATCAAGAAACTCCACGAAAGTGGAATTATTGAGTCACTTGATTTTGAATCATATGACCAATGCGAATCATGCCTTTTGGGCAAGATGACCAAATCACCTTTCACTGGAACGAGTGAAAGGGCAAGTGATTTATTGGGGATAATACATACCGATGTATGTGGTCCAATGAACACTCCTGCAAGAGGTGGTTTTCCCTACTTCATTACCTTCACGGATTAGCCGTTATGGCTATGTCTATCTAATGAAGCATAAGAGTGAAGCCTTTGAAAAGTTCAAAGAATTCCAAAATGAAGTAGAGAATCAACTCGGCAAGACTATTAAGACTCTTCGATCCGATCGAGGAGGCGAATATATGAGCCACGAGTTTGACGTTCATCTTAGAGATTTTGGAATTGTTTCACAACTCACACCGGCCGGAACACCACAGCATAATGGTGTGTCCGAAAGGAGAAATCGCACTCTGTTAGACAGTTTGCGGTCTATGATGAGTCGAACCGACCTACATGTCAGCTTCTGGGGTTACGCTTTGCAAACTGCCGCACTTACCTTAAATAATTGTCCAACCAAGTCAGCTGAGAAAGTACCATATGAGATGTGGTTTGGGAAACGTCCCAAGATTAGCTTTCTCAGGGTTTGGGGTTGCTTGGCCTACGTCAAGAAGTTGAACGTAGACAAGCTAGGCCCAAAGGCTGACTTGTGCCATTTCATTGGTTATTCAAAGGAAACCAAAGGGTATTATTTCTACCTTAAGCCAGAAAATAAGATTTTCGTGGCTAGGACAGCACATTTCCTTGAGAAAGAGTTCTTATCAAGAAATGTCAGAAATACGATACAACTTGAAGAAGTTCAAGATGATGAGTCAAATGAGTTAATGAACTCATTCGACACGTTTAATGAGCAAGTTGAGTTATCGAACTCAAGAGACTCATTGAATAAGAGAGATGGGTTATTGAACCCAAGTGTCTCATCAAATGAGCAAGTCGAGTTAACGAACTCGGCAGGCTCACTTCAGGAAGTAGATCCTCCATTCATGGCGGATCCTATCTTGGACCCTAGATCCACGGTAGATGAGACTCCTGAAGAAGTACCGACCCTTAGGAAATCCAGTAGGACTCGTCATGTTCCCGATAGATGGTATGGGGAATCCTTCTTGATAGAAGACGACGAGCCTTATACTTATGGAGCCGCAATGAAAGGGCCCGATAGCGAGTCATGGCTTGAAGCCATGAAATCCGAGATAGACTCTATGTACCAGAATGATGTCTGGACATTGGTTCACTTACCCGAAGGTGCTAGACCTATCGAGTGTAAGTGGGTCTTTAAGAAAAAGCTTGATAAAGATGGAAATGTCCATATTTACAAGGCTAGACTAGTGGCGAAGGGTTTCAAACAAAATCATGGTATTGACTATGATGAAACCTACTCACCGGTAGTCATGTTCAAGTCTATTCGGATCCTCTTAGCCATTGCCGCATATTATGACTATGAGATATAGCAAATGGATGTAAAGACCGCTTTCCTTAATGAAAACCTTGAGGAGGATGTGTACATGACACAACCTCCAGGCTTTACATGTCCGAAAGGACCTAAGAAGGTATGTAAGCTTCAGAGATCCATTTATGGACTCAAGCAAGCTTCTCGCAGTTGGAACCTCCGATTCAATGAAGCAATTAAAGAATTTGGCTTCATTCAGAATGAGGAGGATGCTTGTGTATACAAGAAGGTAAGTGGGAGTCACATTGCATTTATAGTCCTGTATGTAGATGACATACTGATCATTGGAAACAACAAACCACTCCTTGAATCAGTCAAGACATGGTTGTGTAAGTGTTTCTCAATGAAGGACTTAGGAGAGTCGCAGTATATCCTTGGAATCAAGATATATCGAGATCGAGCCAATAGGTTGATTTGCCTGAGACAGGACACTTATATTGATAAGGTTCTGAGACGATTCGATATGATCGATTCCAAAAAGGGAATACTGCCTATGACAACTGGCACTATTCTCGGCAAAAGTCAGTGCCCCACCACTGACGTCGAGAAGGAGAACATGAGTAGAGTCCCGTATGCTTCAGCCATAGGATCTATCATGTATGCCATGTTGTGCACTAGACCAGACGTATCGTACGCTCTGAGTCTGACCAGCCGATATCAAGCGAATCCAGGCAACAGCCATTGGACCGCTGTGAAATCTATCCTTAAGTACTTGAGAAGGACTAAGGATATGTTTCTGGTATATGGCGGAGATGAGGAGTTGATTGCGAAAGGTTTCACCGATGCCAGTTTCCAAACCGATCGAGACAATTTTCGTTCTCAAACCGGGTTTGTATTCTGCCTGAACGGTGGAGCCATTTGTTGGAAGAGTTCCAAGCAGGACACAGTTGCAGATTCTACTACGGAGGCCGAGTACATTGCAGCTTCTGAAGCAGCCAAGGAGGCATGTTGGCTTAAGAAGTTTATGACTGAGCTTGGGGTAGTTCCTAGCGCTGATGGTCCAATTGAGTTGTTATGTGATAACACTGGAGCCATAGCACAGGCTAAGGAACCCAGGGCTCATCATAAGTCCAAGCATGTCCTCAGGAAGTATCACCTCGTCCGTGAAATGTTCCAGAGAGGTGACATCAAAGTATCCAAAGTAGATACAGACGACAACGCAGCTGATCCCTTGACTAAACCATTGCCTCAGACCAAACATGAGTTCCATACTTCAGCTATTGGACTTAGACTTATGTCCGAGTGGTCTTAGTCTTAGTGAGAGCTTTATTTCAGTTTATTTGATTTATATGTATGAAGTATACTTTTGTAAAACTCTTATTGTTGAATAAAAGTATTACTTCTTGTTTATTGATTGCCTATTCTTTTATAGCACTTGAATGAACAATTGAATATTTAATCATAGTTGTATGATAAATATTTTAATTCCCATGTAATCACGAGTTCTTGAAGAGGAGCCAATAAGTGTATTGGCTAAGGAACCCCTTTTTCAAGACAAGAACTATGGGGATTACATTGTCCCTAGTGGTGTGTCCCAGCATTTTGGGAACGGACACAACCAAACTAGTGTGTAATGATTCGTTTGACTTTGTTTCTTAAGTCAAAAGGATGGTCCAAATCATTACATGGGTTCATTGTCAAGAGAGTCTTGACATGGTACTGGACAGTGACCGTTGTGAAATTATAGAAGAGATCTTGTGTCCTATATTTCACACGAGCCATATGATAGAGGTTCTGAGACCTACATGCATATCATTCTCATGCTACGTGAGCATGAGACTTTGACTACTTCCAGACCCATCCGTTACTGTTGGTAATAGGGTACGTTGGGTCTTATGTGAATGTGGTGGTGAGATGATCGGTGATGCATTGGTAGGGTCTTTGTCCACCCTGGTATACAGGGAAGGTTTTTCTGGCCACTCGGAGAGTGAGTCTTACTTATGAATTCACCCGTTATGAACGGGAGTGAGACTATCTCGTGTTCCGAGAAATTATGTCATAGGAGTTGGCGACACGCTTTCTTGCTTTAGCCTATGACGAAAACCGAGGACAAAGGGAATCATGTGACAAGGATGCAAGTGTACATCCAAGACATTGGTAATAGTCCAAGGGCAAGTGGGAGTGTTGGAAATTGATGTGTCAATTTCCTCAATTAGTGCCCGTGAACTATATCATCTATGTATACGGTTCAACAACCGATAGTTATCTGAACTATCAGTAGTCTCACCCGAGATAATGCCGGGGGTCATCGAATGGCAGACTAGGCTCTCACGATGATCTTCGGGATTCGTGTATACGGTCTTATACGATGAATCCCGATGCTTTCGTTACTCGGGCTATGAGGTCACACACGTAACAATTACCGAAGATACTTTCGAGTAGTAACCCGAAAGTGAATAAGGGATTTGATCCATATTGAGGAATTTCGGTTCGATCGAGATCGTGTCCCGACCGAACCGATGGTGCGCCCGGAATTGGTTCCGGACACACCATTTGGGGTTTATGTATATATATATATGTGAGATATATATATATTATCATTTATTGAAATGATTTAATTAATTAATGAATTAATTAAATAAGATATGATTTAATTAATTAATTAAGATTAATTAATTCCATCATCATGAATGGTTGACATCTTGGTGGCTACTTTATGCCTTGGGAAGGCTTTGTAAGACTTGGGAAGAACTCTTGTAAGAGAATCTTCCATGGACCAAGAGGCATTAACCATATGGATGGTTAATGTGTTTGTTTAGTGTATAATGTGTTTCATCATCCATTCTATATCATAAGATGATATAGAATGGGTAGAGATCAAGCTAAGTATCACACAACTCTTGTTAGAGAACACAAACAAACACACACACTTCATCTTCAAACCCTCTAGCAAAACTCTAAGTGTTAGAGTATATAAATTGTTCTATAGTTTGCTATAGTAGTTAGACTACACGCTCCTCAATAACACACACTAGTCCAAGTGTGTCTTATTGCTATCTAAGGTATTGGTGTGGACTATTTCATAGTAGTTCCATATCACCTTGGTGATAGAAATTTCTTCAAGAAGAAAGCAAGGAGCAAGGTGTGGGGATAAGCACTTGAAGATCATATCGCTTCCGCTCACGCTTCAAAGGTATATCTTTGTAGCCACACTCTTTGATTATGTTAGTTGTAGCATATTTACACTATTTTTAAACATATACTTCTATGAGCTAGTTCTATTGTGTAAGTTATAACGATCAACGAATTAGGGTTTTCTAGACATATGAACTATCGTAGTTCATTGTGTCTTGCAACCATCTCAACAGTCTCTCCCATTCTACACTTCAAATTTTCAACCGTAATTTGTGGGTTGAATCTCAGTTCCATCCAATATATATATTGCATCTCATTCCTTCAATAGCCAACAATCACAAAATTTAACCCAAAAAAAATATTGTATTATAATTACCTTAAGCTTAAAACCAAACAAAGAATAAACAAAAGTTCCAATTTTTGTTTAGAACGAAAAGGAGAAACATAAGTGTTTTTAATGGAGAAATGATGATGCAAAGTAATTATAAACAACCGAATTATTACTAAATTAAATTAAGACTACCCAAATAACAAAATATTATAATAAACAAGATGCAAATTGTTTAAAAATAATCAAATTAGTATTTTATAATATTGAGTTTTGATACAAATTTATGACTACTAATGATGTATAGAAGATAATTGATAAACATACCTTGATTGCAAAATGGTTGAAGATTGAAGATAAAGACATGAATAATGAAAAAAAAAATTAATAAAGAAAACAAAGCAGCAGCAAAATAATATGAGAGAGGGAAGAAGAAAGTGGTTTGGGGGTTGGAATGGAATTCCAACATATACACCCGTGAACATGGATCCCTACTTTTTTTTCGTGGGCCAGCCCACAATAAGGAAGCTGAAAAAGGTCCAAATTTTAAGTTTTTCACTTTCCTATCCCAATATATGCACTAAGGATCAATTTAAGTAGGCTGGTGTGGGTGCTCTTAGAGTCTCCCACGATGGGAAAAGAGTATTGTAATTCTTTGGATTGATCTTACAATGAATACAAAATACTATATTCGTCCCTAAAAAATTAATATATACTCCCTCCGTTCTCTTTTACTTGTCGTTCTAGCCTCAAATTTTTGTTTCTAAATACTTGTCATTCTAGCATAATTAATTACAAATTTATATTTTCAATGTACATTTTAATTACTTTTTACATTGAGTTTATCAATCAACCAATTATATAGTGTCAATTGATTGTAATTTTATATTTCCAATGTACTTTTTGACTCTCTTTTACTTTTTCTTAATCTATGTGCAAATAGCTAGAACGACAAGTAAAAGAGAACGGAGGGAGTATATTTTAATTTTTCATGGTCAACAAAATATAGTTTAAAACATAAATATTTCTTATTTTACATTCGAAAAAATTATAAAAAGTTGATATTTCAAAAATATATATTGAGACGAATCTAACAAGATCCCACATGACTATATCACAAGATCCCACATGACTATATCAAAAATATATAGTCATGTGAGATCTTGTTAGATTCGTCTCAATATATATTTTTGTGTAATACCCGGCCTAGAGTGGGCGATGTGATATGTTTGATATGATTTGATAGGTACTACTCATACCATCAAGATGAATCTTCTTTTCGGTAGCCTTACTCAAAAGAACTTCAAAGTTAAGCGTGCTTGACCTGGGGTAATTCTAGGATGGGTGACCCACTGGGAAGTGTCCCGGTGAGCAAGTGAGTGAGGACAAAACGTGCTGGAAGGACCCGTGATGGTTTGTGAGGCCAGTCCATCAAATCAAATAACGTTCCGACCCGGTTTCGGGGGCGAGACGTTACAAATGGTATCAGAGCGGGGCCGTCCGAAATGTGAGATCTAAGTGCTATGCGGCGCAAAGTGCTACGTCGAGGATGGGAGTGACCTCTTGAGGCCGTAGGAGCCATCTCTAGAGTCTCACACGGATGGTACGGTCCTGGATGTGGAGTGGATGTGGCTCAACGAGGACGTTGAGTGTTTAAGTGGGGGAGATTGTAATACCCGGCCTAGAGTGGGCGATGTGATATGTTTGATTTGATATGATAGGTACTACTCATACTATCAAGATGAATCTTCTTTTCGGTAGCCAACTCAGAAGAACTCCAAAGTTAAGCGTGCTTGACCTGGGGTAATTCTAGGATGGGTGACCCACTGGGAAGTGTCCCGGTGAGCAAGTGAGTGAGGACAAAACGTGCTGGAAGGACCCGTGATGGTTTGTGAGGCCAGTCCATCAAATCAAATATGCTTGGATCTTTCCTGAAACACTAAATTCTGAGCTAAGTACAATAATGTATATTGAGAGTCACTAATTATAAACACTTCCATGGGCGAGCTATGGTGAAGGCTCAATTATCTGAACAATGTTTATTACTACAGAAATGTGCTTAAATAGTGCTCATTTTTTGCCTTACATAGTGTTTTTTTGAGCTATCTAAGCTTCAGCTATGACAGTTTATATAGTTGCAGAAAGAGCGCTATCTAAAGGCATGTACTTAGATAACACTATATACTTATATAGCACTCTAAAAGGGGTTATGCTAGTCGTGTATTTAGATAGCACTCTGGGCCGGGTATCACAATCTTCCCCACTTAAACACTCAACGTCCTCGTTGAGCACACACACATCCATATCCACATCCAAGACCGTACCATCCGTGTGAGACTCTACCTCTCACAAATTCAGACGGCTCGGCTCTGATACCATTCTCTTGGTTAGGTCAATCATAATACCTCTTTATCCCACTATCAAGCCTAAGATCGTACACATTAGAAGCATATATCCCCCAGACTTATCACCCAGTTCGATAACCAGTCGCCACAACTACTCATTGGGTTAATAGTATAATCCTCCCATATAAGTAACACTACGTATCGAACACCACATTTCAGCACGCTCCACTAGTCCCATAAACATCCTTGTCACATGACCAACATAATTAATATATCTAATCGCTCTGTCTCAACCCCACTAATTAAATATCAATATCTGCTCCTCGTAATATATCGTGCATAGTAACTTACTACTTGCTTAAAGATGAAATACCATTTGTAACCTCTTATATCCAACATGCAGATACACACCACCTTAATCACATCTCAATCTAACCATTAGTGTATCGCCATCTTATAATATTTTACTCTGTATATATACTCACTAACCTTAATCGTATTTCAATCTTGCCATTAATATCAACAGTCTTTAATATACCATTGGTTACCACCATACATCCACACCTTATTAAGGTTACCCAACATTTAGACAAGCACTCATTAGCATAATTATTCAATCAATTCCCACTTGCAAGCCTTAAGACTTTCCAGAATCATGGGTATTAACTTATTCAATAGGTGTTTCCTGGTAATCCCATCCAATTCCTATTGCGATCAACCCCATAATACATACATCTTATCCCCATATGTACTCCACATATCATTTTTTAACCCCCAAATACAACCAAGTAACTTAATTATCGCTCCACATGCTTTTAGTTCATATATCAACGTTTCCCCTCCAAGATCATTTATCACATCCACTATTTATAGCCATTAAAATATTTTCTTAGTTCAGACGATCCTCAATCGTACATTACACGTAATCAGTGTGTGGACACTTCTAAACACGTGATATACCTATCTCCAATCTACTCTTACCAATACCTTGATACATTCGTCAGTTAACTAATCCCACAGTCAATCATCAAGTTTGATCGTTTCCGGTTCATCACACCTCACCTTAATATCCACAACTTATAACATGTATAATATCCTCACTTAAGTTCCAGAATATATAACCCCTCGTAATCACACCATCACCGATATCCTTGTCCACCTTCTGCTCATGCGTATGGTTTCATCAGCCTTAATCCTCCTTTCCTCGTTCCAACCTCCTCAAAATCATACATTTTATCGTCTCTTATCTGATCCCGACATAATAGAATCATACTTTTTCTCCCATGTGAACTTAAATGGTGCAACTCTAGTACTAGTTCACGTCCCCATCTCGTTTTGCGTTCTTCCAAGAATATCTCAAGGAGGTTTCGTCCAAACAATATTTATACTTGTCCATGATTTCCTCTCAACTCCATCTTATACTTAGTGTCCATAAGTTACTATCATTCATCATTTCCTTCACTTACATCCTAAGAAAAACTGTCGTTCATTGTCAACTTAATCCATAACAACCGGTTCCTTATTACCGTAATTAAGTTCTCGTGATCGCTAAATTGAAGTATTATTCTCAGTGCTAACTAAAAAATCGTTTAACCCTTACTGCGCAACCAAATTTCAAACTCTGGTCTATATTCCCTTTCTATCATCAAACATCACCTATTATCTTCATCCATAGATCCATAAGAACACTAACCCCATTACTCCCATTATACTCATGGCCAAATACAAACTATGGCTCCAATCATTCCAAGGCTAGGGCTAGCTCACAATTCGCTTGATTCCCCCATTGTTATTCTTATCCAGAATCTTAACCTTATCATACTATCCCGTGAGGTCTAGTGCGACATTTCCATATATTTCAATCAGATAACCCCCAATATAACAATTTCTACATATTCCAATACCGTATCCCTCAAACCAACTCAGCAATCGAGAGCATATAAGGTATCTCACATCTACTTTTAATCGATTTCTACCCCGCACCCATTTAACGTTAGTTATATCCAACCCCACAAAACTGACAAACCTCACCCGGTGGCATATCTCCTCAGTATACGGAAGTGAAAGAAAATGAACACAGCAACCCCTATACTCATCCTGACCTCTAACAGACACATCACATATCCCTAGACACACTAGCAGGTAAGCACATACCACATAGGACCCAACAATCATACAACCTAAGCTCTGATACCAAACTTGTAACGCCCCGCCCCCCGAACTGGGTCGGAACGTTATTTGATTTGATGGACTGACCTCACAAACCATCACGAGTCTTTCCCACACATTTTTGTCCTCACTCACGTGCTCACCGGGACACTTCCCAGTGGGTCACCCATCGTAGAATTACCCCAGGTCAAGCACGCTTAACTTTGGAGTTCTTCTGAGTTGGGCTACCAAAAAGAAGATGCATCTTGATGGTATGAGTGGTACCAATCAAATCATATCAAGCATATCACAAGTTCACAACAACGCCCACTCTGGGCCGGGTATCACAAAAAATCCCAATGAATTTCAACTCATAACTGATAAATTGGTTTCAGAAGGGCCACAGGTACCTGAAAGTAGTAACAATGAAGAGATCAATAAATTATGTTGTGAGTGGGATTCGATGGGATCGAGATGAAACAGACGTCAACGATAAATTCTCATATAATATAGCGTTGAATATGATGAATGAAAATGAGGATCATGAACCAAAATTTGTAGAAGAATGCAGATGCAGGAATGATTGGCCAAAATGGAAAGCAGTAATGTAGTTTGAACTAAAATCACTTGAACAACGAAAGGTTTTTGGACTAGTCGTCCGTACACCAAACGTGTAAAGCTAGTAGGATACAAATGGGTGTTGGTGCGAAAAAGAAATGAAAAATGAGAAATCATGAGGTATAAGTCAAGGCTTGTTGCCCAAGGATTTTCTCTGAGACCTGACATTGATTATGAGGAGACATATTCTCCCGTGGTGGATGCAACTACCTTTCGGTACTTGATTAGTTTGGCAGTACGTGAAGGACTCAATTTGCGCTTGATGGACGTTGTAACAGCCTACCTATATGGTACGCTAGAAAACGTCATTTATATGAAACTCCCTGAGGATTACATTTGGCTAAAGCACATGTTTCAAGTTGTCAAGAACAATTTTCAATAAATTTGAACAAGTCCTTATACGGATTAAAGCAGTCTGGGCGAATGTGGTATAATCGCCTCAGTGACTATTTAACCAAAAAAGGTTATTAGAATGATCTTACATGTCCTTGTATTTTCATGAAAAGATCAGGAAAAGAGTTTGTGATAATTGTAATTTATGTTGATGACTTAAATATAATTGCAACTCTTGAAGAGCTTCCAAAAGCTGTAAACTGTTTGAATGAATTTGAGATGAAAGACCTTGGACAAACAAAGTTTTGTCTTGGATTGCAAATAGATCATTGCAATAAAGAAATATTTGTGTACCAAGGGACGTATGTTAAAAGGTCTTGCAACAGTTTTCATGGATAAATCACACCCATTGAGCACCCCGATGGTTCTTAGGTCACTGGACGTAAACAATAACTGGGTTAACCCGCCGATGTTGTTTCCGGCAGTTTATACCGGCGATGAAAGTTCCGCCGATGATTGGGTTACACGTGAGGGGGAGTTTTAAGATGCACATCCCACATCGAAAGTCGATGTCCTCCCGGGTTAATATATAAGATCTTGGGCTACTCCCTCTATTGCCAATTGGTTTTAGAGTGGAACCCCATAGACTCTTAACATGGTATCAGAGCCTATCGATTCTTGAGGCCTAAATACACATTCCGCTGCCCTGCCGGTGGGTTTTCTACTCTGTAATACTCACCGGCGGGATTTCGCTGATCTTTTTTCAATTTTATTTTTATAATATTTTTTGAAATTCTTTTTATTGAAAACTTTTAATTATTGTTGCAAACTCATGGAAATTTAGACAAATTACCATGAGTTTGAGGGAGGGAGATAAGATTATGGAGAAGGGAGTATCCCATTGAAAAAATGAGAAAAAAAGATAAATCGATTTATTCAACTTCGAGTTGAAGTGGAATTTGGAACAGATCTGCCAGGTTCGAAAAGAATGGCGTTCCTAACAGTTATTGATTGGTGAATTACACATGGTCTGGCGAGTCCTATACGCAAAGATCTGACGGGTTCGAAAAGGATGGCGTTCCCGGAAGTTAATGATTGACGATACGCATTATCTGGCGATTCCGATATGCGTGGTCTGGCGAGTCCTATACGCATGGTCTGGCGAGTCCGATACGCATCGTCTGGCGAGTCCTATACGCAGAGATCTGACAGGTCCGAAAAGGATGTCGTTCCTGGCAGTTATTAATTGATGAATTATGCGTAGTCTGGCGAATCCGACACGCACTGATCTGACAGGTTCGAAAAAGATGGCGTTTCTGGCAGTTATTGATTGACAACATGCGTATTATGGCAATTCCGATACGCATTGATCATGGATCCGGTTTGATCCAAATTACTTTTTTATATACTATTATTTGATATATTGCAAACTCATGGAAATTCTATAAAATTACCATGAGTTTGAGGGAGGGTGTTAGGCTAATGGGCAAGTAACCCTAGCCCATAAGCCCGTGTTAGAATTAGGTTTAATGTTTACCTATAAGTATAGGTATTTCTATAATGTATTCACAACAAAAATTACATCAATAAAATATCTCCCTCCATATTTCTACAATAACAAATATAATGACTACAATAAATGTCATCTATGTCAACCTGCTTTGGATATTTTAAGAAATAACACCCCAATGCAAATAATTTTAATCAATTTACGTTTTATTATACAGAGCAGATGTTCATGTCGGAACAATTGATGTTACAACTTACAAGAAGACAAATGGCCATCGTTTGAGCATAGATCATAAATGATTCAAAATAGAACTAGTTGGCAGTGCCCGTCGGTTGACGGGCAGGTATGAACTGCGCATTAGGTCTAACTACTTAATATACATATATTATTTTAGTTTGTTTTCTCGATTTTTTTCCTTTTAACACTGCGAGACTACGAAGGGAGGTCGTGAAGCAACATTAACAAACTGACAAAAGATTTGGAATAGAGCAGAGCGGGAGATGAGTTACCATCTCTTGGTAAGCACGTTCATCTCTCTCATTAAGTTGAATTACCCCATTCAAAATAAGGCACTTTTTCATAAGTCGATGACTGCATTAAGTATTACTAAAGAGTTAGAATAGAGTTGCCGCATGATGTATTGATGTATATAAATACAGTTAACTCTTACTTAATAGCCTACCGAAATGAGTTCGGTTTCGGTACATCAATAATTCGGTGCATCCGGTGCATCAGGTACCCATTTAATGGTTTTACGTGGGTACTGTACCCACTTGAAACTTCATCATTGGTACTTGTACCCAAATTGTACTATAACAATAGTACAATACCACATATTTATTTTAGATTGATAAATATGTGGTATTGTACCATTGTTATAGTACAATTTGGGTACAAGTACCAATGATGAAGTTTCAAGTGGGGACAGTACCCACGTGAAACCTTTAAATGGATACCTGATGCACCTGATGCATGGAAGTATTGATGCACCCAATCTTTTCACTACTGAAATATATGAAGACCTGAAAACCCATGACATCCTGGTAATCAGACTTCCCCTGAAACAATACCTTTTCTACCTTTAATGAGTATGCTTCCTCTGCTCAATAAAAATCAATTAAGTTTCCTATCAAGAGAAGCTAATGCAATTACAGGATCATGTTAGCACAAAAATCACAAGCAACTAAAGTGGACAAAGAAAATCTCAGTTAGTGCGAAATCTATGTTGAGCATATAACATATAAAATTGTCCAAAATGTTATGTATTGGAAACAAAATAAATGGTCAAAGATATATTATGTAACTAAGTGAGTATGTAACCACCAAATTATAAATTCTACCAAAACGAATCAATGTCTTGATAAGTAATTGTACCCGACGATAAACATTTACACACACATACAGGTTCCACAAAGTTACACAACCAAATATCCTCGAGGGAATACACCACAAGAAGTCATGGCATGTACTGCTAATAAATGCATTGGTAAGGCATGATTATACCGTCAAAGCTAATAATTTTCATAAACCCAAACAAGCTAGCACAAGAACTGACATAGCAGTTCTGCAAAAAAGTGAACAGTAATAAATAAAGTCGTTTTAATGATTGTAAACAATAAACTGTGCCAGTAAATAAACAATTTTAATCAGCTCAAATGAACCCAACATATGTAGCAGAAACATCACATAACCATAAGCAGCAAATAAGAAGACTAAATCATGTCTCAAGTTATTATCAGGTTAAATCTGAAGAAGTAAACCGAAAATGCGAGCTTAAAGCAACCTTTCATGACCACGCTCAAGTAAAATACTCTTTCTTATGTTATTCACTTAAAAATAATAAATTCACCTCATTATCGAGCTGATCTCAAAGCGATATTTGAGCTAGTAAAGTCAATTAACTGAGCTTTATTCCACTTGAAAAGCCAAGTCGATTAGCCTTAACTAATATCCTGGTCGTTTCCAACTCTTCATGATATCCTCTTACAAGTTACAACCAAGAGCAACATCTCAAAGGAACTACATACAACCAACTATATGAATACTCCACGAGACACCATATACCTCAACCAATAAATCTTGAGCAACAAATGTGGATGCAATAAATAAAAAAGCCAATGAATATAGCTAATTTTGTCGACTTTAAGTACCCCAATCTCACTCACCAATGTTGAAACACAAAATACACATTAGGGTTCTCAAAATACACAGGTGATCAAATCTCATTCATGTCGCTAGAATAAAATACTTTTCATATCCAATAGAGAAAGATTTACTTGTCTGGGTCCCGCATATAATGAAATAAACCAAAATGGCTCATTACAATCCCAAGGTTCTTATCTATAGTAAAGTAATAGTTAGTGTTTGCACTTCATTCTTGGTCAATCCAAAAAAGTATCCCTGACCACAGGTTAAAGCCGCATACTATACAATCCTAACTTACCCCGCTTAGGTGGGAACCTCTTAACATGCATTGACCATGTTCTTGCTGTTGTTGTACCAGGATACCATAAAACCTATGATGGGCATATCAAAATTAACAAATATATCAAAACCATAAAATTGAATCTTCATAATAACACAAAACATTATCATTACTAACCAGGCCACATTGGACTAATATCAGAGACCCGCCCAAGGATAATAGAAGAAATCCCAGCAACAGACTTGTTACCATTTTCTTGACTATGACTAATATCTTCCCCCAATTCAACAATGAAAACAATGGAAAATCACTTGCGCATAAATTTTCACCGCAGTTGTTGCTGTTTCATTTCAAGTTCGAATGCTCTGTAATAAGAATGAAAAGCATGTACCTGCATCGAGCTTAAGGAGGTGGGAGACATAAAAGCATCAATAACACATTTCTAGTTCAAGTGTAAGCTTCAATTGAGTGGATTGATAAAAAAACACTACTATAAAACATCACTTAGAGAATTATCAGAAAAATATAACAGTACAATCAAACGCTTAATGATAAAAGAACCGATGTATCCATCATCCAAGTAACTACAAGTAAATGATCATGTAACATCAAAAAAGTATATTAGTTACCTTCAAAACAAATTGGGTGACTTCCATTGCACTCTTATAGTCACCTTCTGAAATATAAGTTGCAATCAAAATCTGTAAACGAAAACCAATATATAAGACTGTGAGTAGAAATAGCGACAATTGACAGTGAGTGAGGGGCTTATGGCGCTCACATTCTCAATTAAAGAGAAGGAGAAAGAACTCTACGTATTTTCAAAAGCAACATCTAACCTGAGAAGCCGATGCAGGAACAAATTACTGCATAAACTAACCTTCACATCAGATGCAATACATAATTTGAATGTAGATAATCAAATGCCAATGGAAGTTGAGTGAACAAAATTGCACGAACAAATTGAAAATAAATACACCAATTCAGTTATACAAAAAAAAAGTCAACATCGGGGGAAGAAGTCCAAATCGAGAATATCTGTGAAAAGAATTTTAGTAATCCCAAGAAAGTTTAAATGATATGAACACTAAATTTTGTATCATGAACAGGTAAATCAAAGATTCGAACACTAAAGTTTGTGGTAAACAAGCAACATATGAACAATTACAACAAATTCTGAAAACTAAGAACCCTAACTCGATCTAACACATTTGTTAGTCTTCATTCAGCAAAATATGAGTTCATTAAACACATTGCCCAACTAACCTCATTATATTATCATGAATGAATTTGCCAATTTGATTAGAATATCTTTAAATGGTTTTCAAGAAGCAGGTTGCGTTCCACTTATGATATCGTTTGTCTTGATTTAATGGCAAACACATGAAGTATTGAGAGATAAGAGCAATGAAAATTGCAACTTCGTTTACTTAAATAAAAAAGAGGCCTAAATCAATTGCAACTTAACATCGATAGAAAAATGCAATGTTTACTTAAATAACAGTTTAACTTTTTCATAGAAATTGACCTTCCATGTAGAAACTAATTTCTTCAACATCAATAAATTATATATAAGCAGTACTACCATAATTAAAAATAAGATCTGAAAAACTAAAAATTAGTTGTTAGATAACCTTGATTGAAAGTGTTGAGGAAGGTGAGGTGGTGTGAGGCTGCCTGAGGTTGCGTCGTTTGGGAGGGGGGAAGGAGATGGAGTTGACCATCATGATAATGAAATTGAAGATCTTAAAAGCACAAAAGCGTCATAGAAGGGTTTGAGGAGATTTGCTCATCCTTCGAGTTTTAAAAAAGTGAGAGAAAAATTGGGATCGATTTCAGGGCGAGGTTGGAGCATTCTTGAAGGATTAGGTTATTGTTTTGTTGGAAGGAGAGGGGGGGTTGAAAATAGATTGGAAGAGATTGGTATAGAATGATGTAGAAGTCTCGAGAAACAACACTGTAAATGTACGACTAATAAAGAAGAGTGTACAAGCCGTTAATGCAGCGCATATGATGACCAGAACGACGTACAATCGATAAGGCGTGAGGTACAATATGTCTAAGCACGCGCGTGTGTTAAACTCGACAATGTACAACTTGTGATGCATAACGTACAAGCGGGTGATGCACGCGCGTCTATCAGACGACCACGCGTGTATCACACGCGCAAGCCGTTTTTATATTACCTTTAGATATGGGCCTAGAGAACCATGAGACTAATATGCGCGCATGCATGGCTGCAGGCTGCTGCCCGTAGTGGGCGAACTCGAGTGAGCCATGTTCAACCGAGCAAAATGCATTTGGTTCGCAAGTCTGCCATGTTCGACAAATTTGTAAACTAGCGATAAATTATGAATATAAATTCCTAATTAATAAAGAGTTAGAGTATAATACGAGACAAATTTGTTTTCAGTAGGTTCAAACCAATGACCTCTTGCGTGAGATGTATATTTTTGTTGTTGGATATCACCAATACTTGTTCGATTCTAATTATGGTATATCTTAAACCGCAATTATATACGAAACTAAAATTATATCCAAAACTTAAATTATCCAAAATTAGTACAAATCCATTTTCATAAATCCAACTTCCAAATTCCAACAAAAAGAATATAATGAAGAAAAAAACAATATAATGAAAACAAAGCCTATTGCTCGTAAAGTTAAAAACAATAATTAAGGACGATATACCCCTATTCTTATCATGTCTGTTAGAAACTCCCTATTGCTTTATGCTAAATCTAAATAATTACTGGGTCAAAGTGTTGTCTTTCATTAACTAATAGTTCAATAGCTTAGTGATATGTATGTAGGAAATATAATGATTGAAACCAAAATTTGTAAGCCTTTATATCTACTCTATATATCTACTCTATATATAATTGGGGAAGGGGGGAATTGGAAGTTACTTTTACATAAAAATGAAGCCCCATGTTCTCATATGACCAATCAAGAAATGACATGTGTTGATATTAAAAAATAACTTCCATTTAACTATTTATGAAGTAATTTAAAATTTTATATTTTTATATGTAATACTCATGTATTATGCTACTTCAAATTCAGTTTTGAAATTGTACATATGATCTCTATACATATCTTTTCATACATATGTTATAAAGTTTGTACCAATATCAAATTAGTTATAGAAAAAAGAAATTATGTAAGAAAAATAAATTCGCACAGGCTGGACTGTGTACAAACGACTAGTAATAGTTAGTTTCACATTGCTCACCTGGAAATGAATCACTCGCTTTATAAAGGTGTTTTCAAAGTATGAGTAATGTGAGTTATTACTTATATTATGCCAAAGTTTCTACGCCTGCAGTAACGGGGCATGACTGAGACTATTTTTAAACTTGCAGCGCTTGATAATTAATATATTAGTCTGTGAGTGAGGCCTTCAGACTTTCTTTTTGGCATACTAAACGGAGCTTAAAACATTTGAAATGTTTTGAGGCCAAAAGCCAACAATCATACCAGTTATAAGTCTCATTATTGTGCAGTATTGAGGATACTGATTTGCCTGAATTCGCACATACATCATTTTCCTCATCTATTCACCACAACAACAAAATCGAAATACAACAATATTCTAGAAACAATTGTTATTATTAGAATATATTATTTATGTAACCTAGCATAGTCCACATTGTATACGCCCTAATTGTTATCCTAAAATTATTGTATAAATAAGCGACGCTTCTTTGTATTAATCAATCAAGCAAATAATTCTTTCATGGTGATTAGAGCGAAAACGATCCTCTAAAACCTATATTTCTTTTTGTTTTTTTCTTCTCCAGTCAAATAGCCGCCGCCCCCCACCCCTACAAAATTCATTCGGCCAAAATTCTTCTTTGCTTTTGCTTTTGAATCAGATCTTACTGCTATGGCCGTCTGGGATCGATTAAAAACTGTTTTCAGGATAATGAAGGATCTCGGGCCGTTGCCCTTGAACAGGAATTTTCTAATACAAATATGGTGGATTTCACCAGTGCCTCTGCTTATTGTCAACGTCTAAAAACTTTAGCCGATCAACTTAAAAATGTTGGGGATCCTATTCCGAACAAGCGATTGGTTCTTCGATTGGTTTCGGGCCTTACGGAAGCTTATCATAGCGTTGGTCTTTCAGGTTTGCTGAGAGTTTCATATTCATCTGCAGTTCGCTTGTGGAGTTTCTAGTTCTTGCGAAAGCTCTACTTGCAGACCATCCCACCTAAGGGAAAATGGCGAATTCGTTTTAAGGATTTGTGTTTATCACAAGATTTGGTTTAGATTGTAATTCAGTTAATTTTTAATTTTTGTTTGTTTAATTTTATTTGTAAAGTTATATGTTACTCTTGTAACTTTAGTGTAAGCTCCCTACAATCCGATCCAACCTTTCATGCAAGAGGTCATGAATTCGAATCTCGTTAGAGTCAAATGTGTCTCATATTATACTCTAACTCTCTATTATTTAAGAATTTCTATATTCATTATTTGTAATACCATTGTATTCATAATTCATCGTTAATTTACAAACAAACAAAAAAGTGTTGTGTTCCATTCCATCTTCATTAATTTGAGTCCGTTGATATTTTATGGTACAAAACACAATTTATTGAAAACATCTAGCTAATAAAAATTAACATCTATGCTTATGCCTTACGGGGAGTTCATGGGTTACTTAAACAATAATACACATTAGGAGTCATTTTGAAATGCTGATGCTATAATTATGAATCTAATAGAGTACAACAACTTGAGCATCTATATGTAAACAATATCTTCAACTAGGAAATTCACATTAGGAGTAATAGTTTTTTAGTCATGCCCAATTCTTACCCCAACGTTGCCTTCATAAAACAACAAAGGTAAAAGAGAAGAAAAATGACAAACAATCATCTCTTCACCACCAATCTATCTTAAAACCAAATCCCATGAAATCAAATCCCATGTACGCCCACCTTAATCTTCGTAAAACAATGTACTCCCCAACGAGCATAGTTTAGTGGTGAGTCACAAAGTGATTAGAGTCAAAACACTATATATGGTTCCAGATTCAGGTTCGAATGTGCACATGTGGATGCAATGTTTTATTGAAATACTCCCTCCGTCCCTAAAAGATTGTCACATTTTGACTTTTGTTGGTCAAACATAACAAACTTTGATCATGAATTCTTATTAACCGATAAGAAATAATATAATCTTGTAGGACCTTGTTAGATTCGTCTCAATATATATTTTTAAAATATCAACTTCTTATAATTTTTTTACATGTAGAGTAATAGATATTTACGTTTGAAATCGTGTTTTGTTGACTATCAAAAGTTAAAATATGACAAATTTTTAGGGACGGAGGGAGTATTATTCTGATTTAGTATTCCGTTGATCATCTCACTTGCAAGACATCTATACCAAGGCACATTCATTAATTTACAACTCGCCCTGCCAAGAGACGTTTAACTCGGATGAAAAGATTTAATTGCCTTAAAAAAATTATAACAATTTCCTCATGCAATAAATAATCAGAAAGTCCAAATCCTCTGGTCCCAAATCTCAATATGTTTGTTGCTTGCAAATTCAGTCTCCTACTCAGCCTGTAGTTTAAATACAAGTCCTCTTCTTCTTCTATCTCTCAGGGTCCAGCTCTAAATTCAGAGCTATTTTACCTTCATCTTCACATTTTTCTTTAATTTATCCTTTTCCACAAATCAATCTCATAATTAAGAACTAAACTTGTTCTAAGAAAACATAGTATAAACCATAATGGCTTTACCTAAGCTGAAATTCAAGAACAATGGATTCTCAAGAAAATGTTCTTCATTACTACAAAACCAACGTGCCAGAATTTACATATTTCGTCGATGCGCCACTATGCTTCTGTGCTCACACATTGAAGAAGATGATTAGTTTTACTGTAAACGGTCTCAGATAATATACAAGTTGCATTTTGGTCTCTATAAATGTTCGGTTGGACAAATAATCACTGATATTGATCGATCGAAAAGGTGCACTTTAGACTCTTTTTGAAGAAAACTTTAAATTTTGAAGGAAAGTGGACTGAAGTACACCTTCTATACCAATATCAGAGACCATTTGCGCGTATTAGACATTTAGTAGGAACTAAAGTACAACATGCACATATTATGTAAAACCAATTTAACAATTTTTTCCTATCTTAACCCACTTTCTAACACCATTTAAATAATTTTCTCTATTCCTTCCTCATAACCTTATTTATAGTACCTACACCCTATACACTCACCAAAACAGTATGTTTTTCTGTGTGAAATTATAATTTTGCCCCCCAATTGAATTCTCTTCAAAATAAGGAGGGGGGGGGGGCAAAACCGTAATTACACACCAAAACTGTACTTTTTTAGCATGTGTATAACAGATCAACTTCAAAATCCAACCAAACACATATAGAAATACTCTATCAAACATATATTCACTTTTAAAAAAATCCCCTAAAAGGAGACATACTATGCAGTCTGTGAATATCTAAAGCAAAGCAAGATTCAGTTTCCTCTGCTTTTATTTTCACCAGCCCATTTGATTTTTGGTGGTTCAGTTTTGATGGAGATAATATGATGTGAATTTCTCTGTTTTTGGACTAGTTGGTAACAAATTACCATTATTAGGCCTTCACTTTTTAAGGAACTGGACTATAATGTGGGACATCATGTATGGCTGATGAGTTATTAGCAATCTATCTACTTGAATTGATAGTTGAAGTCTTGAAGAAAACAATGATTAATGTTGCAGACCTGTGTTACAAATAAATTGTAAATGGACTTTTTTGGTCTCTAAAATACTACTATTATGAAGATGAAAGTAAAACTATAATGTTACTTAATATTGTTTTACATGAAGGTATTTTCCTAAATTCATATTGATCTGGCAAAAATCTACGATGCTCCATATACATTTTTTTCATATTAATTGCAACCATAAAAATTCGATGAAGTCTTGTTATGCTAATAGGCAGCTACCATAATCCTAATACTATATTCAACGGGCTTATCGGCTAGTTGCCCATTAGCCTGACAAGTCTTTATATTGTGGGCATAGAGTTGCCCCTTTCCACTATAACCATCTAAATTCCCATTAGTTAGAAAGTCATTAACTGTTCTGAAACAACATAACATTTGAATTAAAATATTTTTTTCAATACCTATCATATATATACATACATGTACACCTTCCACCCACAATTTCAACTCTTCAATTAAATGTCATATACATATTGGATCTAAATATTTATCATATAATTGCGGTTCATGCAAAGTCATGGTGTCAAATTGTAGACTGCCATACCAACTAGCCAAATACTATCCCCACACTTATGAATATCCATGAGGGTCCAATCCATCAACGGGTAATTTTTTGACTGAGTGTATCGCCTGGATGCCTAAGCTTTACATCTTTTATTCTCTCATCCGCGTGTCACATCAAATTTTTGGCATAATCTACACTTCTGTACATACACCTAAGTCTGGGAATCAGTAGATAAGATGAAGAACCAATAAGATGTAGTCATTTACGCAAACCATACATCCACTTTTTTTCAACTAAGGGCCAAGGTGTTAAATTGTAGGCGTATGTACATGTTAGGTCAAAATTTTGGGTGAATCTGCAGTTCATTCAGTGATACATGTTCCCTTTCTAAATAGGATGCGCCCATTCACACAACCATGTATCCCCTCTTTTTTAAAATTCAATTGTATCAAGCGTTTGTTTGGCTTCATGTGATCTACGAGGCCTTAAACCCAAGAATCCCAATAACAACGAAAAGAATAAAGTGCGGAATTAAACAGATACAAGGATTTATACAGGTTGACTATATCCTGTTGCTGCTGCAGATTTCACTATGAATATAAAGATCGCTACACAAGCCTTACCACTAGTTAATCTAACAGTTGTATACTTTCTTATACACCGAAAGTCTCAACAATAAAGCCTATCAAGAACAACAACTATGTTCTTGAATATTAGAGCCCTAATATTCTTCCTAGGACGATTCTCTAACCCTATGTGTTTACATTGTGTTTAAGACATATTAGACTCATATGAGAACCCCTCTATTTATAGGCAAAAGACAAAACTTAACTAAAGCCCTCTAGAAGCCCAAAATAGCTCAAAATCCGCGGGGCCAAATTGTTGATTTTCCTGAGATCGGTCCAAGTTCTGATCTCATTCGTAGTGGACTTCGGAACTTGCCAAGTACCGACCAAGTTGCGATCCAAGTTTTGATTACCTTCGTGGTGGACTTCGGAACTTGCCAAATACGAATCCAAATTCCGATCCAAGTGCTGATCGCAAACAAAATTGGCTTCACAAGCCAACATGACCATCGGGCAACATATCATATGCCTTATGAAGAATGTCCGTGAAACACTTCCAATTGAAAAATGTTAAAAGTGCATTGAATCTTATAAACTTAATACATCCATTCTCATAAAAGTTGATTGCATTATCTTTTAATTTCTGTAACAGCTCAGAATAATAAATAGGCTTATTTGTTTTTTCTAGTATAGTATCAAGTTGGTTTTAATGTGCCCCTAGACTGCCCTGATGCAGCTTAAGCAAAAACCAGGAGAAGACAAATAAGCATATTTATTATGGGAGGAGAAGACAAAGAGGCCACTATCCTTAGGGTAAGACCACAACCATTGCAGGACGGGTAGATACCATTTTAGGAGGATCTGGGGGAGGTGGAAACACTGACAACTCCAGGCCAAGATATGCTCGGAGACCCGTCTATCGGTTGGGGGGACCAATGAGGACCATCGACAAAGAGCCCATAAGCTTCACGGATAAAGATCTGTAAGGAGTGGAATTACCACATGATGACCCACTAGTAATACGTCCACTCATTGCCAACTATACTGTGGGCGCATGCTCGTGGATGCAGGGAGTTCCTCGGACATATTATATCTCAGAGCTTATGATAAGTTGGGACTTCCCCGAAATTTGTTGAGGCCATCATATACCCCGTTAACTGGATTCACTAGTCATTCCATATAACCCATGGGCATAGCAACCCTGGATGTAACAGTAGGGGAAGCCCCTAGGGTGTCCATAGTGCGGGTGCCTTTCACAATAGTGGACATTTAGGATCTCTCTTACAACGGGTTGATCGGGAGACCGTTGTTGAATGTGTTGGGGGCAGTGGTATCTACTCAACATTTAAAAATGAAGTTCCCCACAAGCGGAGGCGTAGGAGAGATGTCCGGGGATTAGAAAGGAGCACGGGTATGTTACCTAAATTCGGTCCCGAGGGGGATGTCCAGGATGGAACCACCGCAGCAGAGAAGGGGCATCGTGGTGGAGGAGACTCAAAGAAAGGCTAGACGCACGGACCCAAAGGAGCATACAGAGGGGAATCCGGAGTGGATCTTGCATTTAGATGGAGCCAGTAACCCGAAGGGGGTAGGTGCGGGAATACTGATTGAGGGCCCACAGGGGGTCACCTTCGAGTATGTACTACGGTTCTCCTTCAAGGCCACAAACAATGAACCCGAGTACGAGGCTATGGTTGTAGGACTGGAGATAGCCTTCTCCTTTTGTGTGACCAAGCTTCGGGTCCGGGGAGATTCGAAATTAGTCATTGAGCAGGTTCGGGGGGATTGCGGGGTGAGTAAGAAGGAATTGAAGCGGTACTTTGACAAAGCCAAGTCCTTGGCAGAAAAATTTGAAGTGGTTCTCTTCGAGCACATCCCAAAGGGGCAAAATGAGCATGCTGATCATCTGTCCAGGTTAGCCACAACCTACTATGACGAAATTCCTCAAGGAGTACATGTAGAGCATCGACACGTTAAAGCTTATGAGGGGGAATCAGTGAGGCCCGTGATGGATGATGAGCCTGATTGAAGGACTCCGATAGCCAACTTTTTTATGACGGGACAACTGCCTGAGGACAAGATAGAGACAAGGAAGATACAAAACCGAAGTCATAAATTTATATTGGTCCAGCAGGAGTTGTTTAAAAAGTCACATGTAGGTGTGCTCCTATTTTGTGTGGCAGAAGGAAAAATTCAGCAAACTCTGTGTGAGGTACACGAGGGCGACTGCGGGCATCATATAAGGGGAAGGGCACTGGCCCTGAAGATCACAAGGGCTGGGTATTTCTGGCCTACACTCTTGGAAGACTCGAGGATGTATGTACAACGTTGTGATGCATGTCAAAGGATGCAGTCTATTCCGAAACAACCTGTGGCCGAGATGACTCCTGTTTTAAGTCCCTTACCCTTCGCGGTTTGGGGAATAGACCTAGTAGGACAATTCCTTAAACCCCCAGTGAAATATAAGGATGCTATCGTGGCTGTGGACTACTTCAGCAAATGGGTAGTGGCCATCCCCTTAAGGAATACCAAAGCCAAAGAGGTGGAGGAGTTCCTGTGGAAAAACATAATCACGAGGTTTGGGATCCCGAAGATACTGATCTCTGATAATGGACCTTAATTACCCGAACGAGGGGAGGAAACCAACAGAGGACCTCTGAGCAAACGAGGGCAACCCCGTGGAAATTGACCACGGGTTAAGTATCTGCACCCAAACGAGGATAAAGGACTCGAGGAGGCCTTTCATCCAAACAAGGGAACCTGTGGGATATAGACCACAGGTAAGATATTAGAAACACTTCGTGGAAATGCCTGAGAAACCAGGACAATTCCACGAATTGGGGTAGAGGAACATGAGTATCAGACCATGAGGTAAAAAGATTTACCTAAGGAATGATACGGGATATTGTAAAGAGAAAGATAAGGAAGATAAAGAGGATACTGGAATATATATATATACATATAAAAGACAGAAAGATATATATACATACAGGTACACGTACATAAGTTATTGGCAAAAGAGGCAGTGCGTAGTCATTACTTTCAAAAGAAAATTATTACAAAGTAATGGCACTCGCACTAACAGGCAAGCCCGAAGGATATACAAAAAGTGATACAAAAGTTAAGGCTAAACCTATAAACCTATCCTACTACAGGGGGGGGGGGGTCAACCTTCAACCCCGGGGCATCTTCTTGACTCCTGCTAAGGGACGAGTCCGAGCTGTCTTCACTATCGGAGGAGCTTGAGACAGAAGAACTCCTCGAGCTACTAGAAGAATCAGACTTGGGAAGTTCCTCCTCTTCGAAGGGGATGACATACTCAGGACCCATACGCTCGGACACGATTACCATAGAAGGATTCCACATCAGTGGAACTCCCCTTCAGTTCCTTGCAAAATTCCCGAAGCAGGGTCACAGTGTTCCTTTGAAGAAGTTGAGCATATGCCGGACGCCTTTTAAAGTTAAACACCGCTGCGTCGCCAGCACGCTCCAGATCACCTCGCAGACGTTGAATGGTCTCTCGGGCAGACCCCA
This sequence comes from Echium plantagineum, assembly GCA_003412495.2. Lineage (NCBI taxonomy): Eukaryota > Viridiplantae > Streptophyta > Magnoliopsida > Boraginales > Boraginaceae > Echium > Echium plantagineum. The sequence goes on along the minus strand of CM016566.1, from coordinate 31,412,155 downwards.
GGTCTCTGTCTCGAATAGCCATCTCCTCAGCATGAGAATTTTGGAGATCAGCTACTTGAGCATCGTGAGCAACTCTTTGCTCTCGCACTTCCCTATTATGAGAGACCAGTAGGTGGTCATTCTGCTTACGAAGCTCCTCACTACAGGTGGTGACTTGATCCAGCTCTGCCCTAAGACGGGCTATCTCCGTGGCAGCCTTGTCCGATTCGGCTCGGATTTCCCTCTGAAGATCGACCAACTTAAGGTCAAGGGAAACCTTCTAATAGGCCGCGGAAACACTCTCTAAATACGAGGCATAGGCAAGCTCAGCAGCCTGGTAAAATGCAAAAGATAGAGAAGTAAATGAGACAAGCTTAACAAAAAAGTCTAAGTAAAGGAAAATGTTGATAAGACCAAAGGAAAAACATACCTTCAAGTGATGATGAGCAAAGGCGCGATGCCTCTCCAGATGAGACATTTCTTGAGCTCCGAAGGCATCTACCCGCAGCATGCAGTTCTTAAACAAGGAAGCCGCCACGGGTGAAGAAAATTTGGAAAGAGTCTTTTCTGTCACCCTGATTCCCGAAGGAAGATTATAAGGAAGGGTGACGAAACGAGAGTCCAAGGGAGAAGATGATAACTCTAGAAGAGTATCATCGGGGGAGGTTATCCTCGGGAGAGGAGTTCATAATATTATCGGAGGTGATACCTCATATGACAGGGAACGACCGGGTAGATCCACTCCTCCTGAAATCTGCCCCGAAGCCAGGGATAAAGGAGCAGGGGGAGTTTGAGAAGGCGAAGTAATAGGGGGAAGAACTTGAGGTAATGAAGGAGAAAGAGTAGAAGGGTTAAGAATGGGCTTATCCTTTTTCTTTCTGATCACTTTCACCTTCTTCGGTAAAGGAGTCGGAGAGCGAGAAGAAGGGGTAGTATTGGCTTTCCTCTTCAGGACACTATCCACTACCAATTTCCCCGAGGCTAGAGCTGTGTAGCGGAGCTTCAGGGGTGGCTCCCCATAAGTCTCCTTATATACCAACAAATCCCTGCAGTATGAAGACGAGATTTGGGTCGTAAGTAAATATTCAAAATAAAGAAACAATGAAGAAAACAGAAAAGCGAGAAAAGGACTTACATAGACTAACTGAAGGGTCAGCCACAGGACGTCTGGTTAATCCTACCTTGGCCAGCACGTCAGGATCACAAAAGGCCCCGAAAGAAAGAGGAGCCTTAAACCTCTCCGTAATCATGGCCAATTCCTTAGCCACTTGCTCCGAGGTCCCGGGCACCAGTGTGGAAACTGATGTAGACCAGGCCGTAGGTACCGAAGCTGAGAAGCCCCCTTTTACCAAAAACCACAGTTTGTGGTATCGGGAGTCCTCAACCTTGGAAGGTTTGTCGCGGTAAAAGATGTTGCCTGAACCACGAGGCGTGAAGAAGGAAATGGGCCCGTGGTGTTGGACCGTGTACATAAGGGAGAATAAGCCTAGACTTGGAGAAATCCCTACCGTGGCACAAGCAACCTGGAAAGCTACCACGGTCAACCAGGCAAAGGGGCTTAGCTGACCCAGAGCTCTGTTGATGATGGTCAACAAATCCTCCACGAAGCTAGACACCGGGAGCCTTAATCCCAGGTTAAAAAATTCCCAGAAGACAGCTGCATAACCTTCCTCGTGAGGGACGTGGGGAAATAAGATATCCTGAGGAGAGGATTCCTTGGCAACCCAAGGGGCAGCCAGATCCACGGTGGAAGGGATATCATAGTAGTCCCTGATGTGAGGAAAGTGGGAAGATTTGACGAAGGCAGGAATCGTCTTCTCCACGAACTCTGCTAAAGTAGGTGGCTTACGGCTACCTTTCCCTGAGGTGGTCTTTTCCTAGACCGCCTTACCATTCCCCTTGTCAGACTTCTTAGGTTGAGGAGGAGGGGCTGGAATCTGAGATCCCGATGCTGTAGAAGCCGAGGCAGACTTTCTGGAGGAGAAAGGAAGGGCGTCGATGACATCAGCAGCCTCTTCAGGAACTTCAGGACCCCGTGCCCTAACGATCTCATCCATGTGAATATTCATACCCTGGATATATACAGTGTCATCAGGAACCACAACAATTGTCGTGGGTAAGATCTCGATGTGAGGGTTTGATAAATGAGAAATGGGAACAGTTCCATAAATAAGCTGGGTGCCGAAAGTTTTTGCCAGTTTTTTATGAAAGCGTACCTCTTCTGTAACATTAGCAATAGTTGCAGAACGCGAGGGTTCTGAAGCAGGAATAGGAATGGTTGTCGCAGTACCTTCAAGAATAGCACCATGACGAGGAGAAGTGTTATCGGCCATTTTAACGAGGAAGGAAAGCTACTCGGTTCAGAAAACCGAAGCACAAAAGACTTGAGAGAGGCGAGAACAAAGTGTATGAGTAGGAAGTAAGAAGTAAATGGTGAAAATGAAAGGGGGGTAGCTCACCTATTATAGGCACCTGAGGAATGATGGGCCGACATTTCATCTTCTCGGGCCACCTGGAAGGTTCCACATGATGGATTAGTAGGCTTAAAACTGCCCCCTCCCTCAGCATACACGAATGTGGGTAAGTGGGGTATTAAAGGGGCAATTGATAATGACATTAATGGGTGGAGACCTTTTATTTATTAAGGCTGAATTACCCATTTAGAGGCATTGGGCCTGACAGCCTTTTTGCTAATTAAGGAAAGGCCCAACTAAAGAAGAGCAGATGATCACGCCCGTACACGTTTCCGCATCTAGAGGGCTCTGGTAAGAAATATCTTCCTTTATCAATATCCATGCCATTTCACCAGATGGAGGTAATGTCACACTAAACTCCTTATATACTTTGCCTATACTCCCGTCGAATCAGTACTTACTTGATCGTCGGAGTGACTACGACTTACTTCGGTCGTAGTTTAGGTACCGAAGACCATGGCCCACGGGGAAGAATCTCTCAGATGGACCACGACAAGAGCTCGAAGTGGAGCTTCCATACCACTACAAGACCTTGAGAAGAGACCTCAGGAGGTCGACCCCCTTGGGCATAGACAAGAGGGACTTTCATCTAGACCCTCAGCCAAGAATTTAGCCCAACCTCGGCTAAATCCAACAACATCAAGACCAATAAGAGGGGCCAATTCAGTAGCAGGCCTCGGAGAAAATATGCAACATCAGTATCCATTGCTGAATTTGAGAGAGCAAGAGTTGCAGGATTTTCATATACAGTGATCTAGAAACCTTTGCGCCCAAGTATGGTAGCTGCGTGCCTTCACCAGGTGCTGAATTCGGGCAAGAAAACACATGGGAAAGTAACGGGCATTGGATCTTCTTTGCTGGGGGTCTTCTGGACGTAATGAAAATTTTGGTAGTTGATAACAACATAGTGAACAGCAGGTTAGCTGCTGGTGTCCTTATGGTGAGATGCCAAGGTGATTAAGTACCTAGCTATTGAGATTCCAACCTTGCTGGTGCAAAACATCAATGGTTCGCCTAAAGATGAACCCGCTATGCAATTGGTTGAAGAGGCTAAGTTCAGACCTCTTCGAATGCTCAGAATAATGATGTTGTTGTACAGGATAATGTTCTCGAGTCTGAGATGATCGAGGCTTCTTGCTCGGACAACACTTCGGAGCTTGCTTGGGCGGACCAGGTTGATGTCGAACCTTGGCATCAAAGTACTAAATTTTATGAGCCTCTATGAAGTTCTTAACTTGGAAGCTACTAAATTTTATGCTACAACAAAGCATATAAGTACACAACTTGATATGAAGAATGATACGCACCTGGAAAAGAGGCGCAACGAAGAACAATCGAGCAACAAGACTGATACGCAGTCTGAGCATCCTGGAAAGCTGAATGTCCCACTCACTCGAATGTAATTCCTCGGCAGATTAACTCATTGCAACCTCCACAACACCTTGCTGAATTCGAAGCAGATCAAGCTGAGCAAGAGTGGGAACAGATAACAGCTATGCACACTATAGATCTTGAGCAAAGACGTCCAAAGAATCGCTAACTTTATTGAATTTTTTCAACTTAATTTATGAAAATGTTCGAATTATTTATAATGAATGTCTATATTGAATAAACTATTGTATTTGTCTAATTAGATGACAATAAATATCTCTTTCTTATTACTTAGTCCCTTAATCGAAAGGATTAGATAGCGCCAATAAAGATCTCGTTTTTAATAGTTAGTCCCGTATTCGAATGGATTACAAACGGCCCGTCAATCGACCGGCCCCTACCACTAGTATATTACTAGAAATATAATATTTACATGAGTAGTAGAACAAAAGAAGAATGATGTTATTTAGACAAAAAAAACATTAAGAGAATGATAAGTTTGTCTATTTACACGAGATGCAATTCAAACAAAAGACTTAAGTGTTAAATTTTAAAAAATTGTGTCGACTTTGTGACGCTAGAATATTAATTTTTGTAATTTTCAAAAGTGAAATGTAAACAATTTTTATGTGTATAGCGAGTTATTCCTTCCACATCATTTTAATTGATTTTACGCTTTTCAAAACACAATTTTAACTATTAAATACTTTATATATACATTATAAGAAACTATAAGAATGTAATATTATGAAAATATTTTGAAAAAACCCAATTCAATGATATCAAATTGATATCTTTTGGACGAATGAATAAAAGATAGCATACAATTCTTTTGACCCCCTGAACTTTGGCCGTTCGATCCCGAACTATGCAAACAGGTCAATTTGAAGATTTTTGCCTTAAAATGAAGGGTAATATAATAATTTTAACATATAAATAGACATTCGACGTCAATATATAATATAAAAAGTATAGAGGGACTTAAAGGAAAATTAATTACTAAAAAAATGAAAAATACACCCCTACCCCCATACTGCCTACCCCTACCCCCTTACCACCTACCCGCTTACGGTTCACCATGGATGGAGGTTGAGCAGGGGGAAAATGGAGCAGGGTCAGATCGGCTCACCATGGATGGAGGTCGAGCAAGAGGTACATCAAGAAGGGGCCAGATTGTTCACCGTTAATGGAGGTCGAGCAGGGGAGGGGGTGGCTTGGAGATTGATGACGAGGGAGACGGCTAGTGATGATGGCAAGGGGAGGGGGTGGGGCTGTCGTAGACGGAGTTGGGGACGACGGCGGGGGAGGGGGCTAGCGGAGATGGGGTATGGGGTTAGGGACGATGTATGCTTTTTTGTTATTATTTTATTTTTTAATTATTAATTTTATTTTCTTTTAAAAGAAGCCCCTCTGTACTTTGTATATTATATATTGACCTCAAAAATTTATTATATGTTAAATTTCTCTTTTATTTTTCATTAAAATTTAAAATATGTCAATTTTAAAGCGAAAATCCCGAAATTCACCAATTTGAGTAGTTCGGGGGGCAAACAGACAGAACGACCAAAGTTCAGGGGTCTAATAAAATTTTAGAAAGATATTTTATAGAGAAAATTTGTCACGAACTCGCAAAACATAAGTTTAATTGAAATAGAGGCAGTATTATTTTGTGATTTTTGACATTCCTACGTATTTAGACGCGTACCTTGAATTAATTTGTTGCTCAATCTAAGGAAGAATGAGTGTACGTTTGTATTTATATGATTGACATAAAAGGAAAGCGTCTCAAGGAACTAATGAAAAGCCATCAATGAGAGACTAAGAGATATGGTTGAACTGTAATCAAAATAGTAGTATTTTTCAGTGTTAAATGACGTTTATACCCTCTATCCTATTTAGAAGTATAGTATTTGAAGAAGTTAATTCAAAGGCAAAATAATAATTTCACATCCTAAAAACACTGTTCTGTTGTGTGTGATAGGGTGATGTATGCACAATCCAATCCAATCGGCATACAGTCTGAAATAGATAAGGAAGTAATTATATTATTATAATTATTATTATCATTATCATAATTATTAATAATAATATTGTTATCATTATTATTAATATTATTATTTACTAATCATATTTATTGTATTTATACTATTTAAAATTTAAGTAATAATATTTTTAATTTATCTATTTTGTCTTACATTATTTGTTATTTATTTATTTATATACTGTAAAAAGTTTGAGACTCCCAAACTAAAGGCCCTGACAGTTCCCTATCCTGGGTATGATGTCAAAGGTTTGCGCGCGATGTGTCTCGTCTGATCAGAGGGGTAAAGCTTGCCCGTTAACAACTTCAACATACAAGGTTCGCTCCCAACGGAAATCGAACTTGAGTTGCATGAAGAGACGAGGGGACGAGGCTGCTTGATACTTTACACTCTAATTCTTTACTAATTGAGATGTATCCCGAATCTATTATCTATATACTATAAATGAAGTACAGAAGCAGTCTATAATATATGAGCGAGACTTGTTTAAATTTTTTTTTTTTTTTTCATGAGACTTGTTTAATTTGACAAGCCAATGTAGTATTATTGAAGAAATATACAACACCAATGTATATTATTCGGTGGTTTTATTGAACAAGAACGGAACACCAGTGTGTATTAGTAAATTTTGTCACTAAAAGTATATCTAAAATGAGATTAATACTCAAAATGAAAGCAAGCAACTAATAGACTTCGCGAACCTTCCTTGACTATAAATTGTTTAATCAAATGAAACCGGCCAAATTTCTCAACTGAGTAAATTATTGTAAATCTATTAGGCTAAATTTCATATAGCACATGAAAGAATCTTTCGGCACCTAAACATAAATCATGAATCATAAATCATTATTCATCTCTTCAGCAGGAACCTGAACTCACACTTTAGCAAGTAGATTTAATGACAAAGTTGAGAAGTTTAAATACATCAAGTCCATTTTGAAATAAAAAATAGGGTTAATAGTTGGAGATATCACTTTCCTTTATCCAATATTACTAATTGATCACTTACTTTTTAAAATTTATTTCAATTGGCCTATCTATCATTTTTCCGGCTGGTCGTTGTCGGTCAACGCACGTGATGACCATTATTAAGGGTTTTTTTTATTTTATTTCTTGTCGAAATTAAGTAGAGAAAAATTGAAATTAGAAATAAACTCAAAACCAACCCTTAATTTCGACATGAAAATGCGAAAAGGCCCTTAATAATGATCATCACAGACGTTGATGAGCCGGAAAAATGGCCAATAGGCCAACTAAGACAAATTTTAAAAAGTAAGTGGTCAATTGAGACCCTTTAAAATGTAAGTGATCAACGGGTGATACTAGAGAAAAGTAAGTGATATCCCCAACCATTAACCCTAAAAAATAATTATTTTGACCAGTTTTTAATAATCATAAGAGAGAATGATACCAAAGATCACTAACTTTGTTAATTTTTTCTGTTCGATCATCCTTTTCTCAAGGTAAATACTTTCGGTCACTTAAACTGAAGAAAGTGGTCACTTGACATTGACTTGAGGTTTTAGATAGACCACCTTCTATTATATATTCTATTACAGAGGTATTAGTATCATTTTCATGAGTTAATCGCAGCAATGGTATGAGTAAGTGGAGGAGAGTTTCACTTGCGTCCCAGTCACAATAATATTCTTTCATAGTGTACACCCTATTAAGAGTCTATGAGATTCCACTCTAAAAATAATTGGCAATAGAAGGAGTAGTCCAAGATCTTATATATCGATTCGTGAGGACACCGACTTCCGATGTGGGAGGTGCATCTTAACAATCCCCCTCACGTGTAACCCGATCGTTCGCGGAATTTTTTCTCGCCGGTCGGTATTCGTGCTGGAACAACATCGGCGGGATTACACGTGCCTCATTAATTCGGGTCTGGCTCTGTTACCATGATAAGAGTTTATGGGGTTCCACTCTAGAACCAATTGGCATTAGAGGGAGTAGCCCAAGATCTTATATATAGAGGACACTGACTTCCGATGTGGAAGGTGCATCTTAACACTCCCCCTCACGTGTAACCCGATCGTTGGCGGAATTTTTCCTCGCCGGTCGGTATTCGTGCCGGAACAACATCGGCGGGGTTACACGTGCCTCATTAATTCGGGTCTGGCTCATGATACCATGATAAGAGCCCATGGGGTTCCACTCTAAAACCAATTGCCTATAGGGGAAGTAGCCCAAGATCTTATATATTAACCCGGGAGGACATCAACTTTCGATGTGGGAGGTTCATCTTAACACTCCCCCTCACGTGTAACCCGATCGTTGGCGGAATTTTTCCTCGCCGGTCCGTATTCGTGCCGGAACAACATCGGCAGGGTTACACGTGCCTCATTAATTCGGGTCTGGATCTGATACCATGATAAGAGTCTATGGGGCTCCACTCTAAAACCAATTGGCATTAGAGGGAGTAGCCCAAAAATTGATCGTCTTATTCTTGTCTTCTATAACCAAACCTGCAATAGCGCGCCTATTGAGTCCAGGATTAGCCCCAGCTTCATACACCTTATATATCACCGCAGCATCGGCTCCGGTGAATACAGTCCCTCTGTATTCACAATGCTCTTTACAGCTCTTACTCATGGCTTTACAACAAATGTAACTGCCATCGTCTTGCAGTTTCTAGTCTCTTACCACTTTCGTCCTCTTCTGAGACCATGCTCCAACAGGAACTTCATTTTTTCTAGTTGATTCTTCTACCCTTAATTTCCCTTTTTTTTTTCTTTTTTGTTTACGCAAACCAAATTAATATCTCAAAAACACAAACAAGTTTGGATAGTTATACTAACTACATCTTTGGATCAATATCATCATCACTACCTTCAGCAACAGCAGTTCCATTATCACTACCTTCACCAACTTCACCAACAACAGTTCCATCATCAATACCTTCAGCAACAGCAGTTCCAGCAGTTCTGTTATCACCCCTTAAAGAGAGTAGAGCATCCCCAACAGTAGCATCCTCACTGCTATCACTTAAACTTCCTTGAAGCCAACCTGTAATAGTGTCATCCTTAATTTCTTTTTTATTTTCAAATGTTAGCATGATGGAATAACTTCATTCGCCAGACTATGCATAATTCGCCAATTAATAACTGGCAGGAACGCCATGCTTTTCGAACCTGTCAGATCTCTGCGTATAGGACTCGCCAGACCATGTGTAATTCGCCAGTCGGTAACTGTCAGGAACGCCATCCTTTTCGAACTTATCAGATCAGTACGTATAAGACTCGCCAGACCATGCGTAAGTCGCCAATCGGTAACTGTCAGGAACGCCATCCTTTTCGATATCCTAAATAATGTCGAGATCGGTCCTGATCCAACCTTCAACCATCAAGAGTAACCCTTGGCATTTATGATGAGCAGTAGCTGAGACACCAATTTAGGAGTCTTTGAGATACCCGTTTAATTTGTTATAATTTTTTAATATATTTTACTTTTTACTTGTTAATTTTGATTCTTATTAAAACTTTCAATATTAATTAACAATAATTTACTCATTACGAAGAATCTTCAAATTTTGGATAATTTATTCTAAATTTGAACAGGCCGGCTCGCTCCCTCAATCTTATTAAAGAATTTGTCCCTTAATTAAGATCATAAATTTAATTAGTTCGATTATGATAAAATTAAATTGAACAATATTTAAGGGAGGGACTATATCGTTTGTCAATTGTTTGTGTAATTCAAAATGCAATTGTATATAAATATACTCCCTCCGTCCCTAAAAGATTGTCACATTTTGACTTTTATTAATCAAACATTACAAAATTTGATCATGAATTCCCATTAAACGATAAATATTAATATAGTCTGGTGGGACCTTGTTAGATTCGTCTCAATATATATTTTTGAAATATTAACTTTTTATAATTTTTTCGCATGTAGAATAATAATATTTATGTTTTAAATCGTGTTTTGTTGACCACCAAAAGTCAAAATATCACAATATTTTAGGGACGGAGGAAGTATTTTTTATGTCAAATATATGAAGTGTCATCAATGTTAACGTGCGTACCAAATGACATTGCTTGATCAATATGAATTCCCAGTTATTATGTTGACCTTTTTGTTTATAAAGCTACCTTAATAAGTTTATAATACCTTTATCTTTAAAGCATAAATTCATTTTAGCTCTTTCTTTTAGTCTTCATATTCCTTGAAGCCAACCTGTAATAGTGTCATCCTTAATTTCTTTTTTATTTTCAAATGTTAGCATGATGGAATAACTTCATTCGCCAGACTATGCATAATTCGCCAATTAATAACTGGCAGGAACGCCATCCTTTTCGAACCTGTCAGATCTCTACGTATAGGACTCGCCATACCATGCGTAATTCGCCAATCGGTAACTGTCAGGAACGCCATCATTTTCGAACTTGTCAGATCAGTGCGTATAAGACTCGCCAGACCATGCGTAAGTCGCCAATCGGTAACTGTCAGGAATGCCATCCTTTTCGAACCTGTCAGATCAGTGCGTAGGACTTGCTAGACAATGTGTATCGGACTCGCCAGACAAAGCGTGTGGGACTCGCCAGACCATGCATATAGGACTCGCCAGACCATGCGTAATTCGCTAATCGGTAACTACCAGGAACGTCATCCTTTTCGAACATGTCAGATCTCGTTCAAACTTCCACTTCAACTTGAAGTAGAATAAATCAATTTATTTATTTATTTCAACGGGATACTCCCATTGTCGATAATCATATCTCCCTCCCTCCCTCAAACTCATGGTAATCTGTCTAAATTTCCATGAGTTTGCAACAAGAATATAGTTGTAAATTCCATTAAAACAATACTTTCTACAAATATTGTAAAAAAAAAAAAATAGAAAAAAATATCAACGAAATCCCGCCGGTGAGTATTACATAGTAGAAAACCCACCGGCAGGGCAGCGGAATGTGTATTTAGGCTTTAAGAATCGATAGGCTCGGATACCATGTAGAAATATAGAGAGGGAGATATTTTATTGATGATAATTGTTGTTGTGAATACATTATAGAGATATCTATATTTATAGGTAAACATTAAACCTAATTTTAACACTGCGGGCTTATGGGCTAGCGTTACTTGCCCATTAATCTAACACCCTCCCTCAAACTCATGGTAATTTTATAGAATTTTCATGAGTTTGCAATACATCAAATAATAGTATAAAGAAAGTAATTTGGATCAAGCCGGATCTGTGATCAGTGCGTATCAGAATCGCCAGAATACGCATGTTGTCAATCAATAACTGTCAGAAACGCCATCTTTTTTAAAAATTAACGATATCATTAGAACTTCATTTTTTCTAGTTAATTCTTCTACCCTTAATTTCTTTTTCATTTTCAAATGTTAGCATGATGGAATAACTGACATGCCAATTTGATTTTTTTTCTTCTTTTTTTTATAAATTAGCGACAAGGTGAATATCGAACCCAGGACCTTCTGGTCACTAGGAAGAGCCTTTTCCACAAGGCTAACCGATTAACTCCAATTTGATTTTCTTTTCGATATCCTAAATGTCGAGATCGGTCCTGATCGAATCTTCAACCATCAGAGTAACCCTTGGCATTTATGATGAGCAGTAGCTGAGACACCAATTTAGGAGTCTTTGAGATACCCGTTTAATTTGTTATATTTTTTTTAATATATTTTACTTTTTACTTGTTAATTTTGATTCTTATTAAAACTTTCAATATTAATTAACAATAATTTACTCATTACGAAGAATCTTCAAATTTTGGATAATTTATTCTAAATTTGAACAGGCTCGCTCCCTCAATCTTATTAAAGAATTTGTCCCTTAATTAAGATCATAAATTTAATTAGTTCGATTATGATAAAATTAAATTGAACAATATTTAAGAGATGAGGGACTATATCGTTTGTCAATTGTTTGTGTAATTCAAAATGCAATTGTATATAAATACTCCCTCCGTCCCTAAAAGATTGTTACATTTTGACTTTTGTTAGTCAAACATTACAAAATTTGATCATGAATTCCCATTAAACGATAAATATTAATATAGTCTGGTGGGACCTTGTTAGATTCGTCTCAATATATATTTTTGAAATATTAACTTTTTATAATTTTTTCGCATGTAATAGATATTTATGTTTTAAATCGTGTTTTGTTGACCACCAAAAGTCAAAATATGACAATCTTTTAGGGACGGAGAAAGTATTTTTTATGTCAAATATATGAAGTGTCATCAATGTTAACGTGCGTACCAAATGAGATTGCTTGATCAATATGAATTCCCAGTTATTATGTTGACCTTTTTGTTTATAAAGCTACCTTAATAAGTTTATAATACCTTTATCTTTAAAGCATAAATTCATTTTAGCTCTTTCTTTTAGTCTTCATATTCCTTCATTCATTTTCTTTCTCAACTTCTCTTATTGATGATGCTTTGGGTGGGATTACTTCTTCTCTTTTCTCTACAAGCCCATGCAGAGTTTGTAGAACAGACCTTAGTGGTAAGTATCAAGACTATTGTGTTCTAACATTTATATTATAAAATAGACAATTCTCACTCTATCTTAAATGATTGATACATTTTGACTTTTCGTGGTCAACAAAACAAGATTTAAAATATAAATATCTCTTATTCTAAATGCAAAAAAGTTATAAAGAGTTGACATTTCAAAAATATATATGAGACGAATCTAATAAGATCTCATATGACTATATTATTTTGTTATCATTTAATGAGAATTCATGATCAAATTTTTTAAAGGGTTAATGGCAGGGATGATCACCTATGTTTGTCAACTGTTTTCAGTCGATCATCTATGATTTAAAATGTTCCAGTCGATCATCTATGTTTTAAATTGTATTTCACTTGGTCACTCCATTAAAATTTCTATCTAACTTCAGTTTATGTTCATCACGTGATTGTCACATGGCAATTAAGGAAGGGTATTTTAGTCAATCATCCTAACCCCCTCTTCCTCACAATCGTCCCAACCCCTCGTCCCTCACAATCATCCCCCCCACGACCTGCGACAACCTCATCCTCCCTCTCCATCCATCGTCTCTAACCCCCCCCTCCCCCGACCAACGGCCTTCACTCCGGATCCGGCGTTCCATGCAAATCACGTGTTAGTCACAGTTTGTCCTTAAAGTACATTTAGTAAATGACCGAAACACCCTTAATGCAAGTCACGTGTTAGTCACATTTTATCCTTAAAATACATTTAATAAATGACCGAAATACCCTTAATGCAAGTCACGTGTTAGTCACATGCAAAACTTAACGGTGGAGTTACATATTGGGTGATCGACTGGAACGTTTTAAAACATAGGTGATCGGCTGGAACGGTTTAAATCATAGGTGATCGACTGAAAATATTTGACAAACATAGGTAATCATCTATGCCAATAATCCTTTTTTAAAATTTAACTATGAAAAATTAAAGTGTGATGACGATCATTTAAGGACGGAGAGTAATAGATATGAAGTTTGGAAGATTTTTATCTGGGAGATGTTTTAAATAAATTTTTCATTAATTTAGGTACATTTCTTGATGGATATTATCCTATAGTTATTGGAACAAATGATACTAATTGTATGAGTAATTAACTTCCAAGGTTAAAAGACAAGAACAACACATAATAAAAGTTGTAACTTAATTAATCAAACTATGTAAAATGCCTAAGGTCCAAAGAAAACACATGTCATGTTCTCCTTTTTTATCTATTATATTACTTTATATTAGTCGGTAATTACATAAATAAATTTGTATGAGAAACCTATCTTAAATCATTCTAATATATTTATTTAACTTATTTAAGAATTCTATCAATTAAATTCGAATACTTGTATTTGTTGTTACTTACGTTGTGTTATTTAAATCATTGATTAAATTTCTTGTGTTATCCGATTTTTTAGATAAACAAATATTAACCTACAAGGTATTGACTGTACATTGTAGTTAGTGCATATAATTTTGTATGATTTGAGTGATTGACTGATGAAAACAAGCTCTAATCATTTATTTTTTCCTTTTCTTGACATATATTTTTAATTTAGTTTTATATTTTAAACAATACATAATAATTATTATTCCGTATTAAAATCATGAATCCGTTCCTGATTTCAGGTGCACCAAAAGGTGGTGTGGAGAATGTGTAAAATGCAAGAGATTACGGTAGTCAACGGTAACTTCCCTGGACCCACTATTAATGTCCACGAAGGGGATAGCGTTGCCATTAACGTAATTAACAATTCTCCATATAACATGACCATTCACTGGTAAACTAACTGTATCTATTAATTATTTTGTTTAAAATATTATTATGTTGCTTTGCTTCCCAATTTGCATTGGTAAATTGTTCAACATGCATAGATGCGTAATTTAAAAACAAAATTACACTTGTAAAATACGTTAGTTAATAATCACTCCAAATTAATATAAGTGCGTGATAACCTAAAAGTCTTTTTTAAAATATGTGAGCATATATATAAAGCTTTCCCCTTTTGCCCTTTATTAGTTGGGTGAGCGTCATCTATAAGTATATTTTTTATAAAAAGTTATTTATTAATTTGTTTTCTCGAAACTACCCTTTTCCAGTTTTTTCTGCCCTATAGCTAATTTTGACAAAAAATATAAAATGACAAAATTATAATATAGTAACTTTTATTTCATTTATAAAATTTATACTATATATAATGCCTAAGGTTTCAAAAGTCACATGACATTCTCTCATTTATTCAATTTTTTTCATTTATTTTGAGATGGTAATTACATTTTTTATCTAATATTCGTATTTACTTTAATAAAATTTCATGATAAAAACATTGTTCATTATATGAGATAAATTAAAATAATTATATGAGATAAATAAAAAGTTATTCTTATATTTAATTTTTTTTTGAACTCTTTATAAAAAGTATATTAATTAAATTAATTTAACTACTTCTATTTATGGTTTGTTTAATGTTAATTATTAAATTTTTTTATCATATCCATTAATTTTTAATAAATTAATATTAACTAAATAAAATGTCAATGCCCACAAGCATCGACTGTGCACCCGCAGCTAGTAACAGTAATCCATCATCAATATTCTTCATCATAGTCGTCCCAAATTATCAAAAAAAAATATAATTTACACTCAAAATACAAAGAAAAATAATTATAAAAAAATTACAAAAACTCTAGCCGGTACAAAACTAAATTCTTTGCGCTTGTGATTGATCACCCACGACTGTTCTACAATTAATAGTCGCTTCATCCCTAAAAGATTCGTACATTTTGACTTTTATTGTCAAACTTTAAAAAATTTGATCGAGAATTCTTATTAAATGATAAGAAATAATATAGTCATGTAAGATCTTGTTAGATTCGTTTCATATATATTTTTAGAATATCAAGTTTTTAAATTTTTTATGCATGTACAATAAGAAATATTTACGTTTTAAATCGTGTGTTGTTGACCATGAAAGTCAAAATGTACCAATCATTTAGAAATGTACGCACTATAATACTAAACCATTAGATTAGCAAGATTGAAATTAATATATTGTTCCCAATTTCAATTTGACACCAATAAAAAAGGCTAAGAAATAAAACTCTGACGAAGACAAATAATGCGTGAAACACCTCTATCATCAACCAAGGTGATGATCTGTTATACACACCCAAGTAGTAATTTTTGGGTGTAAAATTATAGTTATGCCTCTTATTTATAAGTGTAGCAATTGAGGGATTTCACATAAAGGCAAAATAATAAATTTGCGCTTAAAAAAACACTGTTTTTGTGTGTACATAGTGTTGCCCTCAACCAAGCAACTAGACTAGTAGTTAGCAATTACTATATCCTCTCTTTTAAAATGGATGATTGTCTAATCAAAATATACTTTATTAAGGAATTAAAAAAATTTAATATTATACCCTAAATAATAGTCTCAAATAAAAAATAACTTTTAAAACAAAAACCAAAAAGAAAAATATGAGTACAAAATTATATTAAATTCCATAAATAATCAACTATTATAAAAGAATATTTTTTTCAAATAATCAATTATTTTGAAACGAAAGGAGAGTATTAAATAATTACTCCAGTACACAAGACTATCAACAAAATAAACTTGGATTGAGAATTGTACATTATTAGTTGCTCTCTCCGTCCCTAAATGATTGGTACATTTTGACTTTTCTGGTTAAATTTTAAAAAATTTGATCAAGAATTTTCATTTAACGATAAGAAATAATATAATTATGTGGGATCTTGTTAGATTCGTCTCAATATATATTTTTGAAATATCAACTTTTTATAATTTTTCTCATGTAAAATAATAAATATTTTCGTTTTAAATTATATTTTGTTGATATAAAAATCAAAATGTACCAACTATTTAGGGATGGAGGTAATTTTTTTTTTGTAAATTAGCGATGACAGGAGTTTCGAACCGAGGTCTTTCTGGCCACTAGTAAGAGCGGCTATTCGATTAATTCTAGCTATGGCGGGAATATTAATCATGACCGACGACTTGCTTGTTCTTCAGATGACGAGTTTGACCGTGAGATAACAACCTCTTATTGGCCAATAAACTAAAATGCAAAAGAAAAAACAAAAATTATTATTAATCTGTGGGACCAAATTACGACAATTCAATTTCATGATGGGAATGAAAATATAAGTTAGACATATTTGCAAGCTTGAATAACTTTTTATCAAAGATCTATAAATTATACTACTTCCGTCCCTAAAAGATTGTCACATTTAACTTGTTTAATAACAGGCATGGGGTTTTTCAAGCATTAAGTAATTGGCAAGATGGTCCTGCATATATTACTCAATGTCCTATACTTCTTGGGAATAAATATACATATCGATTTAATATAATCGGACAAGAAGGAACTCTTTTTTGGCATGCTCATTCAGGATGGCATCGTGCTACCGTTCATGGGGCCTTTGTTATTCGTCCCAGAATAGGGAGTTTTTATCCATTTTCCAAACCTCATGGAGAATTTCCAATAGTTATAGGTACATTTCTCTCATTATTATTATGAATTATTAATATTTTCATATTAATTATAGTAATAATTTACCTACCAAGTTTTATGATGACATTTTGTTGTTAAAGATCAAGCTTATCTTAATGAAATTAAAAAAATTGACGAACAGGAGAATGGTTTAATTCAAGTATTGTTGACCTCGAAAATCAATTACTATTTTATGGCAATGGGCCTAATTACTCTCAAAGCTTGACCATCAACGGGTGGCCTGGTGACCTTTACCCATGCTCTTCAAGTAAGTTCATTGTTTTTTCATGTTGTTCAATAACGATTGGTTATTTTGAGCACTACTTAATTAATCATTTTTATTAAAAATAAGAAACATTGAGTAGCAATATCTCATTTCTCTATAATTACTTCAATTCCTGTAACACCTAGTCCAGAGACGATTCGAAATATCACACGTTACGAACTATTTCAGTTTAAACCTTGCTTAATTTGGAAAACTAAAATAAAGTAAAATGACATTTTATATAAGATTCTAGAACCACAATATAGGTATTAGTTAAATAATATTATTGAAAGTGCTTCACAGAGAATTAAGTAATTTCAGCAAATAATCTATGATCCTTCGATTGACTCCAGCTAACTTTTATTTAGAAATGGAATAACAAGAGGTGAGCTATGACTACTATTATAATCGGTAATCAGGGTTCGGACATGTACATCTAGTTTTGAATTTACAATGTTCGATTAATGTTATATATATCATTATTTCATATAATTTAATTTAACAACTTTGATTAATATGCAGGGCGTAGGTTTCTTCGAGAGGATTGGAACTCTACACTTTACCTAAATGCCGATGAAACAGATGCCATATTAGGTACAAGCATATTTTGTTAAACTTTATTCTGTACTTCATTATAACTTAAAGAATTGAAATTAAATAACACCAGATTTAATGTAGTATTCTTTACAATGTAATAAAACTAATTCACATGATGAGTCACCAAAAAAAACTTCACTAGCTATAATGATTTTAGAACATATTATAAATGATCGATGTGAACTCAGATGAAAATAAAACAAAAAATTTATTTTGCGTAATGTTAGTCTCGTATTAGTCTCTTTGAGAAACTTAATAATCATATCATCGTGTCCTACTTGAATAGATGATAGAAATGCAGAACCCATAAGTGATGTTCCTCGTAAGAAATACAAGCTTACACGCTTAACACCATTCAGAATTACCTTATACGTACCACTGGTAGATATTTACCAATTTACCTTCTTCTTCGAAACTATACCCCACTTGTCAACTAGATTCATAGATATCCAGTTCTTAACCATTTGTGGGACATTTTTATCCTTATCCAAAGTACGGAACCTATCATCATGATTTATAATCTTAAGAAAACTCATACCTATTATTGTGCAAACTGAACTGTTGGCCATAAAAACATTAGCTCAATCCATTTGCTCATACATAGTGAACTATTCACTTTTAAGACATGTGGTAAAAAACCATGGAATCCAGAATCGGCATATTGGAATTTGTACTGCCCACGACAACAACGTTGCACCATATTTCCCGTGCCTCTTCTTTGGATAGTTGGTTTTTCATGTAAGCATAAAACTATTATATTAGGATCTTTACACTCTAAATTATATACACTATGATCGATAATAATACAAGGACATACCTTGTTCCATGATGAGAGTTTGATGAAGATCACTTAACTAAGCCTCTTCCTTTTCTCTTCTCTACTCTATCTTTTATTTGTGTTTTTCAGATGGTGTCTTACAATGATGCATAGGTCCCCTTTATATAATAGTAGTTGTTAAACCAAAGGTCTAATACTACTAATGATCACCCTAAATGCATCCTTAATGAGTGAGATGAGAGGGCTAGAAGTTATGCCCCTAATTATAATCTTTGATGTATAATAACCATCACATTAAACCTTAATATTATAATTAGATTTTAATATTACATGGACCATAAAATATTATTTATTAGAAATAATCTAACAATCTCCCACTTGGTCCATGTATTATTTGATGATTCAAAAATAACCATAAGTGTACACCTTTCAATGAATCAACATTTTCAATTCTATAATATGAAATAAACCAACTGGATCATGGCGGTCACAAGTCATACAGGCGACATGATTCCTTCCATGTATCACAAGTCAATCTAATTCAAAATCCTTTTATTGTGAAGAACTTTAAGTCACAATTTTTATGGAGATTACTTTGTTGTCTCATCATAACAATCGATGTACATAACTATAATATGGACAACATTTTATGAAGCAAAAACATAACCTTTATTGAATTCACAGGGGTCAACTTTTATATGAGCAAAACCGTTCATACATATGTATAATATTCATTTTCAGTTAACAGGCTTTTTCTATAATACCCATCCTTTCTACATGGCCAATGTAAGTCATGGGTGGTAATCCTTTAGTTAATGGATCAGATACCATTAAGTTTATACAAATATGCTCAATAGACACCTTCTGTTTTTGCACTTCTTCTTTGACAGATAGGTACTTTAAATCCATATGTTTTGCACCTTTTGAGTACCTATCATATTTAGAGAAGAAGACAGTTGCGGAATTATCACAATAAATTCTTAACGGCTTGGCTATACTGTCGACAATTCCAAGTCTTAAGATAAAGTTCCGCAACCATGGAGCATGAATTGTTGCCTCAAAGCATGCAACAAATCCGGCCTCCATTATGAAAGTAGCAATGACAGACTACTTCCCATTTTCCATGATACAGCTCCCCAGCTATTAGGAATGTCTTTCAAATGTAGACTTTCTTGAGTCCAAACATCTAACATAGTCTGAATCTGTATAACCAATCGTCTCAAGGCTATCCGACCTTTTATAAGTAAGCATGTAGTCCTTGGTGCCTTGTAAATACCTAAGGACTTTCTTTGCAGCATTCCAGTGGTCCATTTCAGGATTACTTTTGATATCGTCCAAGCATACCAACAACATAACTGATATGTGGACGAGTATATGTCTGAGCATACATCAGACTCCCAACCACTGGTGCATAGGGAATATCTTCTATCTCTTTTCGTTCCAAATTACTTTTAGGACATCGGAACAAACCGGACTTGTCCCCTTTCTGAATGGGAAAAATTCCGAAAGCACTTTTCCATTCTAAACTTTTCCAAACTTTTATTGATGTAAACTTTCTGTGATAGGCCTAATATTCCTTGGGATCTGTTACAGAATACTTCGATGCCAATCACATATGATGCTTCACTCATGTATTTTATATGGAAATTATTAGAGAGGAATTTCTTTACATCATGTAACAAACCAAGATCATTAGCAGCAAGAAGAATGTCATCAACATACAAGACTAAAATGATAAGCTTACTCCCACTGACCTTCATGAAGATACACTTGTCCATGGTGTTTTCTTCAAACCCATATGATGTGATGGTATTTTTAAACTTTAGATATCATTGTCGAGAAGCTTGTTTTAGTCCATATATTGACTTCTTTAGCTTACACACCAACTGTTCTTTTTCAACGGTTACAAAATCATCTGGTTGATCCATATAAACTTCTTCCTCTAAGTCTTCATTCAAAAAGGCAGTTTTCATATCCATTTGGTGAAGCTCTAGATCATAATGCCACCAAAACCAAAAAAAATTCTTAAAGAATCCTTCTTAGAAACTGGAGAGAAGGTTTCTTTATAGTCAATACCTTCTTTTTGAGTGAAACCTTTAGCAACAAGTCTGATTTTGAAAGTTAGAATGTTGCCATTAGAGTCTCGTTTGATCTTGAAGATCCATTTACATCCGACTCGTTTTGAACCTTTAGGCAACTAAACTAAGTCCCAAACTTTGTCGTCATCCCTTGATTTCAACTCTTCTTTCATGGCATTGAACCACTTTTCTGAATTATCACATTCCATGGCTTGATTGAAAGAAGCTGGTTCTATATTAACACTTAAATCACATTCATGTTCAAGTGTATAAACCACATAATCATCTGAAATAGCTGGTCTTTTCTGTCTTGAAGACTTCCTTAATGCTATTTCTTGTAGTTCATTTGGAACTTGTACATGTGTGATGTCATTGATAGGGTCAATATTGATATGATCATTGTGTGAGCCACTATTTTGAGGAGACACACTTTGATGAGAAACACTAGACGTGATATCTCCCACTTGTTTCTCTTCAAAATTAACCGTTTGTGGTTCCTCACTCCCACTGACATGACCATTCTCAATAAACCGTGCATTACCAGTTTCAACTATTCTCGTACTATGGTTAGGACAATAGAATATGTACCCCTTTGACTTTTCTGAATACACGATTAAATTACCAGAGATGGTTCTTAAATCGAGTTTCGTCTCATGTGGGTTATATATTCTTACTTCTACTTGGCAACCCCATGCACGTGTATGCTTTAAACTAGGTTTCCTATTTGTCCATAATTCATAAGGGGTCTTATGAACGGCCTTACTAAGAACCCTATTAAGCAAATATGCAGCAATCTTTAATGAATATGTCCACAAAGATAAAGGTACATTACTATTACTCAACATACTTCTCACCATTTTAATAAGAGTACGATTCTCTCTTTCAGCTACACCATTTTGATGTGGTGTGCCAGGCATAGTGTATTGAGCACATATGCCTCGACTTTCAAGAAACTTTTCAAATGGACCAGGACATTGTCCATTTTCATTGTATTTACCATAATATTCACCACCTCTATCTGATCTCACAACCTTTACTTTTGTATCTAATTGCCTTTCTACCTCGTTAATAAACACCTCAAGGTGTTTACTGATTGAGACTTTTCATGCAAAAGATATACATATCCATAACGTGAGTAATCATCAATAAAGGTAATGAAATACTTTTCCCCGCTCTATGATGGGGCTTCAAATGGACCACAAATATCAGTGTGTATCAATTCAAGAAGTTTTGTGCTTCTTATGGCGGCTTTCTTTGTAGTGTGTTTAGTTTGTTTGCCTTTAATACAATCAACACATACATTTAAGTTCGTAAAATCTAATTGAGGAAGGATTTCACTTTTAACCAACCTCAACATCCTTTCTTTGGATATATGACCCAATCTTTGATGTCATAAGAAAGCAAAGTTATCATCCAGTGCACTACGTTTACTTCCAACAACATGTTCAATATTAAACAAAGACTCCACAAATTCATTATCAAGATTGAAACGATACAAACCATCCATTAATGTACCACAACCATAATAGTACTTATTCTTAAACAAGGAAAATGTACGGTTTTCATACTTGACATTAAATATACACTCATCCAACTTCCAGCGGAAACAAGATTCCTAGCATAATCAGGAAGATAAAGACACTTTTCTAGATCTAGATGACGACTAGTCTCTAAGATCAATCTATAAGTCCGATTCCTTCAATATGTGCTTTCATCTTGTTCCCATGAACAAATTTTTAGTTCCTCTTATGGGTTGGATCGAAAGGAATCTTTGTATAACATGAGAAACATGAGTAGTTGCACTAGAATCTAACCACCAGGTATTACTAGGAACTTCAATAAGGTTTGATTCAAAACAAACGGAAACAAAGTAAGTACCTTTCTTTTTGAACCATTCCTTTCTTTTCTGACAATCCTTCTTCAAGTGTCCAATCTTCTTACAGAAAAAATAAAACACTTGATCTCCTTTCCGACTTTGTCATCATTAGCCTTTATTGAGATTTTGTCATTCTTCGAGTCATTGTCTTTTCTTTTGTTTCTTTTTCCTTATTTAGTCTTGCTGCTAGAAGCTCCTTCATGGACAGTGAGATGAATTGAGTGATCTTTTATTTTCTTCAGCCTCCCTTCCTCTTAAACCAACATGGCTTTGATTTCTTGAAAGTTCCATTTTTCCTTTAGAGTATTATAGTGTACTCGGAACTGACCAAACTCAGGAGGAAGAGAGTTGATGGTGAATGGAACAAAAAATGTCTCACTCAATTCCATGCCCATTGTCCTTTAACTTTGCTGCTTTGTTAGACATGCTAGTTACATGATGATGAATGGGTTTAGACCAATCAAATGTAGTAGTCGCTAACTCACTCATGAAACTTCTCATTTTGGACTTATCAGTAATGTCCGATTGAGAGCACTCTATAACTTTCATGAGAAATTCCCTTCAAACTTATATATTAATACTTTGAGTTACTATGATGGATTCAAAAAAAAAAACTTTAGTAACATATATAAGTTCACCTTTGGGTGATCCTTAAACATGTAAATTTGAACGTTAATCATATGCATAAATACATGTACGTATAATGGTTAATGACTCCAAAAGTACATGTTAAACATCTCTTATAATTATGTATACTTGATAAAATGTCTAATTAATTTCTATAGCTAGGCCACTTTGGTGACTAACAAGCTTGAACATATTAGACATTTAAACAATAATAACAATAGTAAGATATAATGCATATGTAATAATTTGGCCACTTTGGTGACTAATAATCAATTTAAAATAGACAACTTTAATAATATCTTAAAAGATTATTATTCAATAACATGAGATAATCATCTATTTAGTAATTTATCTTGGCCACTTTGGTGACTAACAAGCATTATAAAAATAGATAATTTACTGTAATATCTCAAAGTTTTTGTAACCTCTAATTGAGATAAAATATTAATTTAGTCATTTAGCTAGGCCACTTTGGTGACTAACAAGCACTTAAAACTAAATTAGTATTATAAACTATCATATCAAGATTTCGTAACATTTAGTTGAGATGAAATATCAATTTACTCATTTAGCTCGGCCACTTTGGTGACTAACAAGCACTTGAAAAGTAAATAGATATTATTGATTATCATATCTCAAATTTGCACAATTTATATAATAGGAGATAAAATATCTATTTAACAATTTAGCTAGGCCACTTTGGTGACTAACAAGCTTTCTTAATAATAGATATTTTTAATTATCTCCAAATATGTGCAAGGCAAATTTAATACGTTTACACATTTCTTTTCCCATCATATATCAAAATCATGATACCCATTATAAAAGAAATTATAATATCTCAAAATTTGCACAATTTATATAATAGGCGATAAAATATCTATCTAACAATTTAGCTAGACCACTTTGGTGACTAACAAGCTTTCTTAATAATAGATATTTTTAATTATCTCCAAATATGTGCAAGGCAAATTTAATATGTTTACACATTTCTTTTTCCCATCATATATCAATATCATGATACTCACTATAAAAGAAATTATGTGAACAAGGAACATGTATGTATAAATATAACATTACATATTTATCAAACAATTGACAATCCAATATATCTTTTATGTCACATAATACAATAACCCTTAATATACATGATCAAATATTGTTAATTATTGTGATGAATATTTAAGCGAAATAATATAATATTATAATGAAAAATTAACAATACATCCATTTATATATTTCATATTCATAGCGGAAACAATAAAACATATTTAGCAATTCATTTAGGCTAAATAACAATTCATGTAATAATCAAGAGTGTTTAACCATGCTCTGATACCAATTGTAAGCATAAAACTATTATATTAGGATCTTTACACTCTAAATTATATACACTATGATCGATAATAATACAAGGACATACCTTGTTCCATGATGAGAGTTTGATGAAGATCACTTAACTAAGCCTCTTCCTTTTCTCTTCTCTACTCTATCTTTTATTTGTGTTTTTCAGATGGTGTCTTACAATGATGCATAGGTCCCCTTTATATAATAGTAGTTGTTAAACCAAAGGTCTAATACTACTAATGATCACCCTAAATGCATCCTTAATGAGTGAGATGAGAGGGCTAGAAGTTATGCCCCTAATTATAATCTTTGATGTATAATAACCATCACATTAAACCTTAATATTATAATTAGATTTTAATATTACATGGACCATAAAATATTATTTATTAGAAATAATCTAACATTTCAATGTCCCTTGTCCTTACAGTAGTTGCAGACATTGTCCCAGTTTCAGACACTTTTTGATTTGTTTCTTAGGAAACTTCTTTTTCCATGTCCTAACAAAATCCTGATTGCTGCTAGCTACTAGCCCCACGGCCGGATTGTCTATCGTACCACTACATTTGTGTCTCAACTCCCTATTTTGAAAAGAACCCAGAACTTCTTCCCAGGATATAGTATCGTTACCATTAGTCATATTTTGTCTAAAGTTTTCAAATTAATCAGGTAAAGACACTAATAGAGTTAAAGCAACATCCTCATCATCGATGATAACATTAATACCCCTCGAATTGAGTAATATAATATTGAATTAAACCGTTCAATGTGATCATTCGCAATCCAAACGTTGTTTTAGAAGCAGCTTGTTTGCTAAACTCTTAATCATCTAAAGGCTTTAGATTTTCAACCATAACCCTACTGCCGTCTCCTTCTCAACTACCTTAATGATAGCATGATCCTATATTGATAATAAAAGCATCAAATGCGTCTTTTCCTCTAGGGTTGCAACATTATGTGGTACATGTACCGGTGGATGAGCCATGAGCCCATGAGAGGTATCCAGAACCCGTCTCTTTTCAACAACACCTTAAGTTTGAGTTATGAGAAACGGAAGTTATCCTTCGAATTAAATTTCTGAACCTTCATACTTTAACGACCCATTTTCAAGAATCAGAATCACCAACCTCATTCTCGATGTAAATTTGTTATAACGAAAACGAATTAACCAAGTCTAAATTGACTAACACATTAGATAAATGAATTAACAATGCTCCCTATAACTCCGCTAACACGCACCTCTAGTTATAATATGTTGAAATTTTTTATACCAACATGTGAGAATGACTTTTATACCTCTAGTTATAACAGTGTTTCACCTTTACTTAGTGTCTCATAAAAATTTATGATTCTATTAAGTTTTTTTTATTAACATTACCATTTTTGTCTGGGATGTTCATCAACAGTCGAAACTTATTACTACTCTTCGTGTTAATGACAACAGATGATATTTACGGATCGTTTGTGCAACCCTAAACAACCATGCATTTTTCAGTGTGTCTGCTCACACAATGACAGTTGTTGCAATTGATGCTGTCTATACTACTCCCTACAACACAACCATACTTGTTCTTGCCCCTGGACAAACCATCGATGTTCTCATTACAACCAACCAACCACCAGCATCCTATTACATGGCTTCCACATATTACTATCCTCTCATTCGCGTCGATGGAGTCTGATGAGGGCCTTCTTTTATCAAGAAGAAGACCCCCCATTTTGGGTAAAAGGCTTCAAAGCCCAAGGCTAGCCCACAAGGGTGTAGTCCACATTTTGGTGAAAGAGGGTTTGACTTAATCCTCACCTTCCACTTGTCATCATCTCAAGGCTTCAAGACCAAGGCTCTTGCCTATAAATACTCACTCATTTCCACTTGAGAGAGGGTTGAAAAACATAAGGTTGAAACATATTGGGTTGGTAAGAATTATCTCACACAAGGTAGAAATTCTTACTCGACCATCTTAGCAAATATTCCAATATTTCATATACTTCAACACCCCTTTTAGAATCTCTCCTTTTACTCCATTCTCTTCTAGTCACTCCTTTGATCTCTTACTAACTTGATCGTCGGAGTGGCCGCGGCCTAGCCAGTCGTGGCCTTAGGTACCCGGAGCTGGAGCTGGAGCATTCAGGAGGAGATTCTTCAAGCAAACATCCACCACCCGAAGCCATGGGACACAGGAGCACCTCCCAGGAGGTATCCAGGAGCACTTCCATCTTTGTAGAAGTCCCTAGGAGGCCTAGGACGGGATCTCACCTCTACCCAGGACATCCAGGAGCCCTTCCAACTCCTGCAATGGCCCAGGGGCAGGAGGCTGATCTCCCTAGACCCTCCATTCCATCTAGGGTGGAAAAGAGACAGGAGTCCCCCATCAAACACAGGCCAGGCAAGGAGCCTATGGAGGACCCCTTTGAGGTGCAGAGCCTTCTCAGGAAAAAGCTACCACATCAATTGGCGCCGTCTGAACGGATCGAACCCACCCAGGGTAGACGTTCACATTCTAGGGCTGGGGGCAATCACCCCCACCACCACAGGAGGCATCGTCATCGCTCCCGGACTCCCGTCACACGACGGAGAAAGGAGCATACACCCTCCGAGGAGTCCTACTCTCAGAATTCACACCCCTCCAGGCGTAGGGGCAAACACTCCCGGTCCCCCAGGAGGGAAGACAGGAGTCCAGCCAAGAGGAGATGGAGTACCGACCCCAAGTCTCCCATTAAGGAGGCTCGGAGATCCGGCAAACTAAACTACTACCCGGACTCCTCTAGGGATGAGAGCAGGAGCCCTACACCGAAAAGGAAGACCCACCGGGGGCACAAGAAGCCACACAACAAGCGGAGGCGCACTAGATCCCCGGCGGATGATAAAGACCTCCCTCGGGGGCAGGACCATGTCGGGGGCAGAGAGGATGAGGCCACCCTTAGAGACCTTATCCGGGAGGCCATGAAGGACATGGTCCCTACCCGAGGTCCGGAGAAGCATAGTTCATTACAACCTTACTCGAGGAGATTGAGAGAGGCAGAGATGCCAAGAGGGTTTAGGATGCCCAAGTTCGATACTTTTGATGGAGTCGGAGATCCGACTCATCTTAAGGCATTCGACTCCCAGCTATCCTTCTGGGCAAGCCAGGACGAGATATATGCTAGGGCATTCCCCAGCAGCCTTTCAGGTCCAGCTTTGAAGTGGTTCCACAATTTACCATAGGACTCCGTGGACTGCTGGCAGGATATAGCAAACAAGTTCCTGGAGAAGTTTGGAGTTTCTATAGTGGCTGATGAAGATGAGACAACCCTCATGCAAGTCCAACAAAGGCCAGGGGAGACATTAAGGAGTTATACTGGGAGGTTTGAGAAGGTAGCCACAAACGTGTCGGCTACGGATGAAAAAACTTTTGAGAAAGTGGCTTTGATAGCATTCTTCCATGGCTTAAGACATGGACCATTGAAAGACAAGTTGGTGTTGGAGCCGGTTACAACCAGGTATCAACTTGCCAAATTGGTCATCCAGTACATAAAACTGGAGGAGGTGAAAATGTTGGATGAGGAGATCAAGGGTTACAACCGGACCCCCAGGAGGGAACCATCCAGTCCAACGAAGAAATTGAGGGTGTGGGATAGACTGCAGAAGCCAAAGGATAGGCTCAGTCTGAAGGCCCCGAAACCCCGGTCACCCAGGAGGGATAAAGGACGGGTCAAGGACACCCGGGACTACAAGCCGGAGTCCTATACCCCTTTGAAGACAACTGTTGGGAGGATCTATGCCCAGATAGGACACAAGCAGATGCTGCCTCCGCCCCAGAAGATCAAACTCCCTCTCCAAAAGAGGGATATGAAAAAGTATTGTGAGTATCACCGGGACCACGGACATGATACTGATGAGTGCCGGATACTGAAGGGGGAGATAGAAAAGTTAATCAAGAGGGGGCAGTTGAAAGAGTTTGTGAAGGGAAGAAGATCCAACAGCCCTGACGTAGGGACCTCCGGGACCAAAGAGATTGATTTATGCCAGGGGAACATCCGGGAGAATCCTACCCCCCAGATCACTGGAAGGATAGAGACAATATCCGGAGGACTGGCAGGAGGAGGGGATTCCTCGAATTCCCGAAAGATGTACTCCCGCAGACCAGTGTTCCAGTTGCGGAGTCCCATAAGCACAATCAATCAGGAGACCATCGGGTTCTCGGATGAGGACCTCCAGGGGATTGAGGTACCCCACGACGACCCCCTGGTCATAAGTCCCATAATCTCCAACTACGTGGTGTCCCGGATGTTAGTGGACACCGGTAGCTCGTCGGACATCCTGTACCTAAAGGCTTATGATCAGCTGGGACTCCCTCGGAATCTTCTGAGGCCACTCAACACCCCTTTGACTGGTTTCACAGGGCACTCGGTTTACCCGGTGGGTATAGCCTCCCTAGACGTAACGTTAGGAGAGGCACCCCGGATGATAACCACGAGAGTGACCTTCACTGTGGTGGACATCCAGGACGCAGCGTACAACGGACTCATTGGATGACCCTTTCTAAACGCCATACGAGCCATAGTCTCCCCCGTCCACCTGAAGATGAAGTTCCACACAGCTGGAGGAATAGGGGAGATGAGGGGAGACCAAAAGAAGGCTCGGGTCTGTTATCAATGTTATGTACCCAAGGGGATGTCCCTGAACGAGTCGGCCAAGAGGAAAAGGGACATGGATGTCCACATGTTAAGAGTTAATACCTCCGAGGAGGATAACAGTCCAAAGGAGAGGGAGAGTTTGAAGAGGGGAGTCCCACATGAGGAGATGGAGACTGTCCCCTTCCAAGAAGCTCGTCCAGAAAGGACTTTCAAGATTGGTACCCAACTACCCAAGAACCATCGAGATCAGCTAAAACAATTGTTAAGAAGTTTTGAGGAAGTGTTTGCCTGGGATCCCCGGGATATGCCCGGGATAGACCCAGAGGTGGCGTTGCACCGACTGTACGTGGACCCCGAGTGTAGACCCATCAAACAGAAGAAAAGGAATTTCTCCGATGAGAAAAACTTAGCTATCCGGGAGGAGGTTGAGGAGCTCCTAGGGGCCGGAGCCATCCGGGAGCTACAATTCCCCGAGTGGATTGCCAACGTGGTCATGGTGAAGTCCAATGGAAAGTGGAGGATGTGCACGGACTTCACCAACCTCAACAAAGCCTGTCCCAAGGATTATTATCCACTGCCATGCTTAGGGAGGCTAGTTGATGGAAGTGCCGGACATGAGGTCTTCGACTTCCTGGACGCCTCCAGGGGATACCACCAGATCCAGTTGGATAAAGAGGATCAAGAGAAAACCACCTTCATCACGGAGTACGGCCTTTACTGTTGGAGAGTCATGCCATTTGGGTTGAAAAACGCCGGGGCCACGTACCAACGAATGGTAAATCTCATATTCTCCGATCAGATCGGGAGGAATATGGAGATATACGTGGATGATATGCTCATCAAGAGCAAAAAGATGGAGGATCACCTGGGCAACCTAAGGGAGACCCTGGTCCGACTCAAGGACATCAAGCTCAGGATCAATCCAGAAAAGTGCTCCTTCGGAGTCACGGCCGGGAAGTTCTTAGGATTCATGATCAGTGCCCGGGGGATTGAGCCCAATCCAGACAAAATCGAGGCAATCCTCCAGATGACGTCACCACGGACTTATAAGGATGTGCAAAAACTCACTGGATGTATGGCTGCCCTGGGGAGATTCATATCACGTTCCGGAGATCGAAACCTCCCGTTCTTCAGAAAGATCCGGGAGGCCTCCAAGAGGGATCCAAAGATAGATTTCAAGTGGGACGGTGAATGTGAGACAGCCTTTGTGGAGCTGAAAGCCTACCTGGGCTCCCCCAAGTTAATGACCCGACCAGAGAAAGGGGACATCCTGCAGCTATACCTGTCGGTGTCCGAGGAGGCAGTTAGCAGCGTCCTTGTCCGGGAGGAAGGATCTGTCCAGAAGCCAATCTATTACGTGAGCCACGTCTTGAGCGGAGCTGAACCAGCATACCCCTTAGTAGACAAATTCGCCTTAGCCTTGGTGGTCTCAGCCCGGATGCTCAAAGCCTACTTTGAAGCTCACTCCATAAGGGTTATAACGGACCAACCTCTAAAGAAGGTCTTCACCAATCCCTCCCAAGCTGGACGTTTGGTCACATGGGCTATAGAACTCAGCGAGTTCGATATAAGCTATGAACCTAAAGGAGGGGTGAAGGCCCAAGCCTTGGCGGACTTCATCACCGAATGCACAGCCAGACCGGACTCCGGGGTCCCAACACCCCAGGATGTCCCAGCCAGGACTCCAGAGTGGTCCTTGAACGTGGATGGAGCCAGCAACCCAAAAGGAGCAGGAGCAGGGATACTTATAGAAGGTCCTGGAGGGTCCATTTTCCAATATGCCCTCCGGTTCTCCTTCTCAGCCACCAACAATGAGGCAGAATATGAAGCCATGGTGGTCGGGTTGTCCCTAGCCAAAGCCCTGGGGATCAAGGTCTTGGCGGTTAGAGGTGATTCCAAACTTGTCATAGAACAAATCAGAGGAGATTGCGTGGTTAGAAACGAAACTTTGAGGAAGTATCATGACAAGGCCCTGGGTCTCAAGGGGCAGTTTGATTATGTCTCCTTTGAGCATATCCCACGGGCCCAAAATGAGCATGCCGACCATCTGTCCAGATTAGCCATCACCTTGTATGAGGAGATCCCACCGGAGGTCCACATCGAACACAGAGAGCATAGGGCTTATGAGGAGGTCTGCGTCCTCGGAGTCCTGGATGAAGAAGAGGACTGGAGGACTCCCATAGCCAAATTCCTGACGCATGGCGAGACCCCGGAGGACCCCAGTGAAGCAAGGAAGATCAAGAACCGGAGTTACAAGTTCCAGATGGTGGACGGGGAGCTATACAAGAGATCACATCTTGGCATGTTAATGTACTGTGTTCCTCAGGGAAAAACACAACAAACGTTACATGAGGTCCACCAAGGAGACTGCGGCCACCACATAGGGGGCAGGGCATTGGCTCTTAAAATCACTAGAGCTGGGTACTTCTGGCCCACACTCTCAGATGATTCAGAGAAACATGTCCGGAGCTGTGACTCCTGTCAAAGAATGCAGCCAGTACCCCGGACTCCAGCAGCCGAGATGACCCCGGTGGTCTGCCCTATCCCATTTGCAATGTGGGGGATAGACCTAGTGGGGCAGTTTGTAAAGCCATCAGTCCGGTACAAAGATGTTGTAGTGGCCGTGGACTACTTCACCAAGTGGGTGGAAGCTATGCCCCTCCGGAACACAAAGGCTAAGGACATTGAAGAATTCTTATGGAAGAATATCATTACCCGCTTTGGGATACCCAGGATCCTGGTCTCAGACAACGGACCCCAATTCGACTCAGAGCTACTCAGAGGGATGTGTGAAAGGTTGGGGATAGAGCATAGATTCTCTCCTGTGTGTTACCCACAGGCAAATGGCCAGGTGGAGGTTATGAACCGGACTATCTTCACTGGTATCAAGAAAAACCTCCTGGAGTCCGGGGCGAGGTGGTATGACGAACTCCCCCGGGTACTCTGGTCCTACCGTACCACACCTTCGACCTCCACTGGAGAGACTCCCTTTAGCTTGGTGTATGGTACTAAGTGTGTCCTACCCGTAGAAGTTTGTCTTCCCAACATCCGACAATCTCACTTCGTTGAGGGTCAAAACGACACGCGAATGAGAGAGATGATGGACTTCACCAATGAGCTACGAGACAAGGCCTTGTACAAAATGCAAAAACACAAGCAAGACATGGCTAGATTCTATAATCGGAGAGTCCGGGGAAGGCAATTATCCGTGGGGGACTTGGTCCTGAGGCTGTTTGAGGCTAGCAAGCCCAGACAAAAGGAGAAACTCAGCCCCAAATGGGAAGGACCCTATCGGGTAAGGAGGATCCTGGGTCCAGCTACTTACCTCCTGGAGGAATTATCAGGCAACCCCATCGAACATACGTGGCATGCCATTTATCTCAAGAAGTACTACCCTTGAAAACAGTCCAAGAATCCTTTTGCCGAGGTGAGACCCACCGTTTTGTAACCCACTTTGGGATTTCTTCCAAAAGTTATCAATGGGATTGGATTTCGGAGGAAAAAGTACTTCATCAATCAAAATCAAGGTCAAAGGATGGAGTTCAGTCACCAAACTAGCTCCGGATATCCACTTGAACCCGAAGGGGCAAGGAAGGTTAGTTACTCAACTACTCCTTAAACGTGTGTTACCCCTTGTGATACGCAATGGGCAGGAGTCCGGTGACAAACGCACTCCTGACACCCATTGTACGCGCTAGGGGCACGGGAATAGTCCTTAAACTATTCTCAACACATACCCCCTTCATTACAGCAATGGGCCGGAGTCCAGTATCAAACTCACTCCGGACACCCACTTGCTCCCAGGGGCTGGGGGAGGCTGGTTCTTCAACCAACTCCCTAACAAGTGTTACCTCTTGCGATACGCAATGGGCAGGAGTCCGGTGACAAACGCACTCCTGACACCCATTGTACGCGCTAGGGGCACGGGAATAGTCTTTAAACTATTCTCAACACATACCCCCTTCATTACAGCAATGGGCCGGAGTCCAGTATCAAACTCACTCCGGACACCCACTTGCTCCCAGGGGCTGGGGGAGGCTGGTTCTTCAACCAACTCCCTAACAAGTGTTACCTCTTGTGATACGCAATGGGCAGGAGTCCGGTGACAAACGCACTCCTGACACCCATTGTACGCGTTCGGGGCACGGGAATAGTCCTTAAACTATTCTCAACACATACCCCCTTCATTACAGCAATGGGCCGGAGTACAGTAGCAAACTCACTCCGGACACCCACTTGCTCCCAGGGGCTGGGGGAGGCTGGTTCTTCAACCAACTCCCTAACAAGTGTTACCTCTTGTGATACGCAATAGGCAGGAGTCCGGTGACAAACGCACTCCTGACACCCATTGTACGCGCTAGGGGCACGGGAATAGTCCTTAAACTATTCTCAACACATACCCCCTTCATTACAGCAATGGACCGGAGTCCAGTAGCAAACTCACTCCGGACACCCACTTGCTCCCAGGGGCTGGGGGAGGCTGGTTCTTCAACCAACTCCCTAACAAGTGTTACCTCTTGTGATACGCAA
Organism: Echium plantagineum; assembly: GCA_003412495.2. Taxonomy (NCBI): domain Eukaryota; kingdom Viridiplantae; phylum Streptophyta; class Magnoliopsida; order Boraginales; family Boraginaceae; genus Echium; species Echium plantagineum. Next base: position 31,378,576 of record CM016566.1, on the reverse strand, counting down.
TAGGCAGGAGTCCGGTGACAAACGCACTCCTGACACCCATTGTACGCGCTAGGGGCACGGGAATAGTCCTTAAACTATTCTCAACACATACCCCCTTCATTACAGCAATGGGCCGGAGTCCAGTAGCAAACTCACTCCGGACACCCACTTGCTCCCAAGGGCTGGGGAGGCTAGTTCTTCAACTAACTCCCCGGCAGGTGTCACCCCTTGTGATACGCGATTGGGCGGAGTACGGTGACAAATGTACCCCGGACACCAGTTGTACGCGCTAGGGGCACGGGAACAATCCTTAAGTCATTCCCAGACACGTACCCCTCCACAGGAGATAGGGAGTCCAGACCATCAGACTACTCCCTCACCCTGTCCAAAGCCTCCAGAAGCCCAGATGGAGCCGGAGTCCAGTGGACAAGGTCACTCCGGTCACTCCTAGCTTTCCAGGAGCCAGGGGGAGTCCAGCTCTTTAGTTACTCCCCCCCAGAGGGTGTCAATCCTTACAGAACACCTATGTGTACAAAGGAGACAATTCTACAAAGGCACCCCAACAATGCAAGACTTTTGTTAGGATACATTTGTGGAGTTAGTTTTTTAACTACCTCTGGGCACCCAGATGCACCTACTAGGGTCAAGGGGAACAGGCTTAGACCTCCCCAGGCATGTGACTCTCCTTAGGCCACGATGGGAGCGGAGTTCAAGTCCTCTTCACTCCGGTAAACCCTAGCCCAAGATAGGAGTGGAGGGAGTCCAGCTTCTAAGCTACTCCTGGTGCATGCCAACCCTTGTAGAACATTATGGGCCGGAGCCTAGTTGTTTAACTGACCCAGGCATATGTGTTCATGTTGGAAATTGATGTGTCAATTTCCTCAATTAGTGCCCGTGAACTATATCATCTATATATACGGTTCAACAACCGATAGTTATCTGAACTATCAGTAGTCTCACCCGAGATAATGCCGGGGGTCATCGAATGGTAGACTAGGCTCTCACGATGATCTTCGGGATTCGTGTATACGGTCTTATACGTTGAATCCCGATGCCTTCGTTACTCGGGCTATGAGGTCACACACGTAACAATTACCGAAGATACTTTCGAGTAATGACCCGAAAGTGAATAAGGGATTTGATCCATATTGAGGAATTTCGGTTCGATCGAGATCGTGTCCCGACCGAACCGATGGTGCGCCCGGAATTGGTTCCGGACACACCATTTGGGGTTTATGTATATATATATGTGAGATATATATATATATATATATATTATCATTTATTGAAATGATTTAATTAATTAATGAATTAATTAAATAAGATATGATTTAATTAATTAATTAAGATTAATTAATTCCATCATCATGAATGGTTGACATCTTGGTGGCTACTTTATGCCTTGGGAAGGCTTTGTAAGTCTTGGGAAGAACTCTTGTAAGAGAATCTTCCATGGACCAAGAGGCATTAACCATATGGATGGTTAATGTGTTTGTTTAGTGTATAATGTGTTTCATCATCCATTCTATATCATAAGATGATATAGAATGGGTAGAGGATCAAGCAAAGTATCACACAACTCTTGTTAGAGAACAAAAACAAACACACACACTTCATCTTCAAACCCTCTAGCAAAACTCTAAGTGTTAGAGTATAGAAATTGTTCTATAGTTTGCTATAGTAGTTAGACTACACACTCCTCAATAACACACACTAGTCCAAGTGTGTCTTATTGCTATCTAAGGTATTGGTGTGGACTATTTCATAGTAGTTCCATATCACCTTGGTGATAGAAATTTCTTCAAGAAGAAAGCAAGGAGCAAGGTGTGGGGATAAGCACTTGAAGATCATATCGCTTCCGCTCACGCTTCAAAGGTATATCTTTGTAGCCACACTCTTTGATTATGTTAGTTGTAGCATATTCACACTATCTTTAAACATATACCTCTATGAGCTAGTTCTATTGTGTAAGTTCTAACGATCAACGAATTAGGGTTTTCTAGACATATGAACTATCGTAGTTCATTGTGTCTTGCAACCCCGGGATATTCCAACAGTTCACACACAAAGGATAGCACCATTACTCCTACAAGGACCCCAGAATCGAACATGTGTTCAAGATTGGGGATATAGGGGCAAGAGTGTTTATGAGAAGCACCTGTTACCCAAGTACCACTCATAAAAGGGGCAAGTATTGGGAACAACAACAAAGGTGTTCATATGGAACCGGAGGTTCAGTAAAGGGAAAAGAGATAAAGAGTAAAGAGGATAAAAGGAAAGGAGGAAAAGAGGATATGTGAAAAATAAAAACACATATTGGCAGTGAAGTCATCAAAAACAGCCTAAATGGTTCATGCACTACCTACATGACCACACAGAATTCACAAAACAAATAAGTTCAACAATTCATAAGTTACAGATTTGACAGTCATGACAAAAGGGTTTTCAGGGGGGAATCTATGCTATCTCCTGGATGTCTGCCTCCTCAGCCTCCTCGGCAGCCTCCTTACCAGTCCCTCCACTCGGGCCTCCCACGTTCACCTAGCCTCCAGATCCACCGGAAGAGTCCCCGGACTCCTCCCCAGAGCTAGAGCCATCCTCAGAGGAGCTATCCAGCCCAAAGGGAATCAAATAATCCTCACCCAGGACATCCTGGACATAATGGGAGAAATGATCCCCAATGGTGGGAATATCCTTCTTAAGCCCTTGGCAAAAATTCAGGAGGATGGACACGGAGTTGGTGGTGAGACGGGTGGTGTACTCTGAGGACTCAAGGAAGTCTTCAATGGCAGCATCTTTGAGGGAACCTTCGGACCCCTCCAGTTGGCTCATCTTGTCTTGACACTCCTTCAGTTCAGCCTGGAGCCTCTCGCTGCGGGTAACCTCCAGCACCATGGCTGTCCTCAGCTCAGTCACCTCCCTACCACGAACGGCCTCCAAATCATCCAGGGCATCTTTATGCTTCTGCTGAGTCTCTTCCTTCTCCTTCTCTAACTCCTGGATAGCAGCCTGGGCCCTTTGAAGTTCCAGAGAGGCGTCTCTATGGGCAGCAGTGGCCACAACCAATTGATCAAGAAGTTTCCTCACTTCCCTAGTAGCTGCCTCCCTCTCTTCACTCCGGGATAGATGGAGGGCATGAGAGTAGGCAGCAACCTGGAAACAAGGGGACAAGGACTCAACACGCGGCTTAAGGCAAATCAAAGCTACAGAGATAGGTTGAGGTCAATACCTTTAAGTGCAGATCAGCTATGGCTTGGCGCAACTCCTCTGGGTTCATCTCCAAGGCATCCTCCACATCAGCGCGGGGAAGGATATCTTTCAGCATGGAAGGAGTAGAGGTTCCCTCCGGAGCCCTCTCTTCATCGCGAGGAGGGGGAACCACTTTCCTTCTTAAATCAGTCCTAGGAGGGAGGTAGGGAGGAGGAGGGAGAAAACCCAAGGAAGAGGATAACCCAGGAGAGGCAACTCGGGGAGATCTAGGAGGAAGTACAGGGGGGCTATTTAGTACAGGAGGAGTTACCAGAGTAGGAGAGCCAGCAGGGAAGGAGGAAGAAGCTTCATGGTCCTGGGGAACAGGAACAGGAGTCATTTCCCTCACAGGAGTGTGTCCTCCAACGTCAACAGACAAGGGGGAGTCCACCACCACAGTCTTCTTCTTCTTCCTGGACCTCTTCTTGTCCTCAGTGATCACCACTCCCTTGCTACTTCTGGCCTTCGTTGGCCTTTCTCTTAGACACCTTCTGCATAACTGCCTGTCCGGACACCACACCTTGGAAGGTTGTCTTATCAATTCTGGTAGCCACAGGGATCTTGGAATCCAACAGAGCCTCTGTGACAAAAGGGGAACATGATCAGAACAGCCAGAAAATTACAAGTAAGAATTATACAGAGGATTAAGGTACTTACTCCATTCCACCTTGGCATGCCTCACCCTTCGAGCACAAAGCCCAGCTTTGGCCATAACCTCCGGGTCACACCAAACATCCGCGGGGTAGGGCTTAGTAAAGCAAGTCTCCAGGAGGGCCTTAGCAAGGAGAACCTCTTCGGATCCACTGGGCTCCAGAGTGGTGGGAGAGAAGGACCAGACCAGAGGGACACCCTCACCAAAATCTCCTTTCACCATCAGCCAATGCCTATACCATCTGTAAGGTTCAATTTTACCAGCCTCCTTGGTAAAAAGGAAGTTGGTGTCCCTGACCTTGAAGGTGGAGGTCACCCCAGAGTGCTGAAGTCTATATATGGTAGAGAAAAGGGGAAGAGTAGGGGTCACACCTGCTACTTGGCAGGCAATTTGGAAGACAGTTAAAATAAGCCAAGAAAATGGGTGGATCTGTCCCGGAGCCCTATCAATAGCTATCAGCACCTCCTTTGTGAAGTCAGAGAAGGGGAAGCGGAGTCCATAGTTCAGGGACTCCCAGAACACACTGGTGTAACCCCTATAGGCCTCAGGGACCTCTCCCACATTAGGAACAAGGGCCATATCAGGACCCTCTCCTTGGACACCAGTCCGTATGGTGAAATCAGCAGGGATGTCGTAGTACCTCCTCAAAGAATTCAAGTGAGTGGGGACAATGAGGGGATTTCTAGTTCGAGGGAGATAATTAGAAAGTTCTTTCAGATCCGCAGCAGTACGGACGTAAGGACGAGGACCCCCAGGTCGGTCCGACACCTCCTCTACCCGAGGGGCACGAGGAGCAGCCACAGAGATGGGTTCAACAGACATTACCTCTGAAGTTGAACCAGCAGGGACGTCTTGGCTTCTTGTCCTCACCCTCCTCCTGACAGTTGGAGGCAGTTCTGGGGAAGCGTCCTCTGACCCCACCTCGATAAGCGTGCCAGCGACAGGAACAGCAGGGTTGGCCTGAGAGGGAAGAACAGGGACATTAGGGAAAATAACCACTCTGTTCTTTGTCTTGTAAATCTCCGGCCAATTTTCACGAGAAAAGAAAATGCCCGGAGAAAGCAAGAGGGTTCCACCAATGGCAACAACTCTACGGGCTAAACGTACCTCTTGAAGAACGTTGACCATGGCAGTGTGACCCACATACTCGTGAGGCATGTTGGCATTGAGGTTGGAATTTTCAAGGTCAGACATTGTGAGAAATTCTTGGCTAATCAACGAAGAGAAATCTGGAGAAGAGAGAATTGCTTTAGAAGTTCAAAAGTTTTTGAAAAAAGTGAAAAAGTGGAGAAGAAAAATGGCGGTTTACCTTTTATTGTGTAATAGGGGAAACCGTTTGGGTTCTCTTCCCACGTGTCAGCGCCCAAATGTATTTGAAGATCACTTAATGCTTCCACTTCCCAAATCATCTTCGGATGGGCAAGCAAAAACATTAAAGGGGCAATTGATGAGGGCCTTCTTTTATCAAGAAGAAGACCCCCCATTTTGGGTAAAAGGCTTCAAAGCCCAAGGCTAGCCCACAAGGGTGTAGTCCACATTTTGGTGAAAGAGGGTTTGACTTAATCCTCACCTTCCACTTGTCATCATCTCAAGGCTTCAAGACCAAGGCTCTTGCCTATAAATACTCGCTCATTTCCACTTGAGAGAGGGTTGAAAAACATAAGGTTGAAACATATTGGGTTGGTAAGAATTATCTCACACAAGGTAGAAATTCTTACTCGACCATCTTAGCAAATATTCCGATATTTCATATACTTCAACACCCCTTTTAGAATCTCTCCTTTTACTCCATTCTCTTCTAGTCACTCCTTTGATCTCTTACTAACTTGATCGTCGGAGTGGCCGCGGCCTAGCCAATCGTGGCCTTAGGTACCCGGAGCTGGAGCTGGAGCATTCAGGAGGAGATTCTTCAAGCAAACATCCACCACCCGAAGCCATGGGACACAGGAGCACCTCCCAGGAGGTATCCAGGAGCACTTCCATCTTTGTAGAAGTCCCTAGGAGGCCTAGAACGGGATCTCACCTCTACCCAGGACATCCAGGAGCCCTTCCAACTCCTGCAATGGCCCAGGGGCAGGAGGCTGATCTCCCTAGACCCTCCATTCCATCTAGGGTGGAAAAGAGACAGGAGTCCCCCATCAAACACAGGCCAGGCAAGGAGCCTATGGAGGACCCCTTTGAGGTGGAGAGCCTTCTCAGGAAAAAGCTACCACATCAGAGTGCCTGTAAACAACACCAGAATCGCCACTCCACAGACATCCATCTTGATTTACGATGATGAGGATTCCTCGGATGTCATAAATAAATCTAAAGAGCCCACGTTATATTCTGGTGTCCCGATATTGCCAAACTTACCGGAAGCATCTGACGTTGAAACTGCCTTTCGATTCCTATCGAGTCTGGAAGCACTTCGAGATGGTCCTCATTGGTCACCCGTCCCACGTCACGTCGATGAACACATGTTTCTAACTGCTGGATTAGGGGTAACAGAGTGCATACATGAAGACAGATATCTTTGTCAAGGGCCAAATTTCACCTTCATGGGTGCTTCACTAAATAATGCATCATTTTTACTACCAACAAAAATGTCCATCCTTGAAGCTTATTACAACAATGTTAGTGGGATATATTCAACTGATTTTCCTGATAAGCCACCTGTTGAGTTTAATCATACAAATAAAGACATTGCACTTGATCCTATATTATACTGGGTTGAGAAAGGAACAAAAGTGAAGAAACTAAAATATAATTCGACGGTTGAGATTGTGTTACAGAACACAGCTTTTGTTACACCAGAAAGTCATCCAATTCACTTGCATGGATTCAACTTTTATGTGTTGGCTCAAGGCTATGGAAACTACAATCACATTGTTGATCACACAAAATTCAATCTTGTTAATCCGCAAATGAGAAATACCATTGCGATTCCAATAGGAGGATGGGCGGCCATCAGATTTATAGCGAACAATCCAGGTGAGCAAACTCGTCTCGATACAACAGTTATATGATATTCTCTGTTACACTTCGGTTGTGTTAAAAAATAAACTGTTGAATTATCAAAAAAAAAAAAAATGTACTACTCCCTCCTTCCCAAAGTATAAGGAAGGTTTTGAATTTTTGGGTTAAAGCTGACTTTTTATTAGTCGATAACATAAAATATAGTCATGTGAAATATTATTGGATTCGTTTCATTAAATATTTTTGATGGATCAATTTTTTATAATTTTTATTTGCGTAAAATTAAAAATATTTGCGTTCAAAGTTGTGTCTCAGTGACCGTGAAAATGTAAAGAGGAATTAGAATTTGGGAAGGAGGGAATACATCGTTTTCAATGTGAGCTAATTGCCGATGTAGTCCCAAATAGGGAGACATAATTATACTTTAGTCCCAGATAGCTACAATTAACGATGTTGCCGACTCCTTTATAAGAAAGGCTAAAGTAATGTTGGAGTATATTCCTCAAAAAGTAACAAATGATGTATTATGGCCCCGCAAAATAGGGACTAACGTACAACCATTATCACTTTCACGGATTACATCGCAACATTCTGTGCCACTTTTGGGATTTATCTAGAATAGTGTAACTATCTGGAACGAAAGTAAAACTTCTTCCCACTATCTAAGACCGAATTGATAATTACCTTTTTATGAATGTTGAATAACTTTTAAAATCATTTGTTATTATAAATTATTTAGGAGTTTGGTTCATGCATTGTCATTTGGAGCTTCATGTACCACTTGGATTGGCAACTACCACCATCACCACCTCCCGAGGATTATCCCCAATGCTAGATGTTCATCATTCCATCAAGAGTCAAGACTGGAAATAGTAGTGTTACCCAATATACTTATTATATAATTAAGATAATACTCATCTTAAAAAAAAAAAAAGATGGTACTCATCTTTCTTGTAAAGCAGCTTGGTATTTCATCTTATAATATTTTTATAATTGATTTGGATTGTAGAATATGGTTGACAAGTTTATATATGAAATTATAAGTGTATGTAATGTTCCATCCTGCTCCTTTTAAGGAGTTTCTTAGGCCTAACAAAGTTGTTTAGAATTTAGTGCATGAGTGAAATGTGAGAAATAGCACCTGTCACACGACATTACTAATCAATTTTGATAAAAAAATTCTCATAAATTGTGAGAATTGAGAAGTAGCATTTGTCAAGTGAAATGTAGATATTACTGTAGAATTGAAACGAGATCTGGTAGGTCTATATCTTAAATTATATATCAATTTTGTAGATCTTGATTTTACATACTTTAAAATTATTTATTTGATTTTGATGTACGTTGTACAATGTGAAGCTTGTTTGAAGTTCTTGTGCAACGTGAAGCCGTAATATAGTTCTTGTGCAAATACAGATTTTTTATAGCAGGATGATTATGTTCGATACACAAGTAGATGAGGCTCGTGGGTTTTGATAGATACACATGAAGATAAACCGTTCTAGAGATTAAAATTTTTGTGTGTACAATGCGTTGGTTTAAGCTCATAGGTTTTAGTTGTTATTTGTTATATTTGCCTATCGTTAGTTATAGCAAAATTGTAGTGGTGTTGTTTTGACTTTTTTATATCTAATATATGGCAACTATTTATTGATTTTGATTTATGGAGTATTATTTTGTAGTACTTTTTGCATTTTAATTCTATTATTGTAGTCTCAATTGAGCTTATTGGTATTATACATATAATTATAATTATATATAATATATACATATTTATATTGTCCTTTATATATGAATTAATACTTCATGTATGAATATATTGAGACTCTTTATGTTGTCCTTTTATACATGCTAATTAGTGTTTAAGAAAAGAGTACTTTTTGCATTTTAATTCTATTATTGTAGTCTTAATTGAGCTTATTGGTATTATACATATAATTATAATTATATATAATATATACATATTTATATTGTCCTTTATATATGAATTAATACTTCATGTATGAATATATTGAGACTCTTTATGTTGTCCTTTATACATGCTAATTAGTGTTTAAGAAAAGAGTATTTATAGATCACATGTAAAGACACTAAAAGATGTCCTCAAGCCTATAGGGACCCCGGCATAAGCTACTCTTTTACTATGTGTCTCTATAGCCAAAGTGCCTTTATATCCTTCTATAAAGACAATATTCAATGTTTTTATATCCATATTTTGTTGTAGTGGGGGAGGGAAGGTGGCTACAGATACAATAACGAAAAAAAGATATTGAGTCGAGTTTTGGCAGCTAAAAAGAAATAGAATAAGAAGACAAGAATTTTTGTTAGGTTTTTTTTTCCGCAGGATGTTTTAGGCTCTGATACCATGAAAGTAATAGTATTATTATTAAATGCTTGATCCTATTACAATCACTAAGCACCTATTTATACACAATGTAGAAGACTAGGTTTACAATAAGGAATTTACGGGCTAAGCCCGATACAATTAATCTAACCTAATGTCATACATACTAATACCAACATCATTGGGTGTGCCAAACCTATTTGAAACTACAAGTCCCTTAGAATAATCATGGCCCAACGACGATTTTGGTTTAGATAGAGGATGAACCTTATTCTTACCTTTCCAATTCCTTCCATGCGTGGCCCTTTTACCTTTAGGAGCCCCAACACCCGTAAACCTATTACCCCCATTGACATTCGAATTCACAACACCTGCATTAGTTTTATGCCCTAGATACATTTGAACTATCTCCCTTACCCCCAACATGGATATTAGACTGACTAACAACAAAATGATTAATCTTAGGAGAATTAAAAACATTATGACCAAACGTTTTACAATCACAACAATAATCAGGATAGTGCTCATATGTAACTTCTTGAATATACCTGCGATCTCCTGCCATGCGCACATTAAACTCATTAACAGGTGGCTTGCTCATGTCCACCTCAATAAGGCACCTTGCATAATTTATCTTCAATCTTTCCTTTGTAGCTTTGTCAATGTCACGAGGCATGACAATCCGTGATGACAACTTACTCAAACCAGACACGCTCCACACATGGGGGAACATCATGGAGCAGAACCCATGTTGGAACCTTCATAAATAAATCGTCTGTTAACATAACCCCATCATCCACCATTTTTAGCATCAACGTTTTCCCAAACGCCATATATGGACCCCCTTGCAACACTTTCAATCGATCTTCCTCCTCCAAGAAGCGAAATACAGTCCACCCTTTTCCATAGGGTAAGACACGACATCTATGTAACGCCCCGCCCCCACAACACCGGGTCGGAACGTTATTTGATCTGATAGACTGGCCTCACAAACCATCACGGGTCTCTCCAGCACGTTTTGTCCTCACTCACGTGCTCACCGAGACACTTCCCAGTGGGTCACCCATCCTAGAATTACCCCAAGTCAAGCACGCTTAACTTTAGAGTTCTTCTGGGTTGGGCTACCGAAAAGAAGATGCATCTTGATGGTATGAGAAGTACCTATCAAATCATATCAAACATATCACATCGCCCACCTTGGGCCGGGTATTACAATCTCCCCCACTTAAACACTCAACGTCCTCGTTGAGCCACACTCACATCCACATCCAAGACCGTACCATCCGTGTGAGACTCTACCTCTCACAATTCCGGACGGCTCGGCTCTGATACCAAACTTGTAACGACCCGCCCCAGGTGGGCCCCCCCTGAGGTTAGGCTCGCTATCAAATCCGTAACAGAGTCACCACTCGATGGATGACTCGATAATACAAACATTTTATTAATAATAAAAATAAACTTAAATAAAATTTAAATCTCTTTATAAATCCATCAGGGTACACTAAGACTCGATCACAATAATTGGAACAGAATTACTAAGTACATGAACAGATTTACAACTCCAAGAGTGCAACAAACGGAAACATAACAAAAACATGTAAGACACTCCAACGACTAAGGGAGATCCTAATGCCACCATCGCCACTCACCAAAACAGGGTCAACGCACAATGCAACGCAACTAACCTGCTAAAAGAATAAGTCCCCGAAGGGGTCAGCTCGACAGCTGGTGAATCCTAACTCACGGGTGGTTACCAACCCACACATGGTATGAAAGCGATACATGAGTGCAGAACACAACAACAAAGAAAAGGAATAATATACACCATATCGATAAGCAGTTCGACAAACCATCACGAGCAATAACAGTAAACAAACCAATCAAGTCCAACATCACATAACATAACCCTTTAACTATTCTATATGCACCAGATTCGGCATCTACCCTATCATGGCAATATCCCGCCATCACCCGCATCACCCCAGTGACCGGCACCTAATCTATCATGGCAATATCCCGCCATCACCCGCATCACCCCAGTGACCGGCACCTAATCTATCATGGCAATATTCCGCCATCACCCGCATCACCCCAGTGACCGGCACCTAATCTATCATGGCAATATTCCGCCATCACCCGCATCACCCTAGTGACCGGCACCTAATCTATCCCACGTCACCGAATACTGACAACAAACTATCCTAACACATGCAACTAACTCACACATAACTCAAATCACATATGACACAGCAACCCTTAGGTCCACATCCATCCTCATATTCATATTCACATAGACAATAATAATAACATGCTACTAATTTCACACATCACACACGCAATTACACATAACACATGCATAAGAAAGTAAACAGACGTGAGTAAGAACTCACCTCAAGCAAACCCTAACATAATAGCTCACCCTCACGTCGAATCAGAAATCAATCAAATAGCAAAACCTTAAGATGAAGCCTACGAATTATACTTCTTCAACCAAAGATTTAATTGAGTAAAAGAATAGGAAAAATCGAGCATAAAATAGTTGAAGGTGGCGGCTTTAAATTGCTTGGGTAAGGGGCGGCCGACTTCTTTTCTGAGTTATGGGGAGGGTTTGATATATATATATATGAGTGCAATATATATTATATGAATGACATATATATATTACTACTTACGTACATATATATATTAGTAATAAAGCCAACTCTTTTATATATATAAATATATTAATACACGGTCCTCTGTATATGTGTATATATATATTAATGTATATGTATATATATATATATTAATGTACGTACATAAGTTAATATCTATCCAACCCCTTATTTATATCACAAGTTAAAAGATGATATATATAAACAGGAGTCTAATTCGACTAGGATTCTAATTACTTAAGAAGAATAGTCAAATGATCAGCCACTACGAAGCCCTTAACAATTCCAACATAATTTAATGAGTTCTTAACAGGTCATTGACGTTGTTAATTATATTACTATATTTTAATTATAACCAACAGAAACGAGTTATTACAATCTACCCCCCTTAAAGAATTTCGTCCTCGAAATTTAAATCGAAACTATAGTCTCCAGGTACAACAAACACATAATCACTTTAGCACCCTACTAGTCCATCTTAATAATCACCGATTACACCATCCCATTATTTAAAATAATTATTATCTTAATTATGTCAATCATAGCATCTTTTTATCCACTAGCAAGCCTTAGATCTCACACGTTATAAACATATACCCCACAATTGCCAACTAACTCCTCAACCATCGCCACAACTACTCCTTATTATTAATATAATAATCATCATATACTACCGCTCAATGATCACATCTACGTAACACCACATCGCAACACCACGCACAAAATCACATACACATAGTCATCAAGGAATTAATATCATCAACATCGCATTAAGTTCAAATAACTCTCACTTGGTGGCATCTCTCCTCAGTCTACGAAAAGAAACGAAAAGACATCCGACCCCTATACTCATGCTGACCTCTATCCAACACCACTACACATTTTCCTAGACACACTAGCAGGTAAGCACATACCACATAGGACCCAACAATCATGTAACCTGGGACCTGTGGGTTATGGGCCCCGCCCCCACAACACCGGGTCGGAACGTTATTTGATCTGATAGACTGGCCTCACAAACCATCACGGGTCTCTCCAGCACGTTTTGTCCTCACTCACGTGCTCACCGAGACACTTCCCAGTGGGTCACCCATCCTAGAATTACCCCAAGTCAAGCACGCTTAACTTTAGAGTTCTTCTGGGTTGGGCTACCGAAAAGAAGATGCATCTTGATGGTATGAGAAGTACCTATCAAATCATATCAAACATATCACATCGCCCACCTTGGGCCGGGTATTACAATCTAACCCCCCACGATTTAACAATATTATCTGGAGCTGGACGACCAGGGATATGGCCCGCGAAACTACCAATTATACAAAAACCCCATGCCTCAACCACAGGCACCTCATCAGTTATATCCAGTACCTATCATCATTTACCAACGTATCTAGAAACCCCAGTTTAGCCCCATTACCTTCAATTCGGTTTTCCTTGATAGCCTCGACAAAGTTCATCCTTTTATGTTGCTCAGCCCCTTTCTTTTGAATATGCTCCAAACCTGCTTGTGAGATCCTTGGAGCACCATCATTCACTGTGTTCATACCCAAGGTTGGAGCCCCCATGGTGGTCGTGTGTGAAGCCTGCCCTTTGTTCGAACCAAATCCAGAAAACGTATCAAACGAAACCCCTTTCTGCAGATCAGCCTTCCCGTGGCTCATGGAGCCTTTCTTTGCCTTCAATTTGGATGTTGTAGTTGCATCCTTTTCTGCCCTATCAATCCCATAAGAGCTCCCTGCCTGAAACACAACAGGTATACCCGAAACAGTCCCTTCAGCAACATCTAGTTTTGCTGAATTCGCAGTCAGCACACCTTCATTCAGGTGCAAAGTCGCAGCATTGCCTACCTCAGAGTCCATAGGAGTGTTAACATGCAATACATCATTTTGAAAGGGTTGTTGTAGTACATGTTCCTTACCCTCAACAACCAAAGAGTCCTTAACCAATTCAAGTTTTATGTTCGATTTCTTCTTGGATTGATTTTTCACAGACTGTCGAGACACTTCACCACAATCAGTTATGGCCCCATCAACCTCACCTCTTCACTCCGTTCACGCACCTTAGCCATCATAGACTCCTCTAAAACCCCATCCACATTAACACGTCCATCCTTACGCAAAGGAACTTGAATTTTCGAATCAACAATTGAAGGAACAATGTCAAAAACTTGATTCTTAATCACAAGAGATGGAGCCTTACGTTTCTTGGTTTTCATTATTTCAGCAGTTGCGTAGTCGATTGCCTCACTAGGAGAGGCACAATTCGAGCCACCACCTTTAGGCTTCCCCATGTCGGTGGAGGAAGCAATCCAAGAAGCTTGGAGGCGGCAAAACCCTAACTTTTCGTAAAAACCCTAAAAAGTCGGACAAACCCTAAATCGGCGCCCTTTAATTTCTCAAATCTGAATTGTAATTGTTGAATGTATGAAATCGTGATTAGCAAAAGATGAATTGAACACAATGTAGATGAAAATCATGCATAAAGATCAAGATTAAAGCTTGGATTGATGTTAGACGCATATAAGATTTTGGAAGAGAAAAATCGCCTATGGAGAGAGTTTCAATCACTCGAACCTAGCAGCAAGCCTACAACAAGAAAACACCCATGGAATATTGCTTTGGAAATGTAAAACGTCAACTTCAAAAAAAGAGTCGAAAAGGTCAACTAACAAAATGGAAGGAGTATAAAACTTCGACCATAGATTATTTTTAAACAAGAATTACTTGAAAATAACTTTGACAAGATATTTTAAATACAATCTATTACTCCATTCATCTAAAATTATTTGTCCAATTTTACTTATTACAATCATTGAGACACCACTTAAATCGTAAATATTTGTATTCTATGGTCTACATGCGTAAAAATTAGTATAAAAGATTGATATTGCAAAAGTATACTCCCTCCGTCCCAAAAAAATTGCACATTTTGACTTTTGTTGGTCAAACATAACAAAATTTGACCATGAATTCTCATTAAACGATAAGAAATAATATAGTCTTGTTGGACCTTGTTAGATTCGTCTCAATATATATTTTGTAAATATCAACTTTTTATAACTTTTTAGTATGTAGAATAATAGATATTTATATTTTGAATCGTCTTTTGTTGACCACCAAAAATTAAAATGTGACAATCAGTTAAGGATGGAGGAATACATTGAAATGAATCTAACAAGATCTTACGTGATTATATTATTTCTGATTGACTAATGAGAATTCATAGTTAAAATTTTCAAAGTTCCATTGCCAAAAATAGAAAGCAATCAAACAATTTGGAACGAAGGGGAGTAATAAACCCGTTAAAATAATACATGAAAAATTAATTGACGATAAAAAGCATTCATAACTAAAATAAATTGTACAAATGTATAAATGTGAAATATGTAATTAGTGAATAGAGACAGTAATATCTTCGTGTAATAAAATTAGGCACATCTATATATGTTAGTTTGAAGAATCCAGTGGTTTTGGATTCTTGTTGCAGGTCGTGCAAGCCACACCAATTTCAAGAAGAATGGTGTAGGCACTGTTTCAAGAAAAATATTATATTTATTCAACTCCAAAAAGCATTTTGGCTTAATGCTTGTATAGTTGAACCTTTTGATAATTGCCGTTTTTGTTCCCATTACCTCATGAGCCTCGACCTTTTTCTTGGTCCAAACAAGAGTGAGACTATGAGGGGGAGCAACAACTTGGTGCTGCTGCTGCTTATGCTTCTTGTCTTGAGCAATGCTGATACAGATCCAGCTGATGGTCAGTAGCTTTCAATACTCTTCATTTTTATGTATATATGAATGGCTATATCGAAGTAGCTAGAGTTCGAAGGGATGACCCAACACGTGAGTGGAGTCGTGGAGATGATGCATTCATATAGTCGACCCCATTTCATTTGATAAGGCTTTGGTTGAATATATATGTGAATATCTACTTCCATAAAGCATTGTTTGTTTTTAGTTGCTGTCATGTTTGTTCTCAATGTCTTAATTTGTACTTTGGGTTCTTGAATGATGTTTTTCGTGTTCGTTGTAGTTGCAGTATGTTTGCTTAGTGCCAAAATAGGGAGAAAATCATATACATTCTTTTCAAGAACATACATTTTTGTTGGTGGGGTGGGGGGGGGGGGGGGGGGTGGGGGTTCTATAATTGAAGGGGTTTGTAATGATTTAATTAGTGGTTTTGTTTGTTAGTTGTTAAAGCAAGATATGTCTTTTTTCTTCTGTACCTAAGTTATTCTGTTTGTTCGAATGTGCACATTCCGTCGTCAGTTCTTTCTAGTAAAGGTGCAATCTTTATGTAATATAAAATGAATAATCTTTTTTTCCAGGAGTCATGGCAATGACTAACTTTTGCTTGACCTGTAAATTGGATTAGTTGCTCCGAATTCATTAGTTAGAGTTCTCTAATCATTTATCATATATTTGTTTCAAATTCTTGTTTGGAGGTCCTTTAGCTCACTAATCGATTTATTATTCATTCGTCACCTTGAGATGATAGTTTGGTATAATATGTTCCCTGTATTTCAAATGTTATAGTGTCATTTAGTTAGTTCATGTTGATAATACCTCAGATGAGTGTGATCATGGTTCAAATAATTCTATAAGGCATTTTTTGTTTCCTTTTCTTCGTCTCCATTAGGATTGAGAAAGTTATATTGTCAACTAATTCTAGTGTCAGTTTTCTTGTGCAGCTGATGCGCTCAGGGTAATGTATGGAGGTTTAAATTCACCACAGCAGCTAACGAACTGGGTAACCAGTGGTGGAGATCCTTGCGGAGAATCCTGGAGAGGAGTTACTTGCTCAGGCTCACGGGTCACGGAGATGTAATATTTCTTCAAACCTCATACAAAATTTGGATGTTTTCGCTTTCTCTTTGAAAATTAGATTGGAAGCTCACGTTTTTTCTCTTTATATGAACTAGAGATATATCAGGTCTGGGGTTGTCTGGGACCTTAGGATATCTGCTGGAAAGTTTAACCTCTTTGACCAATTTGTAAGACTTTATTTCTAACTTTTCAGTATTGAGCGAGGATGTGGCTTAATATTTATTTGTAGCATATGTGTCTACAGAGATGTAAGCGGCAACAATTTTGGGAATCAGATACCATATCAGCTTCCACCGAACCTGCAGTGCCTGTATGTTTTCTTTGTGCAGCTGGCATTACATTTTCAGAATAATATTTTGAAATGGCTCTTGAAACAAATTTTGTTCAAACGCAGAAATGTTGCTAGTATTGGATTCAGTGGGGGTCTACCTTATTCTATTGCTCAGATGGGATCTCTTAAGCACTTGTTAGTCACATTCATATATCTCTTCCTGGTCTTACCTGAAGAGTCAACATCAATGACTAATTCTATGTCACTTGTGCAGAAATGTTAGCCATAACCATGTCCAGGGCCAGTTATTTGATTTTGGATCTAAAGATATCTCCATCTTGTGAGGCTTCTGTGTTAAATATTTAACTTATAGTCATATGAATATCGTACACGATATATTAACGTACGTTACTGGTTGATATCAGTATCCATTGGAACACCCCTAATCTTTTTCCTAATTTTTTATTATTATTGGGCAGTCATATTCTTAAATGGGCTCTGGGGAAATTTCTGCTTATTTTGAGCAGAAACCTATGCAAATTTCAATTATTGACAGTTTAAAAATTAAATCTCAGAAATATTATTTGAGTTTTCAGAAGCTCTTCAGCTGACTGTTGTTGTTAATTTCAATTCATACTGCTTCAGGGATTTCTCTTTCAATGATATGACGGGAAACCTCCCGAACTCTTTTAGCTCACTAACAAATTTGAGTACCTTGTAAGTACATTAAATTTAATTTGTAGTTTGAGTTTTTTAAAACTTGTGTCATAATTCTTTCTGCCTCTTCTGGTTAGGTATATACAGAACAACCAATTTGAAGGCACAATTGATGTCCTTACAAATCTTCCACTTGAGAACTTGTAAGATGTAACTACGATATTGTTTCATATGTTGACAATAGATTGGTGAAGAATTGATATACCATGCGTACTGTTGTCCTTATCCATGCTTTACATTTTAGGAATGTGGAAAACAACCGTTTTATTGGCTGGGTTCCTGATCGGTTGAAAGGCATTAATAATCTAATGTAAGTGAATATTTGAGCTGCATTTAGAGCTACGTTTCCTCCGAGTTTTTCATGAATTTTGAAGAGAATTTTCTAATTCATGTCATAGGACTGATGGAAACACATGGACTTCTGGTCCTGCTCCTCCACCGCCACCTGGTACTCCTCCTGCCAAAAAGCCTAGGCGGAGTCCTAATTCTGGAGCTAACGGTAGGGCATCAAATGGTGGAGCACAGAGTGGAGCCCAGAGTAGTGGTGGCAATGGTAATGACAGCAGCAAGTCTGGCATCGGAGCTGGGGCCATAGCAGGGATTGTTATATCTATTCTAGTTGTTGGTGCGATAGTTGTTTTCTTTCTCGTTAAGAGAAAATCCAGAAAACCCCCCTCAGATATTGAAAAGCCTACTATTAAACCATTTGCTTCACCTGCCGTACGAGAAGTTCCAGGTAATCTGCTTTCATCATTATATGGTGATCAAGAATGTGTTATGTTAAGAGTCTATGGGGTTCCACTCTAAAACCAAATGGCTATAGAGGGAATAGCCCAAGATCTTATATATTGACCCGGGAGGACATCGACTTCTAATGTAGAATGTGCATCTTAACATGTTATTATATATCCTTCTACTTTGTTATTTCTGAAAGTTACTTGAACACCAGACTGTTGGCTTTATCAATTTCCTCAGCATAATATATCGAAGTTTCATTTTGACATGATGTTACATCTGGATAAATGTGTTAGCATGACCAAATAAAAGCGTTTATTTATGATCTAAGTACTCGTCTTCAACCTTGCTCTGGGCATAAATGGTGCAATTCAATTATAAGGTTTTCAGAAAATCGGAGTTTTTAACATTTTGGCAGAACCGCAGAATACGTCATGCCTTTAGAGTAAAAATTTAGGTCATACATTTAAAGCATTGGTCTTTATCTGGTCTTCGACTGAAACCTAATTTCGATGGGAATGATACAATGAATGCTAAAATCTTTAGAATTTTTGAAATAAGGTGTACTTGCATATATAATATATTTAAATTGTATGAGTAGCATACCCTCCATGCTGATCATCATATGATGTAACATGTGGCCTTTTGTGTTTGTATTCAATTACTTCGCAGATATTAAGTCTGTTCATACTTTCCCACCAAGCACAAAGGAATCAGAAATTCCACCTTCTGTGACTCTAAAACCTCCTCCTGTTGATCGTCATAAATCAATTGATGATGCTGATGTCACAACAAATCCTATTGTTCACGTGAAGAAAGTAAGTACAGAATCAATAGATTCTGTATCTTATTCCATAGCAGACCTCCAGATGGCCACGGAGAGTTTCAGTGTAGAAAATCTTATTGGTGAAGGATCAATTGGAAGTGTATATCGGGCTCAATTTGATGATGGGAAGGTACTGCTCTCCTTGTTTTGAGCGTCATATGTCTGATGCATGTAAAATACCCTTTTTGTTTTGATTAAATTATAACCGTTTTGAGTATTGGTTCTGGTATAATGGGTATCCCCTCCAAACATAAAGAATTCTGAATTTTTTCGGTTTCCGTTATTGGTTCTCGTTTTTTCATGTCTTCTCTTTGTTTCCTATTGATTTAGGTTCTTACAGTAAGGAAAATAAAGTCATCAGCTCTTGCCAGTTCTGAAGATTTTCTGCAGATTGTGTCGGGCATCTCCAGACTTAATCACCCAAACGTAACTGAGCTCATTGGCTATTGTTCAGAGCATGGACAGTATCTGCTAGTTAATGAGTTCCATAAGAATGGTTCACTGTTTGACCTGTTGCATCTCGCAGACGAAGAGAAAAAACCATTAATATGGAATACAAGGGTCAAGATTGCACTTGGGACTGCACGTGCCCTAGAGTAAGTTTTGAAGTTTAATTGAGAGTTGGATATACTGCATGGTTCCTCTACCCACATTCTGAGAGTTGTATTTGACTTTGAATCTGTCGGCATTCTAATTGCATAAGTTTGGTTAATATGATACTTCTTTTTTTGTAAATAAGCGATGAAAGTACGAACATAGTGCTATTACAATAACGCATACATAAAAATTACTAAATAATAGACCGTTAGAGAGGTGATAACTGATGAACAGTTACAATGAAATATGAGAAGTTGTCTCCAACGAGCTTTGAACCAAAGTCCTCCTCGTTGGAAGCTTGAGTCAGATTCGACCAGGCTATTGAGCATCGGCAGATTACTACAATACTTAGAGTGGCATAGAGCCTTGTTTTCTCTGTTCTGCTTAATTTTGTCTTATTGCAAATTTAAGGATACTGCCTGATGTAATGATGCCATTTTGCTTCCTATGTGTACTCTAAAATATTAATGCACTTACATTTGTATTATTAACAGGTATCTACATGAAGTTTGTTCACCATCAGTTGTTCATAAACATTTCAAATCATCAAATATTTTACTTGACGTTGACCTAAACCCTCATCTGTCAGACTCTGGGTTAGCAAGCCTAGTCCAGGACGATCAGGTAGACACATTTGTACATTATCGTCTCCTATTACGAACTCGAGCCCCTTCCTTGCTGATGTAGTTTCCAGAAAAATATCTCCTGTTTTCTAATTCTGTTTTAGTTTTAAGAAAAAAATGTCCACATGGAAATGTTTTCAAAACTTGAAGAAGGTGAAGCTGGCCATCCTTTGTAAAACATGGAGATTTGTTTTCGTGTATAGTCTATGTTATTCTGATCATTCATTGTTCAACCTGGACAGGCAAGTTACGGATACAGTGCTCCTGAAGTTTCCATGTCCGGTCTGTATACAATAAAAAGTGATGTGTACAGTTTTGGAGTTGTCATGTTGGAACTTCTTACTGGTCGTAAACCATTCGATAGGTAAATTTGTTGGTCAGTTCATTCTAGAGTCGAGAAACACAAAAGAAAAAGCAATTTCCATTGATTATTGATATTATTTTTTACAGCTCAAGATCAAGATCTGAACAATCTCTGGTTCGATGGGCGACCCCCCAGCTCCACGATATTGATTCTTTAGATAGAATGGTTGATCCATCTCTCGAAGGGCTTTATCCAGTTAAATCTATCTCCCGGTTTGCTGATATCATTGCTCTCTGTGTCCAGGTAATGTTTGCATAGACAGTTCTACTGAATTGGATACCAGAAATATTTATTGGTAATACTGGTATATATAACCACACTCAAACATGATATGGATTTTATAGTAGAGTTCTTGAAAGCTTTAATGATGTACAAATTTGACACCACATATGATCAGTCCAAAATGTTTGAAGGCATACGATGCTTAACTGAGTTTTAGTTAACCGCTAGGGTTAGTCTAGCGGCCATAGGATATTGCTTTCAATGACAAGGTCCCGGGTTTGATTCTTGCAATGACAAGGGATGGATTGGAAAAAGTTAAAAAAAGAAACTGAATGAGTTTGAGCCTTAAGGCTCAGGTGAATTTCATTAAGATGCTGTCACTATAAAGTATAAACATCAGACTTTCAGTCAATCCCCTATGGATTACAATGACATTGCAGAACATACCTGCAATCTGTTGCTGTGCTTTCTCCATACAGTATCTTCTCCCATCTAGAATGTTCGATCAAGATTCTACGATAGATTTTCAGTGTTTTCCTTTCTATTGCAGGCTGAACCAGAGTTCAGGCCACCTATGTCAGAAGTAGTGGAGGCATTGGTTCGGTTAGTCCAACGGGCGAATATGAGCAAGAGAACTTCGGGAAGTGATCAGGTAGGCTCTGGACGAAGTGACAGTGCAGACGCTCAGGACTACTATATGTAGATCCCATCCTGAGATTGGAAAAAGCTCAATTTATTTTGAATTACCGCGGGCATTTGTTTGTTCAGTTATCTTTCTGGGGAAATAAGTACTCCCCATTTTTACATTAAGACTTCCTAACTAATGGGTTGAACTGTTTGACTGTTGAGTAGTTGATGAAAGCAAGTTTTAATCAACAAAACAATATGGTTGATGAAGGCTTTTTGAATGTACTATATGTATATCTGAAATTATCTTTAAGTTACTAATTAGTAGAGCATTTTCTATTGTTCATGTTGATGAGCCCTAAAAATTGTCAAGATGAAATGGGGCAAAATGAAGGGCTGTTTAATTTCTACCCCAATGGGGTTTTGTAACATGAGTTGTTGATACTAGACAAATTTAGAAGATAAAAAATGCACAACTCAAAATGGTGAAAAGATTGGGTGCATCAATACTTCCATGCATCATGTTCATCAAGGGGGTCTGGGTATAATATTTTTTTTTTTTTGATAATTAACATTACATTGACAGAATTGTTTCAAACATAGTAGTGTCGGAATAAAAACAAGCATACATATGACAGTTGCAACCTAGAACATAAAACAACCTAGTACATTTAGATCTATGTGGCAAAATTAGATCTAGATGTATATCTATTATCTTGGAGCAAATCAAAAGTGGCTATCTTCGACGTGACGATGGAGATATTGGTTGGACGAGGAAGATGCGTCGACAAAAAAGATCTCCATTCCATGCTTGTGAAAAGCATTGACATGTGTCTAACAATTACCTGTGAAAGCAAAGCGTCAAAAACTAAATATATAATGGTGGGTAGAGTAAAATCTGATCGATTTGTTATAAGAAGCAATCCAAAGATTATGGCTTGTGTTGTATATTCTTGGTACGAGATTTTGGTAGATTGTGTGGATGGGTGTATCTGTATTGTCTCTGTAAAAGTAATATTATTATGATTATGTGAACCTTGAATCTGTATGTGTAGGGAAGGATTATATTGGATTTGAAAGTGTATCGTTTGTGTACAGGTAGGAAGTGATGTGGATGCGGAATATGAAATTTGAAGTAAAGTATTATTTTTTTGGAAGTGTTTGGAGGTTGTCAGTTGAACTTTGTTCCATTGACGAAGGATGAGGTTTCGATGGGAGAGGAGTTGGGGCAAGTGAAATTTATGGTGATTGAAAATTAACTTGTTTCTATATAACCATATGCTCCATAGGTTACTTATAAGTACATAGGCTGGGTGATTTGTGATTGGAGTGATATTAGATTTACGATTTATGGCGTTAGTGAGTATTTGGGTGAGGTGTGCTTGTTGCAAGTGAAAGTTGAAAGAAGTGAAGGAGGACCACATTGGTGCTATTTTTGGGCATAATCGAAAGAGGTGATCAATCTCCTCTTGGCTATGTCCACACAGAATGCAGTTTGTGTTAATTTGTTTATGTGTTTTGGTGGCAATGTTTAATGATGTGGGGATTCTATGATAGAGTAATTTCCATATAAAAAGTTTGATTTTGTGGGGGAGTTTCATTTTCCATAAGTGTTTCCAAGTATGTTTAGAGATGTGTGAGTATGTTTTAGGCAGCTTAACTAGTTTATTGTGTGATTGTAAGTATGTATAGAAATTGTGGGTTGTGGGTGGTGTAAGTATTTTGTTCGGGAACCATAATAGATTGTTTGGCTGGTTCGTTATGAGAAGCTGCAGGATTTGGGTGACTATGTGCGAGGGGAAAAGGGTGCGAAGAATGTGTGTATTCTATTGCGAATTATGTGTAGCTAGTTGGTGAAGAAATGTACGATTATTGTGAAGGGGATTGGGATGGTGTGAAATGAGGATGAGAGGTTGTTGTGATGGTAACCAAGGGTCATGCCATATATTTATGTTATGGATTGAGTGATTGGTGATATTTATGTGTGGCTTGATAATATTAAGACTTTTAGCTAGGCCTTTCATGTGTATGTGGTGTGATATTTAGGTTTGTTTGTTGGTAAAAGTGTATTAGGGTAATATTTGGATTTAAGGACTGTATAGGCTAAAGAATTATGGTCGGAAATGATATTCCAACATGTTTTAGCTAGGAGAGCAGTGTTGAATTGTTGTAGATTTCTAATGCCAAGGCCGCCTAAGTGGATGAGTAATTTTATAAGGTTCCAGTTAATCCAGTGGATGGGTATAATATTTTATAAATTAAGGGCCACGATGTAATTATCTATATAATTAAGGGTCACGCTACAATTATCTATATATTTGTGGGTCAATTTACAAATATAATATATATTTACTACTTTTATTTTGGATTGATAAATATGTGGTACTGTATCATTGTTATAGTATAATTTGGGTACAAGTTAGGTTGATATTGTTTCTTGTATCAATGATGAAGTTTCAAGTGGGTACAGTACCAACGTGAAACCTTTAAATGGGTACATTGATGAACCTGATGCATGAAATTATTGATGCACCGAAACCGGACTCCTCAAAATGATAGTTCTTTGGCTTTTATATTTTCCTAATAAACACTTGCTTAATATATACTCCCTCCGTCCCTAAAAGATTGTCACATTTTAACTTTTGGTGGTCAACAAAAGACGATTTAAAACATAAATATCTATTATTCTACATACGAAAAAAATTATAAGAAGTTAATATTTCAAAAATATATATTGAGACGAATCTAACAAGGTCCTACAAGACTATATTATTTTTTATCGTTTAATGAAAATTCATGATCAAATTTTGTAATGTTTGACTAACAAAAGTCAAAATGTGACAATCTCTTAAGGACGGATGAAGTAATAGAATAGTATATTGATTTTTATATTTGCCTAACAAGACTTCTGTGCGTAAATTGATTAAATTACCTTAAATATTATCCTTTTTTCATTTTCATCCTCATTTTTTTTGAAAAATCAAACTGCACTACGATAATCGAAGATCCTACCAATTGTAGACACTTAAAGACACAAAATGAAATAAAGTCAAATGAGAACTGAAAGTAAATACTCCCTCCATCCCTTTTTATAAGAACCATTTACTTTTTCACGGTCTCCGAGACACGACTTAAAACGTAAATATTTTTAATTTTACATGTGTAAAAATTATAAGAACTTGATATTTCAAAAATATATATTGAGAGGAATCTAACAAGATCCAATATAACTATATTATTTCTTATCGATTAATAAAAATTTACGGTCAAAATTTTCGAAGTTTGACCCAAAAAGTCAAAATGGTTCTAAAATAAAGGGATAGAGGGAGTAATACACGAGATGGTAGAGTTTTTTGCATCAATAGTCCCAGTAAGTGGGAGCCAATTGTAAGTTCGTCCCAGTAATTGAGAGTGTTGCAGTGTTAGTCCTCGATAGTGTACACCTTGTGCGGATTTAGTCCCTAATTTAACGCCCACGTTAGTTTTGGACGGTTTTGGCGTTTTAGCTCGAATTTTGGGGTCAAAATGAAAACTTGTGAAAAGTTTGGGCCATTTAGAGTTTTTGTTGCGCATTTAGTCCTTATTAATGTGTTTTTGTGCGCATTTAGTCCTTTTTTTCTTTCTTGTTATTATTATCATTATTATTATTATTATTATTATAAATAAAATTATTATTACTTTCATTATTATTATCGTTATTATTCTTATTTTCATTATTATTAAGTTAATTATTATTATATTCATTATAATTATTATTATTATTTTCAATATTATTATTATGATTATCCTCATTATTCTTATTATTATTTTTGTTATAATAATTATTATTCTCATTATTATTTTCATTATTATTATTATCCTCATTATTCTCATTACTATTTTAACAAACCACCCTCCTTCAATGAGTTATGCTATCTATAGGAAACAAGTATAATTAGCTTGAGATGCAACAAGTGAATTCCTATCCTCAACAACACAATCTTTAGTTGTAGATTTCAACAATTTTAACTTCTTCCATGTCGTTTTCCTTGTCCTTTGTCTTCCTTTTAATTTTTAACTCGCTTGCAATCAAAATTGATCAAATGAATTCACCAATATAAATAAACAAATTTCTGATTGATTGAAGGTGGGTGGTTTGTTAGGTTGAGTGAGATGAGTAATTTGGAGGCGATGAAGTCAGAAATGGTGCGTGACGATTAACTTACTTTAAACCCCCGTTGACCCTTAAATTAAATGTGTTCGTTTTGTTGATTCTTTAAGGAAGGTGGGTGGTTATTGCAAGGGGATGACGATGAGCTTTTCACGAGGAAGGTGAGGGGAGAGAGGTGTGAACGTTATGTACTTATGTTGGAGCGCAATAGTTCAGTGGCGTGAAGAATTTAAGGCTAATAATAATAATGAAAAAAGGTAATAAGAATAATAATAATAATGAAAATATTAATAAAATAATAATGAGAATAATAATAATGAAAATAATAATGCTAATAATAATAATTAACATAATATTAATGAAAGTAATAATAATGATAATAATAACAATTAACATAAATGAAAGTAATAATAATGATAATAATAATAATTAACATAATAATAGTGAAAGTAATAATTAATATAATAATAATGAAAGTAATAATAATGAGAATAATAATATTGAGAAAAATAATAATAATAGTAATAAAATAATGAAAATGAAAATAATAATAATAATAATAATAATAATTAACATAATAATAATGATAATAATAATTAACATAATAATGAAAGTAATAATAACTTTAGTTATAATATTAATGATAATAATAACAAGGAAGAAAAAATGACTAAATGGGCACAAAAACACATTAACAAGGACTAAATGTGCAACAAAAACTCTAAATAGCCCAAACTTTTCGCAAGTTTTCATTTTGACCCCAAAATTCGACCTAAAACGCAAAAACCGTCCAAAACTAACGTGGACGTTAAATTAGGGACTAAATCCGCACAAGGTGTACACTATCGAGGATTAACACTGCAACACTTTCAATTACAGGGACGAAAGTGCAATTGGCTCCCATTTACTGGGACCATTGGTGCAAAAAACTCCGAGATGGTAACTTAGTTTGGCGCAACAAATATTTGGAAGACAACTTAAACATGAGAGAATACACTATAAGAAAAAAATTACAAGTAGGGACTTATACATGTATCCTCCGTCTATTTTGCATAAGCTCTACTTCTCAAAAGTATACCCGACTTTGGATGCAATCCCTAAATCAACACCATCCCATCGTTCGACAATTACAATGTCTAGAAATAATAAATGCCTCAAGATTGTTATATGAAGATAACACAACAACCATAGATTCAGTTAGGAGTGTAACAAGAAAACTTCCAATACATCTAACCTAACTGTAACGTCCCGCCCTCGAAACCGGGTCGGAACATTATTTGATTTGATGGACTGGCCTCACAAACCACCACGAGTCTTTCCAGCACGTTTTGTCCTCACTCACGTGCTCACCGGGACACTTCCCATTGGGTCACCCATCCTACAATTACCCCAGGTCAAGCACGCTTAACTTTAGAGTTCTTCTGAGTTGGGCTACCGAAAAGAAGATGTATCTTGATGGTATGAGTAGTACCAATCAAATCATATCACACCTATCACATCGCCCACTTTGGGCCGGGTATTACACTAACCTCAATCTTTTTCTCACCAAAACTCTATATGATTTGTTCTCTATATATTTCGGGGCAATGGGAGCTCCCCGTTATATAGGCTAAGCAAGGTCGGCCGAGATAGGAGAACAAGGAAACCAGTCTCCCTTTTGACAACAAGGAAGAATTGGCCCATATAAACTTGTCTTTCTTGATCGTTTGCTTGTTCTTTAAGTAATAACATATTCCATAAACGAATTCTTCACCTTTAAGAACCAATTCTTTCCAATTCCACTCTAACAAATAAAATATAGCATCGTAATATTTCTTCGAACGTCGAATTTTAAGGCAAGTGTAGAATGGATCATCATTCAGTTTTAACACTCCAACATTATTCTTCAACTTAATTCATCATAGGCAATAACTAGATGTTGTAACAGTTGGTCTCGATTCAAAAAAACTTCATCCAACCTTTTGTCCCTAACATATTTCTTCTTCTTCTTCTCTAATACACCACTCTTGAGTGTAAATACATATACAATTGATTGCGAGAAACCTCAACTTAAGCATCTAAATAAGCATTCTAATTTATTTTCAAAACAAAACCATCATTCAATTGAGGGAATGCAAAAAAGATGTTATGAAACAAATGACGTGACTGCCAAATATAATCACTTTACTAAATTTTAGAAATGTAAAGATGTTATCGATCATACAACATTCCTGCTAACTATTGCCTCTATTAGTGTGGTAATTTTACTATATGAATATAGTCTCTCTATTCACTTTTCTCTTGGACAGTTTTCCCTGTTAATCACATATATGCGATATATGTATATATATGTATGTAAAATTAAATTTTCATGATGATAGAAAACTTGAAACCATGGTCGAAGTCACTACTTTCAATTTTTCAGAATTCCCATCATTAAGTAACAAATAAGTACATGAATAATATATCTTAAAAATATCAATTATACGTTTGCTTGGTAACTTATTGACTCGTTTTCTTTATTATGCCTCTTCACGAATGATGAGGCCCTTTTAATGAGGGCATTAATGAGCCCCCTCTTGTATTTAATGGAGCATATATAATTAACCATTTGCGGACCATTGGGCCACATAGCCCATTTGTCATCTTAGGAAAGGCTCATTGGTTGAGTATGAGAGAATTATAATCGATCACGTGTCATCATATAAAGGGAGCTGGACGGAGCTCAATCCTCTATAAGTAGCCCTTCAATTTCAATATTACAAGGTAATGCTAATCTTGCTCCATAATAATTTATCACTCCTTCGAACTTATAATAACTAGATCGCCAAAGTGACTGCGACCTAACCCGTTATAGCTTAGGTACCCGCACCACATACTTGGAGCATTCAGGAGACAACAGACACCAAAAACCCCCTCGGGCTCGGAGTCACCGGGATCCCTCGGGAAAAACAAGATACTAGGAGATCAATCAGGGAGTCCTCCCATACTCTTGGGATTCCCAAGGAGGCCAAGGATGGGAATCACCAACAACTCCAAGGGCATCCGAACCCAGATGTGGGGACGGACCCTCCGCCAGACGAGGGAACGAGCACCCATGGTTCTCGAGGCAGCCCACCAACAATCGGATAGGGAGGCCCAGGTACCTCGAAGGCCTGGGAAGGAGCACATGAGGAGCGACGAGGGCCGAGGAGGCACACATAAAGAAAAGGGCAAAAGGCTGAAACCATCACCTATGTTTTACCTAGGGTCCCCTTTGACTCACC
Source organism: Echium plantagineum (assembly GCA_003412495.2). Lineage (NCBI taxonomy): Eukaryota > Viridiplantae > Streptophyta > Magnoliopsida > Boraginales > Boraginaceae > Echium > Echium plantagineum. The sequence continues at coordinate 31,349,538 of CM016566.1, read as the reverse complement.
CATGATTTAATTAGCCTCTTTCACTCACCTATGAAATAAAAGGACCCAGTCGCTCATCATGATGTGCCGATTTTCGTTTTGATCGATTAGGTTTCGAGTTTAATTTGGGAATTTCGGATAACCATTAAATTGATTTGGGTATTTTCGATTTTTGCCTTTTTTGGTTGTTTATTAAGCCTGAATGGACCAATTTGCCCCTACTAAATTATTGTGTTAACAACAACATTAACCGTAAATAACACGGCAATATTGAAAGAGGCTCATTTTATTTTATTGGTGAGTGAAAGAGGCCAATTAAATCATGGATGAGTGAAAGAGGATCCTAGGTGTAACATGGGTGATGGTTCCAGCCTTTTGCCCTGAAAACTACCAAAGGAGGCCATGTATTGTATGTGACACGTTGTAACAATAGTAAGCCACGTAGGTGTCTTGCATGCCCTCCAAATGTAATCCAACATTATCACTCTTGTGTACTACTATTATATTTTATACTCCAACATCTAGTAGTTCGTGGCTGTTGAAGACTACTTATTTGCCCAACCCTTTTCTGAAAAAGCCTAGTACACTTGAACATGAAAATTGAACAAATATTTAGGCAGGTTAAAATAGCGGGGAGTAATCGAAAAATCGGACACAAAGTCAACTTATTCAACAATAATCGAGTTAATTTAATGGGAAAAATGATGACTACTCAAAGAGGATCAAGCCGAGCTGCCGTTCATGGTTCTAATCCTCCAGCTCAAGATATTGTAGATGTAAGAATTCTTATACGGGATCTCGAATTAATACTTCTTCGATTTTTAGTTGATATTTTAGACTTTTGGTTATTTGCAGACGAAAACATTTGTGGGGTCTTTTATTTTAAGTATCTATATTTAATGTATTGAAAATACAATAAGTATAATCCCAATATAATATAGTGACGTAGTATGAAATGTTCATTATTCTTTAATTGAGGAGAAAAAGAGCGAAACCAGGATGAAATTAAAGTAGATGAGGCAAAATTTAATAATAATGAAATAAATTATCTCTTAATTCATTATTCTTTTTGCCCCTCTTTAGTTGATGTACTGATATGTTTTTTGACCATCAAAAGTCAAAATGTAAAATGTACCAATCTTTTAAGGACGAAGGACGAAGGGAGTACTATTTTTTATTAATTGAAATAAACAACTTTGACATGCATTAATATTACATGTTAATCTTGTGATTGCTTGAAAACTAATGAATGGGAGAATGAATTTATTTGTTAGAAGGAAAAGGTAGAAGAAGTATCCGAGAAAGGCAAAGAGCAAAGAGACAAGATAAGGAATGAAGTTGAGAAGAATGTAGACTCCGCGCTCAAAGGAGAAGTAGACAACAACAAGGAGGGTTCCCGTGTGTTGGCTGATTCCGACTCCGGTTGATTACGAGGACATTAAGGAAAGTCTTTTCCATTAGGTTATGCGATTAGGTTAGTGATAATGTCACAATAATTTTTTATAATACCAGAGCAAAATCGTGTTGAACTCTTTTATATTCTTTTAATTAAATTATATTTTCATCGTAATTTCAATTGTTAATTATAAAATTTGTTCATGTTGTTATAATTTAAATAGAAATAAAAATATTTTATCGTTAACAATTTATATTACAATTATAAGTCATAAAATGAATTAAATATAATTTCGCTCTGATATGAAAATTGTCCGGGCATTATTATTTGCCATTTGATTAACTCATATAAATATGTGGTCTATCTTACAAGTTTCAATATGTAGGTTGTAACTCAAACTTGACGGTCAGATCAAGTTTGTGGAGTAGGTGTACGAGCGAGATAAACTTTTGTCAAACTTGTCTAATTGGTGTTTAATTGGGGCTAGCTTTAGTGTGATTTACTTGGCTGGTCGTTTGTAGCTATTCTAATAAAAGTTGGAAATTGGAATAAAAAGGTTCTAATAAAAATAGCAATAGTAATAGGCATGTAGACTTGGGTTTTTATTTTGTACCATCTTGTCTCTAGGTGTCTGGAAAAAAGAAAAAAAACAGCAAGTCTTGTCCTTGTCCTAGTGGTTATCGACACAACCTTCTCCATGAAAGTCATTGATTTGACATCTAGCGAGGGTTCAAATAATTATGGATATCTATGCTCTGTTATGATGTAGATTTTCCCTCGTTGTTAGTATAGTATAGTATAGTTTGTTATCATTTGACAAAAATAAAAAAGGTTTGGAATTTTAGGTGTCCGGAATTTTATCTGTATTGGGTTCAGGTGTCAAGTACTCCTTCCATCATTAAAAGCTAGATATATTTGTAAAATTTTGTATTTCCTAAATTTTCCACATTTTGTTGACCCCTGCCCAAAATATAGTTGATCATTTCGATCATTTGTCCTTTATTATATATGGTGGAGTTTGATGATTTGATCATTTGTTAGATTTTTTAGTCAGTTATATTATTTCATACCTTTTTAATTATCTTTTTCTTCATGTTTTAATTTCAAAACTTATTGGAAATTTGTAATATATATTTTTGAATGTTTTATATTTATTTCATTTTATTTGAAGTTATATTAATTATTGTAGTATTTATTGTTTATAATTATACTTGATGATTATGATTTAGCCACGTTTGGAATGAAAAATTATAATAGATCACTTAAATAATTCATTAGGTGTTGTGATGAGGGAGTATGCAATAACTTAATTAATTAAATAGATTATCCTCCGCTTCAGGTTCTTAGATTAATTAATTTATCATAGGAAGGAATAGTGTTTTAGTTAATTTGAAGACTTGAGCACGTAAACTCGAAATCCGAAAGGTACCCCAGACTTTAAAGTAATAGTTGAACCTAGGATATAACTAATATTTATACAATAAATATTTAGTATAAATTGTATTGACGAAATATTTTCGCAACTAACCAAATATATACTTTATTTCACTTATTTACGTATTTGCATTAGTTTAATAAGTACAAAAATTCAATCCAACGTAATTTATATCTCATTTGTTTTAATGATAATTATAATTTGATAATAATGTCAAGAGATATTTATTTGATTTCAATAAATAATTAATAAATCTCATAATATATTTAATTGAGATTTAATTAATTAATTTCATTTGTCATTATTTTATTGGCAGTCAAATTTCAGTGCCAACAAGGAGTCACCTACATCTGATCTATAATATATTTTCAATCCATAAAAACATGCTAGTTGTGTGTTTCTAAAATGTAAACAGAACCACAAAAGAATGAAGCAAGCAGCTCACATTTCTCTTTTACCTTCATCACTAAGTAAGAATACACCGCCTATTGTCGACACACCGCCATCTCCAAAGCTTGAATCCTCTTACGGCACAAGGAAGAGACACCGTGCGGAGGATGAGGAGGAGAACACAGTGGAAAAATCATCAACAAATGATATCCCGCCTCTCAAAAGGCGCAAGAAAATCGAACAAGGGGCTTCGAAGGTAACTTCGCGTTTGTCCCCTGGTGATGGTGATCCTTCAACCAAGAAAACAAGACAAATCGCTTGCACATTGGAGCCTGTGAAACAGTTGGTGAAAATGTTAGAGGATGATCAACAACAAATTCAATTCCGAACTGTTTGCGGGAAGAGAGCATCAATCCCTAACTTACACCGCCTTTCTTCTACCTCCCCGATTAGATCGATACCGCCTCAATCGGAGTCTCTTGTTGATCAGCTTCGGCAACCCTTTCCTCGAATGGCTTCGGAGGTTCTTGAAAATATGGCAGCTCATTGCAACAACAACCTAAAAGGTACTACTGCCATGATGTACAACTTGAGCATGAAGTGTTAGACTCTACTGTGGAACCAAATCATGTTGATGCAAAAGGTCTACATGAACAAACCAACCCACTTGAAGATGCTACAAAGCCACATACGGCGAAGGTTCGTACTATTCCTATTTGTACTCACCGTATTCCACCGCTTAACCAAGATGGTCAAATTGAGATGATGGAAATTGATTCAAGTAACTCATTAGATGTGTTAAGCTATCCTCGAAAGAATTGTGATTTTTGTGATATCTCTTGTAGGTCTTCATATAGTTTGAAACGGAAAAGAGGAAATCAGGATTTAAGTTGTCCATTACTTTTTGAAGACCTTACTTATCCTCCAATTAAACGGCAGAAATTTTCAGAATATGATGTGGTTCATTTAGATAATAAAACATCTCAAGCCAAAAGTTGGCGGGATTCATGTTCTGGTTTAAATAAGCGTGATTATGAGGAGAGTCTTGGGGAGAATCAACCAGCAAGCTTAAAAGTTGATATAAACTTCTTCTCTTGCAATAAAAAATCATGTGGTACGACAGATCCACTGATGGAGTTGCTGGAAATTACTAATTCCTTAGATGGCGATTGGAAAAATTCTCAGAACATGGATTTCTCGATAGTTAATACTTCTGATACTTTCTTTGTCGATTACAATGTGATAGTCAAGGATGACCAACTCAACACGGAGAGTACGAGTGTTGGACATGGAATAGCCTATGGAATAAGATATCAATTAGAGCTTCTAGAGAGCACCATTGCTGGGGGTTTCCTTTTGATCCCGGAATAGAAGAGAACTCTAGGAAAATTTATACGGATCGTTGTTTTACTTGGCTACGAAGAACATGGAGCAGGTTTTGGATGCTATATCCTCTCAAGTTCGAAGGCAAATGTGATATCAGGGATCACCTTGTAGGAGACACCGACTCAGAGTACTGTAAGATCATGTTTTGCTCATGTCAATGGAGGATGCTATGGAAATTTTTCCTTTTCATTTTCAAGAACCAAGGTAACATAAGAGTTTATCTTAGAAATGGTAACATTATATGCTCTTTGTTTTCTTGTCCTCGTATTGATTCAACTTATAACCACATAAGAGTCTCTAGTTTTTATAATATAGGAATTCCAATTATGATGGAGTTTCTCCTTTTTGATTTTATTAGTAAGAACTCCTTATCTAGTCGATTTCTAATCGGCAATGGAAAAATATCTACCCTTGACATTGACCAAGAGAACTCTTTCTCTTCTGCTCATGTCAAAATTTCACTTCGATTTGGTTTCTTTACTCATTATCGTGTCAACCCATAGTCGACAATGCAAAAAGGTCCACTAGTGACATTGACCAAGAGAACCATGAGTTTCTCTTTTGCTCATGTTACCATTCTATCTCCAATTTTCTTTCCTCTCTAATCCATCAAGTTCGATTTCTACATTATAGTATACTAGAGACACAAAGTGATTATAAGGACGGATTAATATTTGTTATTGCGAGTTTCACGTCGTGTTTTAGATTTGTCAGAAGTTTACACCTTTCATCAAGGACATCACTACATATACCGACTGGATGGAGGTTTCCGTTTACCGCATTCAGTTTAGGTTTTTATATATATGTTGTGTGTTTTGTAAAACTCTATGTGTTGGAGTTTGTTTTAGCCAATGAGGCTTGGTTATATGTATGAACTGTTACTTTATATAATAAATTGAACTATCAAAAAAAAAACATGCTAGTTAATCATTTATTTTTAAGAATATTTTAATTCATCACTTTCGATTAATATGTCATTGAGCATAGCACGGGTGAGATATGCGTTAGTTTTATGTAAGGTTATATTGGCAAATGTAATTTGATTGTATTACTTAGTTTGATAGTTAATAATGAATTACCTCATTTGAGGTAATAACCATTCCGCCCAAATTGGGGGTAATGGATGATTACCTAGTAGGAGGTAATCACATTAGAAATTTTTTAACACATTAGCCCTTCATTACACGTTACACACACAGCAACCCACATCTACTACATGTTTTTCTTACATCAACTACTTCAAAATATAGTCTTTCTTCCATCAACTACTTCAAAGAGTTCTATAGTCGTTCTTACATTAACTACTTCAAATAGTTCTACACGTATTTCTTCCATCAATTCAAATCATCAAATTTACTCAGATCAAAATCCAAGTACAAAAATCTTCTCCTTTTTTCCCTCAAGTATGCAATTTTTTCCTTCAACTATGAAAATATTTTATTTATTGCTTGATCAAACATGCGTGAATTTTCACAATTACACATTGTTAATTATTTATTTATGCGTTTAGAACACATCGTTAATTGTTTATTTATCCCTCAATTAATTTATTGAAATGTGTTTGGAATTAACTAGGGCAAGAAACATTACACGGACATATTACTTTGTATAATCTCCTTGTGTAATCTTATAAGGGAATTTAGTGCAAGTGTGAATGGTTTTAGTTCTTATTTATTCATTCTTTTATTTGTTGCAGAATCGACCTAAACATGCTATATGGAAGAACAAGTCTTTCCCGTTTTATGATGATTTTGTTATCATTTTCGGAAAAGACCGTGCAACTGGAATACATGTTGAAACGCCGGCTGATGTTGTTTCTGAAATCAATCATGATCAAGCAAATATAGATGGAGAGGAGGCAGGACAAGCTGATGACCATTTTGATGATGATGTTTTTGTTAACACATCTATGCCGCCAGTAAGAAATGAAGGTAACATCAGAAAGAACAAAAAGAGAAGCAGAAGCAATGATTTGGATACAATTAAGGAAGCTGCTTCAATTATTGGACAGGAAATAACGAAGGCCTCATTAGAATTCAGCAAAGCTATTGGAGTTGAGGTTACTACATCTGATAAAAGACAGCAACTCAACTATGAGCTTAAGAAAATTGAATTGTTGCGGTCAATAGATAGAATTAAGGTGGCAAGTAAGATTGCTCGGGATCACGAAATGACATATGTGTTTTTTAGCCTAGATGAAAAGGACAGAGAAGTTATGGTAATAGGAATACTTGGGGGAGAATTCTAAGTTATGTTATCTTAAATACTCTTAGTTATGTTGGAAATTGATGTGTCAATTTCCTCAGATAGTGCCCGTGAACTATATCATCTATATATACGGTTCAACAACCGATAGTTATCTGAACTATCAGTAGTCTCACCCGAGATAATGCCAGGGGTCATCGAATGGCAGACTAGGCTCTCACGATGATCTTCGGGATTCGAGTATACGGTCTTATACGTTGAATCCCGATGCTTTCGTTACTCGGGCTATGAGGTCACACACATAACAATTACCGAAGATACTTTCGAGTAGTGACCCGAAAGTGAATAAGGGATTTGATCCATATTGAGGAATTTCGGTTCGATCGAGATCGTGTCCCGACCGAACCGATGGTGCGCCCGGAATTAGTTCCGGACGCACTATTTAGGGTTTATGTATATATATATGTGAGATATATATTTATATATTATCATTTATTGAAATGATTTAATTAATTAATGAATTAATTAAACAAGATATGATTTAATTAATTAATTAAGATTAATTAACTAATCTCATCATTATGAGGAGTTGACATCTTGGTGGCTACTTTATGCCTTGGGAAGGCTTTGTATCCCTTGGGAAGAACTCTTGTAAGAGCATCTTCCATGGACCAAGAGGCATTAACCATTTGGATGGTTAATGTGTTTGTTTAGTGTGCAATATGTTTCATCATCCATTCTATATCATAAGATGATATTGAATGTGAAGATATCAATCTAAGTCTTGCATATCTCTTGTTAGAGAACACAAGAACACAAACAAACACACTTCATCTTCAACCTCAACCCTCTAGCAAAACTCTAAGTGTAGAGTGTAGAACTAGTTCTACAATTTTGCTATAGTAGTAAAGACTACATACTCCTCAATAACACACACTAGTCCAAGTGTGTCTTATTGCTATCTAAGGTATTGGTGTGGACTATTTCATAGTAGTTTCATATCACCTTGGTGATAGACATTTCTTCAAGGAGAAAGCAAAGGAGCAAGGTGTGGGGATAAGCGCTTAAAGATTTACAAAGCTTCCGCTCACGCTTCAAAGGTATAACTTTGTAACACTACTCTTTTATATGTTAATTGTAGCATATTCACACTACCTTTGAACATGTACTTCTATGAGCTAGTTTCATTGTGTAAATTCTAACGATCAACGAATTAGGGTTTTCTAGACATATGAACTATCGTAGTTCATTGTGTCTTGCAACCCCGGGATATTCTAACATGGTATCAAGAGCTATATTACACGTTTAACATGTTCTAGAAGTGTTTAAAGTAGTACCATATAGTATATATGTCGATATATGAACCGTAGCCGATTTTCGTATTCGGAAAACCCTCCCCGACAAAACCTAAGTTTCGCGTGAGTCCAGGAAATCCAAGGACACGGCTCCACTGGAACGCGCACCCTCGGCTTTCCCTGGATACGGAACGCCTTGGCCCGAAGCCTGGTTCGGCCCCCCTGGACGCGTCCATGCACGTCCAAAGTCATTTGATGATTTCGAAACAAAACAAATCGATTAAGTCCAAAGTCATTTGATGATTATGGACGTTTTCGGTTTGTTATGGGTGACTTAGAGATTGTTTTCATTCCGGAAATAATCTTATAAGTCCAAAACATTCTTTGAGAAGTTTAAAATAGTTTAAAATTAGCATGTATGTCAAAATTTAGCTCTTCCAACATAAGATCGTCTTATGGCGAGTCTTGTGGAGGTAAGTGGGAGCACTTTGATTTTATCCAATCGGTACTAATTAAATTGATTAATTGAGTATCGAAAGGAAGTTTGAGGTTTGAATTATTATGAATTTCAAACCTTAACAAATATAACTTATGCTAAGTCTCTTTGAATGAAATCGGGTTATTAGTTCAATATGTTGAACTTATGATAGAACTTCCTAAAATTGGCTAAGTTAGTTGTTGGACAACTAAAGGTTATGATATGCATGTATGACTATGTTCACATTATTTGAATGTGAGTATGTGTGTGAGTTGTGTGTTGCTTGTGTGTTTTATTCCATTCCTAGCATGTTTATGTGATTTATGTATAATGTGTTATGCATATATAAACTGTAGTCTGAATGGAATGGGGATTTGATATGGCCTAGTATTTATTCGAAATACAGTCTGCGTACTGTCCTTGATATTGAAATACGACGCATGTGTCGTTTTACATTCTTGTATTGTCATTTCTTTTTCGCGGCGCATGTGCCATTTAATGCGAAAGTTGATTATGTAACAAGACATGAAGAGACGGACTTGGAGCATGGCGATGTCCAAGAAGACGGAGACCAAGGACTTAGTTTAGAACTAGTTAGACTAGTTTTATTTAATGTTCTTTAGGCCATATCACGTCCCTTTAAAGTGTTTATTATTCATGTCATGTTTCATGCTTACATATATTTTCTTGACGTATATGTACACCTTTTGTGATATGCATGAAATGTGGATTACATGTTTAATCTAAACCCCTCCACGTTATAATTAAGTGTTTGCCAAACCTTAAGTTCAAAGTTGTCAAACTTTCCTACGTTTCGGGTGGATCATCCCTAGATGGGCACTTTGATTCATAGGAATAGGAGGCAATGGGATTACATGCGCTACAGGTTAGCCCATCGAACCGGCAAATGTAATCCATCCCTTTATGGTGAACTAAGGTTACTTAAAACGTGGCTACAGGTTAGCCCATCGAACCGGCCCGTTTGGCAAAGGAAGTCTATAGTGTCATAAAACGACTAGTGATAGACGCCAAGAGTCATATATAATCATTGGATGATTAATATATGATAGTCTAGTAGGACTTACCCATGGATTGGACTATGAGGATGATTGCGTGTGCCGCTCATACCCAAGTCCGTGGGGTCTTGGTATACTTGTACACTTCGAGGGGTTGTTGGTACTCGTATTATTATTTCAAGCATGCTTTACTTGTATCGTATGTTTTACATATAAATTAAACTGAATGTCGTTTCCTACTCGCATGTTTTTAGATGGCAACTGCTAAGAAATCAACTTCAAATTCACTCCGATTTACACTTGAGAAGTGTAAACTCAATGGCAATAACTTCAACGACTGGTCTCGTAACTTGAGAATCGTTCTCAAGCACGAGAGAGTCGAGTATGTTCTTAAGGAATAACTTCCTCCACCACCCGGAGATAATGCCGATGAGCTAGAACGTAGTGCATATGATGTACACGTGGATGATGCATTGGATGTCCAATGTCTTATGCTGGCCAACATGGAACCGAATCTTCAAATTCAGTTCGAAAATGTGGCAGCATATGACATGTACTGCAGACTGGAAGAGATGTTCCAGAAGCGGGCAAGAAATGAGCGGTACGAAGCTGTTTGTGCCCTCATGGATTGCAAACTATCCAATGGTCAACAGGCCAGTCCTCATGTTCTCAAGATGATTGGGATCATCGAGAGACTTGAGTCTTTGGGAACTCAGTTTTCCAAGGATTTGGCCGTTGACATAATCCTCCGTTCCCTTCCTGACAAGTTTGGTAACTTTGTCATGAACTTCAACATGCATGACTTCGATAAATCGTTATCGGAGTTACATAACATGATCAGCACGGCTGATACTGCGTTGAAGTGTGGGAAGAGCTCTACCCCTACTCCCTCTGTTCTGATGATTCAGAACAAGAAGGCCTTTAAGAAAGGCAAGGGGAAATGGAAGGGAAAGGCCAAGACTGGATCTATCAAAACAGTCAAGGCCCAGACTTCCAAAACTCCGGCTAAAGGTCCTAAGGGGACTGACCAGTGTCATTATTGTAATACACCTGGTCACTGGAAGAGGAACTGCAAGAAATACCTCGAAGACAAGAAGAGTGGGACTCTTCCGGCAGGTATATTCGTTATTGAAGCTTTTATCACCTCTAATAACTCTACTTGGGTACTTGACTCAGGATGTGGTTCTCATATTTGTCGAAATATGCAGGTACTACAGGACAGTAGAGCTCTTCGGAAGGGAGAGGTGGACTTGCGGGTGGGCAATGGAGCAAAGGTTGCTGCAGTTGCCGTGGGCAAGATAGATTTAAAACTACCATCCGGGATGGTCTTAGTTTTAAATAATGTATATTGTATTCCCGCTATTTCTAGAAATATTATTTCCATATCTGTTTTGAACAATGATGGTTTTACCATCCTTATGGAAAGAAATATGTGTTCTATTAATCGTGATGGTTTACTTTATGCAAAAGCTTCAAACCAAAATGGCCTTTTCATACTAGATGAGGATCATGAGGTATATAACGTAAATATTAAAAGGAACAAGCCTAACGACTTGAATCCTACCTACCTATGGCATTGCAGACTTGGTCATATAAATGAAAATCGCATCAAGAAACTCCACGAAAGTGGAATTATTGAGTCACTTGATTTTGAATCATATGACCAATGCGAATCATGCCTTTTAGGCAAGATGACCAAATCGCCTTTCACTGGAACGAGTGAAAGGGCAAGTGATTTATTGGGGATAATACATACCGATGTATGTGGTCCAATGAACACTCCTGCAAGAGGTGGTTTTCCCTACTTCATTACCTTCACGGATGACCTTAGCCGTTATGGCTATGTCTATCTAATGAAGCACAAGAGTGAAGCCTTTGAAAAGTTCAAAGAATTCCAAAATGAAGTAGAGAATCAACTCGGCAAGACTATTAAGACTCTTCGATCCGATCGAGGAGGCGAATATATGAGCCACGAGTTTGACGCTCATCTTAGAGATTGTGGAATTGTTTCACAACTCACACCGGCCGGAACACCACAACATAATGGTGTGTCCGAAAGGAGGAATCGCACTCTGTTAGACAGTTTGCGATCCATGATGAGTCGAACCGACCTACATGTCAGCTTCTGGGGTTACGCGTTGCAAACTGCCGCACTTACCTTAAATAATTGTCCAACCAAGTCAGCTGAGAAAGTACCATATGAGATGTGGTTTGGGAAACGTCCCAAGATTAGCTTTCTCAGGGTTTGGGGTTGCTTGGCCTACGTCAAGAAATTGAACGTAGACAAGCTAGGCCCAAAGGCTGACTTGTGCCATTTCATTGGTTATCCAAAGGAAACCAAAGGGTATTATTTCTACCTTAAGCCAGAAAATAAGATTTTTGTGGCTAGGACAGCGCATTTCCTTGAGAAAGAGTTCTTATCAGGAAATGTCAGAGATACGGTACAACTTGAAGAAGTTCAAGATGATGAGCCAAATGAGTTAATGAACTCATTCGACACGTTTAATGAGCAAGTTGAGTTATCGAACTCAAGAAACTCATTGAATAGGAGAGTTGGGTTATTGAACTCAAGGGTCTCATCAAATGAGCAAGTCGAGTTAACGAACTCGGCAGGCTCACTTCAGGAAGTAGATCCTCCATTCATGGTGGATCCTATCTTGGACCCTAGATCCACGGTAGATGAAACTCCTGAAAAAGTACCGACCCTTAGGAAATCCAATAGGACTCGTCATGTTCCCGATAGATGGTATGGGGAATCCTTCTTGATAGAAGACGACGAGCCTTATACTTATGGAGCCGCAATGAAAGGGCCAGATAGCGAGTCATGGCTTGAAGCCATGAAATCCGAGATAGACTCTATGTACCAGAATGATGTCTGGACATTGGTTCACTTACCCGAAGGTGCTAGACCTATCGAGTGTAAGTGGGTCTTTAAGAAAAAGCTTGATAAAGATGGAAATGTCCATGTTTACAAGGCTAGACTAGTGGCGAAGGGTTTCAAACAAATTCATGGTATTGACTATGATGAAACCTACTCACCGGTAGTCATGTTCAAGTCTATTCGGATCCTCTTAGCCATTGCCGCATATTATGACTATGAGATATGGCAAGTGGATGTAAAGACCGCTTTCCTTAATGGAAACCTTGAGGAGGATGTGTACATGACACAACCTCCAGGCTTTACATGTCCGAAAGGACCTAAGAAGGTATGTAAGCTTCAGAGATCCATTTATGGACTCAAGCAAGCTTCTCGCAGTTGGAACCTCCGATTCGATGAAGCAATTAAAGAATTTGGCTTCATTCAGAATGAGGAGGATGCTTGTGTATACAAGAAGGTAAATGGGAGCCACATTGCATTTATAGTCCTGTATGTAGATGACATACTGATCATTGGAAACAACAAACCGCTCCTTGAGTCAGTCAAGAGATGGTTGTGTAAGTGTTTCTCAATGAAGGACTTAGGAGAGGCGCAGTATATCCTTGGAATCAAGATATATCGAGATCGAGCCAATAGGTTGATTGGCCTGAGACAGGACACTTATATTGATAAGATTCTGAGACGATTCGATATGATCGATTCCAAAAAGGGAATACTGCCTATGACAACTGGCACTATTCTCGGCAAAAGTCAGTGCCCCACCACTGACGTCGAGAAGGAGAACATGAGTAGAGTCCCGTATGCTTCAGCCATAGGATCTATCATGTATGCCATGTTGTGCACTAGACCAGACGTATCGTACGCTCTGAGTCTGACCAGCCGATATCAAGCGAATCCAGGCAACAACCATTGGACCGCTGTGAAATCTATCCTTAAGTACTTGAGAAGGACTAAGGATATGTTTCTGGTATATGGCGGAGATGAGGAGTTGATTGCAAAAGGTTTCACCGATGCCAGTTTCCAAACCGATCGAGACGATTTTCGTTCTCAGACCGGGTTTGTATTCTGCCTGAACGGTGGAGCCATCTGTTGGAAGAGTTCCAAGCAGGACACAGTTGCAGATTCTACTACGGAGGCCGAGTACATTGCAGCTTCTGAAGCAGCCAAGGAGGCATGTTGGCTTAAGAAGTTTATGACTGAGCTTGGGGTAGTTCCTAGCGCTGATGGTCCAATTGAGTTGTTATGTGATAACACTGGAGCCATAGCACAGGCTAAGGAACCCAGGGCTCATCATAAGTCCAAGCATGTCCTTAGGAAGTATCACCTCGTCCGAGAAATGTTCCAGAGAGGTGACATCAAGGTATCCAAAGTGGATACAGACGACAACGCAGCTGATCCCTTGACTAAACCATTACCTCAGACTAAACATGAGTTCCATACTTCAGCTATTGGACTTAGGCTTAGGTCCGAGTGGTCTTAGTCTTAGTGGGAGCTTTATTTCAGTTTATTTGTTTTATATGTATGAAGTATACTTTTGTAAAACTCTTGTTGTTGAATAAAAGTATTACTTCTTGTTTATTGATTGCCTATTCTTTTATGGCACTTGCATAAACAATTGAATATTTAATCATAGTTGTATGATAAATTTTTAAATTCCCATGTAATCACGAGTTCTTGAAGAGGAGCCAATAAGTGTATTGGCTAAGGAACCCCTTTTTCAAGACAAGAACTATGGTGATTACATTGTCCCTAGTGGTGTGTCCCAGCGTTTTGGGAACGGACACAACCAAACTAGTGTGTAATGATTCGTTTGACTTTGTTTCTTAAGTCAAAAGGATGGTCCAAATCATTACATGGGTTCATTGTCAAGAGAGTCTTGACATGGTACTGGACAGTGACCGTTGTGAAATTATAGAAGAGATATTGTGTCCTATATTTCACACGAGCCATATGATAGAGGTTCTGAGACCTACATGCATATCATTCTCATGCTACGTGAGCATGAGGCTTTGACTACTTCCGGACCCATCCGTTACTGGTGGTAATGGGGTACGTTGGGTCTTATGTGAATGTAGTGGTGAGATGATCGGTGATGCATTGGTAGGGTCTTTGTCCACCCTGGTATACAGGGAAGGTTTTTCTGGCCACTCGGAGAGTTAGTCTTACTTATGAATTCACCCGTTATGAACGGGAGTGAGACTATCTCGTGTTCCGAGAAATTATGTCATAGGAGTTGGCGACACGCTTTCTTGCTTTAGCCTATGACGAAAACCGAGGACAAAGGGAATCATGTGACAAGGATGCAAATGTACATCCAAGACATTGGTAATAGTCCAAGGGCAAGTGGGAGTGTTGGAAATTGATGTGTCAATTTCCTCAGATAGTGCCCGTGAACTATATCATCTATATATACGGTTCAACAACCGATAGTTATCTGAACTATTAGTAGTCTCACCCGAGATAATGCCAGGGGTCATCGAATGGCAGACTAGGCTCTCACGATGATCTTCGGGATTCGAGTATACGGTCTTATACGTTGAATCCCGATGCTTTCGTTACTCGGGCTATGAGGTCACACACATAACAATTACCGAAGATACTTTCGAGTAGTGACCCGAAAGTGAATAAGGGATTTGATCCATATTGAGGAATTTCGGTTCGATCGAGATCGTGTCCCGACCGAACCGATGGTGCGCCCGGAATTAGTTCCGGACGCACTATTTAGGGTTTATGTATATATATATGTGAGATATATATTTATATATTATCATTTATTGAAATGATTTAATTAATTAATGAATTAATTAAACAAGATATGATTTAATTAATTAATTAAGATTAATTAACTAATCTCATCATTATGAGGAGTTGACATCTTGGTGGCTACTTTATGCCTTGGGAAGGCTTTGTATCCCTTGGGAAGAACTCTTGTAAGAGCATCTTCCATGGACCAAGAGGCATTAACCATTTGGATGGTTAATGTGTTTGTTTAGTGTGCAATATGTTTCATCATCCATTCTATATCATAAGATGATATTGAATGTGAAGATATCAATCTAAGTCTTGCATATCTCTTGTTAGAGAACACAAGAACACAAACAAACACACTTCATCTTCAACCTCAACCCTCTAGCAAAACTCTAAGTGTAGAGTGTAGAACTAGTTCTACAATTTTGCTATAGTAGTAAAGACTACATACTCCTCAATAACACACACTAGTCCAAGTGTGTCTTATTGCTATCTAAGGTATTGGTGTGGACTATTTCATAGTAGTTTCATATCACCTTGGTGATAGACATTTCTTCAAGGAGAAAGCAAAGGAGCAAGGTGTGGGGATAAGCGCTTAAAGATTTACAAAGCTTCCGCTCACGCTTCAAAGGTATAACTTTGTAACACTACTCTTTTATATGTTAATTGTAGCATATTCACACTACCTTTGAACATGTACTTCTATGAGCTAGTTTCATTGTGTAAATTCTAACGATCAACGAATTAGGGTTTTCTAGACATATGAACTATCGTAGTTCATTGTGTCTTGCAACCCCGGGATATTCTAACAAGTTATACTTTATCTTTTTTCTTTTGCTATTTCTGATAGTATTATTCTCTTAAATTTCTTTCTTAGGGAACCTGTGTTGCTTCTCAATCATGTACTTTATTTCAATTATAGAAGGCATTTACCTTCGAAGGTAATATATCATGAAATTTCAGTGTTGTCGATTTGGCAGTTTGATGTCTCCCATTCATTAAAGGGTGCATAATTATCGTTTTGCATAATTAATATGCGAAAACGTCAATCATTTTAGATTTGGGAATAGTTATGTAAAGTTATTGAAGGGGTTTAATGGGTTTTAATCATGCATGTTTATTATTATTCAATAGATTGAATAATGAAAAAAGAGGTTCTTTTTCGAATGAAGTTACTTCTGGAGTTCTGGTGCTAATACTTCGAATGCGGTAAGGTAATCTTGCTCTTGTAAGATAGATGATTATGCACGGTGCATATTGTGCTGATTAGTTATTGTAACTTGAAATTGTCTGGTAGGTGGTAACCACTGATTTGTGGTGTAGATGGAGGTGATGGATCAAATTAAAGGGTATACTAGTAATTTAATTATATCATTGACTTTATTATGTCGTATCAAACGAATGAATGTAATGGCTAATGATAATCCAATCACATTACTACTCACATGAGTTGTACTTATATGCTTATAACTATTTTGTGAGCACCATGCTCACAAGGGTTTCATGGTCATTTAAGAAAAAAAAATTTAAATGGAATGTGAAAAAGTAATACCAAATTTATTACCATTTATTAACCAAAATAACACCCAAATCTGGAATCTTAATTATGAAATTTTACAAAATATACTCACAATTTTAAACTTGAATACTTAACACATATAAACAATACAAATTTGATTGGTACACAAGAATTAAATTTTTATTTTCTATTGTGATTTATATAATTTGGTTTGGTATTGCTTTAAGTCTAGTCAAGACAAATTCAATTGGTATTTTTATTATTCCACCAATTTTGGTAGTAATCATGTTACAATTTCTTAAGCTGTTAGAGTTAATTTTGTGTTTAGAGATAATGAGAGATACCAAAATACATTACAAAACATGAATAGTAAAGATATATAAATAAATTTTATGTGGTGTTATTGAAGAAATATGCAACACCAATGTATATTATTCAGTGGTGTTATTGAACAAGAATGGAACACCAGTGTGTATTAGTAAATGGTGTCACTAAAAATATATCTAAAATGAGATTAATACTAGAATTGTTTATTATTGAAGAAATATATCTAAAATGAAATTAATACTAGTAAAGATATATAAATAAATTTTATGTGGTGTTATTGAAGAAATATGCAACACCAATGTATATTATTCAGTGGTGTTATTGAACAAGAACGGAACACCAGTGTGTATTAATAAATGGTGTCACTAAAAATATATCTAAAATTTTATTTATATTCTTGATCACTGACCACGTCTTTAAACTTCTAAACATTTTCTACTAGATGACATGAGACTGAGAAAATTCATTGGTTCCTGAATGAAAGAATTAAAATTAGAAAAAAAAGTTATACTTTAATTTATTTTAAATGAGATTAATATTAGAATTCATATTTTCGACATTGGTGAGCTGAAGTAATCATTGCATTTAGCTTCATCTCTCCAATCTCAATTAATTGCTAATTACTCTATCATTAATACCCAAAATACCACTATTATTGTTTTTCCACTTAAAGATGTAAGGACAAAAATACCCTTAAATATCAACCATATGATTAAAATATCACTTAAACTCTTAATCTAACGGCTCAGATGATAGTGAGCACCATGCTCACAAGACCTCCTAAGCATACAAGAAAATTGTCTCCATTCTTATATCATTCCATTCCATTATACCAGACGCAACCTTAGGGTTTAGGGTTTAGGGTCGAATGTTCACGAGATAAACTGGTCGAACTATCATTAGGGTTTAGGACCCTTTTATCAATCGAAGATACCCATGAATGGCCATGATAAATTTTTTGCCTAAATGGCATTCAATGCGTTTCAAAATACTATGGCTAAATTTCTTCTTGCCACCTAATGATAGTTCGACCAGTTTATCTCGTGAACATTGAAAATCGGTCAGTTTGTCCCCTGAACTATGCAAAACGGTCAAATAGGAAATATTCGTCTTGAAAATGACAACTCTTGAAATTTAGTAAAGAACAAAGTAGTAATTTAACATATAATAAACTTTTGTATTAACTTTAATAAATAAAATATACAACCATTTTAAAATATTAAATTATGAAAAACAAAAGAAAAATAAGAAATTAATCCTCTCCTCCATCGTCCCCAACCATCACAATAGATCAGTAACATAACATCCCTCGCCCCCTCCTTCAACCTTCACCCTCAACGTCCCCCCACCTTCGACCACCATCTCACCCCTACCTTCGACCTCCTTCGACCTCAATCCCACCCCCCGCACCTTCGACCACCATCTCAGTCTCCGCCCCACCTTCGACCACCATCTAAGCCCCCTCCCTCCTCATTCGACCTCGATCTCAACCTCTCCCCCCACCTTCGACCTCGATCTCAGCCATCCAAGCTTCGACCACCATCTCACCCATCACCTTCGACCACTATCTCAACCCTACCCCACCCTCGACCTCGATCTCAGCCCTTCACCTTTGACCTTGATCTCGGTCCCCCCGCACCCGTCAATTTTCTCGATCTGCTCCTTCAACCCCTTGCTCAATCTCCTCCACCCCCACCGGTGCTCAATATGATTGATCTCCAGCCATGTTGAACGGGATAGGTTGGGGGTGGGGTGGGTGGAGGTTCATTGTTATTTTTCATTTTTTGTTTAATAAATTAATTTTAATTGTACTCCCTCCATCCCTTTTTATAAGAAGGCTTTATTTCATCTGGGCACCTGAACTTCTGATATTATAACAAATAGGCACCTGATGAACTTTTTATAACAAGTAGGCACCTGAGATGAAAATTTGGCACATGAACTTTTGCTTTTCTCTTTTTTCAGATTTTTGCAAATTTTAAAATTCTTAACCCAAGGGCAAGTTAGTCATATTAAAAATATGACATCTTAGAGCGAAAATATACAGAAAAGTTCAGGTGCCAATCCGAACTTTTGCTTTTCTCATACAAATGTTGCAAGTGAAAGCGCAGACAATCTTGCTCGGAATCTCAAAGAAGATACTCAGTAGCCTAAACGTAGAGACTCGGGAGATATCACAACATTAAGCAGATAAGTGCGTGGCCCTGACTGACCGGGAAGCTCGAGAAGAAAAAATCGGCGGAGAACACTTAGAACCTGCAACAATAGCAAGTGAAATAAGTGATGGAACGATGAAACAATGATATTAGAAACCCACAACACATAAAACTAGCGGACTTAGCCTACTAGTTAAATGTACATCTATAGCCTTCATATTATTACTAGCCCACTCTAAAAAATATCCCAACATTCAAGAATTCCAGATTGGAATCAGAAAATCAAGAAGCATTCTCTGGCGAAATCGAAAAATCAAATCCAAAGAGAAGGAAATACGCATTCTCATGGGGTTGTTGAGCATTCTCTGGAGCATCTTTCTTGGTTTGGCAAATAAGAAGGACATTCAAGGAGCTCTTTCTTTCTCTCAATTGAAAAATGTCTGACACTTTCGCCAATTAAAAAATGGGTATTGGGGAAGATGCTTTTCTATTTGAAGAGATGAAGAAGAGATGAAAAATGGGTATTGAAAAATGTCTGACACTTTCACCAAAGAGCACGAATTAGTCTGTATGAGAAGAGATGAAGGAGGGTGAGAAAAAGGCTTTAATTTTCAAGGAATTGGGGTTAAGATTAAATTTTGGATGTTGAGTTAAATGGGTTGGTTAGAGGTTGGGTTAGATTAGTAAGTTTAGTTAGTTTTAGATGTAATCTGACTATTTTGCCCTCCATCTAAATGTTTAAAATCTGAAAAAAGAGAAAAATAAAAGTTCAGGTACCAAATTTTCGTCTCAGGTGCCTACTTGTTATAAAAAGTTCAGCAGGTGCCTATTTGTTATAATATCAGAAGTTCAGGTGCCCAGATGAAAAAAAGCCTTATAAGAACTATTTACTTTTTCACGGTCTCCGAGACACGACTTAAAACGTAAATATTTTTTAATTTTACATGTGTAAAAATTATAAGAACTTGATATTTCAAAAATATATATTGAGAGGAATCTAACAAGATCCAATATAACTATATTATTTCTTATCGGTTACTAAAAATTTACGGTCAAAATTTTCGAAGTTTGACCCAAAAAGTCAAAATGGTTCTAAAATAAAGGGATGGAGGGAGTAATTTTTTGAAAAATGTACTTTGTATATTATAAACGACCCCCAATGCCTATTTCTATGTTAAAATATTTATATTGCCCTTCATTTTAAGTCGAAAATTTTCAAATTGACCAGTTTGGGTAGTTCGGGAGGCAAACTGACTGATTCTCAATGTTCAAGGGGAAAATTGACCGAATAGCCGAAGTTCAAGGGGCCAAAAGAATTTTAGACAAATATTATTTTGCCCTTCCTCTCATCTTGTTCAACCCATTTGAACCTTCAATCACCAAGCACCACTCCATTAACCTTCAATCTACATCAAACAACACTCCACCAACCTTTCTACACTACCACTTACTTCACAACAACCACCAAACATCCTCAATTCAAAACATCATTCCACTAACCTTCAATCAACACCAAATAAAACACCATTCCACCACCTTCAATCACCATTAAACAACACCCGAACTCCATTTCGGGCAATGAAGGGGTTGGGGGTCCCGATTTCGGGCAGTGCATGGAAGGGGTGGGGACCAATTTTGGGGAGGGCATGGGCGGATGTGGGCGGCCCCATTCCGGACAAGCCAAGAGCGGGGTGGGCGGCCCGATTTCAGGCAGAGGCGGGGGTGATGGGCCAATTTTAGGCAGGGGTGGGTGGGTGGTGTTAGTGGTGGTAGTTTTGCCAACCTCCATTTATACTGTATCAAATATATAATAACACAACATTATAATCACCCAATTTTTTGAATAATAATAATAATAATAATAATAATAACAATGACAACAATTTAATTTATTTTGAATAAGAATGTGCAAATTTGGAAGAATTAAAGGAGAAATCTGTAAAATTACAATTCACAACTTCTGATTTAATTAAGAGGACAAAATTAAGTAGCAAATTTTGACTTAATATTTTGTTAAGGATTTCATTCAAGTATGATTTTATTCAGTACTTAATTTTTTTGTTAACAAAAAGACTTAATGAAATAAGTACTTAATTAATTAAGTTTAAGTACTTAATCAGTTTAACAAACAGGCCTAAGTTGGCACAATAACTATTGTTGCAGACGCACAGTTGTGTCCCTTTGTTTACTGTGACTTGTTTTGGCCAACCTGAAAATATTGTTGAAGTAGTAATAATAGGATGCATTCATTATAATATCTTTGATGCACGAAGAAGTAATAGTATGAATGTAATATCACTGATTCATTATATCTTTGAAGGATGACACGGTTCTATGACATGATGTAATATTGTAATGTTATATTTAGATGTTTGTTTAATTTGCTTTCATTATTTTGCATCTCACTTTTCCGTAAGTAGACAATAGCAGTGAGATGAAGCATAACTTATGTGAAATGGCACTTTTGGTCATTTTTATCAACTTCAAACATATTATCCATGGCAAATTGTTGGGATAAATGGCACATTGGGCAAGCAAAATGACTTAAATACCCCTAACTATTTCTTCTTCCTTTTCCCCTCTCCAAATTTTTACCACTCTCAACCACAACACCACCACACCAACCTTCAACCACCATCCATCACCTTTCCCATTATCACCATCTGCCTCACCAACACTCCACATCCTCTTCTTACTATTCTTCTCTTTCCTTATAACACCACCATCATCATCACCAACCACCTCCACCTTTACACCGATCTCCATTCCACCAATCATAACCACAATTACCACCACCTTTCTTCCCAATCACAATACATTACTACCACCAATATCTCCAAATCCACCACCAAAATCACATAGTCCCGCCACCTCACAGACGACCAACATAACCATAACAAAAAACACACCACAAGCTACTATTATAACAAGAAAATCGTGACCCACCCCCTCAACTACAAAAAATTGCCCCTACCTCTACCCTACTGAAAATCGTGATCCATTCCTACTTGCAAACAGGTTGAGGATGACATATTTGACAAGTGATAGACTTTCTATTTTTTACCTGGAACTATGAACTCCTCGGGTTGTTCTAACTAAATTTCATCATCTAACTCTCCATTCAAGAAAGTTGTTTCGACATCCATTTGATATACATCCGAATTGAGTAATGAAGCGATTGATAGGATTCTCCTAATGGATGCTATCCTTGTGACGGGAGAATAAATATCAAGATAGTCCAGTCCTTCTTTTCGTCTATTTCCACAAATAACGAGCCTAAGTTTGTACTTATCTATCATCTCATCCTTTTTCATTTTCCTCTTACAGATCCATTTCCACTTTAGAGGTTTACATCATGGAGAATTGAATCAACTAACTTCACTTTATATCGCATCTTTCCAAAGTAGACCTTTTGCTGAACTTACAACCACGTGGTAAGTTCGAGGTTCACTTGTCAAATTGCTTTTCTTTCAGGTCATTGTGGATAATAGATTGGTTAAATTCAAAGGGTTGGAAATTGAAAAATGAGAAGGTAATATTAATAATGCTATCTATTTATATTTTATATGCATAAAATGTTATTATAAAGATAATTATACCTTACGAGTTGGTAAAGAGTTATGAAAATGTTTATTAGAGCCTTGGATCTAGTAATAACCTCTCATAATAAGGCAATTATAATTGCAATTGATATCAATTTTATTATTTATGAGGTAAAGAGTCCAGAAACAATGGACGTAGATGAAAAAAAAGATGTTAAATTTTCTTTTCTAATATATTATAGTATTTAAGTTTTTATGTAGAATTTAATATTTTCTTATAAATTAAGGATAATGTAATTTTTTAGTTTTCCTTTGTAGTTTTTATATAGAGATGAATATATATGAATAATACACATAGGTGTTGATAAAAATTTAAGTTATTTAATTATCTATGATTTATGAATTATTATTGAATTTTTGTATGTGGTTATTGAGCGTTATATGTATTTATAAAGTACTTTTAGGTAAATATATGCATAAAAACTAAAAAAACAAAAGATATTCACTTGGACGGCGCTTATAGGAGTGTTGTCCAAGGGAGTCACTTGGACATCACTCCTACTAGCACCGTCATGCTCACTTGCATAGCACTCCCGTGAAAAGCCGTTAACTGTATCGTCTAAGAACTTTTATGCAATAGTGATACTATCACCTCAAAATCAAATAAATTCAAAAAAGACATTTAGATAAGATTTTGAACTGAAGCAAGACAACTCCTTTTATAATGAATCATGAAGAGAATTCAGAGTGAAAAACTTTAAGGTCATGTACAAAATTATAAAATCAACTATCTAATATGATGTGAACCACCCTCTCGTAACCAATTAGATGCATTATAAAACCAACTAGCTATGGTAGAATTTTGAAAGTAATATGTATTATTTGGCATATCATATATGTACGTAACTACGTAAATCACATAACTCTATTCTATAATAGAGAGATAATTGCAGCAATATTCCCAGTAAGTAGAGCGGAGTGGAACTTTAATCTCAATAAGTGGCACTCGTTGCAGTATTAGTCTTTAATAGTGTACACATGGTGTTGCAATAGTCCCTATTTGATGTCACCATTAGTTTGAACGGATTTTGACGTTTTTGGTCTGATTTTGGGGTCAAAATGAAAATTTTAAAAAAGTTTAGGACATGTAAAAAAATTTAGGTCAAAACTATCTTTTCTCACCATGTGTACATTATCAAGGACTATTTAGGCACTATATATACATTATCAGGAACTAATACTGCAACAATACCACTTACTAAAACTAAAGTACAACTCTGTCCCACTTATTGGGACCATTGTTGTAATTATCTCCTAAAATAGACAACCAATTAATTAGGATGTCCATTTGTTTTGCATTCAAATTTCAGAATTATTTTTGAGGAATTTTTCCTAATAAAATTATATTTCTGGCTTATAGTACCAATTCTTGCGGGCCATTTGGCACAGATTTTCAACTTGGCATAATTATATTTATTTGGATATATTTCTTGAGTTACATTGCTATTGTTTATCTGAACATTACTGTCATTTCAGTATTATCTATGTATTAGAAATAGGTTTAATTTGTGACACTTAATAATAAGTTTGCACAATGTTTCCATTCAAGAATTGTAGTTTTTTCACTTTTCAAATAGTCTCAAAAGCATTATCTGTTTGGGTTTTGATTCTTACATTCTAAAAATTGATTATTACACTCTATTTTCTCTATTTTATCCTTTAATTTACAGCTTTAAAAATTTACAAAAAGTGATAAAGTGAAGTGTGATTATGAAATTTGGAGTGTAAAAATCAAAGACAATCTGTTTATACGAAAGATTGAACTTTATTATTTCTTTCAAGATGTCCTAAATTAAATTTTTCAAAAAAGTCGATACTATACATATAAAATTACGTTAAGACTAAATTAGAAAATACTCCCTCCGATCCGTCCCTAAAAGATTGTCACATTTTGACTTTTGTTACTCAAACATTATAATATTAGTCATGAATTCTCTTTAAACGATAAAAAATAATATAGTCTTGTGAGACCTTGTCAATCTTTTAGGGACGAAGAGAGTATAAAATAGTCGTACACCCATCCTGGAACCTTTCTTCTTCCTCAATCCTCACACCCATCCACCCTCCTTATTATGTGGGAAATAGTTGACATTTCAGTGTACAATAGTTCCACTTTCCTTGAGAGCTAGAGCGTGGGAGAAAAAAGGGGCTAATTTTTAATTTTTTATTATTTATATAATTAAAATTTAGACACGTGTGTAGGAAACTAGGAATATAGGGTTTATATTAACTCCAAAAATATGTTATATATGAAATTCCTCCTTTGCCATTTATGTTATGTTAGCGCGTAAAACATGTACTCCCTCCGTCCCTAAAAGATTGTCACATTTTGACTTTTGGTAGTCAATAAAACACGATTTATAACATAAATATCTATTATTCTACATGCGAAAAAATTATAAAAAGTTAATATTTCAAAAATATGTATTGAGACGAATCTAACAAGGTCCCACAAGACTATATTATTTATTATCGTTTAATGGGAATTCATGATCAAATTTTGTAATGTTTGACTAACAAAAGTCAAAATGTGACAATCTTTTAGGCACGGAGGGAGTATTTTTCAAGTTGAAATTGAAAAATTAAAAAGTATAATTCCTATTTAAAAATGGGGAATTATAGTCCCTCAATGGAAATGTTTCTCTCTTTTGGAGGATATATATCAGAAATTAAGCCTTAGATATATAATAACGCGAGAAGAAATTGAAAAATGAAAAAGTTTATCCAATTGCTTAGCTTTTATCTATATTTGAAGAAATTAACAAAGTAAAAGACTATTCAAATACACTTTATATATTGTCTAATATATGCTCAAAACTATATTATTGAAATGTTATTATATTATATTTATAACATGGATTATAGATAACATGACAATAAATTCTAGTCGATGACTCACTAGCTTGGTCATATATGAGGCAAGCTTTCAATCATGAGGTCTTGAGTTCAAACCTTATTAAAGATAATTTGTCTCATATTTTACTCTAATTGTCTATTATAAATTTATGTATTTATTATTTGTAATATCATTATATTATACTCCCATTGTTAATTTACAAAAAAAAAATTCTTTCAAAAACAAATTATACCATAAACATTTTTGA
This sequence comes from Echium plantagineum, assembly GCA_003412495.2. Lineage (NCBI taxonomy): Eukaryota > Viridiplantae > Streptophyta > Magnoliopsida > Boraginales > Boraginaceae > Echium > Echium plantagineum. The sequence continues at coordinate 31,323,624 of CM016566.1, read as the reverse complement.
GTACGTATTCATCATATCATTTTACACTTTTTACCAACCACTCACACATGAAAATAAATTTGAAACAATTATTTATTGACTATTGTTAAAGTTAGGTTGTTTTTTGTTATGAATGAGTAATCTTGCGATATTAGGCTTCGATTTGTTATTATTGATATTAAATTTAGGTTGTTAGTGGGAGATTTCTTGTGCATGAGTCATAATCACTCAAATTCAATCGAATCATCCTTTTTCGATTTTAGTAAATTCTTGAAATATATTATTCCCTCTAATGCACAATAATTATCTTTCTCACATGTCGAGGTAAATCTTTGATATTTATCTTTTATTATCATAAAAGTCAAAATGTGTCAATCATTTATGATGTATTTGGATTGGGTTGAATCAAAAGGAGGAGAATTTTTTAAAATTATCCTAGGGAAAGGGAATTAGTGGGAATCGGGAAGAATATGTATTATTGTTGTTTGGGTACCATAATTGTAAACTAGAAGAATCAGGGGCATGAGGGAAAATATAATTAAAATGTGATTCTTCTCCATTATCCTCCGATTTGGAGGGGAGAAAATTTGAAGGGAATCAGTGGTAATGGCCTAATGGGCGTGGATCAGTGATAATAAATTCTCCTACCTAGATATCAATTTAGTTTCCAAACACAAGAAAAGTATTAAATTCTCCTCGATTTCCCTGTTTCTCCCCAATTATCCAAACACACCATTAGGGATGGACTATGAAGGGAGTATTTTTTTTAGTGATGCCCCATGATCTCCAATTTCCTTAATCGTAAGAAAAGCTATAAATAAAAATTAAATCAAAATAACTTTTATATAAATTAATTTAAACATAAACTTAATTAAATACTTTTATATGACATATTCGTAACAATTCTTTTTTTTAAAATTACTTGTTTTAAATTTTTTAGTTAATGATTATTTATTATGATGCTCAATCATCGATGATGTCCAAAATACTAGTATTTTTAATTAACAGACGAAACTTAGAGATATATCATTTATATATTGCTCAATAAGATGTCCGCAACATTATATTACAAAAGATCAATCAGAATCTATAAAAGTTTAAGAACATTAAAATTTGACATTGTTTCCTTTTTGAAAGTTACATACATACATATACATATAGTACTAAAACCAAATTTCATATTACATTACAAGTTCTTTTTTCTTATATTTCTTCTTCATCGAAATTCACCTTACTTGTTTTGAAAAATGGATGAAAAAAAGAATGAAACTAAAAAGTCGTGTGATGAACACGCATTTGACTTATCGCAACTCAAGGCTGCATTACCTGTGAGGTAAGTTAATCCCTCGTGAGGACAGTCTCATAAAAATCGCGAGTTTTATGCCTAAGATTATCTTCAATTCATGTTGAACTTTTCACCCTTTGATGATATACGAGTTATACGCGAATGCAGGAGGCAGGGAGGACTAAAGAGATCGAGGGCTTATGCTAATTTGCTAGATTGTCTTAATGAAGAACAACACCTTGCAAAGAAAGTAAACCAAGAGCAGCAAAAGTGATCAAGCAATGTTTTTAGTTTAGACATTGTAATTTGCATTACTTTAGTAGTTGGCCTTGTTTTTAGTTTCTCTCTGAAACATTCATGTATAGGAGGAGTATATTTTGAGTATTTTCATTCATTAATATAGTTTGTGAGATAAATTGTTTGGCTTCTCTGTAACCAATGTTACTATAAAGTAATATGGTGAGTTGGAAGCAGATTTCATCATCTTTGATAGGAATTACAATACTTGAGAACAATTGTCAGTATCGATTATTAGAAGAAGCTTACAATAACACGAAAAATCCTACAATTACGTGAAAGAGCGTGCAATATAAGAAACAACTGAGGGTGCTGTTTTTTCTATGCTGCCGCGACCTAAAAATTTCCTAGACTGAATGTATGACTCATGAAGTGGTCACCGAGCGACTGCGAATTCTGGCTGATCTTCTCACTGGCGTCGTAAACTCTTCAGCTACGCCATTCTGTATTACAGATAAAAATAGTTAATTATCATCTGGTGATACACATATAAGAACAGATTAACAAAATGTATTTCCAATTACCTCTTTCTTCAAGATCTTGGATTCAGTTGTAAAGCTTCCATAACATGAAGGAGAAGGAGAATCTGCAGTTGAGAATTCTATAACTGGACTGCTGGTGTTGGACATGACCCTCTTCCTTTCCGGGATGGTGTTGCTATATCCAGATTCAATTAACTCGCTACCCTTTTTCTCACATCTTCGCGAGCTCCTTTCAACCTCTCTGACGACAAGCTCCTCTAGTAGTTGGACAGTTGGAGCATTAATTTGGCTAAATGCTTTGGCAGCATGTCCGGAAAAATCAAGCAAAGATGATGCAGCACGAGGTTCGGCTAGCTTCTCTATTTTCTTTTCCTCTAGTTTTGGGGTTACAGGACAATGTTCTTCAGTTAACACAACTTTTTCTATTGGTGTTATCTTGGGCACCAGAGAAGGCTCTTCTGAAGCTTTCTGTCCCTTTGAACGAAATACGAAAAGTAAAGATGCTGAAGTCATCGCCAACAAGGCGCCAATTATACCACCTATTGCAGTAGCCTTGTTCTTGAGTTGCAGTAACCTAATTTCACTTGTTGCAATGGTTTCGACAGTTGCATCCTCTAACATGTCTTTAGATTCTTCCATAACATCTTTATCCAGTGGATCACAATCTTCCATTAGTCCCGTTTGTCCCTTTCGGTCAAGCAGTTCAAGTTCATCGCTGGGATCAGCACTTTCAGCTTTATCAGCCTCAATTTGTTGATCAGAAAGTTGGTGGCATTCATCTTCCAGAGGCTGTATATCTGAATTCCACTCAACTTCTGTTTCGATTTCACCACCAATGATGGCATTGGCACTTCCCGAATTTGCAGCGTGATTAGATAATTTGTGCCCCTCATCTTCAAGAGGCTGAACTTCATTCCGTTCAACGTCTGTCTCCGTTTCACTACCATCAATGAAATTGGCACTTAGCGCATTTGTAACATTTAGTTGATCACAGTGTTTAGGCCATTCATCCTCTATATCCAATACAGCTTCCCATTCAACTGGCGCATCCACAATCAGAAGCTGATCATGATGGCCACTCTCCATCATCCCTTCTTCACTATCTTCAACTAGTTTGACCTCCTCAACATCCTGGTTAACTATACTCATATACATTTCATATTCATCCTTAAGCATGGAAAAAGCATCCATTTTCAATGTATTTTCCTCGGTTCGATTGTACAAATATCTAGTATTAGCAATATCCTCTTCAGAGTCATCCAATGAAAATACAAAGGAAGTTGCAAGAATTAAAATAGACATAACCGCCAGGAATTTCATGATCTTTCTCCAACTCCATCCTTTAACATTCTCAAACTGCTCAGTATCCTCCTCGAACTCGTCCTCAGCTTCCTCATCATTCAACTCTACTTCACCTTCATAGTTCTGTTCCTCAACAACCACGGCTTTCTCATACCGTTCCGCTTCCTCTTCAAATTCCTCCACAGGCGCTTCCTCACCGTTCTCTACTTCAGCTTCAAGTTTCTTCACAACTCCTACAGAAGAAACATTCTCAGAATCAAGAGACTCGCTTCCCTCCTCACTGGGACTTGTCTTATCATCACCAGATGATACTTCTTCATAAAGACCATTCTCGAAATCACTTCCCTCATCACAAAAACCATTGTTTTCTTCTCCTCCCTCATATTCTAACTTGACAAAAAGCCCACACCTCCTATCCGGATTGTACCTCAAATACTTAGGCCTAGGGGAGAGGAAACCTGAAGACGGGTCATAAGCATTCATGGCAGATCTCTCATCATCACTTCTTTCCGAACCAAATCCATTTGATGAGATAATCTCAGGTGAATAATGACCTGAAAGATCAGTTTTTGGGACGACATTGGGGCTTTTGTGCGAATGAGTCTCCAAAAATGGAGGAAGTCCATTCCTCTCACCTAAAATCTTCTTTCTTGGCACTGCAACCTTAGAAGCTGCAGAAATGGTGGGTGACATGAAATGCTTGCTGATTGCTTTCTTTGGGGTTTGCATCTGCTTACCGGAACAATCATTTTCGTTACTTTCTCTTGAACCTAATTTAACAAACACAAAACAACCGAACATTACAAATTTTCAGTACATGATTTATCACTTTTGACAAACATAATCAAGAAACCAATAGTGATATTCCTTCATCCCAAAAAGATTGTCCAAGTTCTGACATTTTTATTGTTGACTATAAATTATAAACTCAAATAATTTATGCTGACGGGAACAATCATTTCCGTTAGTCTTTCTTGAACTTATTTCAACACGTCGAAACATCAACAGTAAATCCTTTTCAATTTCGATTAAAATCTATGTACACGAATTAGTAGTTTTCTGAATACACACTCAAGAACTTCAGTCCTTCGATTAACTGGTGAGTTTATTGGAATATAATCAAGTCATTTTGTAGAGATGAATCTTCATGAGATGAAAATAACTTGGTGAATTTTAGAAGATAATCAAGAAACTAAAGTAATGGGCAACATCTGAATCTAAGATCAAATATTTTCAACACTCTTCACTTAGAAAAATTACTAGAAACTTATGCAGCTATATGATAAATTACAGATGCTAAGAACACAAACCTCTAACAAAACGAATTAAAATAATCTCAAAAAGAGACGACAATACGAGAAAAAACGATTACCGGAATTCGAAAGCTTCTGCCCTGAAGACCCTTTTCTTGGTGAAGCACTCTTGTTTAGATTTTCCATTTTTCTTGAATTATATAAAACAGATGGGTGATTTCTTTACAGAAAAACAGGGGTTTGAGAATTAATTGGTAAATGAAATTTGACAAGTTTGTGATTTCTTGATAAAGAAAAAATAAAAAATTTCTGACTTTTGAGTAATAGTTGCGAAAATAAATGTGAAATTTGTTGCCTATTTTAGGATCAATGTAGTGTTGTGAAAACGGAGGGAGTATTCGACCGTTGGAGCTTCAAGATTTACAACGGACATTTTCAATTAATTGTTCATTTTCAAATTTTGGTCCTTCTAAAAGTCTATAATACCAGTTTTGGCCCTTTATTAAATTGTATTTCATTAATTCACAATTTTTCATGTCTAATAATTTATGGGACTTTCAACATTTACATCCGTCTTCCTTCCTGATTACTTCTATAGACCTCTATTTTCTCTTCTTCTTTTAAAGATTTTGATATTCAATTTTTTTTTCTTTTGTATCCTTTAATTTTAGTAATATGAATAATCGATTACAATCATTAAACATCATTATAATTCGTAAACTCAAGAAAAGAGGCGACTAGCGTCAAACTAGTGAGAAAAAACCATCTCTCTAACCAATTTCCATGCTAGCGAGAGGGCTCGAACCCGAGACCTCCGCTAGAGGTGTCAGATGCTTGCCACTAAGACAAGATGTCTTGAATTGATATTCAAATTTTGAAATTATGATGATTAGCATTGTCAATTAATTCAGCAATTAATTAGTCCATGTAATATATGGATAGTGTTGGATATTCTGATATTCATTCAACAATTATTCTCAAATGAATCAACAACAAATTACATTTAAATGCTTTCCATATACCTAAAACATCAATAATGAATTCTCATATAATATGCAAACGTAATACTAGTTATAACATAAATTAGAAATTTAGAATTTGCGGTACTACTTTAAAAAAATAATTTTTCTACAATGTGGTTTTAGGGTACATGTTAAGATGCTAATAAAGCAAAGTATTTTATTGAAAATATAATTTTGAAACTTGATATGGGAAGATTTTCTAAATACATTTCCTTTTAAAAAAATTATTAATACAAATGTTTCCAATACATTTATCAATTAATTCAACAATTAATTAGTCCATGTAATATATGGATAGTGTTGGATATTATGATATTCGTTCAACAATTATTCTCAAATCAATCATCAACAAATTACATTTAAATGCTTTCCATATACCTAAAACATAAATATTGAATTCTCATATAATATGCAAACGTAATACTAGTTACAACATAAATTAGAAATTTAGAATTTGTGGTACTATTTTAAAAAAATAATTTTTCTACAATGTGCTCTTAGGATATATGTTAAGATGCTAATAAAGGAAAGTATTTCATTGAAAATTTAAATTTGAAACTTGATATGGGAAGATTTTCTAAATACATTTCCTTTTAAAAAAAAATATTAATACAAATGTTTTCAATACATTTATCGATTATTCAATCAATAACACAACTTCGTAGATTCAAGGAAAAGGAAAGTGTTCACCACTTTCGAGGGAACTCATTGTTAAATGAAACATAATACTGTAAAATATTATCACATTATGTAGAATGAAGAATATAATATACATACCTCCAGTCATTTAGACGCAGATATTATGAGTTGAAATAGATCAGAAACTTTAGTTGATCCCGAGAGCTTGCCTCAAGTATGAGGATGATTTCTTTTCTTTGCAATAAACTTTAATTCATGTGTTACTTAATGCCAGAATATATTATATCTTAATTCAAAAGCCGGGAAGACATCAATTCATAGAAAAAAATTACTTAATGCCCCTCTGTTTGGAGTAAATAAACATAAATCAACTCAAATTAAAGTTATTTGATTTATATACAATATGCGAAAGACATTATTATAATGACAACATAAATAACTTGCATTCATCATTACAATATAAATTCAATATGTATATGGTACTAGTAACCTCAATAATATTCATATAATGTATAAACATAATGCATTTTAACATGATGGATAGACTTGAGAAAGCTCCAGTATGGCATCTTCGATTTCTCGATAAAGAGAAATATGACCAAGACAAATGCGGAAAAATAAATATAATATAAAGACTTTAATAACATGCTATAGTAACGTTAATGATATTAATACCTCAATCATCATGATATTAACTATTACTTATTACATACACTTAATTGTAATAAAATAATCAATTATATTTCTTATGACAATTATTTGATATTAAATATATAATAATATGCAATAATGAGTCGTATGAAGAACATGAACAGTTGCAATAATTTATCATCATATTATTGTTGTGTATTTCAATGTGTTCCAGTAGCTCCGTAAATCTTGTTGTAGTAAATAGTTTATTCCTCAACGTAGAGTTAATCGAATAGCTTAGTGAAAAAGACTCTTGCTAGTGACCAGAAGGTCCTAGGTTCGAAACTCACCTCATCGCTAATTTACAAAAAAAAAAAAAAAATTATTCCTCAATGTAAGGTAAAGATGACAATGGGCAGAAAAAAGCATTAATAATTGCACCATATAAAAGTATATATAATCTTAAACGCTTTTGAATTATATAAAGGACGAATGGCGCATGTGCAACACGTGTTTCGTCTATAGTTTTTTCGCGCGTGGCAATGGTGTCTCTATCTCAGACATAATCCAACGGTTAAAATTGATCATCTCAAGTATAATCCAACGCTCGAAATTTTATTTCTATGATGCAACATTCTCCAAATGTTTTATTTCCATCTTTCCATTATCGATTAAAATAAACAGTCCTGATTCTTCTTCTCAATCCATCTCTTTCGTTAATTTGTTGCAACCCTACTCAAGAACACCACCTATTAGTTTTTTAAGGTGCGCATTTCTCCTTTGTGTTGACGATGCTTACTTTGCTTAATTTATCTTCTGTTTTTCAAATTTACGAATTTTCCAATTTTCGCATGCACCTCTTCTTAGCTTTATGAAGACCGTCTTTTGCTTTTCAATTTACTGACAGTTAAGGTTCTTGATTTCATCATTCCGAATTCTTTGTCCATGTAGATTTTAAGTTACATGTTAGTTTGATAATTAGGTATTTTAGGTAATTATATCAATTCATCCTTCAACTGATAGGTTGGTATGTTTGGCTAATATTTAGATATGTTTAGCCAATTGATTTATTAGTAGTTGTTTGGTAAGAAAATTAACTACTCTTCAATTTAGGTTGTAGTTATTGTATGAGTCTGCTTTCAAGGTTGAATTTAGTTATGTTAGTTGGATAATTAGGCGTCTTACTTAATTATATCATTCTATTACTACGATTCATCCTTCAGTTGTTGTATCCTAAGAAGATTAACTACTCTTCAATTTAGGTCCCGAATTTATTCCAATTAGCTGTGTTGTTGCTTTATATTTCAGATATAATAACTATTAAGAGGTTGATCAAGTTACATCTGGCATCATATGAATACCTAATTCTTCTTCCGTAAACATCTCTTTGATTAATTTGTTGTTGCTCTAATCAAGAACACCGCCTATTAGTTTTTTAAGGTGCATCTTTCTCCTTTGTGTTGGCGATACTTTGCTTAATTTATATGTTGTTTTACCGAAGGTATGATTTTTCCAATTTTTCCATCCTCCTCATCATAGCTTTCTGAAGAAGGTCTTTTCCTTGGCAATTTACTCACAGTTAAGGTTCTTCATTTCATCATTCGACCTTCTTTGTCCATGTAGATTTTGAAATTCCATTAGGTTATGTTAGTTTGATAATTAGGCATTTTAGGTAATTATATCAATTCATCCTTCAGCTCATAGTTAATATATGAGTCTGGTATTCCAAGGTTGCATTAAGTTATGTTAGTTTCATAATTAGGTGTTTTACTTAATTATATTATCTTATTATTCCAATTCATCCTTCACCAACTGTATCCTAAGAAGATTAACTACTCTTCCATTTAGATTGTCTATTTATTCCAATTGGCTATGTCGTCTCTTTATATTTCAGATATAATAATTATTAAGAGGTTCATGAAATTACATTCTAGCATCATATCAAAAAGAATGTGATATTTGAACATGGATACAAAGACTATCACTGTCTACAAACAGTTGGTTATAGAATATTTGAAGGTACTTGCTTATTACTTATTAATCTGTTTTTACTTTTGCAACTAACTGTAAATTCACTCACACAGTTATGGTACGCTCTCAAGATATGTTGTATGTATATTGATGTTCCTGAGTATTCATCGTTATATATGAACTTTAGGTTTTATTTATCTCTTAGAAAAATAATATAGGTTAGTTCATATGCTATTGCAGAAAACAAGGATATGCATAATAAGCGTCGTGGGAATTATTACACGGCGCATAAAGAAGAAATAAATAAAAGGAGGAGAGAGTTTATATGTTGGTATTTGTACATAAAAAAATTTCACTTCAGTTCTTTATGTATGAGATTTCTATGAGTTCTAATTTATATCTTCATCTCATACTTATTGTGTTAGAGACAAAGAAACTGTCTAAAGCAGCCCATATTGCAAGTAATAATACAAGTGGAAGTGCAAGTAGTCAGGTAAATCACAATTATGAATTACATTCCCAATTTACTTATATCCCCTACTTTAAATATCATTCATTTATATGTCCCTCCTTATATATTATCATTTTTGTCTTCAAATATATGGTCAACTGCACATAAAGGTTCACCCAAACAAAGACGAAAGGCATAGTCACAAGGTAAAGTTCATACGGAAGCACATAGTCACAAGGAATGGCATAGCTAAAATCTTAGTCTCGAACAATGGTCCACAGTTTAAAGGTAAGACACTAAGGGACTTTTGTGAAAAGTACGGAATAGAACAACGCTTTGCCCCAGTGTACTACCCTCAAGCAAATGGGCAAGTCGAGATGATGAATAGAGTTATATTCAATGGGATAAAGAAGAATGTCATCCAAAGCGAGGCTGCCCAGGGTTCATGGATAGAGGAGTTACCAGTAGTGCTTTGGTCAATGCGTACCACACCATCCAAAGCTACGGGGGAGACACCGTAAAGTTTAGTGTTTGGAGTGGAGGCATTGTTACCAGCAGAGATGGGACTCCCGATATTTAGACAGTGCGGCTTCAACGAGAGGATGAACGAGACTAGGTTGAGACAACAAATGGATTTCCTGGATGAATTCAGAGACGAGGCCTTGTACAAAACATAACAATACAAGAACCTCATGCCCCGGGCTTACAACAGACGCGTCCGCAACCGTCAGTTCAGAGTGGGAGACCTTGTCCTCAGACTTTACTCAGCAGTCAACCCAAGAGACATCAACAAACTAAGTCCTAACTAGGAAGGTCCATACAGGGTCGCGGCTATACTAGGACCAAGAACTTACAAACTGGAGGAAATGAATGGTGAACCAATACCGAGGACGTGGCAGTTACTAAGTTGACAAAATACTATCTTCAAATGATCCACTTTCGGACTCATTCTAGTAAGTCCGCGAAACCATGTGTTAAACAATCAAGGTTATATCAATTTTTCTCCGTGCTTTGTTAAACAGGTCGTCATGTTTCGCGGACAATAAACCTCCAACATGTGACTTATATCAATAAGTCACTAGAGGTCTCGGACAATAAACCTCCAACATGTGACTTATATTAACAAGTCACTAGAGGTCTCGATCACCAACAAACCTCCAACATGTGACTTACATCAACAAGTCACTAAAGGTCTCGATCACCAACAAACCTCCAACATGTGACTTACATCAACAAGTCAGTAGAGGTCTCGATCACCAACAAACCTCCAACATGTGACTTTTATCAATAAGTCACTAGAGGCCTCAGACAAATGTCCAACATGTGACTTATATCAATAAGTCACTAGAGGTCTCGGACAGACCTCCAACATGTGACTTATATCAATAAATCACTAAAGCTCTTGGACAAAACCTCCAACATGTGACCTATGTCAAACAAGTCACTAGAGGTCTCGACCACCTCAAAAGGACGTCAAAGGAAGTCTCGACTAATCACAACCTAGTATGGACTAATCAATATAGATGCCTTTCGTTCATACTTAGCCAATATACTTGTTCATTGCAAAACATATCATCAGGGTTATTCAACTATATTTTGCAAAAGGGCAGGAAGTATATATGCAACAGTAATTCAAGACATGAATTTCATATTGGAAACAAAAAACACATATTCATAAAAGCAATAATTACAAAGTATTTAAGCATTGTCCTCAGAAGGGGAAGTACAGGGGGATCAATAGGAACGGGGAGAGCCTTCAGTTTCCTAAACTCCTCTATGAGCTCAGACAGACCCGGACACTTCTCAGAGTTCACCGAGGCAAACTCGGAGAGAATACAAGTTTGAGCCTTATGAATGTGATGACGAAGGGCGGGGCTCTTCATGAAAGCTTGGACTTGGTCCTGGACAGTAGTTAGGATGGAGTTCTTCAAGTCCATGGCTAACTTGGCTAGCGAGCCTGCCCTATTCTTTCAAGTTTGGCTATCTTTCTCCATGGCAGCAGCCTAAGCCTCGGCCGCAGCAATCTTGTCATTTTTATCCTTCACAAGCAAGGTAGTTTTGTTCTTCTGTTGGGCCAGCTTGGACTGAAGATGGACAGTTTGCTTCTTTTCAGCATGAAGTTTCATCCCCATCTCATGAGATGCGTCATTCCAAGACTGAGCAACGGTCTCCTTGGATTCAACTTGAGCCTCGGCTTTCTTCAGCTTTTCCTCCAGATCTTCACACACGAGTTTCAGTTGACGAGCTCTCCTCCCCAGGACGAAGACCCCATTCATGGTCTGGAAAATGATCAAACTTAGCATGTAAACAGGCACCGGGAAAAGTGGGTTAGAGGAATAAAGACAAACCTTCAAATGGTGGTGTAAGACCTCGGCAGTGAGATCAGTTACATCATCGATCTCTTCATACTACTCACACTCCCCTTTCAGCATTAAAGGTTTGAGAGCCTTCAGACTATCGCGAGGGTGTCCCCACTTCGAGTCCTTTTCCACTACTAAAGCAGCCCCCGGGAGGATGTAGGGCGTGGGCATGTACTTAAGATTGTACTTCACTTCCACCATTTTGCCCTCGGGATCAAAGAGGGAGTCTCGGATCCCACCTTTACTGTTCGAACAGTAGTACTCCCATCTCCCCCGTTTATGGGACCTTCTTTGCTAGAGGAAGCAAGCTCGGCTCCTTTGAATTTTTTGGCTTGCGAGCCCCCATTGTTAGCAGTTGCCTTCTTTCTCTTAGGAGTTGTCTTTGCAGGGGCCGGGGCAGAAACCTACTTTCCTTTATCGGTCGCAGGGTTGGCCGTGAGTGTAGATGCAGGGGGAGTAGAAGAAGGAGGTACCGTTTGTAGTGGCACAGGAGAGGGCGCGCCAGGTATGGCGGCAGGATCCTGGACAGGCAAAGATAAGGAAGGTAACTTCTCCCCAAACATGGCCTCGAAATCAACGCTCAAATGAGAAGGGGTCTCGAGGGAGGCATCAATGACATTATCTGCAAAGGAATCATAAGAGGTTAAGAGTCGGGAAAAGTCACCTAAAAAAATGCGAGGAACGTAAGAACAAAACGAAGGCTATACCCCAAGTGACGGTCCAAGTAAAACGTTTATTTACAATCCCGGCCAGCATTAAACAACCCTCGTCACAAAAAGCGTTCCAAGGTAATGGGCTCTTAAAAGCTTTGCGGAGGACCTCCAGGTTATGCCTATCGTCATCCGTGCTCTTATACTTCTTCAACCAATGATTCAGTCTCCGGGGTTTCCGCTCCCTAGGGACACCCACGCCGAAATTTCCCTTCACCAAACACCAGACATAGTGGTAGAAATATTCCCTAAACTTACTAGGGCATGGGGTGCTGAGGATGGTACACCCCCGGTTGGCCGAGAAGTAATATTGGCCTTTATGGGTGGCCGAGTACATAAGACGGAAGAGACCTACCGAGGGAACTACCGTGATTTGCCCGGGTACTGAAGGAAGAACCCTAAGTAACTTTTGTACGAAAGGGGTTAAGGGGAGCCTAAAGCCTACGTTCAGGGAGAGAATATACAAAGGAGTAAAACCCTCTTCGTGTTTAATTAGGGTCTTATCCTCAGTGGGTAATCGTAATATAAAAGAAGGGGGATCTCATAATATGACATAATGTGCGATAGATTTACATGAGGGTCTATGGGAAGCGAGTCCGATATGAAGGAGGGTACCTTACCATCGGTAAACAGTAAGTTGAGGAGGTCGTCCCCAGTGACCTCATCATCCTCCTCTCTAGCCTCAGAAGCCACGGCCTCTCAGGTCCCAGATGTGTTGGCAGAATACACAGCTGGGGAACCATTCGTCACCCTTGGGGGTTTAGCTATGTGGACAAGGGGGATAAGAGATGAGGAGGATTTTTAAGCATGTCATGAAACTCCTGGTCTATGTCATCAGACTCAACCACTTCAGGAGGATGTATCTCTACCAAGGAATCATCAGAGGTTGCAGGGGCAGTTTCTTCTCGGCCAATGAGGTCATTTACAGGAAGAACGGAGTCCCTCAAAGGAGATAAGGCATTGTTTTCGACTTGGTCCATTGGAGGAGGCAGGTTGATCTGTACATCAGGAAAAGGGTCAGATTGAGGAGATATTATCAGACCCGGAGCTATGGTTGTCGAAACTCCCATAGCTACAAGCCATTTAAAATGTTTTATCTGCTTAGTCTCGTACATGAACGAGTCATCATGAAGACATGGGTCGTCGGGGAAAACGGGAAGAGGCTCGGAAATAGAAGGAAAAGTAAAGAGATCTACCTCGTTCATCATAGCCTCGTTAGATTGGTAAGCGGATGAGTTGGATCCGTCCATAGAGATTTCTACATAAATTCAAAACTGAAGGTTAGAATTTAACTCGTGGGACGAGGAAACTTAGGAACATATAGAGCGCGGATTAGAGGCGCATGTATTCCAAAAACAAGGAAATTAGCCGAGAAAGCCCACACAAAAGATCAAATGCAAGAATTTGAAAGGGTTTTCGAGAGGAAAAATTGAAAGAAGTTTAAAGGTCATGGGGCGGTTCATATTCATCTTCAACCCCAAATTCCCAGAAAGTCCAGAAATAGCAATTCAAATACACACATGATGAACTAGTGAGGGAAATGCCTAAACAAACCCCACCAAGGAATCGCCCTACCATGTAATCGGAAAAGAGGGAAGTTTTCGGTGAAAAAATGAGAAAGACGGTGAAAAGTTCTTGAACTTGCAAAAAAACACGAAAGTTTGTAAGGGTGATCTTGAACTTGCAATGAAAAGTGAAGAATTGTAGAAGAAGATGAGAAAGATGCAGAGGTTTCTTGAGTTCAGAAATGTTAACAATGTGAAAGTACAAAATGAAGCAACTAATCACCTTTTGTAGATCTCAAGTGCAACTTTTCAACTTCTGAATTAATCCTATATGGACACGTAGAACGTTGGCGCAAATCCCAATAGGAATTGTCGAACTGACGAAGAAGACCTGAGTTTATCTCCTCGTCTTCATCCATCACCCATGGTCTCTGTTAAGATGGCTTTAGAACGATCAGATAAAAGGGGCAATGATGTAACCCTAAATAAAAGTGTCACCTGGGCCTCATCCGTATGACATGAGGCTCGGCCCAGGAGCTCACTTCGGATGATCCGTGAAGAGAGCTAGACCAGAGGTTGCGGTCCACGAGACCGATTCAGCCCAGAACTAGCCAGTCCCTTTGGTAAAAGGCCTCTCCAGATCGGGCCCATCCGTACACACAGGCACGACCGATTGAGGACACGTGTCTCCCATCCAACCATTCGGTTATGACCTTTCTCTCTCTTATGCCTATAAAAAGAGTACAAGGTCATTCAAGAAAGGGTACGTTTTACTTACGCTTTAAATCCTGTTGTACTTAGACACTCTCCGAATCACTTACTAACTTAAACATCGAAGTGTCTGTGGCCGGAAACGGTCACGCTTTCAGGTGTAGCCGTAACCCCAGGAAGGATCTCTGGCTCCCAAGGCGTGTCCTTCAGTTAAGCGAACCATATCAACCAGAAGGTTTAAGGCTTCTCTTGATTCAGCAGCATTGATTGGACGAGCACCCATCCTCAGCCCAATACAAGGGACTCGGATACCAAGCAGTCCATCAGTTCCTACTCCAGACCTAAGAAATGAAAGCATCAGTAATAAAATAAGCATTGTTTTGGGCATCTTTGAGGGAAAACATTGTTCTGGTGATTGCTCCAAAAGCCCTTTCCAAGTCAACTTGAATCACTTCTTTGTTCTTATAGATGGCATTCCCAAGAGGGAGTGTTGTTGTTAGAAATTCCAATGCATATTTTAGTGACCCTTTTATTGCAAACCTTGGTACCAGGGGAGGTGTTGAACAGATGTCTTGTGTTGAAGTTGGACCGAATCTCATGCTATGTTAAGGATGGGATTTTGTCTAATGTCGGATTAGAGATGGTAGACTTATTAGAAGTTGTGTATCTTTTATGATATTCATGGTCCCAAGAGTGGTAAAAATCATTTGCTTGTTTGATGAATTGATCGGGGTTAGGTCCGTTTTTATTGAAAATTGGGTCATTTCTTGAAAGCCAGATAACCCAAAGAGTTTTGCAAGCCTTAAAGAGAAAGTTTAAATCATTATACTTGTTTAGCAAGTGAATGACGAAATCAAAGATATTAATAAAGTCCATGTTAGGTTGAACGGGTAGTAACTCCAGTGAAATGAGGCAAATGGGCATTGTAAGAAGACCTCTTCCATAAGGCTGGAATAGAGAGAGCAACTAGTTTCGATGGGGTTATTTGTCTTGGTAGAGATAAGTTCTTAAGTGGGGAGTCTATTTAGTAGAAATTTTCACCGGAAGATTTAGATTTTGTGAGGAAGAGGGAGGGACCATAAAGCAGTCCAGGTTTTACTAGAAGCTTTCAGATGGTTAGTTGGTTTTTTTGGGCTTGATGGATATTGGTAATTAATGAGGTGGTAGATGTTTTTAGTTTTGAATTACTCGTTCCAGGTCCAAGAGTCATCCGAATTGTTAGAAATTATTTCTATGATTCTATTTATAATGTTGTTGGGGGAAATTGATTTAAGCATGTTCATTATCGAGTGGCCTTTTTCTAAGAAAAGGTCACTCACCATTTCTGGAGTGGGGGACTGACTAGTAGTTTTGTATTGGAGTAAGTTCGTGTTATGAGGGAGATTAGTGATCCAAGTTTCAATCCAAATGTTGATGTTTTGACATTACCAACAGTCTACCTCTTACTTTTATTAATTTGTTCGAGCCCCGCATGAAGACCACGCCAAGCCCATGAAGGGTTGGATTGAGTGATCATATCAAGAGCAGCCGTCTATGGAGTAGAAGAAGGGTAGTGTAACGACCCGCCTCAGGTGGGCCCCTCTGAGTTTAGGCCCGTTATCAAATTCGTGACAGATATATCACTCGATGGAAGACTCGATAAGAAAGCTCGTTTAACGCAATAAAATCATATAGAGATAAAATTAATTAAAAGAGTAAAATGATGTAAATTTGTTTTTACGAGAAATATTGAAAAGTATGTCCATCGGGGTATCAATCTAAGACTCCACAACAACCCAATAATGCAAAATCCAAGACTAATCCAACCACTCCAATACATCAAACAATACTACCCAACAAGGGTAAATCACATAAAACATAATATAATCGAAGTAAACATATAAGTCACGACTGAAGGAGATCCTAATGCCACGGCGCCACTCACCAAGTGTGATCTACTCGCAGCCGAACCTGGCCTGATAAGAATAAATCCCCGAATGGTCAACTCGACAGCTGGTGAATTCTACTCACGGGTGGCTACCAACCCATACACGTGATGTGAAAGCGGTAAGAGTACATAACACTTCAAAAAGGGAAAATTGAGTATAATAACATAAAGGAAATCCAATGTTCAACAGCAACCAACAAGCCTAATCAAGACAACATTATATAATCCAAAATCCTCGTGTAACAGCACATGCATATACTATATGCACCAGATCTGGCACCTACTCTATCATGGCAATATCCCGCCATCACCCGCATCACCTCATTGACCGGCACCTAATCTATCATGGAAATATCCCGCCATCACGCGCATCACCTTAGTGATCGACACCTAATCTAACATGGCAATATCCCGCCATCACCCGCATCACCTCAGTGCCCGGTACCTAATCTAACGTGGAAATATCCCGCCATCACCCGCATCACCTTAGTGACCGGCACGACGGCACCTAATGTAATCCCACATTGTCGGATCATGACAAGAGACTATCCTGATACATGCAACTAACCCATATATAACTCTACAACCCTTAGGTCCACATCTAATATCATGTCCATATTCTCTTAGCATTAACAATCATAATATATTACAAATTCCACACATAGCACATGCAATCACACAAGCATATGTGTAGGAAAATAGGCAAACGTGAATAAAACTTGTAACGACCCGCCCCAAGTGGGCCCGCCCTGAGGTTAGGCTCGATAACAAATCCGAATCAGAGTCACCAGTCGATGGAGGACCCGAAAACAATAATATTAGAAGAATAAATCAAAATAAAATAAAGTAAAAATGACGGTAATTAAAGTGACATAAAACCGGTTTTACTTAAAACTGGAAACCTGTCCATCAGGGTGTCCAAACCAAGACCCGTTGAAATCTCCAACCATATAACTCACGTCACATATATATATATATATAGTACCTCAGTTGTTATTATCGGTCCGGTTGCTTTTGTGTCTCGGTCCAAAATAAAGACTCAGGACTGAACCCATATTTAATTTGATGGCTATCCGACCGATTATTTTCGGACCGGTTCTCGGGTGATCTTCCGGTTATCCGGCCAATACTCATGCACACCCATAGGTTCGAATACGGGGAGGCTCTCTAGTCTCTACCTCCTAGCTCCTATTGGTGCCTCCTTTCTTTCAAACTGTGATTACAACTACGTATGATATCCTTAGTGCGGAGTGTACAATATGATGATAAAAGTCACAAATGAAAATAAGGTAGATAATCAATTCCGAAATTAGTAATAGTGCACATAATATATGCAAAGCTTTTAAGTCCTCTATAGAATTTACACTAGATTTAGCTCTATTATCCTATTATTAAAATATGCAAAAGTCCTCTTGGGACAAAGAAAAAGCAAACCATAGAGAACTTATGTTGGTCAAATTCTTTTCTAAATAAGCACTAGGCCATTACTATCAAACAAGAACCAAGTCTACTAGACTATTTCTAAAGATGGAACACTTAGGTTGAGGACCAAATATATAGAAACTTTAGTATTCTTGCTCTTCCTGAACATTCGAACAAGCACGCTGCATTCTAACACCTGTAAAGCTACTTCTCGACGCCATGATCTCATTAAGCGAGAGCCTCTTCGATCTCCTTTCCTCCGGTCTCTGTCTTGGAGCACTCTGAGACCTGAGCTTGGCACGAAATGATTGAGTGTTTGACATGTAACTAGGATGGTTGGAGTATGGCCTAAAGAAGCTGTCTCCACATACACTTCTGGTAGGTGTTGCGATGACACTTGGTCGGCTTGAAGTTGAGAATCGAGGAGTGCTATTTGTGCTAGCACATTTGCATTCTTCAGCTAGGAACCCCCAATCGTAATCTTGAATATGATGCTTCTCGGGGATTGATATCCGAGCTGGGGTTGGGCATGGTAAGGGAGAAGAAGCAACTTGGTAGTATTTCTGCTCATCACCATATTCCGAATAGCATGTGCTGATTCTCCTCGATCTTGATCTTGTCTTGTATGTGTCAATTTCCACAATTTTTGGGCTCTCATCGAATGCATTATATGAAGGCGGATCATACGATGAAGAGAGTCTTTTGCTGTGGAATTCACTCTTACATTCATCAAATCTTTCCTGCAGACAACACCCAACAAAGTATCACCATTAGTAGTCGAGTCATAAAAATTGGACAATTAGTCATTGAATGATTTATCAGTTCTTACAATAGACTTTCTAGAATTTTTTTCTGGTTGGAATCTGTAGTCTCTTGTAACTGAATGGCGAGCTCTATGGGATCTAGCAGCAACCTGAGCTCTAACAAGAGCTTGCATGCTTTGCAAAGTTGCAGCCGCTCGTTTTCTTACAAGGTAGCCTCTCACAACAGCTTGCAATTTCACTAGGCCTTTAAGTGCTCTAAGGGCTTTCCTAGCCTGCCAAAAACACACTGGAAATTGAGTGCACTTCAGGAAATTATAAAAATCACCTCTCCATTGTTGGGTAAATATGTACTACGACTTGATACTCGATATTTAGCAGCGTATAAGTTATGCACTAGATTCTTGTTAAAGTCCAGACTTAAAAAAAAAAAAAATTATTGACGGACCAACGTAAGTAGTATTTGCTCATAAGATGACACCCCTCGATGAAGTGTCCGTGTGACGGTGTCCATTGCTCGCGTGAATCAATACCCGCCTAAATTCAACTAGATACCCCCTTCCTAACCTCTATAACTCAAGCCTAACAAGGTATTAGAAACCACCCATCTACTAAACAATATGAAGTCATCTAAGGTAAGATCATCCAGAACTAAAAGTTGACTTAGTCAAGGGACTAAACTTCTCAATACTATATATTTAAGTAGATAAATTGGATCAAAAGCATAATAATTAGAATCCTTAATTAAAATATATATATCTTTGTGCTTCAACGGATACTACCTCCACAATTCGAGGCGAATTAAATATTTATTTTAAAAAATTAAACTTAATTTAAAAAAATGAAGAATATTAAATATGGAAAGTGATGGACAAAGTCAAAACTCAAAAGTGATGTAACATACTAAGCATTCACCATAATAGAAAGTATACAAACCTAAAAGAGGAGCACATGGTCTCCATTGGAAACAACACTTGGACTTGGAAACTTCAACATTAAGCCATTCCAAATTCAAATTTCAAAGTTGTAGAATGTTTTTGGAATTAGACTTGGTCACTCTTCAAGCAACCCAAATTTATTCAAAATTTAGCTTTTTCATCAATTCATTATTACCTATGCCTTTGTTTCAAGTTTCAACATAGAATATCTAAATTTGTTAAGATTCATATTTATAAAAAAAAAAATTGCAATAAAACAACATAAGAAAATACCATGAATGTCAAATCACTCATCAAAGTATGACATATGACTCAACTTCCACGTACGAGGTATTAGGTTAAAGTATCGGTTAAAGTATGTTAGATATAATTGTGTACCATATTTCATTCTAACTCACAAAAAAAAAAGTAATTTGATAATCATTATAATAGCTATAAAGAAAGAAGAAATATAAGCTAGAATGATAATTAAACAAAAAATATAAAATTAAAAATGGATTTTAAATAAAATAAATATAACATACCAAGAAGCCTCTGAAAACAGCTTGAATCTTAGTAGCAGCCAGCATCTCCCTCCCACCACTGAACATAACACCTCTTCCATTACTAGTGAGCCTAACCACCGCCACGGCCGCCTGAGCCGCCGCAACAGCCGCATCGGCTGCCGCAGCGGTGGCAGCTGCCACCGCAATTGCATGCTTACTCTGTTCATACTCTGTTTCACTAATGTAAGATCTTAACCAACCACTCTCTGCGGCCGCCGGAGCCTGACCACCGGCGTCCTCTGTACCATTCTTGGCAAAACCCCATCTTTTATTTTCCCTTTTCTCTATATAGTTGGAATTCTTTTTCTCCATATTTTCTTTGTCTTTCTTCATACCCAACAACCCTCTAAACCATCTTGTAGCTTTTCCCATTCCCTTTCTTTATCCTCTGAATATGGAAATCTCTTGAAGAAAAACAATAAATAGAGACAGGGAGAGGGAGAGGGGAGGGGGAGGGGGAGGGGGAGGGAGGGAGGGTACAGCTTGAAGTAGTACTTAGAATCTTTGCAGGTTGTAAATATAGAAGATATGAGAACAGGAGGAGGAAAGGTTGATGACCATAATGGATCTAGTGTTTCAAAGTGTCTCTTCGAAAAATCGATGTAATTTTAAATTATGTGTTCAAAATAATTAAATATATTTAAAGTTAAATGATAATTTTTATATTAATTTTTCTTTATATATACACAACTTTTTTTAAAAAGGAGTAAATGTTAAACTGATCGAATGTGAATGTGAACATGTCCGTCCTTGATCGTAATAATATTTGATCCGAACTTTTACTAAGATGTTACGATTTAACTTTTGATATTATTTAAAGTACTTACTCAAATTGTTATATTAATTATAAAGTTTGTACTTATTCATTATTTGTACTACTTCTAACATCTATAAAATAGAAATAATGAGAACATGTTCATAAACGAAGCAAATGTTTATTTATAGTTAAGAGCCTCGTTTATCTGATTCGATTTTTTATTAAAATGTTTAAATTTAGTTCTTTAATTTTATACTTTATTTGAAAGAGTCACTTAAACTATTACATTACATTATATCTCTCTTCATCCTAGTTTATTTGTTCTATTTAATTATTCACGATTATTAAGATACAATTTCAAAAATAAATAATTTTAATTTTATATACGAAAAAATAATAAGAATTTGATATATAAAAAAACACATACGTTGAAACAAATCTAATACAATTTCACATCACTATATTGTTTTTTATTAACTATTAAAATTCCATAATCAAAATTTAACTTCTAAAATAAAAAATGACCAAATATATGAAATAAAATGAATAATAATTTTTGTATTTATAATATAAATCGCCAATCTATAAAAGTTAAAAAATATGGGAAAAGATATAAGAATGGGGCCAAAGCCATAAAATAATGAAGAGATAAAGATTAGATTCTTTTTTTTATTAAATTTTCTTTTTTCTATCCCATAAAGGGATCTAAAAAATGTTCGGTTCTGACTTCTGACAACACCTCGTGAAGAAGTGTGGTGCAAGACAAAAAAGTGTTACAGAATAAAAAAACAGAATTTAAGAAAACAATGATAGTTTTGAGTTTGAATATAGGATTTGAAACCTCCAATCCGAACAGACATTAGATTCAGACACAATCAGTGCAAAGGTTTGAACGAAAGAGAGCAATGGTCACCAGTTGGAAGATATACGAGACCTTCAGATTCAGACACAATCATGGTCATTGGCTATTAGTACTCGCTCCCTCTCTAAATGATTGATACATTTTTATTTTATATGGTCAAATTTTAAAAAATTTGATCAATAATTTTCATTAAATAATACTCCCTCCGTTCTCTTTTACTTGTTGTTCTAGCTATTTGTACATAGATTAAGAAAAAGTAAAAGAGAGTCAAAAAGTACATTGGAAATATAAAATTACAATCAATTGACACTATATAATTGGTTGATTGATAAACTCAATGTAAAAAGTAATTAAAAGGTACATTGAAAATATAAATTTGTAATTAATTATGCTAGAATGACAAGTATTTAGAAACAAAAATTTGAGGCTAGAACGGCAAGTAAAGAGAACAGAGGGAGTAGGAAATAATGTAGTCATTTAGGATCTTATTACATTCGTTTCAATATATATTTTTGAAATATCAATTTATTATAATATTTTCATATGTAGATATGGAGATATTTATGTTTGAAATCGTATTTTATTGACCATGAAAAGTCAAAATGTATCAATCATTCAGGGACGGAGGGAGTATATTTCTTTGTTAGTGCAGTAAAACTAATTTAGGGATCTTTTACACGCCCGGTACGCACTTACATGGACTATTTATGCATATGTATCATTTATAAAACCAAAGTTCGACAGTCACCGATTTATTTGGACCATTTCAACGATTACCTCAATAACCTAACAATTCCTTATTATGTAAGTAAATTAGTTTACATGATAATTATTCGATTAATGTACATTAGTATGCATTTTATCACAAAAATTTACTCCTTCCGTCCCATTATCAAAGAATCATATTCCAAAAATAGAAATTCCGTCCCAATTAAGTAAGAAAAGTTGGAAGAAAAACTAAATGTATGAGAGGAGTTGAATTTTCCTTAAACTTTGTGTAAAAGTAAATGAGTTTTAGATAAAGTGATGGAGGGAGTACAAACTATGAACAATAATTAATAGAATACAAAGAAAGAAATTGTATTGATGATTTACTATTTATTGTTCTAAATTTGTAAGTAACTATATATATAAATAACCAATCAATTAAAAATAAAGTAATACGGAGTACTAAATGTTATGTGCCAAGTATGTTATCGATTAAACGGGGCTCGGTGGAATTGTTACATAATCAACAAATAGGTTCCATTTTGAAACATAGGTGATGGAACACTTTAAAACACAGGTGATTGATTGAAAACATTTAGCAAACATATTGACTATTGCTGCCATTGACAAACATAGTAGCGTGTGAAAATTACTAATATGCCCCAAAAAAGTCACATTCAAGTTACTTCACATATTTAACTGTTTGTTACCTCAATGGTGATGGACTGAAATGTTTTGAAACATATGTGGTCGACTGGAACGTTTTAAATCATAGGTGATCGATTGAAAACATTTGACAAAAATAATTGATGTCCCCTGTCATTAGCCCATAATTATATATACTCGAATACTAAACATAAACTTAGTAGTAAATCAAAATTATGGTTTAAGTCCTCCTTAGCGGTTTACACAGGATCTTTAGAGGTAATTTCAGGAGATCTTTAAAACAAGCGCCAAATTTCTAAGGGCCTTCAATTTTCTGAAAACTTACCATAAATATTGTTGTATATAATAACCTATTTATTAATTTATATTTCATTGATGAAAGTAATACTAGTTAATAGTCGCCGTTTGAGTTCTTGATGGCAATAATCATCTAGTATGAAGTGATAATTGGTTTTTCTCCCACCAGCTCCTTACAATCGGAATCAATCATAAGACCTCTAACTCACTCTAAGACCTCATAGCTATTACGTTATTTGATGTTTTCTATGAAGTGATAATTGTTGTCATTATGGTTAGCAAACAACTACTATCAAAGAATATGATCGTTGACGATGCAATTATACAGTTGAAATGGTTGAATTCTTATGTTGCAAGATATAGAAAATCTGGTATTTCAGATGCTCTTGTTAAAGCTAAAGAGACCGTTGTGGAAAACTAAAAATGACTTTTGATTCAGTTTATTTTCAAAGACGAGAAATTCGTAAGACGAAGCTCTTGTTAGAGAATTATTTCCTAAAGGAGCAGGGGCGGACCTACATTGGAGGTAGGATATTCATATGAATACCCTACATAAAAATAAAATAGCTCAAATGGTTAAGTTTTTAGTAAATTTGTGAGAGGTATTGGGTTCAAACCTTGGCATAACCACATTTTTTTGTTACTCCATTCATTTACACCTTCTTAATGAATATCCATGTTTATTTTTGATATTTTAAATGATAAAATGAATACCCTCAATTATAATTCTGGATCCGCCCCTGTAAAGGAGAGATGAGATCGATTGCCATTTTAAATTTTTTGGAATAATTAGATTAATTTCCAAATGCCATGATTGCTTATAGAGTAATGATGACCATTCGTTTTAATCAAGTTGTTGAAGGCATGTATTCATTCTTCAATGTCTCCGGAAAGATTTGTTGGGTTGGCTCTAATAAGAATCGAGAATAATGTTTTACTTGAAAAGTAGATACGAAAGTTGATTGATCATTTGTTTCAAGAAAACTTCATACGAATTTCAAGTTTCTAAATAACTGTTTTATTTTGGGGGATAGCCAAGGACCATTCGCTCGCTAATGTTTAAAATGTCCTTATCCGGTTACTCATGTTTTAAAATTCCTTATTTACTCACTTTGCCGCCAGTTCATCCATTATTATTGTCACATGAAATGCAAGTTGTTTTGTTCGAGGGTCAATTTTTCTATTCTTTTTTAGTTTTTTTAGTTAATAAATTATATATTTACCACATATAATAATCATATCATTAGCACATGACGAAGTTAATGAAGATATATCCTCATTATAGTACTTTATAAAATTTAGATATTATTTTAATTTTTAAATAAATTCATATTTCTCTATTATTATTATTTACAACACTTACATGAATTAATGTCAAAAAGAAAAAGTAATGCGTGGAAGGTGTAAATATAGGGCATTTTATTTTTTTTTCTTCTTTTTTAAAAAATAAAATTATACTAGTTATTTTTCATTCAATATTAAAGCTAAAAATTTATATTGGGGCTTAAAAATATAAATTTATCTCAAAGTTCATTATTTTCTTTTTCGTTTTTTCAAGAAAAATACAAATTATTAATTTTTCAAATTTTACTATTTTCATCTTCATATAAAATAATTTAATTATGTCTTCAACATTTAAATAATTTGCGTTTGTATTCAAATATAAATTATGTTATATATTGATAAAAAATAATTTTTAATAATAATTATTAATAATAATTCATAATTAAATTGATGATTGATAACATAATTATATTTATGATATTATGTTAAATTCATAATTTTTGCACTATAGAAACCAAAGAGTCTTCGGACTAAAAGAACTTATGAACTACTAACATAAAAACATCACATTAGTATAGAAACTCCACCATCATTGTAGTGCTACTATAACTTAATCAATAATGAGAAACAACGTCACATGAAAGATTGAATAAAACAATTTTATGCATTAAGAAGGATATGCTGATTCTATTATGAACAATTTTGCATCAAATAATGCTCGGAGTATTATATTTCATTTCAATTAATAAAAATGAGTTATCAGAAATTCAAAATATATTATCTAATATCGAGGGCCTCGTTTGATGGCTCAATAGGTTGATGATATCTTATCCTTAACAGCTTTCAACTAGAAGGTCTTAGTTCAATATTTTTTGACATAATTTATCTCATATTTCATCCCAATTATCTATCACTCAAACTTATTATAACAATCTATTAGATAGTAATTTAGAAATTTGTTATTGAGTAATACTATTTTATTCATACTCTCGTAATAACCGGCCTCGGTGTGAGGTCATTATCTCTAACGGAACTAAGTTATGTTTGACTACAAGTCTGTGTATTGATAAACTCAAGTAGCTTATACTGATGAATTCTGAGAAGGCATAATAATCATTACAATCATATCTCTTCTTTTATTATTGCCAATAATGATATCATGCAATCCAAACAAGAGAAAAAGGCATGCAGAAAGTAGCAATGATCGAAAAGAAACGTCCAAAAAAAACAGAGTTATTTTTCTTAAATTCAAAAAAACACTCAACTTCCACCTCCTCCATCTACTCATTAACTCAACAAAATGGACAAACAAATTAAAAACACTATAGTCTACAGCTTTCAAACTCTTTTTTCTCCCTCCAACTTTCTGGAGCGACGTGCTACGTGTAATCAAATCTGTACACTGTTAAAGAATGTCATCAGTTTGATTTTTTTTTTTTTTTGTTTTTTCATTATATACCATATTCACATATTCACATCGACATAAAAGTATTTGATTAATATAATCATGTTTACTTTTATTAAAAAATCATTCATTTTAACTTTTTGTATTTCTCATGATATATATCATTATAAAACTAAACAAATATAAAATTTCACATCCACATAAAAAACGTTGTTTATTAGTCTTAGAGGAATGTATATGATTTTTCATATTTTGGCAAATCCCAAATGAAAGAATTTACGTGTTAATCATAAAAAATAATACAGAGTCTTACAAGTTTAATTTATACAAAGTGCTACAAATAAATACAAGTGAAACTCTAAATATAGGGGGATCGGGAACTCTAATACGCATCGACAAAGATCGGGTTGGGCTTCATGGCTTTGACCTTACCCAGCGTGGGAGAAAGGAGTGCTCGCAAAGATAGCCTGAGGGTATGGAATAGTAGTGCAATGTCAACTCCTTTCGGATTTTCTTCATGTCAATGTAGCGAACTTTAGGTCGGTGATAGATTAAAAAAGGTATTAGGTACCTAGGTAAAGTACCCATCAGGCTTAGTCGTCACTCGAGCGAAGGAGTCAACGAAGCTGACTCTACGAGACGATGACTATGGACGGTGATTCTACGGAACAAGTCCAGTGCTGGTCCCTTAGGATTTTGTACCTACCCATGTATCAAGAGTTTTAGGTTGGTAGATCTAGGACCAAATGGCCTTAAGTACCAGATAACAAATGGTATTTGATTTTTACACTCCAAATTTTATAACCACACTCCACTTTATCACTTTTTGTAGTTTTTTATAGAGTAAATTGAAGGGTAAAATAGAGAATTTGGAGTGTCATAATCAATTTTTGGAGTGTAAAAATCAAAACCCTAACAAATATACCCTCGGACTTAATTATTCGAATGAACGAGTCCACAAAACATAACCGGCCTTAAAGGGATATATATATATATATATATAATTAGAACGTAATTATAAAACTATAGGAAAATAATTGCAATAAAAAATAAGTTTCTCATTAGAGTATAGGTTTGTCAATAGCTTTGTCCGTGGGTAATACCTCGTATAGTTTATTTGACAAACAAAAGAATCCGTTGTTTTCTTTCCTCGAGCATATAAAGATGGAAAAGATAAATGTTACCCTCTTCATTTTTTCAGTGGGTTTTTAGTCATGTTTTCATATATTAAAAAACAGTAAAATTAGTTAAAATTAAAATTTGAATATAAAATGATAATTAATTATCTCTATAATATTGAATAATTGATAATTTCAATTAAAAAAGTAAACAAAATTTAATAAAAATACAAACTTACAATTTATTATACTAGAATCAGAATTATTTTCAAACTAACACTTTAAGCTTTTTTTGAAATTTATTGTTTTCTCACTAAAATATGGAATTCACTATACACCTTAGAATAGTGTCTTTTGGAATGAAATGACTTTTATCCCCGACTAAAATTTCACAGTTGCTGTAGTGTTAAGTAAATGGCACAATAATTATTTCACACTAGAAAAGTTGATTTGTTATAGACACCCAAATAATTACTTTTGGGAGTAAAATTATAATTATGCTCCCTGTTTACAAGTCCATTAGTTGAGTGAGTTTAATAGAGGGGCAAAATAATAATTTTGTGTGACAAAATAGTATTTTTTCTGATTCAAATATTTGATTGTTTAGTCAAAAAGCATTTTATTAAGAGGTTAAAAAAATTTACTATTATACCCTACATAATACTCTCAAAATTAATACTCCATCCGTTTCACAATACTTGATTGTTTAGCCAAAAAGTACTTTATTAAGGGGTTAATAAAATTTACTATTATACTCTACAAAATACTCTCAAAATAAAAAGTAACCTCTCAAGCAAGGATAAAAAAGGAAAACATAAATACAATAATACATTGAATTTCGTAAACAATCAACTATTATGAAAAAGTAATTTTTTTCTAAATAATCAAGTATTATGAAACGGAGGGAATAGTAACATCTAACGCAAGGGTAAAAAAGAAAAAAAAAGTTAGTACAAAAATTTCCGTAAACAATTAAATATTGTGAAAATGTACACTTTTCTAAACAATTAAATATTTGATACGAATGGAGTACTCTTTTGATGTATATAGACTATAGTGTTGCCCCAGAAAAGCTAATGTTTTTATCTATAACAGTTGAGCTATAATATATGTACGTACAATTTCTTCTGAGCAAACAATAAAAGCAGTACCAAATACTTCTTCCGTTTCTTTTTATTTGATTGTTTAAAGTTTTTTTCTTGTTTCAAAATATTTGATTGTTTATAATTTCAATACAACTTTTTACAATTGTAATGCACCTTTTTACAACTTCAATTCACCTTTTTACAATTTCAATATACCCTTTTACAAATGTAATTTTTCACAATCTCTTAATAAAGTACTTTTTTTCAAACAATCAAATAAAAAGAAACGGAGGAAGTATTAAAAAGGCCTCCACTTGTTTGAGCTATCTTTACTTGAAGAAATAAAAGAGCTACATATGGTAAATAAATCTTGTGTTGGGTCCCCATAATAATTGCTTACACTTGATGTTCATTGACATTTTGTTGATTTTGTGCAGAAAACAGAGTTGTGTTTGAGATCTTATATGATCGATATTATGTCATCATGTTTGTATTTTGTGAGCAATTAATATTTCTTGGAGTGTTGGACCATCCTAGCTATGAGGGGGATTTTCAGAAACCTATGCTGCTTTCTTTATTACTCCTACTTGGATTTACTAGCTATGGCCGTTTCTATGCTTCTTTATTTATTTTGGTTTTGACCAAGAATTAAAGAAGGGTGTTTATTAATAAAAAAAAGAAGTTTGAATCTCAATACACAAAATAAGAATGGATCTACACCTTTGGGGGTGCACGATCTCTTTTAGAGGCTTATACTTTTTTCCAAATTTTATGGACAAAAAGAGTTGATGTTTATAGGGCTAATGACGACAATAATCACCTATGTTTTCAAAATGTTTCTGTTTCATCACTTGTATTTCGAAATGTTCTTGTCAATAACCTATATTTCAAAATGTCTCAATCAATTACCCTCTTCGATTGATAGGTTGTTAAGTATGACATTTGTGATGGGCACGTAATACTTTAGTAAGGGTAAAACGTCATGTTGTAAAATATAATTAGGGGGAAAAAGGTCAAAAAATCGAAATTTGATATAATCCACCCTCAAATTCGAATTCACCATGTGTCATTGTTAGGCTAACAGTCATATTTAACAATATATTGATAGAATGGGTGATGAACTGAAACATCTTGAAATATAGGTGATTGACAAGGACGTCGTAAACATAAGCGATGGACTGAAAACATCTTGTAAACGTTGTTGTAGCCATTAGCCCATGTTAAATATGTACAATGAATAAAGGAAGTATTGGTTTGGTACAATATCAACTATGTATATCATGCGTTTTATTATACCATTTACATAAGTGATCTTATTTAAATTTGTTATTTGGTTAGTAAACGAGTTGTGCACTTACTTTTTATATTGGTTTGACTACTAAATTACATAAACCACTTCACATGCCATGTTTTAATTAGCATATTATTAAATATGATTCGATTATGTGTTCTTAGGGGTGTCAAAAGGATCGGGGCCCTCGGACCATTCGAGGACCCAACCCCTTTTTGGGCCCAATTAAAGCCCAACATGCCCCTAGACTGGCCCTGGTCCATTAACTAATGAGACAGACAGGAGCAGAGGTATTAGGGCTCAGGGCCTGGCCCGGTATGAGCCGACATATTTTGTAGGCATTTGGTGAGGGCCGGTTTGAGGCCACTTATGAACGTGGGGACGTTAATCTGAAATATGGGGATATTGCAATCTAATGTGAGGATATTAGTCTGGAATATGAGGATGTTAATCTGAAACGTGAAGATGTTTGACACCAAATATTCTCAATCGTAATATATAAATTGAATATAGTAAGGGTATATTAGATAAATAAACTACTACTTATCAAATAATCAAACTAGTTTATAATTATAGTGACGTAAAAAGAATATATGAATTGATTGTGATATATGCTAACATAATCATCTAAGTACTTGATAATAGTCTAGTATGTGTGTATGGTTTACCTTGTTACAATCGATTTTTTTGTAGTTGATATTGTAATTCAAAATAATGTATTAAATGTGAAACGAGAATATACAAAGATTGTGGTATATGAATTAATATTAATCTAAAGAAAAGATTATTGCGTCACTATTACTACTATTATTCAAAAATAATAAACATTTCATTACAAAAAAATTGCCAAACATATTACATGTGTAATTCAATATATATGTATAATTATTTTATATTAGAGGATAAAACATGATTAATTATATTTTTTTCTTCTAATTTTAACAAATTAACAAGTGACTATATATATAATTCAACATGGGTTGGTTATATTATCTTTATGGGACTAACATGACCATATTTGATCATATGTCCCCATGTTTGATCATAAAATTAGCCGTACAAGATGTGGGGCCATTAATATGAAATGTTGTGATGTTTGAACCAAATGTTGTCAATTATAATATACAAATTGAATATAATGATGACCTTTGGATAATTTAAATACTTTATCAATTACAATAGACAACTTATCAACTAATCTAACTTATTTATAATCATAATGATGTAAAAGGAGAATGTGAAAAGATTGTGGTATATGCTAATGTAATCATCTAAGTTCTTTACGATAGTATAGTCTCTGTGTATAGTTTATCTTGTTGTTATCGATTTTTTTGAAGTTGATATTGTAATTTAAATCATGTACTGATGTATGATTTAACATTAACCTAAAGAAAAAATGATTACATCAATATTACTTCTATTATCGTCATGATTAGTTATATTTTTAATATATGTGTAATTATGTTATATGTAACTTAACATTTAAATATATATTAATGAATAATATGTAATTGTTTTATATTAGATGATAAAATATAATTAATTTTATTTTAATCTACAATAACAAATTAAACAAGTGAGATATTTATATTATTCAACGTGGTCTTATATTATCTTTATGGGACTAACATGACCACGTTTGATCACATGTCCCCATGTTTGATCTTAAAAATAGCCGTTAGTCTTGAATTATCTATGTAAACTATTTTTCATGAATTATTTGTCCATCATATTATAACAAATAAAAATGACTAATTATTTATTAAATTAATTACAAAATGATAACTTATGACAAAAAACATGGCCGCATTAACCGAAAACATGGGGATTGAGACATAAAAAAACAACTGACACAAATGTGCCCGTGTTTCTACTAAAACCTCTCGGCGATTAAGGGAGGCTAACGGACCGGGCCCCCCTCTGACGGTCCGAGGCCCCGACCCATCAGTCCGGTTTGAGCCCTGTACTTGCCCACTAGGCCCACTTAACAAGTGTGACATATAAGGGCTTCACCAACGTGCTCACGTTCAGACTGACGTTTTATAGTGTTAAAGGGGATTCAAATCTTGGTGGCTAAGGTGAGGAGCAAGTAGTTAGAGATTGTGACAAGCTTATGTCTTGTTATATTTCATATTATATTTAGTAATATTGTCTACCATCTAAATATTTATTAAATAATAAACGTCATTAAATTTTACAAAATATATATTATTCGATAGTGTGATAAACCAATTTTTTTTTAATATTTTCATAAAAGTTGTTTAATACTCCGTATTAGATATTCTTTGAAAGGTATTATTCAAAATAGAAGATGCATTACTATATTATTGTCTTTTTTTGGTAATCGAGCGATGAATTTTACAGATGAAATTTTTTCTAACGAATTACAATGATAAAGCTATATAAGGCTGAAAATACTAGGTCACCCAATATATTAATTACATAGCTATGGGCCAAAACCAGTTAACTAAATAGGCTGTCCATCCTAAAAAGGTTGGACAGAAGCCTAAATCTAAACCTAACCCTAGCCCAATTAGGCGCTATTCAAACGCCCTAATGGAACTAAAGAGTTCATTTGTTGCCATTCACTTGGCGTCTGTTTATGAGATATCCAAAATTGCTCAACCAATCTCCCAACTTGATCTGGTAGCTTGAACGTTTCCCCATGGATTCTTTGATTGCGTTCAAACCACACCTGCCAAAGACTAACAATCCACAGCCCTACCTTGTCTGGTGGCAACTTGCTCCATTGAAGCTCAACCAGTGCTTGAAAATCCTGACACCTTTCCGATCGAAAAGGTATGTTGATTCTGTGACCTACTTCTCGCACAAATGAACAGTTATGAAACACATGCATAACACTCTCTGTTTGGTTATAACATAATTTGCATGTGGGGTTGACTTGGATCCTTTTCTTCCTCAAATTATCTAAGGTTGGAAGCTTGTTATTAACTACCCTCTAGAGAAAGTGTTTGATTTTATTAGGTAGTTTAAGCTTCCAAAACCTTTTATAAAACATTTTATTGTTTGCTCCTTGATTTAAAGTTTGTTGCTAGGGATTCGAAAGATCCCTGAACGCCTTGTATGTTGAGCTTACTGTGAAAGTTCCTTTAGAATTAGCTGTCCAAAATGGTTTATCCGGTTTACTTAAATGTGAAAGAGAGATGTTTCAAATCTCCTGGACATCTATCTCTAAGAATGATGCTCGTAAAGATGCTATGTCTCATACCCCAATTGTATGATCAATATAATTTGAGACTGTCCAAAATGGTTACACCCATCAGGTTTTTGCGTATATGGCTTATGGGACCAAGAGTAATAAACCCATTTGTGATTCCATGTTTGTATTGTTTTGCCATCCCTGATCTGCTAGTTTATTATCTGTGCCAACTGATCTCTGGCCATAAGTATGCTCCTCCAGTTATCAGATGGTTTAGGCCCCAATGATGCTTCCCAAATTGATGACTGAGGGAAGTATCTTGCCCGATACACTTTGGAGACCTGAGATTCTGGGCGAGTCACGAGCTTCTAAACTTGTTTGTTCAAGAGGGCTATGTTGAAAGCGTGCAGATCTCGGAAGCCCAACCCACCTTCTTCTTTGCTTTACATAATGATAACCATGAGGCCCAATTTACATTTTTCTTTTTGTTAATTGTGCCCCACCTGTATTTTGATAGGATAGCATTTATCTTGTTGCAAATGTATTTGGAAACCATGAAACAATGCATTAGATATGTGAGCACAGCTTGTAACACAGCTTTAGATAATAACCTAGATTGCCAACCGTCCACTTTACCCTGGACCCTGGTGACTAAAGAGGAAAAGATTTCCTTCTTCGAAGTTTCCAGAGAGGTTGGTAGTCCTAGGTACTTACCATGAGTAGCTACTTCTGGCATATGTAATATGTTGGAGACTGTTGCTCTGGTAGTTGGGGTCAACATTTGGGCTAAACAAAATACCCGACTTCTGCGGGTTCACCAATTGGCCTGACCATTATTCATATTGCTTTAAAATGACCTTAAAAGTGGCGGCCTCGTCCACTGTGGCATGACCCAATACTAATGTGTCATTGTCGAACATTAGATGTGTGAAAGTGGTTGAATCTCCGCCTAAATGGATACCCCTAAGGGCTCCAGACATGCAGCATTATTTCAATAACGAGATCAGCCCCTTCATACATATGATAAGAGATATGGAGACGAAGGGTCTCCTTGTCTGAGTCCTCTTCCAGGCTTAATAAAACCACTTTGGTTTCCATTAAAAATTACTGAGTGTGAGACCGTTTCCACGTATACCATTATAAGATTAACTACAGTATTGCAGAGGGGAATAGGTCTAAATTGGGACATATGTTTGGGGTCCGGGACTTTTGGAATCAGAGTTATTAATGTAAAATTGAATTTACGTAGCAGAACTCCATTATTCAAAAAATTCAGTACCATGGACCCCAAATCATTCCCCACAATGTCCCAGTAATGTTGAAAGAACCTACCTGACTTACCATCCGGCCCTGGAGCTTTGTCCCCTTGATTTTGAAGACATTCTCTTTGATTTCTGTCATCTCGAAGGAGCGATCTAAGTGATGATTTTGAGAGACAGACAACTTCTCAGTATGTAACTGATCAAGGGCTAAGTGCCCCCAATGGCCTGAGACTGGAATAACGTCGTGTAGAAATTCGTTGCCATCCCTTGAAGTTCGTCAGCATCCTCTACTACACGTCCACTATCGTCGGTTAAGGCTGTGATGATTGTCATTTGACTTTGCTAAGCTGACAAAGCATGAAAGTATCTTGTATTTCGATCCCCTTTTACTCTCCATTCAACTCTGGACATTTGGTGCCAATAGGCATCATTAGCTTCGCGAGGAAATTGACGAAAATTCCTTAATGGAACTAGAGTAGGACAAAAACGAGACCCTGCGTGCCTTTCATAAGCACTATAATGACCTGCTCATGAATAGTCCTAAATGCGACTCTAAACCCGCTTACATGGCTTTCTTCCGGGCTCTTCGTTACGACGCCCTAAAATAGAATCTGTTGTTGGAAAAAACTTTATCCAAGGATGCATTGACCCCACGCGTCCGTTAATTCGTAGAAATGGAGGAGCTCAAAACACGGAAAAAATGGGACACTAAAAAAGATCTTCGGCATACCGTTTTAACCAAAGACCGCGGGTCCTCGCCAGCAAAACTGAAGGTCTGGGAGCGTCTACAGCGTGAAAAGGGAGCCAACTTTGGTCAAACATATGCTCAATCCTATAAACGCCGACCTTAGTCCCCCACCAAGAGATATTTTGATGAACATGGCACAAAGCCAGATGGACGGAAGGATACTTCGAGGACACACCTCAATACAGCGGTTGCGGAAATATTCACAGACATTGGAGGTAAAAATCTATTGCTTAAACCGAAACGTCTGAGTACAGCTCCCAGTAAGCGGGATCAAAATAAGTATTGCGAATATCATGGAGAGCATGACCATGACACGGACAAATGCAGGGTCCTCAAAGCTGAGATGGCACGTCTTATCCAGAGAAGACACTTACGTAAATATACACGTATCTATAGGCAGAACGAGTATACCTGTGACTCACAGCAACACAGCCGCCCCGCTTCTGAGAGAGATCGTTCAATTCCTCCTGTCCGCCGGCGGATAGAAACAATCTTCGGGGGCATATCAGGCGGGGGAGATTCTCGTAACGCACGAAGAAAATATGCCTGAAGGGAGTTCCATTGTTCATATCAGGTACGAGCGACAAGAATGGAGCAAAATATCTTTGAAGATAATAAGTTGCAGGGTACAGAATTGCCACATGATGACCCACTGGTAACCATACCCATCATAGCAAATATGGATTTGGATCGAATGTTGGTAGATACAGGCTGCTCAGCCGACGTCTTATACTTACAAACCCTAGATGAGTTACACCTAGCTAGATCCAAAATACAAGCTATTCGGACACCGTTGAATGGGTTCACTGGGCATTCGACATACCCTTTGGGTGTGGCAGACCTAGATGTAACTATGGGTACTGGGTCAACCACTTCCACCATACGAATCTCGTTTACCACTGTCGATTTAAACGATTCTTCATATAAGCTATGGTATCCCCGGTTCATCTGAAACTCAAGTTTCCTACGCCGCTGCGAATTGGCGAGATGGTTAGGAGACAAAAGAACGTCAGAAAGTGTTATGTATCATCTGTCCCTGCAATAAATGATACTCAAGAGGAGGGTGAATCTCAGGCAGCCAAGAAGGCGAAGAAAGTACAAAATATGGAGGTGAAAACGATCCAAGAACCGAAAGGTAATTCTCCCATAGAGCGGGAAAGTAAGAAAAAGGCTGCCCCCACGAAGAGGTCGAGGTCGTTCCGTTTAAAGACGAAGACGCAACCAGGACCTTCCATATCGAGAGGTGCTTGGACGAGGAACATCGACGACAACTCGCTGATTTGATTAAAAGCTTTCAAGATATCTTCTCATGGGACCCAGAAGATATGCCATGGGTGGATGTTCAACAAAGCCATACATTGGTTGCACATAGACCCACGTTGTCGCCCCATTAAGAAAGAAAAGGACCTTTAGTGATGAAAAAGGCATGGCTATCCGACAGGAGGTAACAACCTTGTCGGAAGCTCTACCTATCCGGGAATTACAATTCCTGCAATGGATTGCGAATGCGGTTCTTGTGAAGAAACCAAATGGTAGTTGGCGGATGTGTACCGATTTTATAAGTTTGAACAAGCCATATCCCAAAGATTTTTATTCTTTGCCCTATTTGAACCGCTTGGTAGAAGGTAGCGCCGGTCATGAGGTATTTGATTACATGGATGCTTCTCGAGGGTATAATCAGATTCGTGTGGATGAGGAGGATGCGACCAAAACAACCTTTAACAGGATGTTTGGTAGCATTAAGTCGATTCATCTCTAAATCGGGGGGAACGAAATCTGCCCTTCTTCAAGCATTTGCCAAAAGCCGGTCAAACGGAAGGGAAATTTACTTGGGATGCCGAAAGTGCAAAGGCCTTCAGAGAACTCAAACAATATCTGGGCTCCCTTCATCTTCTAACTCGACCCGAACCTTCGGCAACCTTGCTGTTCTATATAGATGTGTCTGGTGAAGCGGTCAGTAGTGTATTGGTGCGAGAAGAAGATAAACTCCAAAAGCCAATTTATTATGTACGTTACGTATTGCACGGACCGGAGGAGAGGTACCCACTCATAGATAAGTTTGTCCTGGCACTAACAGTCCACACTCGCAAACTTAATATTTATTTAGAAGCTCACCATGTTCAAGTTGTCACGGATCAGCCACTAAAATGGGTACTATCCAGACCGGCACTATCCGGACGACTCACCACTTGGGCCATAGAACTCAGTGAATTCGATCTCTCATACGTGGGATGTACAAGTATAAAGCACAAGCTTTAGCTAACTTCATCACGGAATGTTCTGCTCACACTTTGGAAGAACTAGAACCGGGTAAAGATGACACATCAAACAACTGGGTAGTACATGTAGAAGGGGCGCAAAATGATAAAGGAAGTGGCGCAGGTGTAATCTTGAAGGGACCCGAAGGCGAATACATGGGATATGCGTTGCACTTGAATTTCGGAACCACTAACAATGAGGCAGAATACGAAGGTCTCATCGTTGGAATGCAATCGGCGCAGGAATTGGGATTCGAAGAAATATGGATTAAGGTTGATCCTAAGTTGATGATAGACTAGGTGACGGGTCAGGCCGGCACACTAACAGAATCTTTAATCCGTTACAAGTCACTAGTAGAACAACTAAGTAGAAATTTTGCTCTCATCAAATTCCAACACATCCCCTAAGCACAAAACACGGAGCCTGACTACATGTCCCAATTGGCCACGGTACAGTTTGAAGATCTGCCTCCCGGGGCCAAGGTTGAAATCACGGACAGGCCTGCGTATGAAGTACGCCAACTAGGGGCCGTATTAGCGCAATATCTCCTCAGGAATGCCCTTCCAGAAGATAAAGGCGAGGCCAGCAAGATAAAACGTCGTAGCCTCAGGTTTCATATGAGGAATGGCGAATTATACACAAAGTCATGGGACGGTCCTCTCTTGTTTTGTGTATCAGGGGCGGATATCCTCTTAATCTTAACGGAAGTTCATAAGGGATGGTGTGGAAGTAACATTGAAGAAAAATCCTTAGCCATCAAAATCACGCGCATTGGCTATTTCTGGCCAACTATGGTAAATGATCCGCAAAAATATGTGAGAAGATGCGATGACTGTCAAAAGCACAATACCGTTTCGCAACTCCCCGCAACGAGCATGACTCAGATCATCAGCACGACAATCGAATTAGTTAGGAAGCTCCCCAAAGCGAGAGGGAATGTATAGTACATAATGGTCGATGTGGATTACTTTAGCAAATGGATGGAGGCAATCCCGTTGGCTCGCATACGGGGAGAAGAGATTGTGCAGTTCCTGTGGAAAAACATTGTGACACGATATGGCATACCTCACATATTAGTGTTGGACAATGGGACCCAATTTGAAGGACGGGCGGTCGCATCCTTTTGTGAAAAATATAACATTGAGCATCGTTTCGCCCCAGTATACTATCCCCAGGCTAATAGACAAGTAGAAGTAATGAATAGAGTAATCATGAACGAAATACGGAAGAATCTCATCCAATCGTCAACCGCGGAAGGCACTTAGGTCAAATGAGTTGCCAGTTATACTATGGCCTATGCGAACCACAGTATCCCATGCTACTGGTGCTACCCCATTCAGTCTAGTATTCGGAGATGAAGCAATTATACCAGCGGAGGTAAGGATACCAACATTCAGACAAAGAGGATTCGATGAAGAGACAAACTCGCAACGTCTGATGGAGCAAGCCAACTTTGTTGACGAGATCAGGGATAATGCAGCCTACGAGTTACAAGCTCTTAAACAAAGGATGGCCAAGGTGTATAACCGAAGAGTCAAAGGCAAACAGCTATCCATGGGAGATTTGGTGTTACGATTGTTATCGGCAAGCCAACCGCACCATGTAAGTAAACTCAGTCCAAAATGGAAAGGGCCCTACCGTGTCCTTGGCATATTGGGACTAGGAACTTATGAAATGGAAAGCATGGAAGGAGAACTTATTCCCACACATTGCACGAAGTTCGCCTCTACTATAATTAGGCAAAGGATTAGCAGCATGGTTATTAGTCTTTATTTCTTTTGTTTTGCAAGGAATTGTAAGAACGTAAACAATTTCGGATCAGGTCGTTCTGAATAAAAATAACCATCTCCACCATTGATTCACGAGTATAACACTTCAGATACTCGCTTTGCATAAACCATATTCAGAGCCCTTTAGCAAAATTACGGGCACACTTCCTTATTTAGCGATACGTGGAAGCCTTACTTTTGACAAATCCTCGCATTAGAATGCGAGGAGCATGACATACATTTCATATTCCCAAATATGAAAAATCGTTAGGGTATACATCCGCATTAGTTACATGCGCAGATAACCCCTCATGAAATATGCGCAGATAACCCCTCATGTAATATTCCAAAACTAATGACATACTTTTCAAAAACGTCTCAGACACACTCTCCACATAATTTTCCTGTGAAGAAAAGTCTTTATTAAAATTACAGACACAGTTTGGTATTTAGCGATACGCAAAAGTCCTAATTTCAGTGATAAGAAACACACTTTCGAATTTAGCGGGACGCAAAAGTCTTAAAGTCACTACATAATTCATATAATCTTATTCACATACACGCTTCCGTACCTCACAATACGTAAAAATCCTCACAATAAGATAGACTCTATTACGACGTGTAACTTTTGGGAAAGTACTTCACGTACATCACTCATTGAAACGTTAGTGAGTTGGTGGTCACCAGTTGTGAATTGTTCAAAGCTTAAAAAAATTCACAAGGGCGCATATACCACCTCACATACGCTTACCTGGAGCTCACATACGCTACACTTACCTAAAAAATGTGCGGTAAAACAGATGCGATGAAACAGATAGAATAAAAGATAAAATTAAGATTAAATGTAATCAAAAGAAAAGTGTTTAGACATAGAAGAAACAGATTGTCTGGACAAGGATATTAAATTCAAGATAATCATAAGAACATTAGCGGTTGGCAGCTTCTTCACACCAAACGGGGTCCAACTGATAAGCGGCTCGAAATTCGTCAAGCTTAGCTGGCATTGTAGGGATTTCTTCAGCATAAGCACTGACAAAGGACGTTAGTGACTCCACAACATCTATACCCACAGCAAAAGCTACACCCTCACCTTCAACATATGCTTAAACAGCTTCCTTCACCATCGCCTCTTGGGTGGCCTTCAATCAGTACAACTCCTCCGTAGCTCGGCTCGCCTCCTCCTTGGCCACAATGCTTGCCCTCTCCGCCTCCAAAGCTCGGGCATTAGCTGCGTCTCGTGCCTTCTGCAACATTTCTTGTTCATATGCGAGCTTGGCATTCTCAGACATCAGCTCCTCTATTTGGCCCACCTGGGCAACATAGTTATTGACAGCCTTTTTCATATCTCGGTGTGCCTTAGCAGCCACTCGATCACCTTCCTTAAGCAAAGCAATTGTTGTGTCCAGTTTTGCGCGAAAATACTTCACTTCTGCAATTTTAGCGTCAGCCTCCCGCTCAGCTCTACACGCTGGCCTAGCGAGGCTAAAGATACCATTCGCAGTCAAAACGCAAAATGGAAGATAAGTCTTAATGGAACGGGAAAAACAAGAAACTCGGGAAAATGAAACGAATAATACCTTGAGGGAGTGCAGCAACACGGCAGCACCATGATCTTCCACTTCCGAAAGATGAAGATATGGTTTGGTCTCCCTCTTCATGAAAAGAGGCTTGAATGCCCTTAAAGCATCAGAAGGGCTCCATTCGAAGTTAGGGTCTATTTTCAGCTTAGTAGGATGTAGCTCGTAAGGGGGACGGACGAAGCGAAGGTAGTCAGGGAGCAGATCAGCTTAGAATTTGGCTCAGAGGAAGTCGAAGCAATAAATACGACTGGTGGAAGAGGGGCTTGAGGAGTGGCGAGAGGAGCATCTACGTCAATAACCTCCACGGAATGGGAACCCCCTCCAACGATAACGGTAGACGGAGAATGGGTTAGTGACGGAGAAGCAGGAGGCGCCACAACTGGAGGCGAAACCTTTATTCGCTTAACCATGGATTTCCGCGGAATTGCCTGAAGGAGACCTTTTTTCTTCAAACGAAGTACTGCAGGAGGAGACTCAACTAGAAGGGTAGAAAAGTCCACGACATACTTTGGAATCATGGCAGCCGGGTGAAACGAAACTCTTTCACCCACCATGTCACTCAGGTCCAACTGTAGAGGGTCCCCTATAGCTTCTGCCGCTGTCATGACGTCATGTGTAGACAAAAATAAAGAGAAAATAGAAGTTAAGACTCGGAAAGAGGACACTCGAGTAGAAAAGAAACAACGTGTCCTATACCCGAATTCGAGTTCGAACATTTATATAAGTACATATATACATATATATTATTAATTTATTTGGAAATATATATATATATTCGAGTTCGAACAATTATATATGTACTTATATACATATATATTACTCTCTCTGTTCCCTAAAAGATTGTCACATTTTGACTTTTGGTGGTCAAACATTACAAAATTTGATCATAAATTATCATCAAACGATAAGAAATAATATAGTCTTGTGGGATCTTGTTAGATTCGTCTCAATATATATTTTGAAATATCAAATTTTTATAATTTTCTTCGCGTGTAGAATAAGAGATATTTACGTTTCAATTCTTGTTTTGTTGACCATGAAAAGTCAAAATGTGACAATCATTTAGGGACGGAGGGAGTATTAATTTATATGGAAATATGTATATTCGAATTCAAATAGTGTTATACAATTGAAATTCGACATGGTTCGGTGCTTATCCACCCTAGTAATAAGCGTGTATGAGAGGGGCAACCTTGTCCACATTTTTATCATTTGATTACCTTTGATGAGGTAATCGTTGATTACCATCAAATTGGTGGTAATGAGTTAAGACCCCAAATGGGGTAATCAGATTAATTAGGGAACGAAATGACAATTTTTCATTTCATACCAAACTTAGGAATGCAATCAAATCTCATTCCATTCTCATATATTCCATTCCATTTTTGGCTACCAAAC
The DNA here is from genome assembly GCA_003412495.2 of Echium plantagineum. Lineage (NCBI taxonomy): Eukaryota > Viridiplantae > Streptophyta > Magnoliopsida > Boraginales > Boraginaceae > Echium > Echium plantagineum. The sequence goes on along the minus strand of CM016566.1, from coordinate 31,281,785 downwards.
GCTACATTAGTATTTAAGAATTGGTATCACTGTGCGTCAACTTATTATATTACGCAAGAGATAAGAAAACGATCTGAATACATTATTAGTTATTACAAGTCGGATGCATGAGTAGCTAAGCGTTAAGGCAAAAGATAACAAAATTATCCGAATATATTGCTACTTATTACAATTCAGATACTTGAGTAACTAAGCATTTTAACAGGACGACACATCATATAGAGTCGTCAGGACGAGGAGCGTGTTTTTGGAATGCAACTTTGCAATCGTCAGATATGAACAATTGTATCTTTCCACCTCCTTGTGTTTCAAATAATTATGAGTGTTCGTTACTTATCTAGGTTATACTTTTCATTGGAAAGTAAGATTATGCAATTACCTGGATTTATTATAATTCGATATATTTGACACTTTAACGGAGATAGTGGGTTGTCAACCTCTTTAAATGTCATTGGTGATTTTAGCTTCTCATCATTGGAGGTGGAGGAATTGTACTCTCGGTAGGTCAATGTGGCTATTGCTTCGAACGATTCATCGAATGTAGCAGCGAGTAAGAACCGACATAGTGTCTTAAAGCTTCAACCAGCAAAGTTGTGACTTGTGACGTAGTAACTGTTGGAAATTGATGTGTCAATTTCCTCAATTAGTGCCCGTGAACTATATCATCTATATATACGGTTCAACAACCGATAGTTATCTGAACTAACAGTAGTCTCACCCGAGATAATGCCGGGGGTCATCGAATGGCAGACTAGGCTCTCACGATGATCTTCGGGATTCGTGTATACGGTCTTATACGTTGAATCCCGATGCCTTCGTTACTCGGGCTATGAGGTCACACACGTAACAATTACCGAAGATACTTTCGAGTAGTGACCATAAAGTGAATAAGGGATTTGATCCATATTGAGGAATTTCGGTTCGATCGAGATCGTGTCCCGACCGAACCGATGGTGCACCCAGAATTGGTTCCGGACACACCATTTGGGGTTTATGTATATATATATGTGAGATATATGTATATATATTATCATTTATTGAAATGATTTAATTAATTAATGAATTAATTAAATAAGATATGATTTAATTAATTAATTAAGATTAATTAATTCCATCATCATGAATGGTTGACATCTTGGTGGCTACTTTATGCCTTGGGAAGGCTTTGTAAGTCTTGGGAAGAACTCTTGTAAGAGAATCTTCCATGGACCAAGAGGCATTAACCATATGGATGGTTAATGTGTTTGTTTAGTGTATAATGTGTTTCATCATCCATTCTATATCATAAGATGATAGAGAATCAAGCTAAGTATCACACAACTCTTGTTAGAGAAAAAAAACAAACACACACACACTTCATCTGCAAACCCTCTAGCAAAACTCTAAGTGTAAGAGTATAGAAATTGTTCTATAGTTTGCTATAGTAGTTAGACTACACACTCCTCAATAACACACACTAGTCCAAGTGTGTCTTATCGCTATCTAAGGTATTGGTGTGGACTATTTCATAGTAGTTCCATATCACCTTGGTGATAGAAATTTCTTCAAGAAGAAAGCAAGGAGCAAGGTGTGGGGATAAGCACTTGAAGATCATATCGCTTCCGCTCACGCTTCAAAGGTATATCTTTGTAGCCACACTCTTTGATTATGTTAGTTATAGCATATTCACACTATCTTTAAACATATACTTCTATGAGCTAGTTCTATTGTGTAAGTTCTAACGATCAACGAATTAGGGTTTTCTAGACATATGAACTATCGTAGTTCATTGTGTCTTGCAACCCCGGGATATTCCAACATGGTATCATGAGCTATATTACACGTTTAACATGTTTTAGAAGTGTTTAAAGTAGAACCATATAGTATATATGTCGATATATCAACCATAGCCAAAGTTTCGTCTTCGGAACCCGCCCGAATTCTGCCCGAATGGGGTCCCGAATTCGCCCAGAATTCTGCCCGAATGGGCGCCCAGAATTCGGCCCGAATGGGCTGCCGAATTCTGCCAGAATTCTGCCCGAATGGGCTGCCGAATTCTGCCAGAATTCTGCCCGACGGTCGGCCAAATTCTGCCCGAATGGGCTGCCGGATTCTGCCCGAATGGTCGCGATGGACGGTATTTTTGCCCTATGTTAGTTGTTGGACAATTAAAGGTTATGATATGCATGTATGACTTAGTTCACATTATTTGAATGTGAGTATGTGTGTGAGTTGTGTGTTGCTTGTGTGTTTTATTCCATTCCTAGCATGTTTATGTGATTTATGTATAATGTGTTATGCATATATAAACTGTAGTATGAATGGAATGGGGATTTGATATGGCCTAGTATTTATTCGAAATACAGTCTGCGTACTGTCCTTGATATTGAAATACGACGCATGTGTCGTTTTACATTCTTGTATTGTTATTTCTTTTTCGCGGCGCATGTGCCATTTAATGCGAAAGTTGATTATGCAACAAGACATGAAGAGACGGACTTGGAGCATGGCGATGTCCAAGAAGACGGAGACCAAGGACTTAGTTTAGAACTAGTTAGACTAGTTTTATTTAATGTCTTTTAGGCCATATCACGTCCCTTTAAAGTGTTTATTATTCATGCCATGTTTCATGCTTACATATATTTTCTTGAAGTATATGTATACCTTATGTGATATGCATGAAATGTGGATTACATGTTTAATCTAAACCCCTCCACGTAATAATTAAGTGTTTGCCAAACCTAAGTTCAAAGTTGTCAAACTTTCCTACGTTTCGGGTGGATCATCCTTAGATGGGCACTTTGATTCATAGGAATAGGAGGCAATGGGATTACATGCGCTACAGGTTAGCCCATCGAACCGGAAAATGTAATCCATCCCTTTATGGTGAACTAAGGTTGCTTAAAACGTGGCTACAGGTTAGCCCATCGAACCGGCCCGTTTGGCAAAGGAAGTCTATAGTGTCTTAAAACGACTAGTGATAGACGCCAAGAGTCATATATAATCATTGGATGATTGATATATGATAGTCTAGTAGAACTTACCCATGGATTGGACTATGAGGATGATTGCGTGCGCCGCTCATACCCAAGTCCGTGGGGTCTTGGTATACTTGTACACTTCGAGGGGTTGTTAATACTCGTATTATTGTTTTCAAGCATGCTTTACTTGTATCGTATGTTTTACATATAAATTAAACTGAACGTCGTTTCATACTCGCATGTTTTAGATGGCAACTGCTATGAAATCAACTTCAAACTCACTCCGATCTACACTTGAGAAGTGTAAACTCAATGGCAATAACTTCAACGACTGGTCTCGTAACTTGAGAATCGTTCTCAAGCACGAGACAGTCGAATATGTTCTTAAGGAAGAACTTCCTCCTCCACCCCATGAGGATGCCGATGAGCTAGAACGTGGTGCATATGATGTACACGTGGACGATGCATTGGATGTCCAATGTCTCATGCTGGCCAACATGGAACCGAATCTTCAGATTCAGTTCGAAAATGTGGCAGCATATGACATGTACTGCAGACTGGAACAGATGTTCCAGAAGCGGGCAAGAAATGAGCGGTACGAAGCTGTTTGTGCCCTCATAGATTGCAAACTATCCAATGGTCAACAGGCCAATCCTCATGTTCTCAAGATGATTGGATCATCGAGAGACTTGAGTCTTTGGGAACTCAGTTTTCCAAGGATTTGGCTGTTGACATAATCCTCCGTTCCCTTCCTGACAAGTTTGGTAACTTTGTCATGAACTTCAACATGCATGACTTTGATAAGTCGTTGTCGGAGTTGCATAACATGATTAGCACGGCTGATACTGCGTTGAAGGCTGGGAAGAGCTCTACCCCTACTCCCTCTGTTCTGATGATTCAGAACAAGAAGGCCTTTAAGAAAGGCAAGGGGAAATGGAAGGGAAAGGCCAAGACTGGAACAGTCAAGGCCCAGACTTCCAAAACTCCGGCTAAAGGTCCTAAGGGGACTGACCAGTGTCATTATTGTAATACACCTGGTCACTGGAAGAGGAACTGCAAGAAGTACCTCGAAGATAAGAAGAGTGGGACTCTTCCGACAGGTATATTCGTTATCGAAGCTTTCATCACCTCCAATAACTCTACTTAGGTACTTGACTCAGGATGTGGTTCTCATATTTGTCGAAATATGCAGGTACTACATGACAGTAGAGCCCTTCGGAAGGGAGATGTGGACTTGCGGGTAGGCAATGGAGCAAAGGTTGCTGCAGTTGCCGTGGGAAAGATAGATTTAAAACTACCATCCGGGATGGTCTTAGTTTTAAATAATGTATATTGTATTCCTACTATTTCTAGAAATATTATTTCCATATCTGTTTTGAACAATGATGGTTTTACCATCCTTATGGAAAGGAATATATGTTCTATTAATCGTGATGGTTTACTTTATGCAAAAGCTTCAAACCAAAATGGTCTTTTCATACTAGATGAGAACCATGAGGTATATAACGTAAATATTAAAAGGAACAAGCCTAACGACTTGAATCCTACCTACCTATGGCATTGCAGACTTGGTCATATAAATGAAAATCGCATCAAGAAAACTCCACGAAAGTGGAATTATTGAGTCACTTGATTTTGAATCATATGACCAATGTGAATCATGCATTTTGGGCAAGATGACCAAATCACCTTTCACTGGAACGAGTGAAAGGGCAAGTGATTTATTGGGGATAATACATACCAATGTATGTGGTCCAATGAACACTCCTGCAAGAGGTGGTTTTCCCTACTTCATTACATTCACAGATGACTTTATCCGTTATGGCTATGTCTATCTAATGAAGCACAAGAGTGAAGCCTTTGAAAAGTTCAAAGAATTCCAAAATGAAGTAGGGAATCAACTCGGCAAGACTATTAAGACTTTTCGATCCGATCGAGGAGGCGAATATATGAGCCACGAGTTTGACGCTCATCTTAGAGATTGTGGAATTGTTTCACAACTCACACCAGCCGGAACACCACAGCATAATGGTGTGTCCGAAAGGAGCAATCGCACTCTGTTAGACAGTTTGCGATCCATGATGAGTCGAACCGACCTACATGTCAGCTTCTGGGGTTACGCGTTGCAAACTGCCGCACTTACCTTAAATAATTGTCCAACCAAGTAAGCTGAGCAAGTACCATATGAGATGTGGTTTGGGAAACGTCCCAGGATTAGCTTCCTCAGGGTTTGGGGTTGCTTGGCCTACGTCAAGAAATTGAACGTAGACAAGCTAGGCCCAAAGGCTGACTTGTGCCATTTCATTGGTTATCCAAAGGAAACCAAATGGTATTATTTCTACCTTAAGCCAGAAAATAAGATTTTCGTGGCTACGACAGCACATTTCCTTGAGAAAGAGTTCTTATCAGGAAATGTCAGAAATACGGTACAACTTGAAGAAGTTCAAGATGATGAGCCGAATGAGTTAATGAACTCATTCGACACGTTTAATGAGCAAGTTGAGTTGTCGAACTCAAGAAACTCATTGAATGAGAGAGATGGGTTATTGAACCCAAGTGTCTCATCAAATGAGCAAGTCGAGTTAACGAACTCGGCAGACTCACTTCAGGAAGTAGATCCTCCATTCATGATGGATCCTATCTTGGACCCTAGATCCACGGTAGATGAAACTCCTGAAGAAGTACCGACCCTTAGGAAATCCAGTAGGACTCGTCATGTTCCCGATAGATGGTATGGGGAATCCTTCTTGATAGAAGACGATGAGCCTTATACTTATGGAGCCGCAATGAAAGGGCCAGATAGCGAGTCATGGCTTGAAGCCATGAAATCCGAGATAGACTCTATGTACCAGAATGATGTCTGGACATTGGTTCACTTACCCGAAGGTGCTAGACCTATCGAGTGTAAGTGGGTCTTTAAGAAAAAGCTTGATAAAGATGGAAATGTCCATGTTTACAAGGCTAGACTAGTGGCGAAGGGTTTCAAACAAATTCATGGTATTGACTATGATGAAACCTACTCACCGGTAGTCATGTTCAAGTCTATTCGGATCCTCTTAGCCATTGCCGCATATTATGACTATGAGATATGGCAAATGGATGTAAAGACCGCTTTCCTTAATGGAAACCTTGAGGAGGATGTGTACATGACACAACCTCCAGGCTTTACATGTCCAAAAGGACCTAAGAAGGTATGTAAGCTTCAGAGATCCATTTATGGACTCAAGCAAGCTTCTCGCAGTTGGAACCTCCGATTCAATGAAGCAATTAAAGAATTTGGCTTCATTCAGAATGAGGAGGATGCTTGTGTATACAAGAAGGTAAGTGGGAGCCACATTGCATTTATAGTCCTGTATTTAGATGACATACTGATCATTGGAAACAACAAACCACTCCTTGAGTCAGTCAAGAGATGGTTGTGTAAGTGTTTCTCGATGAAGGACTTAGGAGAGGCGCAGTATATCCTTGGAATCAAGATATATCGGGATCGAGCCAATAGGTTGATTGGCCTGAGACAGGACACTTATATTGATAAGGTTCTGAGACGATTCGATATGATCGATTCCAAAAAGGGAATACTGCCTATGACAACTGGCACTATTCTCGGCAAAAGTCAGTGCCCCACCACTGACGTCGAGAAGGAGAACATGAGTAGAGTCTCGTATGCTTCAGCCATAGGATCTATCATGTATGCTATGTTGTGCACTAGACCAGACGTATCGTACGCTCTGAGTGTGACCAGCCGATATCAAGCGAATCCAGGCAACAACCATTGGACCGCTGTGAAATCTATCCTTAAGTACTTGAGAAGGGCTTCACCGATGCCAGTTTCACCGATGAGGAGATGAGGAGTTGATTGCAAAAGGTTTCACCGATGCCAGTTTCCAAACCGATCGAGACGATTTTCGTTCTCAAACCGGGTTTGTATTCTGCCTGAACGGTGGAGCCATCTGTTGAAAGAGTTCCAAGCAGGACACAGTTGTAGATTCTACTACGGAGGCCGAGTACATTGCAGCTTCTGAAGCAGCCAAGGAGGCATGTTGGCTTAAGAAGTTTATGACTGAGCTTGGGGTAGTTCCTAGCGCTGATGGTCCAATTGAGTTGTTATGTGATAACACTGGAGCCATAGCACAGGCTAAGGAACCCAGGGCTCATCATAAGTCCAAGCATGTCCTCAGGAAGTATCACCTCGTCCGTGAAATGTTCCAGAGAGGTGACATCAAAGTATCCAAAGTAGATACAGTCGACAACGCAGCTGATCCCTTGACTAAACCATTGCCTCAGACCAAACATGAGTTCCATACTTCAGCTATTGGACTTAGACTTAGGTCCGAGTGGTCTTAGTCTTAGTGGGAGCTTTATTTCAGTTTATTTGATTTATATGTATGAAGTATACTTTCGTAAAACTCTTATTGTTGAATAAAAGTATTACTTCTTGTTTAATTGATTGCCTATTCTTTGCACTTGAATAAACAATTGAATATTTAATCATAGTTGTATGATAAATATTTTAATTCCCATGTAATCACGAGTTCTTGAAGAGGAGCCAATAAGTGTATTGGCTAAGGAACCCCTTTTTCAAGACAAGAACTGTGGTGATTACATTGTCCCTAATGGTGTGTCCCAGCGTTTTGGGAACGGACACAACCAAACTAGTGTGTAATAATTCGTTTGACTTTGTTTCTTAAGTCAAAAGGATGGTTCAAATCATTACATGGGTTCATTGTCAAGAGAGTCTTGACATGGTACTGGACAGTGACCGTTGTGAAATTATAGAAGATATCTTGTGTCCTATATTTCACACGAGCCATATGATAGAGGTTCTGAGACCTACATGCATATCATTCTCATGCTACGTGAGCATGAGGCTTTGACTACTTCCGGACCCATCCGTTACTGGTGGTAATGGGGTACGTTGGGTCTTATGTGAATGTAGTGGTGAGATGATCGGTGATGCATTGGTAGGGTCTTTGTCCACCCTGGTATACAGGGAAGGTTTTTCTGGCCACTCGGAGAGTGAGTCTTACTTATGAATTCACCCGTTATGAACGGGAGTGAGACTATCTCGTGTTCCGAGAAATTATGTCATAGGAGTTGGCGACACGCTTTCTTGCTTTAGCCTATGACGAAAACCGAGGACAAAGGGAATCATGTGACAAGGATGCAAGTGTACATCCAAGACATTGGTAATAGTCCAAGGGCAAGTGGGAGTGTTGGAATTGATGTGTCAATTTCCTCAATTAGTGCCCGTGAACTATATCATCTATATATACGGTTCAACAACCGATAGTTATGTGAACTATCAGTAGTCTCACCCGAGACAATGCCGGGGGGTCATCGAATGGCAGACTAGGCTCTCACGATGATCTTCGGGATTCGTGTATACGGTCTTATACGTTGAATCCCGATGCCTTCGTTACTCGGGCTATGAGGTCACACACGTAACAATTACCGAAGATACTTTCGAGTAGTGACCCGAAAGTGAATAAGGGATTTGATCCATATTGAGGAATTTCGGTTCGATCGAGATCGTGTCCCGACCGAACCGATGGTGCGCCCGGAATTGGTTCCGGACACACTATTTGGGGTTTATGTATATATATATATATGTGAGATATATATATATATTATCATTTATTGAAATGATTTAATTAATTAATGAATTAATTAAATAAGATATGATTTAATTAATTAATTAAGATTAATTAATTCCATCATCATGAATGGTTGACATCTTGGTGGCTACTTTATGCCTTGGGAAGGCTTTGTAAGTCTTGGGAAGAACTCTTGTAAGAGAATCTTCCATGGACCAAGAGGCATTAACCATATGGATGGTTAATCTGTTTGTTTAGTGTATAATGTGTTTCATCATCCATTCTATATCATAAGATGATATAGAATGGGTAGAGAATCAAGCTAAGTATCACACAACTCTTGTTAGAGAACAAAAACAAACACACACACTTCATCTTCAAACCCTCTAGCAAAACTCTAAGTGTTAGAGTATAGAAATTGTTCTATAGTTTGCTATAGTAGTTAGACTACACACTCCTCAATAACACACACTAGTCCAAGTGTGTCTTATTGCTATCTAAGGTATTGGTGTGGACTATTTCATAGTAGTTCCATATCACCTTGGTGATAGAAATTTCTTCAAGAAGAAAGCAAGGAGCAAGGTGTGGGGATAAGCACTTGAAGATCATATCGCTTCCGCTCACGCTTCAAAGGTATATCTTTGTAGCCACACTCTTTGATTATGTTAGTTGTAGCATATTCACACTATCTTTAAACATATACTTCTATGAGCTAGTTCTATTGTGTAAGTTCTAACGATCAACGAATTAGGGTTTTCTAGACATATGAACTATCGTAGTTCATTGTGTCTTGCAACCCCGGGATATTCCAACAGTAACATGAGAAAGCTCTTTGCTTCCGGTGCATATTTGATTGAACTAATTTCAAGTGTCCGACCCCAAATAGTTCTACAAAAGATTGGCTATTGCTATTAAAATTTGTATGTCGCGCTATGAATGAGAATGATAAAAGGAGTTGGGCAATATTAGTACTCACCAGAGCGACGTGCCTGAAAAGGTCTGTTGTAATAAGAAGAATGTGTTGAGCAAACTCATTTATAGCAACCACTTGTATTGTGCTTGTTTGATCAATAGGAGTAACAACAACGAAAAAGCTGGTGATTTTTAGTTAACATATTTAGTAGCTGAAAATATTGAATTGGTTTATTTAAGTAATAATATGTTATTCTAATGTTGTGACGTCAGTTTACGGGCATATGAAACTCATGTATTGATGGCGAGGGTCAGCAATTATTTTAATCTGACAATTTGAACACACAACATAAGATCCTCCATTGGGAATAATTGGGAGACAATTGGAAGAAAGATGTTGTCCAATGGGAAATAATTCAAGGGTTTAACTTTTTGCCCATTTTGTAGAAATTATTGAATAATTTTGAATTATTCTGACAAAAACGGAGAGGGGGGCGTGAGGTGGGGGAGAGAGAAGGGGGAGAATGATTGTCCTTTTGAATAAGCCCACATGGGTTGGCTGATGTGGCATTTTTTCATTGGTTAGTTAGATATTGGTTGAATCTTATCTTTAAAAATGATATTTTGACATATATATTATTTAAAAAAAAATGTTTTAGATAAATATTTTTAATTTTTCAAGATCTATAAATAGAGACTAGATTTGTTCGATTTGGACAACAATTTATTTTGATAATTTTCTCTCTTTTTCTCTATTTTCTCTAGTTTTTTGTAATTTCTCCAACTCTTCAATGGATCCAAACCCAAATTATAATTATCCTTCAAATTTTATATTTCATAATCAACCATCTCAAAACCCCAATAATCAACACCCATAAAATTTACAAAATGCGAGTGTGCAATCAAATTTACAAGCACAATTTATGATGCCACCCAATCCAAATCAGTTTATGTTGCCACCAAATCCAAATTTTATGCCACCAAATCCAAGTTCGATGACATCAAATCCTGTTTTCGGTATGCAATATCCCCATAATTATCAGTATATGCAGTATGGGTATCCTAATATGCAAAACCAATGCTCACAGCCGTCACCTGAAGAATTAACTCCACGTTTCAGTAGTGGATCTACAGAAACTCCCGAGTTTCAAACTCAAATATCTCTCGGTGAGCCTGATGACGACACTCCAACCAGTTTTGTACCTCGAAAAAACTCGAAATATGAAGTTTGGAGTACAGAACAAAACAAAGTTCTTTTATATGGTTTTTTCCACTGCAGTAATGATAGTGAATTGGGTAATGGACAAAAGGGAGACACTTTTTGAGGGAAAATTACTGCATATGTGAATGATAATTCAACAACTAGTACTCACAGGACTCAAACACAGTGTGTAAGTCATTATCGTGATCTTAACAAACGAATCAATATTTTGGGTGGGTGCATATAGAAAAGCAATGTCAGAGGGGCGAAGTGGTTGATCTGATGACGATTATATATCAAGAGCTCAAGAGGTGTTCATTGAGAAAACTCATAAGAGATTTACCGTAATCGATGAGTGGAAGTCGGTTCGCAATGAACCAAAGTACATGGTTGGATCTGGTGCATCTAGAAGTAGTGGCTATAAAAGGAAGAGTAGTGGTGATGATACCGATATCTCGTCCTCCATTCCTTCTCTTGAGCGCCCAGAAGGAAGGGAAGCAACGAAGAAAAAGGCTAAGGCATCTGGATCCAAATCAAGAAAATCGCACGCATTTTTTGAGGAAAGGTTCGAGAAGATATCTCACGAGCGTCGGGCTCTTAAGCAAGATAGAGAGCGTGAAATTGTAGCAATGGAAACATTAGCTTCATCAAACAAAGAGCAAGCTCGTGCTAAGATAATGGAGTTGCGGTGCAACCTACACCAAAATGATAATCGTGATGAGGTACAACAAAAAATATTTAACATGCTTATGAGTGAATTGTTTGATAATTAATTTTATGTTAGAGTATATGTTGTGTGCTTACTTTTCCGATGTAGTGTTTACTTTTCGATGTAGGTGTTATGTGTTTACTTTAGCCAATGTTGTTGTATGTTTGAAACTATGTGTTTTAATAAAAGTGTGTTGTGTGTTTACTTATGTTTGAAAATAAAAATAATAACAAGTGGAGGACAGGACAAGACACGACTATACATATCAGACTTGACAAAATAGTAGCAAGTGGAGGACAAGACAAGACATGACTAGACATATCAGACTTGAAAAAAATAGTAGCAAGTGGAGGACAAGACAAGATACGACTATACATATCAGACTTGACAAAAATAGTAGCAAGTGGAGCACATGACTAAGCAATAATACAAAGTTGAATACAATAATACAAGGACAATAATATCTCTTCAGATCTTATCTTTTGATCAAATTTGGTTAACTTGGATGTTTGAAGTCCGTCAATCCAACATTATAAATATCTTAAAGCAAAATGCAAAACATACTCGAATCTTCTCCTATCATGGATTCACCTTTCGAGTTCAACTTTTTAGAGCTCCAACAAAAATATGAGTTTGAAGAGTCTTTACTTGAACAACAATCACTTTTACTTAAAGAATGGCAAGCTTTGAGTAATCGAACTTAAAAAAGGGCTTACATAAATAGGGATCATGGAGCTGCACATAAAAGGCTTGTGGAAGACTACTTCGCAGAGTCTCCAACTTTCACAGATTTGCAATTTCGACGAAGATACCGGATGCAAATGCCACTATTTCTACATATTGTTGAGTCCCTTTCTAATTATGATACCTATTTCACTCAAAGGCGCAATAATTGTGGCAAACTTGGTCTATCCCCACTTCAAAACTGTACCGCTGTGATACGCATGTTAGCATATGGTGTAGCTGCAGATGCTTGTGATGAATATGTCAAGATTGGAGAGTCGACGGCACCTGAGTGCCTTTTAAAATTTTGTGAAGGGGTCATAGCCATATTTGAGACTACTTATTTAAGAAGGCCCAATGAGGTCGATATGGAGAGACTCATGGCAGTGGAAAAATTGTCCCAAAGCTTGGCAAGGGGCAGTTCACTAGTGGACATAAGGGCACGACAACAGTAATCCTCGAAGCAGTTGCATCTTACGATCTATGGATATGGCATGCTTTCTTTGGGTTACCAAGTACATTAAACGATATCAATGTGTTAGATAGGTCCTCAGTCTTCGATGATATTGAGACATGGTAAGCTCCAATTGTAAACTACATTGTCAATGGTCGCAAAAATAATATGGGGTATTATCTCGCCGATAGAATCTATCCTAAATGGCCCGTGTTTGTCCAATCAATCCATTATCCTCAATCCGAGAAAGCTAAATTGTTTGTTAAAACTCAAGAATCTTGTCGAAAGGATGTGGAACGTGCATTCGGAGTTCTTCAAGCACGATTCAACATCATTCGAGAACGAGCAAGACTGTGGGATTTGAATGCCTTATCAAAAATTATGAGGGCGTGCATTATATTACACAATATGATCGTGGAAGATGAACGTGATACGTATAACCGTAGTTGGGAACACCCAGAGTCGGAACAATCAAGCTCCGCTGGCCCAAGCTCATCATTTGTGAGACCAAATCATGTACTACCAGAGTTTCAAGTCCATGTTCAAGTTAGATCCGAATCAAACATTCATACTAGATTTGAACTTCGCGATAGGGCCAAACATATTCAATTGAAGGAAGATCTTGTCGAGCACATTTGGCAAAAGTTTGGTGACAACCAAAATTAGATTTCATGTTATTTGTTTACTTCTTAAAATATTTGAGCGTGTTTAATTTTGTGTGCTTTGAATAAGTGTGTACTCCCCCTCAAATAATTTGTGTAAGTTTATTTTGTCTTTTTTAATTAATATCATGTATTGTTGGTGATTTTAATGTTATTGTTTAATTTAATAATAATAATATCAAACACTATTATTTAACAATAATAAATAACAAAAACATATAAAATATTATTAATTAGTTTTAAAAATAAATAAATACTTATATATAAAAATAATTAGTAATAAAAATTATAGAATTATAAAATTATAATAATATAAATAAAATACGAAGAGAGAATGAATATATAGTGGGGTATATGTTAATGATGTGGAAGGAAGAGAAAATGATGAGGAAGTGAGAGAAAATGAAATAACTTTTCGAAATATCTCCTATTGTAGAGTGTGAGGATATTTGAAAGATAACTGAGAATATTTGATAATGTGGAGAAGGAATAAAGTGAGGTGATATGAAATATTGTGGAGATGAATTATCTCCTACTAGAGATGGTCTAATAGAGTAGCTTGTTGTTCAGAGTTTGTCGGTGAATTGTACCAAGACTTCAGAGTTGCTATTGCCTCAACTAGACCATGTATTGATTTATGAACACATATACCTTGTCTAACCCAAAATCATTTCACACAAGAGACAACTTATCTATAATATGAAAAGGTCCATCTTCAAATATCAAGGTTCTTTCTTTATCACATCCTCGCCCTCCAGTTAGCCATATAACAATTGATAACAGGGTTCATTTCTAAACTCAAAGAAGAAGTAAAATATTCTGCAAAATATTATCAATAACAGTTGTTAAATTTTATTTTGTGCATTATTTTGTTATATAAACATGCATTGTTGAATTCAATAAATATATTTTTCCTAATTATAGATAGGATGTAAGCTTGTTTTCATTCATAATATCATTGAAACAAATGCAATTTAATGATATTTTCATAACATATATTGATCAAATATACCGAACAAAATCTGGGTGAAAATCAAGTGTCTCACCTAAGGGACTAACCACCGAAAAGTAAGGAAGTAGAAATAGTTCATGTAAAGATCACCTAAGACCATCCACAAGAGGGGTTTAAGTGGGTTCAAGTTGGGTACAATTGGGGACTATCAAAGATAGTAGGGTGCAAATGTGGGGATCAAATTTTGATCTGGGACTAAGTTGGGGAAATGGGGTGCAAAACGGTCCCACACGTGATAGTGACACCCCTAGTAGTTTTATTGCTCCAACCCAACAGTCAATGAAGAAATCAAGTTATGACCTTTAGAGAATGGAAGTAAACAAAGCTTGACTAAATGGTTATTCCCATGTGTAGTGTTGATGGTGAATTGGATAGGAACCAAAAGGATGACACTTTCTCGGGAAATATATCAGACTATTTCAATGAGAGCTTCAATGCTGAGAGAAACAATGCAAAAGTCTTTTCAGTGCCATCAACAAAAAATTGTTAAATTTTGTTAGTTATTAGAGTAGAGCATGCAGAGTGAGATGCAGTGGCTGGTTTGAGGATAACGGCATAGACAAGGCTTTATAGTTGTACCCAGAGTCTGAAGCTCATGGGTTTTCCTTATTGGAAGAGTGGAAGTTGGTTTATGAGCAACCCAAATATATGTTAGGCGAAACTGATTGCGAAGGAAGTAGACAAAAGAGAAAAAGTAGTGGTGATGATGTTGGATCCTCAATTCCTTACTTGTACGCCCAGATGGTGGAGATGTGACAAAGAAAAAAGTTAGATCTTCAATGAGCAAATTTTCGACTTCAAGAAAAACAAAGATGTTCTTGAAGAACAAAGAAGAGCATGATTTCGTAGAGGAAAATATTTACTAGTTATTAAAGGAGTTGTTCCCAAACTAGTTTGCTTGTTGTCTATTTTAGTTTCGTATTGTGTGTTTTATTTTCGAAGTATCTGTTTTATTTTCGAGTTGTGTGTTCGTATGAATAATTTGTGGGTTGTGAAAGTGTATGTTCATTTCAATGATTTTGTTAAAATAATGACAACACCCAACCCTCGAGATTCCAAAGTGATAAGAACGTCCCCACCTCTCCTACTTTCTGGAATTGATAATGACAACACCCCACCTTCGAGATTTCAGATCAATAAGAACGGCCCACTCCTCAATACAATAATGACAACACCCTACCCTCGAAATTTCAAACCGTATTAATAATGAGTACAAACACGTGTATGCCAGTTCTTGCAACCAGCGCATATCAGCGCTATTGAATGTTTTTCACGTGTGGGACCTTTTTACACCTCGTTTTCCCAATTTAGTCCAGGATCAAAATCCCCACATATGCAACCCACAATTTAGTAACCTACTATTTTCGAACACTCTTAATTACACCTCAATTTGAATTCCATTTGATGGGGCAAGAAATGTCATGTTCTAACCCTTGCCAAGTCGCTGCATTTGAGGTATGAAGTCACAGGAGAAGACATGCAAGTTATATATCGTTGGAAGCTACCGAGTGAGGGCTTTCCGTAGACTTTAAGATTATCCAAATCGAACGAATATACTAGAAGATATGACCTCCCAAAGATGGGTGGTTGGGACACCCCTTACTTCATATTAGCTATTGATTAATTATCATTTGTACCACATCGAGAAGCTAGTGATGGGACACCCTCCAAATATTCTATAAATAAGGTACAAGGTACAAGGTAAAGGGGATCTCTTCCTCTTCTCATCACTCTCATCTATACTATAGACCTTTGACATTATATTTATACAAATATTAATGTTGGGCGTTGGAGTGTAATCGGGGTGCGTCCCTCCTTTTCTTTATTTTGTAGGTCGTACTAATTAAGGAAAGACCCTGGTTTGGAAAGACCCTCGGAGAAGGAAGTACCTTCAGGGAAGGAAGTACCCTCGAAAAAAAGTAACATCTATAATACTTATAAAAGTGGCAACACCTTTAGGCGTTTCTTCCATTTTTTGTGAGGACTAATTTACCCCTCTCCATTCATGTATTGCTATTAATTTAATTTAATGAATTTACTTTTTAATTTGCATACATCTTTTAATGAGAATGAAGATGAAAAGACGTGAGCTACTAACAAATATCATGGATGCTATTAACAAAATTTTATTCCCCACTTTCACTATCTACCATTGTTGCAACTAAAGGTATATCGGCAGTTTCATGGGAGCTACGAACAACTAAAGGCATGTCATCAAAATTTTCTTTCATTTTCATTATCTATCATAATTGCAATATCATAGTCAAGGTGATTAGTTTTATATATCATGGGTACTTGAGAATGTTAAAATAGGTGATTATTGTTGGAAATTGATGTGTCAATTTCCTCAGATAGTGCCCGTGAACTATATCATCTATATATACGGTTCAACAACCGATAGTTATCTGAACTATCAGTAGTCTCACCCGAGATAATGCCGGGGGTCATCGAATGGCAGACTAGGCTCTCACGATGATCTTCGGGATTCGAGTATACGGTCTTATACGTTGAATCCCGATGCTTTCGTTACTCGGGCTATGAGGTCACACACATAACAATTACCGAAGATACTTTCGAGTAGTGACCCGAAAGTGAATAAGGGATTTGATCCATATTGAGGAATTTCGGTTCGATCGAGATCGTGTCCCGACCGAACCGATGGTGCGCCCGGAATTAGTTCCGGACGCACTATTTAGGGTTTATGTAGATATATACATATGTGAGATATATATTTATATATTATCATTTATTGAAATGATTTAATTAATTAATGAATTAATTAAACAAGATATGATTTAATTAATTAATTAAGATTAATTAACTAATCTCATCATTATGAGGAGTTGACATCTTGGTGGCTACTTTATGCCTTGGGAAGGCTTTGTATCCCTTGGGAAGAACTCTTGTAAGAGCATCTTCCATGGACCAAGAGGCATTAACCATATGGATGGTTAATGTGTTTGTTTAGTGTGCAATATGTTTCATCATCCATTCTATATCATAAGATGATATTGAATGTGAAGAAATCAATCTAAGTCTTGCACATCTCTTGCTAGAGAACACAAACAAACACACTTCATCTTCAACCTCAACCCTCTAGCAAAACTCTAAGTGTAGAGTGTAGAACTAGTTCTACATTTTTTGCTATAGTAGTAAAGACTACATACTCCTCAATAACACACACTAGTCCAAGTGTGTCTTATTGCTATCTAAGGTATTGGTGTGGACTATTTCATAGTAGTTTCATATCACCTTGGTGATAGACATTTCTTCAAGGAGAAAGCAAAGGAGCAAGGTGTGGGGATAAGCGCTTAAAGATTTACAAAGCTTCCGCTCACGCTTCAAAGGTATAACTTTGTAGCACTACTCTTTTATATGTTAATTGTAGCATATTCACACTACCTTTGAACATATACTTCTATGAGCTAGTTTCATTGTGTAAATTCTAACGATCAACGAATTAGGGTTTTCTAGACATATGAACTATCGTAGTTCATTGTGTCTTGCAACCCCGGGATATTCTAACATGGTATCAAGAGCTATATTACACGTTTAACATGTTCTAGAAGTGTTTAAAGTAGTACCATATAGTATATATGTCGATATATGAACCGTAGCCGATTTTCGTATTCGGAAAACCCTCCCCGACAAAACCTAAGTTTCGCGTGAGTCCAGGAAAGCCAAGGACACGGCTCCACTGGAACGCGCACTCTCGGCTTTCCCTGGATACGGAACGCCATGGCCCGAAGCCTGGTTCGGCCCCCCTGGACGCGTCCATGCACGTCCAAAGTCATTTGATGATTTCGAAACAAAACAAATCGATTAAGTCCAAAGTCATTTGATGATTATGGACGTTTTCGGTTTGTTATGGGTGACTTAGAGATTGTTTTCATTCCGGAAATAATCTTATAAGTCCAAAACATTCTTTGAGAAGTTTAAAATAGTTTAAAATTAGCATGTATGTCAAAATTTAGCTCTTCCAACATAAGATCGTCTTATGGCGAGTCTTGTGGAGGTAAGTGGGAGCACTTTGATTTTATCCAATCGGTACTAATTAAATTGATTAATTGAGTATCGAAAGGAAGTTTGAGGTTTGAATTATTATGAATTTCAAACCTTAACAAATATAACTTATGCTAAGTCTCTTTGAATGAAATCGGGTTATTAGTTCAATATGTTGAACTTATGATAGAACTTCCTAAAATTGGCTAAGTTAGTTGTTGGACAACTAAAGGTTATGATATGCATGTATGACTATGTTCACATTATTTGAATGTGAGTATGTGTGTGAGTTGTGTGTTGCTTGTGTGTTTTATTCCATTCCTAGCATGTTTATGTGATTTATGTATAATGTGTTATGCATATATAAACTGTAGTCTGAATGGAATGGGAATTTGATATGGCCTAGTATTTATTCGAAATACAGTCTGCGTACTGTCCTTGATATTGAAATACGACGCATGTGTCGTTTTACATTCTTGTATTGTCATTTCTTTTTCGCGGCGCATGTGCCATTTAATGCGAAAGTTGATTATGTAACAAGACATGAAGAGACGGACTTGGAGCATGGCGATGTCCAAGAAGACGGAGACCAAGGACTTAGTTTAGAACTAGTTAGACTAGTTTTATTTAATGTTCTTTAGGCCATATCACGTCCCTTTAAAGTGTTTATTATTCATGTCATGTTTCATGCTTACATATATTTTCTTGACGTATATGTACACCTTTTGTGATATGCATGAAATGTGGATTACATGTTTAATCTAAACCCCTCCACGTTATAATTAAGTGTTTGCCAAACCTTAAGTTCAAAGTTGTCAAACTTTCCTACGTTTCGGGTGGATCATCCCTAGATGGGCACTTTGATTCATAGGAATAGGAGGCAATGGGATTACATGCGCTACAGGTTAGCCCATCGAACCGGCAAATGTAATCCATCCCTTTATGGTGAACTAAGGTTACTTAAAACGTGGCTACAGGTTAGCCCATCGAACTGGCCCGTTTGGCAAAGGAAGTCTATAGTGTCATAAAACGACTAGTGATAGACGCCAAGAGTCATATATAATCATTGGATGATTAATATATGATAGTCTAGTAGGACTTACCCATGGATTGGACTATGAGGATGATTGCGTGTGCCGCTCATACCCAAGTCCGTGGGGTCTTGGTATACTTGTACACTTCGAGGGGTTGTTGGTACTCGTATTATTATTTCAAGCATGCTTTACTTGTATCGTATGTTTTACATATAAATTAAACTGAATGTCGTTTCCTACTCGCATGTTTTTAGATGGCAACTGCTAAGAAATCAACTTCAAATTCACTCCGATCTACACTTGAGAAGTGTAAACTCAATGGCAATAACTTCAACGACTGGTCTCGTAACTTGAGAATCGTTCTCAAGCACGAGAGAGTCGAGTATGTTCTTAAGGAAGAACTTCCTCCACCACCCGGAGATAATGCCGATGAGCTAGAACGTAGTGCATATGATGTACACGTGGATGATGCATTGGATGTCCAATGTCTTATGCTGGCCAACATGGAACCGAATCTTCAAATTCAGTTCGAAAATGTGGCAGCATATGACATGTACTGCAGACTGGAAGAGATGTTCCAGAAGCGGGCAAGAAATGAGCGGTACGAAGCTGTTTGTGCCCTCATGGATTGCAAACTATCCAATGGTCAACAGGCCAGTCCTCATGTTCTCAAGATGATTGGGATCATCGAGAGACTTGAGTCTTTGGGAACTCAGTTTTCCAAGGATTTGGCCGTTGACATAATCCTCCGTTCCCTTCCTGACAAGTTTGGTAACTTTGTCATGAACTTCAACATGCATGACTTCGATAAATCGTTATCGGAGTTACATAACATGATCAGCACGGCTGATACTGCGTTGAAGTGTGGGAAGAGCTCTACCCCTACTCCCTCTGTTCTGATGATTCAGAACAAGAAGGCCTTTAAGAAAGGCAAGGGGAAATGGAAGGGAAAGGCCAAGACTGGATCTATCAAAACAGTCAAGGCCCAGACTTCCAAAACTCCGGCCAAAGGTCCTAAAGGGACTGACCAGTGTCATTATTGTAATACACCTGGTCACTGGAAGAGGAACTGCAAGAAATACCTCGAAGACAAGAAGAGTGGGACTCTTCCGGCAGGTATATTCGTTATTGAAGCTTGTATCACCTCTAATAACTCTACTTGGGTACTTGACTCAGGATGTGGTTCTCATATTTGTCGAAATATGCAGGTACTATAGGACAGTAGAGCTCTTCGGAAGGGAGAGGTGGACTTGCGGGTGGGCAATGGAGCAAAGGTTGCTGCAGTTGCCGTGGGCAAGATAGATTTAAAACTACCATCTGGGATGGTCTTAGTTTTAAATAATGTATATTGTATTCCCGCTATTTCTAGAAATATTATTTCCATATCTGTTTTGAACAATGATGGTTTTGCCATCCTTATGGAAAGAAATATGTGTTCTATTAATCGTGATGGTTTACTTTATGCAAAAGCTTCAAACCAAAATGGCCTTTTCATACTAGATGAGGATCATGAGGTATATAACGTAAATATTAAAAGGAACAAGCCTAACGACTTGAATCCTACCTACCTATGGCATTGCAGACTTGGTCATATAAATGAAAATCGCATCAAGAAACTCCACGAAAGTGGAATTATTGAGTCACTTGATTTTGAATCATATGACCAATGCGAATCATGCCTTTTAGGCAAGATGACCAAATCGCCTTTCACTGGAACGAGTGAAAGGGCAAGTGATTTATTGGGGATAATACATACCGATGTATGTGGTCCAATGAACACTCCTGCAAGAGGTGGTTTTCCCTACTTCATTACCTTCACGGATGACCTTAGCCGTTATGGCTATGTCTATCTAATGAAGCACAAGAGTGAAGCCTTTGAAAAGTTCAAAGAATTCCAAAATGAAGTAGAGAATCAACTCGGCAAGACTATTAAGACTCTTCGATCCGATCGAGGAGGCGAATATATGAGCCACGAGTTTGACGCTCATCTTAGAGATTGTGGAATTGTTTCACAACTCACACCGGCCGGAACACCACAACATAATGGTGTGTCCGAAAGGAGGAATCGCACTCTGTTAGACAGTTTGCGATCCATGATGAGTCGAACCGACCTACATGTCAGCTTCTGGGGTTACGCGTTGCAAACTGCCGCACTTACCTTAAATAATTGTCCAACCAAGTCAGCTGAGAAAGTACCATATGAGATGTGGTTTGGGAAACGTCCCAAGATTAGCTTTCTCAGGGTTTGGGGTTGCTTGGCCTACGTCAAGAAATTGAACGTAGACAAGCTAGGCCCAAAGGCTGACTTGTGCCATTTCATTGGTTATCCAAAGGAAACCAAAGGGTATTATTTCTACCTTAAGCCAGAAAATAAGATTTTCGTGGCTAGGACAGCGCATTTCCTTGAGAAAGAGTTCTTATCAGGAAATGTCAGAGATACGGTACAACTTGAAGAAGTTCAAGATGATGAGCCAAATGAGTTAATGAACTCATTCGACACGTTTAATGAGCAAGTTGAGTTATCGAACTCAAGAAACTCATTGAATAGGAGAGTTGGGTTATTGAACTCAAGGGTCTCATCAAATGAGCAAGTCGAGTTAACGAACTCGGCAGGCTCACTTCAGGAAGTAGATCCTCCATTCATGGTGGATCCTATCTTGGACCCTAGATCCACGGTAGATGAAACTCCTGAAGAAGTACCGACCCTTAGGAAATCCAATAGGACTCGTCATGTTCCCGATAGATGGTATGGGGAATCCTTCTTGATAGAAGACGACGAGCCTTATACTTATGGAGCCGCAATGAAAGGGCCAGATAGCGAGTCATGGCTTGAAGCCATGAAATCCGAGATAGACTCTATGTACCAGAATGATGTCTGGACATTGGTTCACTTACCCGAAGGTGCTAGACCTATCGAGTGTAAGTGGGTCTTTAAGAAAAAGCTCGATAAAGATGGAAATGTCCATGTTTACAAGGCTAGACTAGTGGCAAAAGGTTTCAAACAAATTCATGGTATTGACTATGATGAAACCTACTCACCGGTAGTCATGTTCAAGTCTATTCGGATCCTCTTAGCCATTGCCGCATATTATGACTATGAGATATGGCAAATGGATGTAAAGACCGCTTTCCTTAATGGAAACCTTGAGGAGGATGTGTACATGACACAACCTCCAGGCTTTACATGTCCGAAAGGACCTAAGAAGGTATGTAAGCTTCAGAGATCCATTTATGGACTCAAGCAAGCTTCTCGCAGTTGGAACCTCCGATTCGATGAAGCAATTAAAGAATTTGGCTTCATTCAGAATGAGGAGGATGCTTGTGTATACAAGAAGGTAAGTGGGAGCCACATTGCATTTATAGTCCTATATGTAGATGACATACTGATCATTGGAAACAACAAACCGCTCCTTGAGTCAGTCAAGAGATGGTTGTGTAAGTGTTTCTCAATGAAGGACTTAGGAGAGGCGCAGTATATCCTTGGAATCAAGATATATCGAGATCGAGCCAATAGGTTGATTGGCCTGAGACAGGACACTTATATTGATAAGATTCTGAGACGATTCGATATGATCGATTCCAAAAAGGGAATACTGCCTATGACAACTGGCACTATTCTCGGCAAAAGTCAGTGCCCCACCACTGACGTCGAGAAGGAGAACATGAGTAGAGTCCCGTATGCTTCAGCCATAGGATCTATCATGTATGCCATGTTGTGCACTAGACCAGACGTATCGTACGCTCTGAGTCTGACCAGCCGATATCAAGCGAATCCAGGCAACAGCCATTGGACCGCTGTGAAATCTATCCTTAAGTACTTGAGAAGGACTAAGGATATGTTTCTGGTATATGGCGGAGATGAGGAGTTGATTGCAAAAGGTTTCACCGATGCCAGTTTCCAAACCGATCGAGACGATTTTTCGTTATCAGACCGGGTTTGTATTCTGCCTGAACGGTGGAGCCATCTGTTGGAAGAGTTCCAAGCAGGACACAGTTGCAGATTCTACTACGGAGGCCGAGTACATTGCAGCTTCTGAAGCAGCCAAGGAGGCATGTTGGCTTAAGAAGTTTATGACTGAGCTTGGGGTAGTTCCTAGCGCTGATGGTCCAATTGAGTTGTTATGTGATAACACTGGAGCCATAGCACAGGCTAAGGAACCCAGGGCTCATCATAAGTCCAAGCATGTCCTTAGGAAGTATCACCTCGTCCGAGAAATGTTCCAGAGAGGTGACATCAAGGTATCCAAAGTGGATACAGACGACAACGCAGCTGATCCCTTGACTAAACCATTACCTCAGACTAAACATGAGTTCCATACTTCAGCTATTGGACTTAGGCTTAGGTCCGAGTGGTCTTAGTCTTAGTGGGAGCTTTATTTCAGTTTATTTGTTTTATATGTATGAAGTATACTTTTGTAAAACTCTTGTTGTTGAATAAAAGTATTACTTCTTGTTTATTGATTGCCTATTCTTTTATGGCACTTGCATAAACAATTGAATATTTAATCATAGTTGTATGATAAATTTTTTAATTCCCATGTAATCACGAGTTCTTGAAGAGGAGCCAATAAGTGTATTGGCTAAGGAACCCCTTTTTCAAGACAAGAACTATGGTGATTACATTGTCCCTAGTGGTGTGTCCCAGCGTTTTGGGAACGGACACAACCAAACTAGTGTGTAATGATTCGTTTGACTTTGTTTCTTAAGTCAAAAGGATGGTCCAAATCATTACATGGGTTCATTGTCAAGAGAGTCTTGACATGGTACTGGACAGTGACCGTTGTGAAATTATAGAAGAGATATTGTGTCCTATATTTCACACGAGCCATATGATAGAGGTTCTGAGACCTACATGCATATCATTCTCATGCTACGTGAGCATGAGGCTTTGACTACTTCCGGACCCATCCGTTACTGGTGGTAATGGGGTACGTTGGGTCTTATGTGAATGTAGTGGTGAGATGATCGGTGATGCATTGGTAGGGTCTTTGTCCACCCTGGTATACAGGGAAGGTTTTTCTGGCCACTCGGAGAGTTAGTCTTACTTATGAATTCACCCGTTATGAACGGGAGTGAGACTATCTCGTGTTCCGAGAAATTATGTCATAGGAGTTGGCGACACGCTTTCTTGCTTTAGCCTATGACGAAAACCGAGGACAAAGGGAATCATGTGACAAGGATGCAAATGTACATCCAAGACATTGGTAATAGTCCAAGGGCAAGTGGGAGTGTTGGAAATTGATGTGTCAATTTCCTCAGATAGTGCCCGTGAACTATATCATCTATATATACGGTTCAACAACCGATAGTTATCTGAACTATCAGTAGTCTCACCCGAGATAATGCCGGGGGTCATCGAATGGCAGACTAGGCTCTCACGATGATCTTCGGGATTCGAGTATACGGTCTTATACGTTGAATCCCGATGCTTTCGTTACTCGGGCTATGAGGTCACACACATAACAATTACCGAAGATACTTTCGAGTAGTGACCCGAAAGTGAATAAGGGATTTGATCCATATTGAGGAATTTCGGTTCGATCGAGATCGTGTCCCGACCGAACCGATGGTGCGCCCGGAATTAGTTCCGGACGCACTATTTAGGGTTTATGTAGATATATATATGTGTGAGATATATATTTATATATTATCATTTATTGAAATGATTTAATTAATTAATGAATTAATTAAACAAGATATGATTTAATTAATTAATTAAGATTAATTAACTAATCTCATCATTATGAGGAGTTGACATCTTGGTGGCTACTTTATGCCTTGGGAAGGCTTTGTATCCCTTGGGAAGAACTCTTGTAAGAGCATCTTCCATGGACCAAGAGGCATTAACCATATGGATGGTTAATGTGTTTGTTTAGTGTGCAATATGTTTCATCATCCATTCTATATCATAAGATGATATTGAATGTGAAGAAATCAATCTAAGTCTTGCACATCTCTTGCTAGAGAACACAAACAAACACACTTCATCTTCAACCTCAACCCTCTAGCAAAACTCTAAGTGTAGAGTGTAGAACTAGTTCTACATTTTTTGCTATAGTAGTAAAGACTACATACTCCTCAATAACACACACTAGTCCAAGTGTGTCTTATTGCTATCTAAGGTATTGGTGTGGACTATTTCATAGTAGTTTCATATCACCTTGGTGATAGACATTTCTTCAAGGAGAAAGCAAAGGAGCAAGGTGTGGGGATAAGCGCTTAAAGATTTACAAAGCTTCCGCTCACGCTTCAAAGGTATAACTTTGTAGCACTACTCTTTTATATGTTAATTGTAGCATATTCACACTACCTTTGAACATATACTTCTATGAGCTAGTTTCATTGTGTAAATTCTAACGATCAACGAATTAGGGTTTTCTAGACATATGAACTATCGTAGTTCATTGTGTCTTGCAACCCCGGGATATTCTAACAATTATATGTTGAAATTCTGGTCAAAAATTTCTTCGACAATTATCAATTGCTTGTTTTGCTTCCTCCATAGTTAGCGGATCGGATGGCTTCTCAAATTTCGTTGCAAGTTCATGTGGAGCTGAACATTTAACCAGTTCTTCTCAAATCTCGTTGCACGTAAGCTATTTTTTTAATTACATTATTTATATAATTGTTTATTTATGTTTTTTTCCCATATTGTTTGCTGAATAGTGTTATATTTGGTTATGGTTCTTGGTTTAGTTGTTTGTTGGATAGTGTTAGAAGTTAGAAATCTTTATTGATTATATGTGTCTTCTTTTTGGATTTTTATCAAATTTATATTGTGTTTATTTCAAAAATATATATCAAATTTATATTGCGTTTAATTTATTTTCAAAAATAAACACATCAATATGAAACTAACCAACAAACATGTGTAATGTCGTGTAATGTCATATAATTTATCTTAAAAACTAATGTATCCTAAAATTTCATTTAATATAAATTGATAATTGTAATTTACCTCTCATGGAATATTAAGTCATGTAACTCTAAAAGGTGGTCTAAACTCTAATTATTTGACTCTCATTATTTCTTAGATTTTTTTGCTTAAAAAATGATATAGTTTTCTATAAAGTTATGTTTAGTGTGATCCATCATTCAATAATTAATAGAGAAAAAGTGATCCATATTATGATATACTTTATGCTATTCACAATTAATAAATAATTTTAAAAAATAGTGATTGTTGAAAAATAAATATCTATTAATCATGAAAAGTAATAATTAACAAGAAAACAACGACTCCTAAAGATAATATTTAACTTGAAAATATACTATATAATAAAACTTATCCAAGGTTTGAAAAATAACTAAAAATAAACCCAAATTATATAAAATTATCCAAAGTTTAAAACTTAATTAAAAATATAAATAATCAATGCTTAGTTATTGAGAAATATAGGTAAATTGATCTTAATACAAAATAAAATAAAGTGATGTAACTCCTTATTGATTGAATAGTGAGAGTCATGTAACTTCCATTAGTTTAATTATGAATTAAAATTCTAATAAATTTAATAGATAAATACAATTACTATTTTAATCATTCATTAGAACCATATCATTGTTAGAAAAAGATGATCCACCCCATTTACTTTTGAAGTAAAAGTAAAGGAAAATATAAGTTGCACTCATTAAAATATAGTAAATGAAATTTTAGGTTACATTAGTATTTAAGATTAATTAAAAGACATTGCACATGATTTTACTATGAACTCTTACAAAATTTGGCATAAACAATGAATAGTTTTTATCATTAGAGAGATATATAGTACTACAATTTCTCCAAAGCCATATTATTCGAAATTTTTCTCAATCAGTTTTATAAGTTGCTAAAAATTGTACTAATAATTGATAATAATGATAATTAGAAATAGTTTTATAAACAATAAGAGTAAACAAAAAACTTTAGCAATAATTAGACTTAACACCGCCTCATGGAGTTACATGGCTTTTAATATTTCAAGAGAAGTAAATTACACTTACTAAATTATGGTGAATGAAATTTTAGATTACATTAATATTTAAGATAACTAAAAGACACTTCGCATGATTTGATATGAGCTCCTTATAAAATTTGGCATAAATAGTGAATAATTATTTTTCATTTGGGAAATATATTGTATTATAGTTTCTCCATAATTATATTATGTTATACTATTTTCAAGTAGTGTTATAACTTGCTCGATTGATTAGTATAATAGACTATTTACTCTATAAATAGAAATAACTCTAATTTGGTTATAACGTAAGTTGAGAGTTAAAATTAACAAGAAATAGCTTTAAGATGTTCAATCACGAGTGAAAATAATATTTAGATTTAAGAATTATACTGTGATAGTAATGATGGCTAATAATAATTTTATAATAGTACAAGCAAGCAAAAAACTTGAGAAACAATTAACGTCAAATAATGAGAGTTGAGATCACGTCATGGAATTACATGACTTTTAATATTCTATGAGAGGACTTTTAATATTCTATGAGAGTTTAAAAATAGGTAAAAATTGTTTTAAAATAGTTAGTATGGATGATTATTTTTTGAATGATTCTAACTATTGAACATCAATTAATCTTGAAGGTTAAATAATGAAAAATATAAAAAGTATGAGAACAAAAACAATATTTATATATAAAATTTGCAACAATTATAAAACATTTAACAAAAGTTACGAGTTAAGAATAAGTAGAAAGATCTTTAAAAAGATTCAATAATTATTGAAAATAACATTTAGTTTTTAAAACTACACTAATAATTGATGATAACAATAATTTAAAAACTAATTTTAAAGATAATGAGAGTAAATAATTTTTGAGAAATAATGACACTCATAAATGTGTTTCAACACTATCTCTTGGAGTTACTTTACCTTTAATATCCCTTTCTATTCTTAAAACCATTATCATTTTTTATTGTCTTTCATAAATAAATTCTTTTTATTAACATCTTGATGTTTAAGAAAGAAAATCACATTTGCACAAATTCTCCATTGTCTATCAACTAACATCATTTTTTTATCCTTAATTTACAAGTTTAGCAAGACATTCTACAATTGAACAATCATCAATAATGTTGATTTGTTGTTGAATCTTCTTAATGTAAGTTTCACTTAATTATATGGTTCTTTTCTTATTTTTATGAATTCTCCTTAGTTCATTCACAATAGAAACTAAAATGGAGAAGGTTGAGATTTAATGTTCAACCCAAAATTGTTTATGACACAAAAAAACTAGAAATGTGATCAATATATTAAGGTAAATATATCAATATATAAAATAAAAAAATACATCCATAGAAATATAATTTAAATGTAGAACTTGGATGACATATAAATTTATTTATATATTTTTAGTTATGATTATTTGTTTTCTTTTTGTATAAATTTATTTATCTGTGAGAAATAATAATAATATGAGTTTTATAGATAAATAATACTCAATAAGTAAATTGTAAAAATATTTCTTCAATTTTATTGTAAGATCGATTTACATATAATATTTTAGAATTAATTATTATTAGAGTGTTTTTATTACATGTTAAGACTATTTATATATATATATATACATTATGGAATTATAATGATAAAAGGTCAAATGCAAAAACTCAATATTATTACTAAAATACTTAAATTCATATCAGTTTAATATAAGTTCAATGTTTGGGTCAACTTGTGAAATTATATATATATCTCTTTCGTTTCTTTTGACATCAATATATACTAATTTTTCATTGCAACTTGTTAAATTTATAGTTTCTTTTTAAGATTTCTCAACCACACGGTTGATCCGCAAATAGGATTGGAAAAATATATATTTGTATGTATGTATATATGACTTATATGAAATATATTTTTTGTTGTATATACATATATGGTAAACATATAAATGGAATAATTTCAAATTGTAAAAATGTATTTAATTTTGTAGCGTCTCTCAATCTCTTAATCCTTTTTCAAAGACGAATTGCACAACCTTTGGTTTGATCTTTTGTATAGCTCATCCAAATTGCATTCAATTGCTATTTTTATATATTGTATATATTTACCATCGCATGTATTAATATAATGTAGTTATTTAATATTACTTAGAAAATACACTTAGTAGAATGATTCACTATCATCTGCGTATTCTTAGTATAAAATATGAATTACGTTGAAAAATGTCATATTATCTTAACCTTCTATAGAAAATATTATTTGATTTTGAATCATCATGTATATATATTACTAATAGAGAGATATAATTATTTTAGTTAGTAACAAACTCACTTCTAATGAGAGGTTTTTATGTTAATGATTATTTATTATATTTACTCCCTCCATCCCATAATCTTATTTAACCTTTTATTTTTGGAGTAAAATTTAAAAAATTTAATCATTAATTTTTAATAGTCGATAAGAAATAATATAGCTAAATTGGATATTGTTAGATTCGTTTCGATATATATTTTCAAACTGGAATAACATTATGGGAAGGAGGGAGTATTTATGTCAACGATTATTTATTATATTTTTATATTAGAAGTATATGTTTAACTTTATCTATTTTTTTCAGTAGTGATCCAGTTGTAATAAAATTTAATATTTCTTATAACATTTGAAGTGTGTATCATGTGAGATCATTTTAATTTTCGTTCATTAAATTGTCGTCTATGAATTATCAACATATGAAGAATTTTAATGATAAGTTGTAACATATATTTTCTTTTGTTATGTAATTTATAAATTATCCCTATGTGGATAGCTTTAATTAAATATATTAGCATTATATTACTCTATGCATAAGTAGCTTTAATTAAGTATATCAAAACTATATTACTCTATGCATAAGTAAAAGTCCCTTTTAAATTAAATTTTTTATGGTAAAATATTTATAATGGTTGGCCATTGTATTTTTTTATTACTAGGAATCAATCAATCATTTATAATGTTTTATTTTTGGAAGCACAATATAAATCAATCAATCATGGATGCATCATGCCATGTAGTGGCGGATTCAGGAATATCAAAGTGACGGTTCGAAATTGACATAATTTGCAAAGTATTGTTCAAAATACTTAAATATATTCAAATAATTATAAATTTAAATGCTAATTTTTACATTCATTTTTTCTTTAAATATATATTCAAAAAAATGCATGTTCAACATTAACAGGCTTGAACTTATATATATCCGCCTCTGATGCCATGTATTATATAATATTAACAATTAACTGAAATTGTTACCACGTGCAACGCACGTAACGTGATACTAGTACCATTCAAATGAGTAATCTACGTGCAACCACAAATAAATACATCAGTAACAAAATTAAGTGTGAAAATCGACCCCATTAACATTTAAACCCCTAATACAGATGGTCTTAGACCATCCACAACAACAAACACATTAAACCCACTTTATTCAGTGCCACGTCAGCATTAAACCTACTTACACCCCAAATAAAACTCAGTTTCCACAGCAAGGGTTTATTCAGGATTTTATTCACTTTCTCTCCCTTCCACATCACCTTATCATATACCCCACCATATATTTACTTATCACATTATTTATACATATGTTATCGTTAAAATTATAATATTTATTAATTTTTTAATATAATAATTAATATTTAATTTATTTGTAATTAATTAATTCATTACAATAAAAATTAATAATCACTCGGTAAATCAAAGGATTGGAGAAAGAAAGGTGTAAAAAGACTTGGTTTTTTCTTTGTGACCAAATGAAACAAATCTAGGCTCTATTTATAGATCTCGAAAAATAAAAAATATTGATATATTTTTATATTTTTGTTTTGATGAATTATTGGTCAAATAATACTTTTAGTAAATAAGGGAAAAGAAACAAAGAAAGTGAAATGCATGGGGCTGCGTGGCAACTCCCTATTGACTACTTTTCAGCGTGGGCCCCACATTAAACCCAAATTTTGGGTATCAAAAGATTAACCTTGACTTTAACCCCATTTTCTTTAAACTTTATTGCCTTTGATTGAACTTGAATAACCCCCACTTTAACCCCAACAAAATCCTTTGGTGTGGGTGGTCTTAGATATCAATGTTGAAGTGTTGATGTTCTTAAACTTGTCGCTGGCACAACACTTTGTGCCACGTAACAGAAGCTAAGTAAGTGACTTCGCCACGTGTCATGACACGTGTCATCCAATGCAGCTTCCATTACATGCCATAAGACACGCTCTCCTTATATATTACATAATAAAACGAAAATGACACAAAAGTTTCCAAATCAAATCACCTTCAGCTAAAGCAAGAAAAGAAAGAAACGAAAAAAGTATGGAGGGAGTAAATATATCGACCCATCCAGAGGTTCCAGGAGACCCAATTCAGAGAGGGACTGCTTTTGTAGAAACTGCTGCTGCTACTATTCAGTCTTTTGGCCCTGTCAACAAAATCCACCAGCACCTCTGCGCGTACGTACAATCTTTTTCGTCGTTTTTTAGATACAGAGGTTTGGGTTCGAGTCTGACCTTGTTATAGTGGTCATCGAATTTATCACAAAAAGTATGGATATTTATTTTTGGAATCCTACAATCAAATATAAATGCTAATCTTTAGATCAATATATTGTTTTTGAAAAAAATAAGTACACTTATTTAAGGGAATAATATTTTTTTTGTCACGAATAAATTATTTGTTGTTTCTTTGAACTATTGTGATTCCAAAATAATGTCATAACATTTGTCACTATGATAGAACACTTGTCTTATTTTTCAGGGATTAATTTGCAATAATATAACTATTTATACCTTTCTTTCACTCTTTTTTCTCGAGATTAATTTGCAATAATGTAACTATCTACATCTATTATTTTGATTTTTTTTCCTTAACCTATTATTTTGATTTTTTACGATCACGAGACATGATTTAAAACGAAATATCACTATCTACATAAAAGTTATAAAAAGTTTGATATTTTTAAAATATAAATTAAAACGCATCTAACAAAATTCAACATAACATCACTAATAATATTGCTTATTGGCTAATAAAAATGCATGGTCTTCGTCGACAAATTGTCAATTACCCGTCTTCCGAATTGCATAGAGTCTAAACGAGCTGATTAATTTGGTTGAAGATTTCATTTCTATGCGGATGACATGACAAGGCAAGTGGAAGCGCACCATTTCTGTGGGCACCTCAATGAGGAATTCAGGCAGTGTCTGATCTACGACAGGCCCGATCCCGATGGCCGCCTGATCGGGCTTGAATACATAGTCAGTGAGGCATTGTTCATGACATTGCCTGATGAGGAG
Organism: Echium plantagineum; assembly: GCA_003412495.2. NCBI lineage: Eukaryota > Viridiplantae > Streptophyta > Magnoliopsida > Boraginales > Boraginaceae > Echium > Echium plantagineum. The sequence continues at coordinate 31,249,252 of CM016566.1, read as the reverse complement.
AAGGCATTTTGGCACTCCCACGAGTACGAAGTGAAGAGTGGCGTGTTGTTCATGCCGGGCGTGCCTGGCCCGATTCAGCGCCAGGATCTTGATAAGGTGGCGAAAACGTACGGTAAGGTGATCCATTTCTGGCAGGTCGATAAGGGCGATGCTCTCCCGCTTGGGATTCCTCAAATCATGATGGCTCTCACTAGAGACGGCCAACTATATGAGAACCTAGCTCAAGGTAAACAAAATTTTATGAGATTAATATTCTTCTATACATGATTGATTTTGATTGGGGAAAACTGGTCAAATTATTAGTTGAACATGAGTTGTATTAACATATATTATTGTACTACGTATTGTCATTGTACTGTTAGGTTATACTTAGTGTATCGAGCTTTGCCCACAGTGTATGTAATAATCATCAATCATCGATTATATTACTACTTTCAAATTTTATCCTACCAAAGCCCCTAGATGACGAACTAGGTGCCATTGACCCTTAAATTGTGTTAATTGTCGAAATGATCTTTTGACAATGGCATCAAGAATTCAAGATGACAATGGTATTATGTTTATACTTTGGTTCTAGATAATGTCTGTTTATCAATTTAGTCGTAGTATGTGGTACGAACGTATTGAGACGCTCGTATGAGTTCTGTTTACTCGCTTTAACGTACGTACCACTCTACTTCAATGAAAACCTATTTTTTCTTACTAGTATGTGGTCTCTGATTGATCGTATTTTGTAATAAAATGAATTACCTGTTTTTATATGTCGAATGAATGCAGATGTGGAGAAGCGATATAAGGTTTCATTTGAGAAGGAGAGGGAGAATCGCAAGAACATAACCGGGCCAGAGCACGGGATTCACCCGAAGGCGAATGCCGGAGGGAGAGGACTGAAGACGGTGCTGAGGGAGATCGACTGCAAGCCAGTTGAATCTTCTCCTAGGGTATTTGTTTAAGTTTCCTTTTCGAACAGGGCCTTATGTTTCTTCATATGAGAAGAAAGCGAAGACAAGGTGGCTTGTTGGCTTGTATGTGTGTTGTATGAACTAGATCATCTTTTGATTTCCGTACTTGAAGAGTCTGATAAAATGTAGTAGTAGTATGAACTCTTCTGTTTATCCAAGTAGCGTGATAATATGCTTTTTTTCTTTTTTGTGGAGCAAGTATTATATTCCCTCCATTTCTTTTTATTTTATTTGATTGTTTAGAGCTTTTTTCTTGTTTCAAAATATTTGATTGTTTATAATTTTAATGTAATTTTTTATAATTTCAATGGTCCTTTTTATAACTCTAATGCACCTTTTTATAATTTCAATACATCTTTTTACAATTTCAACATAATTTTTCACAATTTTTTAATAAAGTATTTTTTCCTAAACAATCAAATAAAAAGAAGAAACGGAGGGAGTATTTGTGATACAAAGAAATGCTGACAAAGGGATTTGATCCCTGGTCTCCTTTGTGAAAACAAGAAGACTATGCCAACTGTTCCAACTTATTTCTTTGTTTTTTCATACTTCTTATATTATATCATCTAATTTTAGAAAATCAGGAGGGGGCACATGCCCCCCCTACCCCCCCGGTTCCGTCACTGTATGCATACAAAAGTTTCGAAGTTTATTGGGATGGTTATCGAGTTGTAGTACATCGGCTAGTTTTAGGTATTGCTTCCATCACTAGTTCACCAGCATAGCTTTGCACTACTATTACAAGTGTCGCTGTTGATCATGCGTTCTTTGCTGGAGAATCTAGTTAAATATAGCATGGTTGTGAATATGATTGGAATCATTATTTTTGAAGTGTTATAAATTTGAGTAGGTCGATCATCTAGTGGATGAGTCACCTAGCAGACTAAGCTACTGGACGTGTCATATAGCTGAATAAGCTACTTGTGTCACCTACCCGAATAAGCTACTAGACGAGTTACCTAGTTGGGTAAGTTATTTGTATCACCTACATGGATAAGTTAATACATGAGTATGAGTCACCAAGTTGAATCACCTATCTTGATAACCTACTTGGTGAGTCATATGAATGATGACTCATGATTATTTGTACTCTTAGACCATCCACAACAACAAACACAATAAACCCACATTATTCAGTGACACGTCAGCATTAAACCCACTTAAACCCCAAATAGAGCTCAGTTTTTACAGCAAGGGTTTATTCAGGGTTTTATTCACTTTCTCTCCCTTCCACATCACATTATCATATACCCCACCATATATTTATTTATCTCATTATTTATACATATGTTATCATTAAAATTATAATCTTTATATTTATTATTCTTTATAATATTATAATTAATATTTAATTTATTTATAATTAATTAATTCATTACAATAAAATATAAATTAATTAAAATAAAAATTAAACATTTTATTAAAACAAACACAAAATATTACAAAGATGGATTAGACAAAAGGTGTAAAAAAATTTTTTTTTTTGGTGTCCAAATGAAGTAAACTTGGGCTCTATTTATAGATCTCGAAAAATAAAAAGTTTTGATATATTTTTTATATTTTTATTTTAATGAATTATTGTCTAAATAACACATATTAAATAAGGGGAAACAAAAAAAAATTGAAAAGCACCCAATGGGGAGCTGCCACGCAGCCCCCTGCAGGTTGCGTCAGGTGCGTGTGGCACAATCGCCTGACGCAACCTGCAGGGGCTGCTTGGCAGCTCCCCATTGGCAGCTTTTTACGCGCGGGTCCCACATGAACCCCAAATAAACCAAGTTCATTGAATAAATCCTACAATGAATGAACCCCAAATGAACTCTTGTTGTGTGTAATAAACCTCAAGAAAACACTCCAATAAACCCTTGCTGTGGGTGGTCTTATAAGTATCTTTCATGATTAACTAACTTCGTATATCAAAAAAAGTTCAAGTAATAAAGAGTTCAGTTTCATTTTTCATATCAAAGATTTTATTAAAGTTATTGTTATTTACTTGAGTTGTTTATTTCAATAATAAGTTGTTTATCTATCATCAAATTATCACACGTTATTAGCACGAGTTAGCTCCAATCGTAAGTGTTGCTCATTTCAAAGGAGAAGGTAACTTACATATTATCGTTACGTCGTCAAATTTAACTAAGATAGATTTTCCTATTCTAAATATGCCCGGAAACTATATGTCGTGGGTTCCAGATACGGAATGACACCTCCAAGCAAAAAATATTTCTAGTACTATTAAAGCAAGAAACACTACATCCCAGCAGGATAAAGCATTAGCTTTAATATTTCTCCGTCATTATATCCACGAAGGGTTAAGATCTGAATAGCTTACTGTTAAAGAACCTGAAATTCTATGGAATTGGTTAAAGGAAAGTTATGACCACCTGAAGTTGGTTATTCTCCCAAAAGTTAAAGATGACTGGAGAAAACGTTTACTACTTTTCATGCCTCGAATATTTGCCAGCAGCAACAATATCGAGAGCGCCGATTTAAGAAATATTTGGAATTGATTTCATGTCTGCTTGTTGCAGAACAAAATAATGAGTTAGTATTGCGAAATCATGAATCTCGTCTGGTAGGCTCTACTCCTGTACCTGAAGTACGTATGGCTACGAGCTTTAGAAATGGTAATGGACGAGGTAATGATAAGGGTAAAGGTAAACGTTTCCGTAGTAAGAAAAATAATTTCTACAAAAATTTACGGTTCAAGCCAAACCACCAGGAGTGGACAAGTGGCGCACCAAGGAATGAACAGAAGTCAAATAAATGGAAAGATTTGTCTGAAAAGCAAGTCAAAAACAAAGAAGATGTTTGTTACCAATGTGGTATGACTGGACATTGGTCGCGTACCTGTCAATCTATATCAGGCATCCCTGAAGAGATCAACCGCAGATATTGAGACAAATCTTATCGAAACAAATAATACTTCTATGAGTTCTCCCGTGGTGGCCCATGCAAATCTTGATTCGCTTACAATGTCAGAAGAAGCCAAGTAGGATATATCTGATTATCTCAATCAAGATGATGGTTTGATGTAACATGCATGAATATATAAATTATGGGAGTATAGTTATAGGTTGTATTTTGGTTTAATTATATGCTATCTTTTGTATGTATAAACTTTTGGTTATTTATGTTGTTTTGAAGGATATGGATTCTAGAAGTAATCCATCCAAAATCAATCTTGATAGTGAAGATATTTGTTTAGTCGATAGCGGCACAACTAACACAATATTTCGCAGTAATAAGTACTTTACTAGTTTACAAGAATATAAGGCAAAAATAAATACTATTTCTGGTTCAACAAATTTAATAGATGGTTCCGGAAGAACCAATATTATCTTACCATAAGGTACAAAACTAGAAATCAATTATGCCTTGTATTCACCTAAATCTTTGAGAAATTTGTTAAGTTTCAAAGATATTTGCCAAAATGATATCATCTTGAAACAATAAGTGAAGATAATACTAAGTATTTATGTATCACTTCAACAAATATAAGTCAAAAGCGTGTTGTCGAGAAGCTTGCATCTATCTCTTCTGGGTTGTATCTTACAACCATTAAAGCTATTGAATCGTATAATGTCATAAACCCGAAGTTTAATGATCAAATTACATTCAAGTTTTGGCATGATCGACTAGGACATCCACTATCTACCATGATGGGTAGAATCTTACAGAATCTCGAGAACATCATCTACAAAACCAGAAGCTTTTGTTATCTAAGAATATCAATTGTGTTTCTTGTTCTATGGGAAAATTGATCCTGAAACCATCCTTGACAAAGGTTGTTCTTGATTCTCCAACCTTTCTTTAAAGAATCTATGGAGACATATGCTGACTTACACACCCGCAGTGTGAACCTTTTTTCAGTATTTTATGGTCCTAATAGATGCATCTGCTAGATGGTCACATGTTTGTCTCTTGTCTACACGAAATGTTGCATTCGCTAGTCTTCTCGCCCAAATAATTAGATTGCGTGCACATTTCCCAGATTTTCCCATAAAGTCTACTCGACTAGATAAAGCTGTTGAATTTATATCACAAACTTTTGATGCATATTGCCTATCAAGTGGTATTGATGTTGAACATCATGTAGCTCATGTTCATACACAGAATGGTCTAGTTGAATCATTTATTAAACATTTGCAATTAATAGCCCGACCCATGTTAATGAAAACAAAGTTACCCGTTTCTATTGTTTTGTCAAGACATCTTGTCCTAGTGGCAAGCATGCTGACACCTCTAGCGGAGGTGTCGGGTTCGAGCCCTCTTGCTAGCAAGGAAAGTGGTTAGAGAGATGATTTCTCTCACTAGTTTGATGCTAGTCGCCTCTTTCCTTGAATTTACGAGTTTACGAATTGTATTGATGTTTGATGATTGTAATGGATTATTCGTATTAATAAAATCAAATGGGAACCCTTTTTTTTTAAAAGTTACATGTTTCTGCGTGGGGGCATGCTATTTTACATGATGTTGCCTTAGTTCGACTTCGACCTACTGCAAATCATCAATACTCATCCTTATAACTTGTTCTGGGCCATCAACCAGATCTTTTTCATCTACGTGTTTTTGGTTGTTGTGTATATGTGTCTGTTGCATCTCCACAACGCACTAAGTTTGGCCCACAATGTTGAAAAGGCATTTATGTGGGTGACTCACCATCTATTATTAGATATCCTGAGCCTCTAAGAGGTGATATATTCACAGCTCGTTTTTCTGATTGTCACTTTGATGAGACAGTTTTCCCACCATTAGGGGGAGAACTTAAGCTGCCAGAAGAATATAGTAAACTTTCTTGGTATGTACCAACTCTGTCCCATCTTGACCCACGCACCAATCAATCAAAAGTTGAAGTGCAGAAGATTATCCATCTTCAAAATATTGCTGGTCAAATGCCAGATGCATTCGTTGATACGACTAGAATAACTAAATCGTACATACCCGGTAAAAATATCCCGGCACGTGCTAGTGTCCCAGTTGGACAAGTTGTGACCGTCCTAGCAAATGAGTCGTCTAAGGTAAGCTTGGACGCCCCATTAGTTCAAAAGATTCTGCTCCTAGAAAAAGGAAAGGCTAATTTGAATCGACAAATAATAGGGCTCTTCCGGAGACTATAGATGAACGATCCCCATTTCAAGACTTAATTCCTCCAACTGAGGAAAATGCCCCTAAAAGGGAAATGGTACTAGGAAATGAAGAGATTTTCATAAATTTTGCATGCAAGAAGGAAATGTGGGATCGGAACAAAGTTCTTGATGATAAATTCTCTTTTACAGTAGCTACTGATATTACCATGAATAGTGATGATTATGAGCCACAATCTATAGAAGAATGTCGTGAAAGACACGATTGGCCAAAATGGAAGGACGCCATTAATGTAGAATTAGACTCTCTCATAAAATAATGTTTTTGGACCCATTGTTCAAACACCTAAAAAACGTGAACCCAGTTGGTTGCAAATGGGTGTTTGTAAGAAAATATAATGAGAGAAATGAGTTGTTCGCTATAAAGCAAGACTTGTAGCACAAGATTTCTCACAGAGACCTGTGATTCACTACGAATAAACATATTCCCCTGTTATGGATGATGTTAGATTCAGATATCTGATAAGTATGGTAGTCTCTGAAGGATTTGATACGCATTTGATGGACGTGGTTACTGCATACCTATATGGAAAGTTGGATACAAATATCCATATGAAAATCCCCGAAGAATTTAGATTATCTGAAAGTAAAGCACGTCATATGTATACACTCAAACTTAATAGAACTTTATATGGATTAAAGCAATCTGGACGAATGTGGTATAATCGCTTAGTGAATATTTCATAACTAAGGGATATATGAATGATCATATTTGTCCATCCATCTTTATAAAGAAGACCATGATAGGATTTGTTATTATAGTTGTATACGTTGATGATATCAACTTAGTTGGAACTTCTGAGGAGCTCACAAAAGCAATTGAATGCTTAAAGGGTGAATTTGAGATCAAGGATCTTGGTGAAACAAAATTTTGCCTCGGCCCGCAGATTGAATACTCTGCGAGTGGCATACTTCTTCACTAAAGGATGTATACAGAGAAACTCCTAAAGCTTTTTAATATGGATAAAGCTCATCCTCTTGACACTAACAATGACCCTTTTCGACCAAAAGAAGAAAATGAAACTCTTCTTTGTCCAGAAGTACCATACTTGAGTGCAATAGGTGCACTATCATATCTTGCTCAATGTACTTGAGCTGATATTTGTTTTGTAGTTAATTTGTTAGCAAGATTCTGCTCTACTCCAACAAAAAGATATTGGTCAGGTGTAAAACATATCTTTCGATATCTTTAGGGTACCAACGATATGGGATTATTTTACCCAAAGGATGCACCCCATCCTTCACAATTAAATGGATACACAGATGCAGGTTATCTCTCTGATCCTCACAAAGCCATTTCCCAAACTAGATATGTGTTCACAAATGGAGGTACTGCAATTTCCTGGAAATCATGTAAGCAAAGTTTTCCAGCTACCTCATCCAACCATTCCGAGGTTATTGCTCTACATGAGGTTACCCGAGAATGTGTATGGTTAAGGTCACTAATCAATCATCTCCGAAGTTCATGTAATTTACAATCTGTTACTGAACTACCAACCATCATTTTTGAAGATGATGCAGCATATATCTCAATGTATCTCACAAATAAAGGAAGGATACATTAAAGGAGATCGAATGAAGCATATTTCACCAAAGCTTTTTTATTCACATCACCTTGAAAAGAATACAGAGATATGTATCCAGAAGATACAATCTTGTGAAAATTATGCTGATCTATGGGATCGGAATGCGGTGTATGTATCAACAAAGACCTTAATGGAGTTTTGATGAGGGGGAGTTAGCCTCAGATTATGCATTGTACTCTTTTTTCTCTCCGTTAAGATTTTTCGCCCTCATGGTTTAATGAGGCAACATGTGCATAATATATAGAATGTACTCTTTTTCCTTCAACCGGATTTTATCCCTTTGGGTTTTACCAGAAAGGTTTTAATGAGGCATCATTCTAGTGATGGTGAATCATCCAAGGGGGAGTGTTATAAATCTAAGTAGGTCGATCATCTAGTGGATGAATCACCTAGCTGACTAAGCTACTGACGTGTCACCTAGCTGAATAAACTACTTGTGTCACCTACCTGGATAAGCTACTAGACGAGTCACCTAGCTGGATAAGTTACTTGTATCACCTACATGGAGAAGCTAAAACATGAGTCACCAAGTTGAGTCACCTATCTTGATAACCTACTTGGTGAGTCATATGAATGATGACTCATGGTTATTTGTACTCTTATAAATACCTTCATGATTCATTAAGTTTGTATATCAACAAAAGTTCAAGTAATAAAGAGTTCACTTTCATTCTCCATATCAAAGTTATTATTAAAGTTATTGTTATTTACTTGAGTTGTTTATTTCAATAATAAGTTGTTTATCTATCATCAAATTATAATATGAAGTATATTAATATAAGATTCTGGTGTACGTTACTTATCTGGAATGTGTTTGATTCCGCTTAGTTGGCATTTGAGAGGAAATAACAAGAGCAATAGTACCTTTGTATTCATTGTCCTCATAATATACGACGAGAAGCGAGAAATTTTGAAGATTATCATGGTCAATTCATATGTTTGTTAAAAATCATGAATTTTTTTGTAGTTGGAGTATATTACAATTTTGGGACGAAATGACTAAATTACCTTGAACACCTTTATCTTGCTCAATCCATATTTCACACTTCATTATAAAAAAATTTCCTCTCACTCAAGAAAATTTCTCTAACTAAACATCTCCTCTTTTTATCTTTAAGAATTTTACCATAATCTCCAAGGCTTCGACTTTATATCTTCAATTTTGGGTAAGTTTACATATTGAAAACAATATACTCCTTTGTGAATAACATCTATTTTTTGGTCCGTTATAATTGCTTTTTTTTAACAAAAGTTTGAATCTTTTCAATTTAGTTGAGTTAAAATCCCATTTTTCATTATAGTTGATTTAAAATCACTTTTTTTTAATTAATTATATACTATATGTGTATTGACTTTTTCATATTTCAAGGTTTTCAACAAAAGTTTCAATTTTTTCAATTTAGTAGAGTTAAAATCACGTTTTTAATTAATTATATATGTTAAGAGTCTATAGTATAGGGTTCCACTCTAATACCAATTGAAAATAGAGGGAGTAGCCCAAGATCTTATATATTGACCCGGAAGGACACCGATATCTGATGTGAGATGTGCATCTTAACACTTCCCTCACGTATAACCCAATCGTCGGCGGAATATTCCTCGCCGGTATAATTGCAGGAACAACATCGGCGGAGTTACACGTGCCTCATTAACTCGGGTTTGACTCATGATACCATGTTAAGAGTCTATGAGGTTCCACTTTAAAACCAATTGGCAATAGAGGAGTAGTCGAGGATTTTATATATTGACCCGGGAGGACACTCAGATGTGAACATTCTAACAAGCACAATATTTTGAGTTTAAATAATATTTTAACCATAAATTTATGTTCTATATGTGTTACCTGTATGAAGACAGGTAATATGGCATTCTTTAAAATTTCTTATATTTCCTTTGTTTTTCATTCATCTCACCGAAAGTTCGACATAGTAATATCTAAAATATTCTTCCTTCATCGGAATCAATAGTATCTACATCGTATTGTTGTCTACTGTTGTTTGAGCATTGATTTTACACTTATTATACTCCAAGGTTGACCAACATACATAGGATATAAGGTAATATCACATGTCTCAGTGATAAACATTTTCAAGGATTACATTATTAACTCTCTAAATAGAGCTAATGTTAAATACATTACATGGGGTAATGGGAAACATTACATTATATGGATAATGGGACATTTGTTATGAATCTTATTAGTACTATCAGTCAAATATAGAATGAAGGCATGAATGACTATCGGTGAGTAATTGTCATACACACAAATGTCTTGGATTGGAAGATCACTTACTTTTAGTTTTTCAACTAGTGAAGATAAACTTTATTTGCCTATAGTTTTAAATGTTCAGATAATTAAAGCACAAATTCAGTTCTTCCAATCCCATGAAATTTGTATGACAATGATGAAAACAATTACGAAAACTAAACGACACCAAGTTTATATAGCTTCGTCCACAATATGTCCCGTTGTTGTCGCAGATCTTACTAATGAAGAATGAGAATGTTTACAGAATGTTTCTCTACCTATCTGGGTTTGTATTTTTTGATAATAATACTCTAGGTTAATGTCTTATATTTATAGTAAAAAACAAAACCTAGCTAAGGTCCTCCAGAAGCCCAAGATAGCTCGAAATTCGCAAGCCCAAGTTGTTGATTCTATTAGGATCGGGACTTGGTCAACTACCGACCCAAGTCCTGATGTCCCTCGTAACGGATTTCGATACTTGGTAACTACCGCGACCAAGTACCGATCAAGTCCTAATCAGCCTCGTACCATATTTTGGAACTTGCCCAAGCACCAACCAAGTACCGATCCAAGTACCGACCTAAGTACTGATCGTGTACAAAATTAGCTTCACACATCAACATTAAATAAGGTAATGGATAAGTATATGTATACATGGGTGTTGCAATTACATCTTTTTTGCAAGAGAGGCAAGTGTAAGGAGTTCCTTCTTTATTAACACTTATTTTTTATCTACAGTTGTTGCACTCAGTGACGGATCTATGTATTTTAAATTGGGTGTGCGAAATTGATAAATATTTTGGTTGGTGGTTCAAAATACTTAAATCTATTGAAATAAAAACACAAATTTTAATTTCTATACTAATTTTTTCTTTATACCTACATAATTTTTCAAAAAAGTGACTGAACAAGACGGAACCTATATAAGTCTTCCATTGGCTGCTCTCAAAGTAGAACAGTTTTTTTTATCTTCATCAAATATTTGGAGATAGTCTCTTACTCAATATTCACCTGAAGTTGATATGCAATTTAGTTCATCCAAAATATGTGCTATAGCATGTAGTCTTCGAATATATGAGAACCAGGTGGAATCTGAATTTTAAACACTATCGGATTCAAAAGATACTCACTACTATGAATGAATGGACTTCTATCTTGCCAGATTCTCTATATTGTAAACATGGGTGGTAGAGCTTATTTATGCTCAATGAATCGAAGTATTTTCTTTTAATGCTGGTATCCTATTTCTTAGTCTTGATATGGTTTTGATTGTAGTTATAAATATTTTTACAGTAAAGAGACAATATATTAAAGGTTTATGCACTAGATTAAATTTATTGGATACGGTTAAACTTTAAAGTTGTGTTTGGTATGCGGGAATGAAATGAGATAGGAAAGAATGGAATCTATACTATAATGTGGGAAGAGCTTATTTGGTGAAGCCTAAGAGATCATTTAGGCTATCCACGTGGCACAATTAAATCTTAACATGTGTCCATTTTAAAATTTGAAAATAACTACCATTTCATCCATTTTATATAAACATATATGGTTAGTCATGTTTTCATAAATAAGTATTTATTTTTATATAATAATAATTGTCCAATATATTTTAATTATATATATATGTTTTATTTATTTATGCATATATATTTAATCATATTCTTATAAAGAAGTATTTATTTTTGTATTAATTGTTCGATATTTTAAAAATAATAGTAATAGTTTTAGATCATATGCAATTATCTTTTTTGTTTTATGCTTTTATAACAATGAATTATAATTTTAACTATTAAAAAATTATTACAAAAAAAATTAAATTATTGCACAGGCGAGAGACTGTGCCCAAACCACTAGGTGTAGAACAAGTAATGTACAGGTGCAGATTAGTATTTTACTTGTCTTTTATTGATTAAAGTCCGTGAGTTTCGTGAACTCTGTGTCTCTCCAATGATCTGTAATGATCAAACAAGCATTTGATCATAACTTTCTTGATAATAAAATCATTCAAATTCATCTCATAAAAAATTTGATAATACATGGTACCTTTTTCTAAAACCTTAACTAGGAAGTTCTTCTTCCAAGCATGAACTAAGCTAATAACGCTTATGTTTTACTTTGATATAACCCTTATTTAACATGATTGTTACAATAGGTAAAATGGCAGGGTTGTTGAGAACATTTACTAAATTGGCCTTGATTACTGTCTAGGGTTGCATCAACGAAGGACAGATTATATTTTTGATGTATATACATCACTTTTGTCATATTGATCATCAGTCAAAGGGGCGGGTTAGGCGAGAGTAGGCAAGTCTTTATCCGCCACTCCAAACCTGCCAATCCGATAAAAAACAAGCCATTTTTCCAATGTATGATTGAAATTCTAATTTTGAAACATGTGTGGTCAAATAGTGAACGTTAGAAATATGTATAATCGAACTCCCATTAACCCTATAATTTACGTTGGAAAAAGCAAACTTCCAAAGAGCTTCGTATGCTTGATATGAGCCTCCGATTTAGAGTTGTGAGCAGGTTGAGTTCTTGGTGATACCAGATTTCTCAATTGGGTAAGCACTTTATCAAATCGTATAACTTACCTCTTATTTAAGATATCAAACAATAAACATTAGGGAAAATTACGGTAAAATAGACAATTCACGAGGGATCGGGTATGAAAATAAACAAAAAAATTGATGGGGGGTAAAATTAACTTTTAGACTCGGAGGGGGCAATCTTATAAATTTCTCCTTATAGGCTATGCTGCTGAAATCGAGTTGTTATTGTTGAGCACAAACCAAGTCCTGAAGCAATTGGTATTCTTTTGATCATTTCCTACTCTTCATAGAATAGATTTCCTAAATTCTTGAATTCAAATTCCTATTTAGTACCGTTTTTTATTCTTAAAGTCTCGATTTTTTTAATTACTTTTCTGAGGTTATAATTGTGATTTTAAACTCTCAATTGAGTTGTCTCATCTATTTTGTGAAATATATTATCTAAATAAAGGTTGAATTTTTTTATTCATCCAACTATATACTGAATTGATGTTTATATAATAATTTTCTGTTTAATAATTAATATTTTATTGAATTAATGATTACTTCCTACATATCCAAAGTATCAAAGAGAGTATTTACAACATTCTTTATAATTAATATGACAATTTGGGTATAATTTAATTTTATGTATCAATTAAGACATCAAATTTTGTTATTTTTTATTATGAAAATCAAAATGGAGTGTTTTTTATGATGGTGGTACTTCAATTTTTTTTTTCCAATTAACGATTTTTTGTTATTGGGTTTTTCCAGGTCAGCTAACGAGGTAGAATAAAGTGAGAAGAAACTAGTAAATATGGTAATTTTTCTAATGTTGTTACTATGTTTTGTAGTTGTGATCTCAGTTTTTATTTTGTTTTTATTATTGAGCTTCCCATTGATTATGTTTTGGTTGTACTTCTTATGAAAGATTGTTGCATTTGATTTCTTTATCGAAAAATTAACAAAGTTTGATTCCTCAAGAGACGCGTAACGTTAATTTGGATCGAAACTATCATGTTTGTTGTAATCGGTAGGCATCTTTATCACCAATTACTATACATCAATATGCCCCACTCTTTGTTCAGCGGGCTAGCGGGCTCGGATAGTAGTAGCTTTACACGGGGAGGTTATTTGCGATAACACTGATGTGCGAGTGTAATGAGCCATTTCAATTTATTCTATTATATCAATTGCCAGAGAATATAAAATCTGTGAGTTCGTAGGACACATAAGATGAGTTTAAAATTGAAAAGTTCAACGCCTTCAGTCAAAACTTGCCGATCATTTAAGGATGAAGGGATTACTATACTTGCAGTTCATCTTTCCTTTCGCCATCATGTTACATGCATTGTGTTGATATTATCGTGGGGCTATTCAGCTTGTGAATTTACATTGCTCTTCACTTGGCTTTGTTAATCTTGATGTTTCAAGTGTGTGAGGCTTTTGCATATATATATATTGTATGCTTCCAGTAGCATGACACTGATGATTGAACATGTTCATATGACACTTCAACAATATAGGCCAGATTAAAAAGGAACTGATAAGAAGTTTAACTTTTTAATAGTCTACAGTACTTGATTTGTAATTCTTCTGTCATTCATATATGTACTTTGTCCCACGTTAATGAGATATATGGTTTTGCTTTGCAGTTTTTTGAGGGATATGGATATCATGGAATGTCATTTGAGCAAACATACCGGTGCTACCCAGCATCTTTCATCGATAAGGTCGGATGGCTATGCTGAATGATGAGTTTATTTTCCCATCATTGAACTTCAAATTATTCACATGATTTTCTCTTTTATTTTGATATTGTTTTTTGTAAAATAACTAGTTACTGAGGCTTACTTATATACATTTTTGCAGCCACAAATAGAAAATGGTGATAAAAGTAAGTTTCCTGCTCAAATGGTATAAGTTGATATAAAATTACATTAATCCTGCACACCTAACTTATCTTATTTGTTTCGTGTTTCAGTTATAATGCCGCCATCTGCCCTAGACCGACTTGGTTATCTCTCGTACTTCATTATATCACTCCTTTCTTCCCTTGTTTGACGATTATTTGTAATGTGAGTGCTACTTATGCAGCATCTCTTCACATTGATTATCCTATGTTATTTGAGCTACGTAATGTTTCTGCTGAGAGAGTTTCTCACTGTGGTGTTCTTGAGTTTATTGCTGAAGAGGGCATGATATATATGCCGTATTGGGTATGGCCATACCTCTATTTGGCTTGTTTATTACTTCTCAAGTCCTTTGAGCATAATACTTAAATTTTTATTTGCATGCAGATGATGGAGAATTTGCTGTTACAAGAAGGAGATATTGTGCGATTGAAAAATGCTACTCTTCCAAAGGGAAAATATGTCAAATTACAGCCACACACCAAGGACTTCTTGGATATTTCTAATCCGAAAGCTATGTGAGTGTACTCCAGAATCTATGTGCTGGATTGCACCATTTTATCTATCTTTCTGCACTGCAAATATCTCTTCTGAGAACTACACTTAGCGACTGATCTTTAAGAAGATCATTTAGTACACAAAACAATTCTTACTTGAGAAGTTCTTGCTACTATTGCATCCATATGATATTAGTCAAGTTGTAGTACAATTTTTACTTAGGTTAAATCTGGATTGATGGATGTCCGATGAAGGATTTTAAATACCTGTCCCAAATCCATCCGATGAAGGAATGCACTTAACTGATACATCAATCCAATCTTAATAATGATAGCTATCTGTGGTTGTAACTGATTTTTTCTTTCAAATTGTGGTGGTTGTTGATAGAGATAGTTAACTTGAATAATGGAGATTGCTATGGATGTTAGAGATCCCATTTAGAGTTGCAATAATGGTCAGTACAGATTCCAGACTCTATGTCTGAGTGTCTGACTGCTGAACTACAAAAGTATTTAGATAATAGGTAACATCAACTATGAGTTAAGTGTTGAAGCGTATATCATCTCTGGCTACCCGATCCACATCCTGGACCTATGCACTGCTCACCTATCTCTCCCCCCCCCCCCCCTCCCCAATCATATCATAAGATGGTTGGCAGCTTATGCTGACCTTGTAAGACCTTTCCAAAACATCAAACACATGCTAAAAGGACTTGGTCACTCAACATAACCTTCTTCCTATTCTTCTATGCTCACATTGCTTTTCTTCTCTTTTTCCCTATAAGCTGTCCCCCTCCCCCGCTCCTGCACCCGTACTCCTCAAAACAACCCTAAATTCTCCCTATACTCTCTGACAAACGATTGCGCATATATTTTTTTATTTAACCTTTGCCGAATATTACTACTTGTTTCCTTTCTCTAGTGTTGTCCATTGCCATGAATCTTTTCTTCGTACTATCTTCCTGTTTTATCTAATTTGTAGTCGATACAGAAATGCATATGTGTACAGTCAGTATTAGTGGTTGAAGAAGATGATGAGAAAAAGCGTTAAGACACATTAAAGCTCTAGTTTGTGTCCTACCCTATGCCTTATAGCCCACCGACCTTTGTTCTATGAGGACTTGACTACTATGCAACAAATTTCTTGGGTCTGCTTCAGGCATTTGACAGTTCGAGTTCCTTATATTAGATTGTAGTAGTTGCTTCAGCACAGTACTATCCACAAGTATGTCTCTTTCATGAAATAATTCATGTATGTTAGCTCAACAAGAATGGTTCTGAAACGTTATTTGTTAATCTTCTTGTTCAAATTACTGGAACAATGTAGCTTCTAATTTGATCATGTGCATTTTATGATTGATAAATCAATAGCATAGATGTGAGGAACAAAAAAATTACAACGATTTCTCTCTGTGGATTTGTATTTATGACGCCAAGCTGATCTTGTAGTATTTACTGTTCAGCTTGGAGACGACATTGAGGAATTTCTCTTGCTTGACCACTGGAGACAGCATCATGGTGGCATACAACAATAAGAAATATTACATAGATATTGTTGAGACAAAACCTTCTAGTGCTATAAGCATTATTGAAACAGACTGTGAAGTCGATTTTGCCCCACCCCTTGATTATAAGGAACCGGAGAGGCCTGTGTCATCTCTCCTAACAGGGAAAGCACCAGTAGAAGGTTTGTATTCTCTTGATCTAATCTGACTAATCCGGCGCATACTTACAACTGAACAGGCTACAGTTTACCAGTGACATCTTTCATGATTTTACTCTACTGGCTGATTTATGCTCTAAATATGATTATAATACGATTGTCAGTAATACAGATATAAAATAATGGGAGAGTCTAGTCCTTAGATATGGCTAACACTAGAGTCTAGACACTCCAACATCTAAAGTTCGACATTCCTCGGTCTCCTTGAGTGATCAATGCCAGTAATAGATGTTACTCTTCTTCTACTCTGCTGGTGAAGGATGTAAAAGAATCATTTTTCATTTGTGTTGTGCCGCATAGGGCAAGATGCACCTCCTGAGCCTGAGCTGAAATTCAACCCATTTACTGGATCTGGTAAACGGTTGGATGGGAAACCTCTAAGCTATCAACCCCCACCTGTTTCTTCACCAACATCAAACAATAAGCGGCCAGGAATGTCTAATGGTGGTAGTCAGGCTGCTGCTGCGTCTAGCTCACAGGCTGCAAGTCGTCAATCTCAGGGGAAGCTTGTTTTTGGCTCTAATGCGAATCGCAAACAGGAAACTCCGAAGGTGTGACCATCTCTACTTCTGTTTTTTATTCGGTTTACCAGCTTTAGTGCTACTAATATACTAATGAACGCAGGAGCCTGCAAAAGACAAAAAGCCCGAGGAGCCGAAAAAAGAGGAACCTAAATTCCAGCCTTTTTCTGGAAAGAAATATTCACTTAAGGGTTGAATGTTTATCAATCTTACTGTTCTTACTTCTTAGAGGTTTAAGTTTCATCGATCAAACTATTCATTCTCTCCTTTACTTGTTCATGTGGCAAAAAATGTAAACATATCACTGATTCCATGTATAATGTCAATGCAAATTGCTTCTTCTGATGGCACAACTCGTATATTGTTAGCTATAGCAGCTTTTTAGATGCTAATCCAAATCAAATGTATGATAGTCT
This sequence comes from Echium plantagineum, assembly GCA_003412495.2. Lineage (NCBI taxonomy): Eukaryota > Viridiplantae > Streptophyta > Magnoliopsida > Boraginales > Boraginaceae > Echium > Echium plantagineum. The sequence goes on along the minus strand of CM016566.1, from coordinate 31,231,699 downwards.
CAACTTCAAATAAACAACTTTGTTTTTTTTGAACAGTTGCCTCAAAGTGTTTGAACTTCGCATCCTGAATGAGAATCCGATCTTCGAAGTGACTGAAATATTCGCAGATCGCATACAGCGGGTGCTCAAAATCTTTACAACTTCTGAAAATTCCACATAATGAGTGCTGAAAAAAAGTTGCGAAAGTAGCCTCTAAATCAAAGAAAATATTTTAAAAATACTCTTCTGTCGAGAATGGAACCTGAAACTTCAAGAGGTTCAGTTCGAGTACTACTAAACTAATAACCTTGGATAAAGTGGTTTCTAATTTAATAACCTTGGATAAAATGGTTTCGACATGCAATTCGTTCCCAAATATATGGAAACTAGTCATATGGTTACAACGAGAATACACTCAATTGTGGTATTAACACAAATTACACACAAGTATACATTTTATGAAGAACAATGAATAAATTTGAAAGGCGAACATAGTTGTAGCATAATTATGAAGAAACAATATAACAACTATCATGTAAGTTTAAAAGTAAGTTTAATGAGGGTGACTGTAAAAAAACAACATAAAATAGTGGATAGATGGATATGGGTAGGGCTATTAATCAACGTCAAGATTCGAAAAGGCTTGACCTATTTGGCTTGAAAAGGCTTGACTCGAAGTTCGATTCGACCTCAAGCCAAACCTTAAAAATTGATATTTGTCAAACCGAGCCAAACGGTGCGAAAAGGCTTGACCTATTTGGTTCGAAAAGGCTTGACTCAAAGTTCGATTCGACCTCAAGCCAAACCTTAAAAATTGATATTTGTCAAACCGAGCCAAACGGTGCGAAAAGGCTTGGCTCGGTTCATTCATGTCCATTTATCCTAGTTTTTTTTATATATATATAGGTACATATTATAAAGTACATATCACATATTCACATATGGACTGATTTGGTCCATTATTTAGGCCATTATCCTAGGTTTTTTATTCTTAAACTAAACCTCAACCCTAAATCTCTCAAACTAGGGTTGTGAACAAATTGTCAAGATTCGAAAGGCTTGTCGTATTTGGCTCGAAAAGCCTTGACTCGAAGTTCGTTTCGACCTCTCCAACCTTAAGCCAAACACCAATTTGTTAAGGTTTGACCAAGCCAAACGTGTTCGGCTCGAACTTGCAAAATCGTTCAAGCCAAACTTGTAACGACCCGTCTTGGGTCGATCGCCCCCGAGGTTGGGATCGTCAGCAACATGAACATTAGAGTCACCAGTCGATGGATGACAACATAAAAATGACTTTATTTGATAAGTGAAATAATATCCATCGTGGTGAACAACCAATCACATAAAAATATAACATCAGAAAATACAGTCAAGTCTCAGGAAGATAGTTTTGAAAAGACAACAATATTTGATAAGTCTTGAAGACACGAAGACATTAATCGGAATGACTGATGAGGACTCTTAACCACCTTCGCCGCACCTTTAAGCCCTTAAACGATCTACAACTACTAGACTCCATAGATGAACTCCTTATGCTTAACTATCAACCTGGCATAAAAGTTAATGGAGATGAGGGTAAGCTATATAACTTAGTGAATACGTACAGCACAGGTGATGTATACCACACATTATGCTCTTGAGTAAAGATATACGCATATAAGTGGGTTGGAACAACTTACCATTTTAATCCAACAATATACTAAAATGAAAACAATACTAGTACATCTTAGCAATATAAATAACATTAACTAAACGAATTGACATAACATTAGCTCAACGTTTATACCCACAACATATATCATACTCCCTCCAATCCAAAACAAATGTACTCAAGGAGGAAGAAACTCCATTTTCATTTTTACTTTGTGATTTTTAGTTCAAAACATAAATTTTAAACTTTTCTTCATATGAAAATGTTGGTCAAAATCAGAGTTGACTTTTTAGATAAATTGTTGACTTTTACAAATAATGTTGATTATGGGTTTTTATGTCAAGATTTGAACATGCATTTATAATAGATGTTATAAAATGTTATATAAACATGTTTGATGAAATTATATTGTTATGGATGATGATTGGTTGAATTTTGATCAACTTTATAGAATTTGCATCTTTGATTAAATAAAGCTAGTATATGCCTATGGATGATGATAATAACTATGTTTGTGTTGGAATATCCCGGGGTTGCAAGACACAATGAAATACAATAGTTCATATGTCATACAACCCTAATTCGTTGATCGTTAGAACTTACACAATGAAACTAGCTCATAGAAGTATATGTTTAAAGGTAGTGTGAATATGCTACAATTAACATATAAAAGAGTAGTGCTACAAAGTTATACCTTTGAAGCGTGAGCGGAAGCTTTGTAAATCTTTAAGCGCTTATCCCCACACCTTGCTCCTTTGCTTTCTCCTTGAAGAAATGTCTATCACCAAGGTGATATGAAACTACTATGAAATAGTCCACACCAATACCTTAGATAGCAATAAGACACACTTGGACTAGTGTGTGTTATTGAGGAGTATGTAGTCTTTACTACTATAGCAAAAATGTAGAACTAGTTCTACACTCTACACTTAGAGTTTTGCTAGAGGGTTGAGGTTGAAGATGAAGTGTGTTTGTTTGTGTTCTTGTGTTCTCTAGCAAGAGATATGCAAGACTTAGATTGATATCTTCACATTCAATATCATCTTATGATATAGAATGGAAGATGAAACATATTGCACACTAAACAAACACATTAACCATCCATATGGTTAATGCCTCTTGGTCCATGGAAGATGCTCTTACAAGAGTTCTTCCCAAGGGATACAAAGCCTTCCCAAGGCATAAAGTAGCCACCAAGATGTCAACTCCTCATAATGATGAGATTAGTTAATTAATCTTAATTAATTAATTAATTAAATCATATCTTATTTAATTAATTCATTAATTAATTAAATCATTTCAATAAATGATAATATATAAATATATATCTCACATATATATATATACATAAACCCTAAATAGTGCGTCCGGAACTAATTCCGGGCGCACCATCGGTTCGGTCGGGACACGATCTCGATCGAACCGAAATTCCTCAATATGGATCAAATCCCTTATTCACTTTCGGGTCACTACTCGAAAGTATCTTCGGTAATTGTTATGTGTGTGACCTCATAGCCCGAGTAACGAAAGCATCGGGATTCAACGTATAAGACCGTATACACGAATCCCGAAGATCATCGTGAGAGCCTAGTCTGCCATTCGATGACCCCCGGCATTATCTCGGGTGAGACTACTGATAGTTCAGATAACTATCGGTTGTTGAACCGTATATATAGATGATATAGTTCACGGGCACTAATTGAGGAAATTGACACATCAATTTCCAACACTCCCACTTGCCCTTGGACTATTACCAATGTCTTGGATGTACACTTGCATCCTTGTCACATGATTCCCTTTGTCCTCGATTTTCGTCATAGGCTAAAGCAAGAAAGCGTGTCGCCAACTCCTATGACATAATTTCTCGGAACACGAGATAGTCTCACTCCCGTTCATAACGGGTGAATTCATAAGCAAGACTCACTCTCCGAGTGGCCAGAAAAACCTTCCCTGTATACCAGGGTGGACAAAGACCCTACCAATGCATCACCGATCATCTCACCACTATATTCACATAAGACCCAACGTACCCCATTACCACCAGTAACGGATGGGTCCGGAAGTAGTCAAAGCCTCATGCTCACGTAGCATGAGAATGATATGCATGTAGGTCTCAGAACCTCTATCATATGGCTCGTGTGAAATATAGGACACAGGATCTCTTCTATAATTTCACAACGGTCACTGTCCAGTACCATGTCAAGACTCTCTTGACAATGAACCCATGTAATGATTTGGACCATCCTTTTGACTTAAGAAACAAAGTCAAACGAATCATTACACACTAGTTTGGTTGTGTCCGTTCCCAAAACGCTGGGACACACCACTAGGGACAATGTAATCACCACAGTTCTTGTCTTGAAAAAGGGGTTCCTTAGCCAATACACTTATTGGCTCCTCTTCAAGAACTCGTGATTACATGGGAATTAAAATATTTATCATACAACTATGATTAAATATTCAATTGTTTATTCAAGTGCTATAAAAAAAAAAAAAGGCAATCAATAAACAAGAAGTAATACTTTTATTCAACAATAAGAGTTTTACAAAAGTATACTTCATACATATAAATCAAATAAACTGAAATAAAGCTCCCACTAAGACTAAGACCACTCGGACCTAAGTCTAAGTCCAATAGCTGAAGTATGGAACTCATGTTTGGTCTGAGGCAATGGTTTAGTCAAGGGATCAGCTGCGTTGTCGTCTGTATCTACTTTGGATACTTTGATGTCACCTCTCTGGAACATTTCACGGACGAGGTGATACTTCCTGAGGACATGCTTGGACTTATGATGAGCCCTGGGTTCCTTAGCCTGTGCTATGGCTCTAGTGTTATCACATAACAACTCAATTGGACCATCAGCGCTAGGAACTACCCCAAGCTCAGTCATAAACTTCTTAAGCCAACATGCCTCCTTGGCTGCTTCAGAAGCTGCAATGTACTCGGCCTCCGTAGTAGAATCTGCAACTGTGTCCTGCTTGGAACTCTTCCAACAGATGGCTCCACCGTTCAGGCAGAATACAAACCCGGTTTGAGAACGAAAATCGTCTCGATCGGTTTGGAAACTGGCATCGGTGAAACCTTTTGCAATCAACTCCTCATCTCCGCCATATACCAAAAACATATCCTTAGTCCTTCTCAAGTACTTAAGGATAGATTTCACAGCGGTCCAATGGCTGTTGCCTGGATTCGCTTGATATCGGCTGGTCAGACTCAGAGCGTACGATACGTCTGGTCTAGTGCACAACATGGCATACATGATAGATCCTATGGCTGAAGCATACGGGACTCTACTCATGTTCTCCTTCTCGACGTCAGTGGTGGGGCACTGACTTTTGCCGAGAATAGTGCCAGTTGTCATAGGCAGTATTCCCTTTTTGGAATCGATCATATCGAATCGTCTCAGAACCTTATCAATATAAGTGTCCTGTCTCAGGCCAATCAACCTATTGGCTCGATCCCGATATATCTTGATTCCAAGGATATACTGCGCCTCTCCTAAGTCCTTCATCGAGAAACACTTACACAACCATCTCTTGACTGACTCAAGGAGTGGTTTGTTGTTTCCAATGATCAGTATGTCATCTACATACAGGACTATAAATGCAATGTGGCTCCCACTTACCTTCTTGTATACACAAGCATCCTCCTCATTCTGAATGAAGCCAAATTCTTTAATTGCTTCATTGAATCGGAGGTTCCAACTGCGAGAAGCTTGCTTGAGTCCATAAATGGATCTCTGAAGCTTACATACCTTCTTAGGTCCTTTTGGACATGTAAAGCCTGGAGGTTGTGTCATGTACACATCCTCCTCAAGGTTTCCATTAAGGAAAGCAGTCTTTACATCCATTTGCCATATCTCATAGTCATAATATGCGGCAATGGATAAGAGGATCCGAATAGACTTGAACATGACTACCGGTGAGTAGGTTTCATCATAGTCAATACCATGAATTTGTTTGAAACCCTTCGCCACTAGTCTAGCCTTATAAACATGGACATTTCCATCTTTATCAAGCTTTTTCTTAAAGACCCACTTACACTCGATAGGTCTAGCACCTTCGGGTAAGTGAACCAATGTCCAGACATCATTCTGGTACATAGAGTCTATCTCGGATTTCATGGCTTCAAGCCATGACTCGCTATCTGGCCCTTTCATTGCGGCTCCATAAGTATAAGGCTCGTCGTCTTCTATCAAGAAGGATTCCCCATACCATCTATCGGGAACATGACGAGTCCTACTGGATTTCCTAAGGGTCGGTACTTCTTTAGGAGTTTCATCTACCGTGGATCTAGGGTCCAAGATAGGATCCATCATGAATGGAGGATCTACTTCCTGAAGTGAGCCTGCCGAGTTCGTTAACTCGACTTGCTCATTTGATGAGACACTTGGGTTCAATAACCCATCTCTCTCATTCAATGAGTTTCTTGAGTTCGACAACTCAACTTGCTCATTAAACGTGTCGAATGAGTTCATTAACTCATTCGGCTCATCATCTTGAACTTCTTCAAGTTGTACCGTATTTCTGACATTTCCTGATAAGAACTCTTTCTCAAGGAAATGTGCTGTCCTAGCCACGAAAATCTTATTTTCTGGCTTAAGGTAGAAATAATACCCTTTGGTTTCCTTTGGATAACCAATGAAATGGCACAAGTCAGCCTTTGGACCTAGCTTGTCTACGTTCAATTTCTTGACGTAGGCCAAGCAACCCCAAACCCTGAGGAAGCTAATCTTGGGACGTTTCCCAAACCACATCTCATATGGTACTTTCTCAGCTGACTTGGTTGGACAATTATTTAAGGTAAGTGCGGCAGTTTGCAACGCGTAACCCCAGAAGCTGACATGTAGGTCGGTTCGACTCATCATGGATCGCAAACTGTCTAACAGAGTGTGATTCCTCCTTTCGGACACACCATTATGTTGTGGTGTTCCGGCCGGTGTGAGTTGTGAAACAATTCCACAATCTCTAAGATGAGCGTCAAACTCGTGGCTCATATATTCGCCTCCTCGATCGGATCGAAGAGTCTTAATAGTCTTGCCGAGTTGATTCTCTACTTCATTTTGGAATTCTTTGAACTTTTCAAAGGCTTCACTCTTGTGCTTCATTAGATAGACATAGCCATAACGGCTAAAGTCATCCGTGAAGGTAATGAAGTAGGGAAAACCACCTCTTGCAGGAGTGTTCATTGGACCACATACATCGGTATGTATTATCCCCAATAAATCACTTGCCCTTTCACTCGTTCCAGTGAAAGGTGATTTGGTCATCTTGCCCAAAAGGCATGATTCGCATTGGTCATATGATTCAAAATCAAGTGACTCAATAATTCCACTTTCGTGGAGTTTCTTGATGCGATTTTCATTTATATGACCAAGTCTGCAATGCCATAGGTAGGTAGGATTCAAGTCGTTAGGCTTGTTCCTTTTAATATTTACGTTATATACCTCATGGTCCTCATCTAGTATGAAAAGACCATTTTGGTTTGAAGCTTTTGCATAAAGTAAACCATCACGATTAATAGAACATATATTCCTTTCCATAAGGATGGTAAAACCATCATTGTTCAAAACAGATATGGAAATAATATTTCTAGAAATAGTAGGAATACAATATACATTATTTAAAACTAAGACCATCCCGGATGGTAGTTTTAAATCTATCTTGCCCACGGCAACTGCAGCAACCTTTGCTCCATTGCCTACCCGCAAGTCCACCTCTCCCTTCCGAAGGGCTCTACTGTCATGTAGTACCTGCATATTTCGACAAATATGAGAACCACATCCTGAGTCAAGTACCCAAGTAGAGTTATTGGAGGTGATGAAAGCTTCAATAACGAATATACCTGTCGGAAGAGTCCTACTCTTCTTATCTTCGAGGTACTTCTTGCAGTTCCTCTTCCAGTGACCAGGTGTATTACAATAATGACACTGGTCAGTCCCCTTAGGACCTTTACCCGGAGTTTTGGAAGTCTGGGCCTTGACTGTTCCAGTCTTGGCCTTTCCCTTCCATTTCCCTTTGCCTTTCTTAAAGGCCTTCTTGTTCTGAATCATCAGAACAGAGGGAGTAGGGGTAGAGCTCTTCCCACCATTCAACGCAGTATCAGCCGTGCTGATCATGTTATGCAACTCCGACAACGACTTATCGAAGTCATGCATGTTGAAGTTCATGACAAAGTTACCAAACTTGTCAGGAAGGGAACGGAGGATTATGTCAACAGCCAAATCCTTGGAAAACTGAGTTCCCAAAGACTCAAGTCTCTCGATGATCCCAATCATCTTGAGAACATGAGGACTGGCCTGTTGACCATTGGATAGTTTGCAATCCATGAGGGCACAAACAGCTTCGTACCGCTCATTTCTTGCCCGCTTCTGGAACATCTGTTCCAGTCTACAGTACATGTAATATGCTGCCACATTTTCGAACTGAATCTGAAGATTCGGTTCCATGTTGGCCAGCATGAGACATTGGACATCCAATGCATCGTCCACGTGTACATCATATGCACCACGTTCTAGCTCATCGGCATCCTCATGGGGTGGAGGAGGAAGTTCTTCCTTAAGAACATATTCGACTCTCTCGTGCTTGAGAACAATTCTCAAGTTACGAGACCAGTCGTTGAAGTTATTGCCATTGAGTTTACACTTCTCAAGTGTAGATCGGAGTGAGTTTGAAGTTGATTTCTTAGCAGTTGCCATCTAAAACATGCGAGTATGAAACGACGTTCAGTTTAATTTATATGTAAAACATACGATACAAGTAAAGCATGCTTGAAACAATAATACGAGTACCAACAACCCCTCGAAGTGTACAAGTATACCAAGACCCCACGGACTTGGGTATGAGCGGCACACGCAATCATCCTCATAGTCCAATCCATGGGTAAGTTCTACTAGACTATCATATATCAATCATCCAATGATTATATATGACTCTTGGCGTCTATCACTAGTCGTTTTAAGACACTATAGACTTCCTTTGCCAAACGGGCCGGTTCGATGGGCTAACCTGTAGCCACGTTTTAAGCAACCTTAGTTCACCATAAAGGGATGGATTACATTTGCCGGTTCGATGGGCTAACCTGTAGCGCATGTAATCCCATTGCCTCCTATTCCTATGAATCAAAGTGCCCATCTAGGGATGATCCACCCGAAACGTAGGAAAGTTTGACAACTTTGAACTTAGGTTTGGCAAACACTTAATTATAACGTGGAGGGGTTTAGATTAAACATGTAATCCACATTTCATGCATATCACAAAAGGTGTACATATACGTCAAGAAAATATATGTAAGCATGAAACATGACATGAATAATAAACACTTTAAAGGGACGTGATATGGCCTAAAGAACATTAAATAAAACTAGTCTAACTAGTTCTAAACTAAGTCCTTGGTCTCCGTCTTCTTGGACATCGCCATGCTCCAAGTCCGTCTCTTCATGTCTTGTTACATAATCAACTTTCGCATTAAATGGCACATGCGCCGCGAAAAAGAAATAACAATACAATAATTTAAAACGACACATGCGTCGTATTTCAATATCAAGGACAGTACGCAGACTGTATTTCGAATAAATACTAGGCCATATCAAATCCCCATTCCATTCAGACTACAGTTTATATATGCATAACACATTATACATAAATCACATAAACATGCTAGGAATGGAATAAAACACACAAGCAACACACAACTCACACACATACTCACATTCAAATAATGTGAATCATAGTCATATATGCATATCATAACCTTTAGTTGTCCAACAACTAACATAGCCAATTATCGGAAGTTTTACCATAAGTTCAACATTTTGAACTAATACCCCAATTACATTCAAAGAGACTTAGCATAAGTTTAAGGTTTGAAATTCATAATAACTCAACCACAAACTTCCTTTCGATACTCAATTAAACAATTTAATTAGTACCGATAGGATAAAATCAACACTTTGACATACATGCTAATTTTAAACTATTTTAAACTTCTCAAAGAATGTTTTGGACTTATAAGATTATTTCCAAAACAATCTCTAAATCACCCATAACAAACCGAAAACGTCCATAATCATCAAATGACTTTGGACTTAATCGATTCGTTTTGTTTCGAAAACATCGGGCGAAGTTATAGTCCATCGTGAGCCATGGCTCACGATGGAGCCACGATCAAACGGGGACAGGGGGGTTGCCCAGGCAGTCCGCGCGCGGACAGGTGCTGCGGACAGGGGCTGTCCAGGGAACAAAACGCGCGGACGCGCGGGGGGGGGCTTCCAAGGGCGTCCAAGGACGCGTCCAGGGAAGCCGCTCCCTGCTCCGGGCCAAGGCGTGCCGTGTCCAGGGCATGCCGAGGGTGCGCGTTCCAGTGGAGCCGTGTCCTTGGCTTGCCTGGAATCACGCGGAACTTACGTTTTGTCGGGGAGGGTTTTCCGAATACGAAAATCGGCTACGGTTCATATATCGACATATATACTATATGGTACTACTTTAAACACTTCTAGAACATGTTAAACGTGTAATATAGCTCTTGATACCATGTTGGAATATCCCGGGGTTGCAAGACACAATGAAATACAATAGTTCATATGTCATACAACCCTAATTCGTTGATCGTTAGAACTTACACAATGAAACTAGCTCATAGAAGTATATGTTTAAAGGTAGTGTGAATATGCTACAATTAACATATAAAAGAGTAGTGCTACAAAGTTATACCTTTGAAGCGTGAGCGGAAGCTTTGTAAATCTTTAAGCGCTTATCCCCACACCTTGCTCCTTTGCTTTCTCCTTGAAGAAATGTCTATCACCAAGGTGATATGAAACTACTATGAAATAGTCCACACCAATACCTTAGATAGCAATAAGACACACTTGGACTAGTGTGTGTTATTGAGGAGTATGTAGTCTTTACTACTATAGCAAAAATGTAGAACTAGTTCTACACTCTACACTTAGAGTTTTGCTAGAGGGTTGAGGTTGAAGATGAAGTGTGTTTGTTTGTGTTCTTGTGTTCTCTAGCAAGAGATATGCAAGACTTAGATTGATATCTTCACATTCAATATCATCTTATGATATAGAATGGAAGATGAAACATATTGCACACTAAACAAACACATTAACCATCCATATGGTTAATGCCTCTTGGTCCATGGAAGATGCTCTTACAAGAGTTCTTCCCAAGGGATACAAAGCCTTCCCAAGGCATAAAGTAGCCACCAAGATGTCAACTCCTCATAATGATGAGATTAGTTAATTAATCTTAATTAATTAATTAATTAAATCATATCTTGTTTAATTAATTCATTAATTAATTAAATCATTTCAATAAATGATAATATATAAATATATATCTCACATATATATATATACATAAACCCTAAATAGTGCGTCCGGAACTAATTCCGGGCGCACCATCGGTTCGGTCGGGACACGATCTCGATCGAACCGAAATTCCTCAATATGGATCAAATCCCTTATTCACTTTCGGGTCACTACTCGAAAGTATCTTCGGTAATTGTTATGTGTGTGACCTCATAGCCCGAGTAACGAAAGCATCGGGATTCAACGTATAAGACCGTATACACGAATCCCGAAGATCATCGTGAGAGCCTAGTCTGCCATTCGATGACCCCCGGCATTATCTCGGGTGAGACTACTGATAGTTCAGATAACTATCGGTTGTTGAACCGTATATATAGATGATATAGTTCACGGGCACTAATTGAGGAAATTGACACATCAATTTCCAACAGTTTGATGATGATTTCGATTGTTGATTCTACTTATGTTGATTTCAAAGATAAATACGTGATATATATTAAACGTGCTTAGAAAATTAAGAAATTTTACACGTTTGTAGAGATTCTGATTTAGAACACACGACATCAAGAATTACTTGATGGAAGGGGCATGGATGTTCTTCGAGTGAAATCATCCGCGATTTGGAATAATTCAATGGGCAGAAACCATCATCTCTTTTAAGATTTTTCTTGTAGATCGAAGTCCAAGGAAATATCGTTTCTACTGAAAGGTTGACAAACTTAGAACTATCTGAAAGCACATGATGACTGAAGGGACTTCAAGAGGCAATGCTCAAGGTGGAACATCTCAACTATCCTCAACGCCTATAGATAGGCCGTCTAAAAATATTACAGTTGGAGACCTATTCCCAAGTGAAAAACAACTATTGGGATATTTGTATTGAATCGTTGTTGCTAAAGTAATTGTTAACCCAAAAATTTGGCAAAGTACCCCTCCCCTCTCCTTTTTTCTAAAATTTTTGCCCAACCCCCTTTTTTCTTTGATTTCACTACCCTTCCCGAATGGACTAAAATGCCCCTTCAAATATCCCTCCCAACGATCTTTTGACTAGCAAACCCAAACTCTCTTGAACTCTAGGCATGGGTGAAAGCAAAGAAAGGAGGAAAAGGTTATCGGGCAAGAAAGGGTGAATGCCTCTCAATATCTTTCGATTTAAATTGACATGTAGTGAAATGAGGCCACAACATTAGTGAAAAGAAGTAGGGTTGTTAGCGAGCCTGAACCGAGTCTACTCGGAACTCGGATAGGTCTCGAACCGAGTCCGAGAATGGAACCGGAATCAGCTTGAAATTGCAAGAAATCGATGAGGACTCGACCCTGGACCAGTCGAAAAATGACTCGAAATTGGTGTGAACCGGCTCGACTCGGAGACTCAATTAGAAATTATACTTTATTATAATAACTAAAATAAACAATTAAATCAATCAAGTTATCAGTCAGGTCCCGGGTATACCCCGTTCGGTTTGGAGTCCGAAGTTCGAATCGCGGAACCAGTTTGATTTCGAGCCGGGTTAGCGGTCCCAGTTTCGAGCCAAGTCCCGAGTAACCCAGCCCGTGAACAGACCTAAGTGAATTTCTCTTGAACTTATTGTACCAGGGTTGAGACCTTCTTAACACAGATTTTACATGTCTCGAGAACCGACTCAAACGCGTTAAAGGCCATATGTCCACCGTGGTCTCAAGAATGCTCTAGTGAGACTAGCCGAGGTCCCTCATAAAACATCACACTCACGCAGGTTGAGACATTTATATATTTTCCTCAAGATCACAATTCAAGAATGCAGTTTTAACATCCTTGTGCTATACAACTAAATCATGAATAGCAGCTAAAATTATGAGGGCCATAATAGTAGCCATCTTAGTAACTAGAGAATAAATATCAAAGTTATCAAAGTCTTTCTTCTATGTGAATTATCTTATCACAAGTCTAGCTTTAAACATCTCGATTGAACCATCAAGATTCATCTTTTTGTTAAGGATCCACTTATACAATTGTACAGGGGGCGACCATGGGGGATAGCATAAGTAAAGGCAACGGATATTAAAAACCAAATATCAAACATGACATTAAAGGAAAAGATGTTTAGATATTACATGATAAAGTTCAGGAAGTAGCGTGATAACAAAACATAAAGAGAGATCATTCTTTTTTGATCCAGGAGGGCTTGAAGTTGTCGGCCTGATAAGCCTCAAGAAGGGATGGCAGGTCGGGAACAGCAGCAGCGCACGAGTCCACGAACTACCCCAATATACGCACCACCTGCGCACCAAGGTAGTCGTCTAGGGCCTTACTGTTTATAAAATCTTGCATGGACTTGTCCACAGCAGGCTTTATAGAGGCAAGAGCCTTACGAGCCTCGGCTCATAGGTGACGCCCTTCATCTCTGCATCCGCTACTCGAACCTCCGCCTGCTTCAGTTGGTCACGAGCCAAAGCATTCTGCTTCAGGGCATCCTCAGAAGCTTTCTTCAGCGTGGCCAACTCCCTCTCTAAGGTATCCCTCTCGTCAGAAACGGCTTTGAGATCCGAGGTCAATGAAACGGTTTGCCTCTTCAGGTTGATCTTCTCAGCAGTTAAGGAAACAACCTTGGCATCGCCCTCGGAGAGCCTCTCATCCATCCTCGCCACCTTCTTCTGCAATTTGGGGAACTCCTTCAACCCGTTGGTAGTGTTGTTATCGAGCCGAGTCGGTCCGAGTCCAGTTATAACCGGACCGGCTCGGTTGAGAACCGGGTAAACCCGATACCCGACTCGATAACAATTCGAGTAAGAACCGAGAGCCGAAACCGGCTCGAAAGCTCTTATTTTCAACGAAGACCCGACTCGGGACCGGTCTGGAGTCGAGTACCCGAATCGATACTCGATTGGACTCGGTACTCGATTCAAACTCGAAATCCGCTTGTATTGCTCATGACAATCTATATAGAAACATTATCAATTAATCCTTAAACCAAGTAACCAACATTCATAAAATAGATTAACACACCAAAAGAGATTTGTGTTTATCAATTCAATGTTACAAACCAAAAGCTAACTACATAATATTTCAAATAAGTAATTAAAATACTCCAATTTCAACCAAAATGCAAGCAACAGCCAACAAGCGCATGTATATCTTAGAACCAAAACACTCCAGTTTCAACCAAAATGAAAGCAACTTCAATTCGTTTTCGAAGCAACAGTAGGTTCCTGCTATAAAAAACAATAAAACCAAAGTTAGGTGATTGTAACATAACATCCAACACAACAACACGATGCAAAAATAGTAACTTGGTCAGTTTAATATATTATTCATGAAGAGAATATATTTACCAATGTTAATTGAGAAAAATCACACTCCAATCTTTCTTCCTCGTCACCTTCCTCCATCTAAATAAATCATTTAAATATGTCAAAGAAAATAAAAGTATAAATCGAGTGACACAATGAAGGGAATTATGTACTTACAATACATTTTCCTCTCTTGATTCCATACAACTCTTTCACCCAATCACTTCCACAAAGAAGCATCTCTACTGTTGAAATTTTCATCGATGCTCTCTTTGGGTCTATAATTCTCTTTCCAGCACTAAAAGTTGCTTCCGAAGCTACAGTTGTTATAGGAATAGAAAGAATATCTTTAGCCAATTTACTAAGAACCGGATACTTTAGTTCATTAATCATCCACCATTGCAATACGTCGAATTTTTTTCCAACCGGCACCTTGAGGACACTATCATCGAGATAAAAATCCAAATCAGATTTTGTATTATCAACATTCTGGACAGTGCTCAAATACGTCTCAAAACTTCTCTTCCCTTTTCCAAACTTCTCTTCACTTTCAACAGATTTATATATATCTTGTTGGCCTACATCTCTTTTTTTGTATATATTTTCATATTCCGTGAATAAAAGCAACAAGCTGTTTGAGAGGCGCTCCTTACTTTTGGGTGCATCTACACCATATATAGAAGGATAAACCCAATCGATAAACACCATTTTGTACCTATAAAAAATATATGAGCCAATGTAAGATACACTCAAACTGTAAACAAGAGCGAAAATAAGATGGATATGAAAACTGAAATAATATACTTAACTAATAACAAGTAGTTGTAAAATCAATGCATTTCTAAAAATCTACTACATAACAGAGGATTAAGTAATATACTTTACAGCAGCCCATATTGCATTAACAACAAAAGCAACAAAAAGATAAAGAGCAATGTTCACCTTGGATCAAGGAATGCACCAATCGCCAATAATATATCACATTGAGCCCAATACTTATCGTATTTATGCTTCATTTCCGCAGCCATGAGCTCCAAGTGAGGCTTATCATTTTCTTCAATGCTTTCATCCAATAGAACTTTAACTCTAAAAAGTTCAGAAAGAAATAAGTTAACAGTTGGATAATATGAACCACTAATGACTTCGGTAACATCTGCAAACACTTCTAAGAATCTACATATGTCCTCCACTTTATCCCAATCCGAATGACTTGGCAAATAATGTAAAAATCCAGCATTTTCTTCCGCATATCTTGGCCAAACAGATTTATAAGAACATGCCGTGGACAACATTAACCAAGTTGAGTTCCATCTTGTTTTCGTATCCAACACCTGCGTCCTCCCTTCAAGATCCAAACTTTTAATAATCTTGAGAAACTCTTTGCATCTTTTTTCAGAGGATATTAAGTACTTCACCCCGGCTCTTATCTTGTCGATTATCTCCTTGATTACCTCAAGACCGTCTTGGACTAACAAATTCAATATATGGGCACAGCAACGGACGTGAAATAACTGTCCACCAAGCACTAAACGTTTCTTACTAGTAAAATCTTCCTTCAATCTTCCTATGCACTTGTCATTTGCAGACGCATTGTCAACGGTGATAGAGACAACCTTATCTTTAATACGCCAAGTATCCATCACTTTCATAAGCTCCTTAGCTAGTACCTCTCCTGTATGAGGTGGAGGTACATTGATGAATGTTAAAACCCTTTTGTGCAATTGCCATTTAGAATCAATATAATGTGCCGTGACCACCATATAACCAATCTTCTGTTCCCCTGACCACCATAAATCTGTTGTTAAACTAATTTTACTCACTTTTGACAAGACTGCTTTCATCTTAAGTTTCTCGCCTTCATAGAAAGATTCACAATCTTTTTTGACGGTATGCCTAGTTATTCTCTTGTACCATGGATATATTTCAGTAAGGAATTTGTTGAAAATGACACCTTCGAACAGTGTAAAAGGATATTCATGTCCCAAAATCACATGAGCTGCAAGCTCTCGCACCTTGGCATGATTATATTTCCATGTTGTTGCTGTCGGACTGTTTCCATCACCAAAAGAATTTGCACCAATTATGGTTTGAGTTTGTCTTACATTCCGATTCAAACTCGCCTGCTTCATCCGACATTTCGTCAAATGTTTCTTTGCTGATGAGGTACTCTGACTTTTACTATCAACCAACAATTTTGCTCCGCACCAGTTACATTTTCGCTTAATAGTACCATCCGGCAGAGTCACAATTGTCATCTCTTTATGAATTATGGATGTTTTTTTTCTACCACCTTTTCCATAAGCATTCTTTAAAGGATCATCATCTAAATTTTCATTATTTTGAGATGGTTCACCACCATCGGATGGATGGACAACATTAGTACCTCTCGTATCATACGTAGTCTGCCCGGTCTGCATAGCATTTACAGAATCAACCAAATCAATATGCTCGCCCTTCTCAAGTTCTCCAATCATCTCTTCATCGCCAAATTGGTCTTCCAAGTCCATTTGGTGTCACTGAAGATTGATACAGTCAAATTTTCAATATATATCTACAAGTATTCTAAAACATTTTTCATCATTTTAAGCATACAATTCCATTAAAACATTGAATTTTCGAACAAAATAAACTAAACTTAGGATTATTTTTATTGAATATATATGTAAAGCTTTCTAAAAATCTTTGTATTTTTAAAAGTTAACGCATACCCATTATTGTAGAGGTTGCATTTTCGACAAAAGGAAGCTAAAGTTAAGATTTTTTTTGAATATATATGTTACTCATAATTATTTATAAAAATCTTGACATTTTTCAGAATTTAACGCATACCCATGGCTGAAAGCATTGGATTTTCCATCAAAATAAGCTAAAGTTAGGATTTTTTCAATATATGTTTGAAGTATTCATTGGAGAAACACATGAATTTGTAGTTCACTAATTGCATAATATATATATAATAAAAAGAAGAAAAGATTACCTTAATATTATTGTTAATTAGTAGACCCCTCCTTGGAAATAAGTGAAAGAACAAAGAAAGTTTTTAGTTTATGAAGCTCTGCCTCCAGAATCCAGATATAATAATAACGTTTATGTTTGCTTGGTGAAGTCAAAAGGTCTTCTGAAGTCCAAAGGTCTAATTATTTAATAATGAAGTTAAAAAGTCTAATAATTTAATAAAGATTCCCGGGCCGGTCCCGGGTATTACCCGAATCGGTTTCGGTTTTGATGTTGGAATCGAAACCGGGTACCGTCACATTTCGAGTCGGGTTTCGGACCGGGTTCCCGAGTCGGGTCTCGGGTAACCCGGCCCGCGAACAGCACTACCCGTTGGCATAGTGATGGGCGATGGCATAGCCCGCATTCATAGCCTAGGAATCAAAAGAGGTCAGAGGAGAAGAAATACTAGGAAAGTGAAAGGGGAGGAGATAAAGTAGATCACCTCGATATGATGCTTCATCATCTTAGCGGTCTGCTGCTGCACATCAAGGGTTTCGTCCAAAGGAGTTCCCAGGGGCTTCACCATGAAGGGCTTGAGGGATGGAAAGCATCGTCCATGTTCGATCATGAGAAGTGGGGATCCACTACTACACCACCCGGAAGAGTATAGGGTGTCTCGCAGTAGTTTACCCTAGAACTCACGGTCTGGTCCTTGATGCTGGGGGCACCCAAAGGCTGAGACCGGGTGGTGACGAGGGTCTTGCCCCAAGGCTTCGAAGGAGGACACGAACGGACAGGCGAGGCCACTTCCTCCAGCTTAGAAGGAGGAACCTAAGGCTGGCCAGAAGGAGTGGGAGACGGGAGTTGGATATTAGCCTCTTCCCTAGACCCAGGCCCCTCAGCGGCCACAATAACTGCCTTACCTGAAGGGATCGCGAGGGGAGGCGGTCCAGACTTCATGGGAATAATAGTCTGGCGGGGCTCCAAGGTCTCCTTCACACCGACCTTTGCTTTAGACAGCAAGGGACGTCGAGCACCCAACATGGCAGCAAAATCTACGTTGCTAGGGTCGAAGGACTTGGCTGCGGCCATTAGTACAGATTCTACAAGACAACAAACAAGGTTGGAATCAATGATATTACATAAAATAAAGGGAAAGTAGAAACAAAGGGAATGACATACCCCAAGACTGGCGGTTTTTTTTCGGTTTAAAACCGATCGGATCGGTTTCGGTTATTTGGATTAAAAAAACCGATCGGATCGGATCGGTCTTACAAAAAATAACCGGCGGATAAAAACCGATCCGATTGATATTGTTATTATGTATTTGGACTTTGAACAATATTTTTATTTTTTTATATTCCAAACATTTGAATGATATTGTTATTAATTTATATTGAGGTTGTGACTTGTGAGTATTGTTTTTTGTGATGATGGTAAATTTAGACCAAAAAAATCCAAGTCAAAACACAAAATACGAATCTAAATATGAATTTGTAGTTAAAAAGTCCATCAATCTGTATAAAAATTGGCCCAAAAAGTGCCAAAACTTGATCCAGAAGCGGCCCAGTATTTGAAGCCCATAACCGGCTCAAAAACCGAACCGGTCCGAAACCGGCGGTTTTAACCGAACTCGGTTTTTTCGGTTTCCGGACCGGTTTCGGTTTTTAAAAAAACCGAAAAATCGGATCGGTTTTTTTTTAAGGCAAAAAACCGCAAAAACCGGTCCGATCGTACCCCTACCAAGACGTTTCTACCCCGGGGACAGGCTTGAATTTCCTATTGGCCAAGTTAACAAGGATGAGACAACCCTCATTGTAGTAAAGGGGCCAAGGGTAAGGATCGGAAATGGCCGTTCGGAGCCGGGCTACTTGGTCGAGTTCGACTTCGGTGGTCTTCACTTTGCGAAGACCCTTTTGTGTAAATTTATCAACTCGTGTTAATGGGAGGCCTGGCCCTACACCCCCTTGTACCAGACACCACTTATCGTGCCAACGGTTGTCAGCCAGACGCTCGGGACGGGGGGTGGCAAGAAAGTTCATAGTGGATTTAGGGGAAAAGTATATCACCCCGCTAGGGGCCCGGGCCATTCTATACATGGTACAAAATAAGGGCAGCGAAGGAGTAATACCTACTATTTTACACAAGCAAAAGGGTGTAATTGACAAGGAGCGGCGGGGATGGTAGAAAAGAGCTCGTTCAAAAATGAGAGAAAGGGGGACGCATCCCGAAGTTATAAGATTTTATATACATCGGGGTCCACCCCTCAAGATAGCTGGTCAGGTCTTCACCGGAAGAGGGTATCCTCATCCTAACCCGCCCCGGGATAGCAAAGTAAGAGCGAAATCTCTTAAGGTCACGGGTACTTAAGTTAGACCAAGGTTTCTGTAGATATTTGGGAACTTTACCTTGGGGGGCGGGAGAGGAGTCCGAGTCGTCCTTACTCTTCTTCGAGGACGGTTGCTCTTCCACAACCTTGGGGGAAGCTTGCGTTTGAGTTTACCAGTGGACGAGCCCGCACCTTGGGTCGATACATGCACCTGCATCACATCAGCATCCGCAGAGGCAGAAGAGACAGGAATGACGTCCTCAAAAGATGGAGGAGGACCCTCATTTAAAAGTGCAGCAAACTCAGGGTCCTCATCTGAATCCTGAGCTTGTAAGGGTAAGTGATCAGTAGGAACACTAGACAAAGGGTCGTGTAAAGGGGTAATGTGTATACGCTCAAGGCCGGACTCCGGGAGTATCGTGGTCGAAACCCTGTGCGAGGCCAACCACAAATAGTGTTGAAGGATCTCTAAATAGACACTTACCCGCTGTGTTTCCTCCACGAGGGTCGATAGCGGAGTGAGAGTAACGTCGGTCAAGCCCGCTTGGATAACGAGCTCGTCATTCGATTTGTAAGCATTTTGGTTTTCACCGTCCATATTAATATCTGAACAGTTATCGAAAAGATACTAAATTAGGCGGGAAAACTCAAAGGTCACAGAAGACAGATAGGTAAAACGATTCAGTTGCCCAAGAAAATGAAAGGTCACAAATAGTGAAAACAATTCAGACAAGGAAAAATTTTAATCAAACAAGGGTTTCATCAAGATTTGGGAGGAACATCATCATCAGTTCGAACACCTAGAATTGACGATACTAAAAAGAAGATTCAAACAGGGAACAAGTTCAAAATCTCTATCTAAGCATGTCAGATTGTTTACTCCAAAAAATGCATTAAAACCTCAGAATCACAGAAGATAGGGGAGGAACCTCATCATCAGTTCAAGCACCTAGTGGATGTACCATTACACAAAAAAGCTCTAGAATCTCAGAATCTCAGAAGTTTGGGGGAAAAACATTATCATCAGTCCAAGCACATAGTTGATATACATTCACTCAAAGAAACCTCAGAATTTCAGAATGTCAGAAACCGAAATAAAACACCCCAGAAAAAAGAAAAACTCTTAGCCCCTCAGAAATCCAAGAACAAGCAAGGAAATTAATTAGAATGAAAGAGAGAATACCTTGAAGAGAGGGTCAGAGAAGAAAGTGGTGGTTGTTTCGCCGGAAAATGCCAGAAATCCAAGAAGCCGACAAAGGAGGAAGAATTTGAGAGAAAATGAGTAGATGAATAAGTGAAGGAAAGTACAAATGAAGGCTTTAAAGTACGTTTTATAGGAAGCCAAGGGAACACGTCACCAAGTGTCCACCGTCCAAACGCTTGACACGTGGAGTAGTTCATGATATCCGAAATATGAGCAAGGAACTGGTTCGTGAGTCCGGAATTTATCTGATGAGGTTTGCTCATGAAACATGCGAGGACAATCAGACTCATTTAAGCACCTCACAGATAAATGGGGGCAATGATGAGGTCCAATATTTATAAGATCCACTATCGTACTAACCCAGTACAACCAGATTCCTTCCAGCTAGCCCACACGGGCTGGCCTAATTAAAAGGCATCACATTCTCTTTCTTGATGTAGTCCACCGATGAGATCAGGACAAGTGTCATCATCTTAAGGGCTGAAGGTACACACTTTCTCTCTCCAGTACTCTATAAATAGTACAGTACCATCAACCATTTGAGGAAATCCTAATCCAAATGCTAAAAGCTTTATAGACTTGATAATTGACTCTCCCTTAAGATCCCGTACTGACTTAAGCATCGGAGTGTTTGTGGTCGGACCCCGACCACACTTTCAGGTCGTAGATATAACTTGTGAGAAGATCTGGCTTCGAGGGGTCGGGACGGAACATTAGTGGTTACCCAAAGAGGACTATCTCGACGAGGCTAGTACACATCTCACCTAGCATAGAGCAGGACGTTAACTCTCCAGTACCAGGCCCACAAAAAACTCCGAACCCAATAGCTGAATTTGGAGACTCATCAGTTTGCAACCCTTAGATAAGTCAACTAATTCACAATTTGATTTGACACAATAGAATCTAGCTCACTCTTAATGGCCTTTTTCCAAAAGTTTTCCATCAATTGACCTCGTATCTTTCATCATAAGTATTTAGATCATCCTCTAAAATATAAGTTGTGGCTAGTTCATCACTAACATAATCGGCCCTATATTAAATGATTAAAAATATGTCATAATTTCCAAAATCTTGAATTACATAATTATCACATATATGTATAATAAAATATAATTGACGCACCTTGAGCCATTAAGACGTAATTAACATGAGTCGGTTTGGACCGAAAGTGATGCTGACTCCGAGAACTTGTTTTAAGAATGGAGAAGAGTTTCTTTCTCTTGACCTATAAACTTCTTTATGTGATTTTGTTTTAGTTTCTTGATTAACTTAACACCTTTCGACCTAGAAATGAGCCTATTTATTTATTTATTATTGATAACGAGCGATATATTAAAATCCCGAGATGGGAAAAACCCAAACTGTTACACAAACCAACCTGAACACTAAACTACTAATATTGGGCCAAGTCTACAAGAGCACCAGCTCGACTCACCCCATAAGATAAGGGTAATGGCGGCCCATGGTCAATCTGAGCCCAAAACCATCCCCTAAATAGTCCTACCTTAGAATTCTAGCCTATTTATAGGTAGAGAAATGACATTTTTCATCTCAAAATAATTGTCATATGAATCCATCAAAGCTAATGATCATGTAACGATTGTAACGTTCGTAACGGATTTGCATCATAAGTATCCTACTAATGGCCAACATAATTAGTATATTATATTAATATAATAATACTTAAATAATAATATTCTTACACCCTACTAATCTCAGATAAGAAGTTCACAATCAAGTCATCCCCAAAGGTTGTCTCATATCCAATTTAATAGACATGTAGCCCAATCCTTCTTTTTAGGAAGGCATCGTGCAGGAAGAATTTGTTGGTGTTTGCTACGCATTTTACATATAAATTTTTTTAAAACACATAGAAACCATCATATACAATGTTCAAGATACACATTTAACTAAGATTCACATTTAATTAAGGTTGTGATGTATATCACATTTAACATAGTTCCTCTCTCTAAATAGTCCACACCAACACTTACTTGATTCCTTCCTTAAAACAATTTGAATTTGAGTAGATGACAAATAATGAACTAAGAGAAAAAATATGTATATTGATATGGCTGATAATTAGAGGAGAAGAAGAGAGAATTTTTTTCTGTCTTTTTCAAACTTGTCTTATAAAATGTGTTATGAAATTGTGTTACGAATTGGTGATTTAAAATGCACTTAATTAACAAGTCATAATCTCCCATTAAACCACCATTCATGACCTGGATGGAGGTTTAAGAAACCCAAAGGTAATTGGCGATTTATTTGACCAAACGGGGGAGTTAAATTCCATTTTAGAATTTCCTCCTCTTTCACTTTTTAACGCTTACACTTTTAATTCGGAAACTCCAATCATATTGAAAATTAAGTGAATTGTGTTAACCTTAGAGGGGGCGGGGAGGGGGGATGAATAAGGTTTATCGATTAACTTTTTCGATTAAACAAGATATGGTTTGATATAAAAGTGAATTAAGTGGAACTAGATTGATTTAACAATGATTAGTTCACTTAGGCAATATATCAAACACCTTATATCACTAACAATATATCTGATGGAGAAATTGAAACAACAAACAATAATAATAAAGACTAAGGGAAGAAGGATGCAAACACGATTTTAACGAGCTTCGGTTCCCTTACGTGTTGGACCCTCTGCTTTTCAACCTTGGGATTTGGAAAGGTTTACTTGAACTTGAAGAATACTCTTGATACAAACAAGCAACTTCAATCCTAAGCTACCACCCGATGGTCTAACCTACCACTATGTCTTCAATACTAATCTTCACATGAATAACAACCCAAACCTATGTCTAGGATTTCAAGCTCTAGATAAATCTAGAACCTAATTAAAACTAACTAGGATTTCGGTAAGATGTTTATAATATGGATCACACAAATGAAAGTCTCTAACTTGAAGATATGAAGATTAAATATGACAGTTATTTGACTTGGCTTTTAATTGATGAAGAATATGGAAAGTGTTCTTTTGAATTGGCAAAGTTGTTTTCAGAGATTAGTTCAAGGCTTTACATAGAAACATCAATTTGAGACTGTTCTGAGAGCTGGAGTCTATAAACTGGTCTCAAATTGTACACCAACGGTCATGTGTACCTGTGTTGAGAACCGTCTGAGACGAACCTGGTCACGAATTTGGTTTGAGGTAGTTTCTGGTGCATGTCTCGAAGACTCTCAGGGCATGTCTCTGAACATGTCTCAGATTTGGTCAATAAAGACCTCGGCTGATTTGAGACCCGTTCTGAGACCATGTGGTCACAAACTAGGTCTCTAAACAACAGCTCGAGACAATGCAATTTCACTAGTTGCCACACTCAATTCAACTTATGAATGACACAAAGTCATTCAACATTAAATCAAGTTTGTAAAGAGTGAAATCAAGATTGTGAAAACATTTTAAAACATCCAAATGAAAATAGCAAAGTCATTTAACTCAAAATAATCAATCTAACTAAAAGTGTCTAGAGAATCTTACAAACGGCAAACATACAACATTAGAAAACTATGGTCTTGGCGCTTGTTTTTTGCTCGCTCTTCCGTGTGCCTCGTATGCACAAAAACAAGTCAAACTAATTAGCTCGATTATGGTATGTTATGCATCAAAAATTTGGACGTTGACTTATGGGTCAACAAACTCCCCATTTTTTATGATAACAAATGTTTCAGACGTGTCAAGACATCTTGCCCAGTGGCAAACATGCTGACACCTCTAGCAGAGGTCTCCGAGATCTCTTGCTAGTAAGGAAAGTGGTTAGAGAGTTTCACACGTTACTAGGAATGTAGCAAGTAAAGAGGTTTTTATTACTTTAGTTTTACAAGCACTCCCCACTTACATTATGAAATGTTTTAAACTTCCGGTGCATACATGCAAAGCTATCAATATAATTTTGGCAGTGGTGGGGAGTCGACGAGAATGGGAAAAATAAAATACTCCCTCCGTCCCTAAGAGATTGTCACATTTTGACTTTTGGTGGTCAACAAAACACGATTTTAAAACATAAATATCTATTATTCTACATGCGAAAAAATTATAAAAACTTAATATTTCAAAAATATATATTGAGACGAATCTAACAAGGTCCCACAAGACTATATTATTTCTTATCGTTTAATGAGAATTCATGATCAAATTTCATAATATTTGAGTATCAAAAGTCAAAATGTGATAATCTTTTAGGGACGGATGGACTATATTAGTTGTCTTGGCAGACGTTATGTAAAAACAAGACTGATGGTGGCCTTGGGTTCAGGGATATAGAATACTTCAATCAAGTCGCTGTTGTGTAAGAAAGCTTGGGGTCATCTCTCTTACCTCGAATCGTATACTTGGCCCGAGTATATAGAGCTCAGTATACCCCTCAGGGGACTTATGGCTCATTACTGGGTATCAAGTAGTCCAGTTATACTTGGCGGTGTAACACACAAGCACAAAGCAATTGATCACATCAGTCATAGAGGAATTCACAGATATCAAAGTTGCAGAGTTCATAGACTCAGAAATATGAGTCTGGAGGGTGGACAAATTACAACATTTTTTTTATTTTCACCTGGATAGCCAAGATGTACCAAGGTGGTCAAGCACATATCATGGAAAGTTTACAGTCAAACCGACTTATGAGTTAGCAATACATACTCAAGGGACGAATGTAGAATCAAAGTATGGAAACCAGGGGACAATTCAAACTTTGGTACACATGTATATGGATGTATGGTATCAAAGAAATAGGAAAAACAATGGTCAATCGTTTCCTAACCCAACAGGGGTGGTTTGGTTCTGTTCAGGGGCGAAACTAGGGGGGACGAGGGGGGGCGCTCGTCCCCCCTAGGATTTTCGGTATCGTTTATTTTATATACGATTTTTTTGAATTTTTGTGATATATATAATAAAAAATGTTAACAAACCAAGTGTAAGTGTAGCTTAGTTGGTTAGCTCCTTCCTCCAAAAGGTAGAGGTCATGGGTTCAAGCCTTGTTAGCTTCATTTTTAACAATTTTTCTGTACTTTTAACTATTTTTTATTTATTTTCGCCCCCCCTTAATTTTTCCCCCAAAATTCGCCCCCCCTTGATTTTCATCCTGGTTTCGCCCCTGGTTCTGTTCCCCATTCATCGAAGCCAACCTTTTGAGCGGAATTCTTTCATGTCTTATTCGTTGTGGAATGGAGTCTTCATCAAGGCCTCCAAGCTTATAGGCGTCAGGTGTGGTGGTCGGTTTTGTTGGAAACGTGATGGGTTTATACAATATATATATATACTTGAACAATGAAATAATATATTTATTTATACGAGTGATAAGAAGACAAAATATATCATTACACGAGCTGCTGCTCTATTCTCTCTGCGGAGAGATTCTGCTATTTATACTATATATATTATGTTATATGTTACATATTTAGAACTTATATACGATATCTATATATAGGTGATAATAATCATTTCTCACCATTAACAATATATGTGATTCCTATTCTAATGTTATTTTCACCACCTATAATGTAGGGTCATTTTTTAATTCACTATTAATCGTTCTTTTCACTTTGCATGCAAATTCTGGCGTTTGTTATTCTAACACTCCCCTTCAAACGCGACTTTGCATTCCAAGCTTTTCTTTCAGATTTTGAAATACGTCCGTCTTCAATGCCTTAGTAAAAATGTCTGCTAATTGTTCGTCAGTGCTACAGTGCACCAATTTCACAAGTTTGTTATTCACTTGTTCTCGTATGAAATGATATTTGATGTTTATATGCTTGCTTCTACTGTGAGACACAGGATTTTTTGCAAATCTCAAGCCCAAGCATTTACTTTTCTAGTTAGAGACCAACGCCTTGGGGCTAAAGCACAGACTGAAACAGGTGAAATCAAAGGACATTACTTGAATGCTACTGCTGTGAGATGGCGGACTTGTTATCTACATAAATAGTAATAGGACCTTCTTTGCTTGATTTAATTCACATAATATGTAACTCAACCACATAGCTTGACATGTGCATCCTGTTGCTGCCATATATTCAGCTTCACATGTTGAGAGGGCAACTGTTTGTTGCTTCTTTGATGACCAGGAGAATATTGCCGAGCCAATATGAAATGCATATCCGGAAGTACTTTTTCCGTCATCCGAATCACCACCATAATCACTGTCTGAGTAACCAACTAATTTTGAATCTTGAGAATGAGTGTAAAATAAGCCATATTCAAGTGTACCTTTGATGTATCTTAAAATTCTTTTTGCTGCTACAAAGTGATCTTGCTTGGGTTTCTCCATATATCTGCTTACGAGTCTAACTGCATACATAATATCTGGACGAGTGAAAGTTAGATACCTCAAACTTCCAACCAAACTTTTGAACACTGTAGGATTTACTGATTCCTTCGTTGAATCTGTACTTAGCTTTATTCCTGCTTCTGCTAGCGTGCTAACTGGTTTGCATTCTTTCATTCTAAACTTACTTAAAATCTGTTTTGCATACTTTGTTTGCGACACAAAAATCCCAGATTGGCTTTGTGTGACTTCGACTCCAAGAAAGTAAGACATTTGACCAATATCTGTCATTTCAAATTCGTCAATCATTACTTTCTTAAAATCGGCAAACATATCGGGGTTGTCACCAGTGAAAATTATATCAACCACATATAAGCACACAATCATAATGTCTCCCTTCTTATTAGTTTTTGTGTAGAGAGCATGCTCATATGGACTCTTCACAAAACCTATTTTCTGAAAGTATTCATCCACCCTTGAGTTCCAAGCTCTTGCAGCTTGTTTCAGTCCATATAGAGCTTTCTTCAATCTGTACACTTTATCTTCTTGACCTTTCTCAATATATCCAGGTGGTTGCTCAAGATAAACTTCTTCTTCGAGATAACCATTTAAGAATGCTGACTTTACATCCATTTGATAGATAATCCATTGATTTTGAGCTGCAACTACTGTAATAAGTCTTATAGTGTGCACCCTTGCTACTGGGGCAAATACTTCATCATAATCGATTCCATGCCTTTGTTTATAGCCTTTAACAACCAATCTTGCCTTGTATTTTTCTACTTTTCCTTCTTGATTTGTCTTTGTCTTATAGACCCATTTGACACCTATTGCTTTATGTCCTTTTGGAAGATTTGCGAGCTCCCAAGTATCATTCTTCTTGATTGCACCAATTTCTTCATCCATGGCTTTGTTCCATTTTCTTTCTTCAGTAGCTTCTTCAAATGTTACTGGATCACATTCAGCCATTAAACAAAATAGAGAATAATCAAAATTCTGTACCGGACTTGTTGCATCATAAATCTCATCCATCCTTCGTGTTTTTCTCTGTACTCCCCCCGAATTACTACCATTACTCCTATTGTTGCTTTCTAATATTGTTGGAGTTGATTGAGGAGTTTGCTGAATTGGACTTGGTGGAGGAGTCAAGTCATCATTTCCACCATCTTCAGTATTGAAATTAACATCTTCATCATTGTCATCATCAAAAAATTGTCCTGCAATATTTCTTTCTTCCATGTTCCAACTCCAATAATCATTTTCATCAAATTCAACATCTCTAGAAATGATCACTTCTCTAGTAAGTGGATTGTAAAGCCGGTAAGCTTTGCTCCTTTTGTCATATCCAATAAAAATACACTTTTTGCCTCTGTCATCAAGCTTCTTTCTCTTTTGATCCGGAACATGCACATATGCAATACTTCCAAATATTCTGAGATGTGCAACAGATGGTTTGGTACCGCTCCATGCTTCATTTGGAGTCTTGAATTTGACACTTTTTGTTGGACAACGATTCAACAAATAGACAGCACATAACACGGCTTCAGCCCAGAAATTTCTTGGCATGTGCTTTCCTTTCACCATACTTCTTGCCATGTCAAGAATTGTTCGATTCTTTCTTTCTGCAACACCATTTTGTTGTGGAGTCTATGCCGTTGTCAATTGATGAATAATTTCATGCTCTTTGCAGAAGTTATTAAACAAATTTGAATTGTATTCTCCACCTCTATCCGATCTAAGTATCTTCAGATTGTTTCCGCTTTGTTTTTCAATTAGTGCTTTGAACTCTTTGAATTTTTCAAGAGCTTCTCCTTTTTCTTTCAATATATATAGCCAACTTTTTCGACTATAGTCATCAATAAAAGTTAAGTAATACCTATTTCCTCCAAGTGACGGGATATCGAATGGACCAGCTATATCTGTATGAACTATCTCCAATGGCCTTCTGGCTCTCCAGGATTTCCCAACAGGAAAGCTTTGACGATGTTGCTGTTGGTGTTTGCTATGCATTTTACATATCAATTATGTAAAACACATAGAAACGATCGAATACAAAATTGCGAAAAACACATTTAAAGTGTGAATTTAGTGAGTTCCTCTTGAAGCGTGATTAGTGCGCAGCGGAAGACCGACGTTGTCCCTCTCTCTAGTTAGTCCACACCAACGCAAGCTTGATTCCTCCCTTGAAGCAACTAGAGATTGAGTGTTTTTGACAAAGATTTAACCAAGAGAAAACAATTTTCTTCCCTGGTGTGCTTATTATTTCGGCCAAAAATAGAGAGAAAAAGGGAGGAAATTTTTCTTCTTCTTTTCAATTGTCTCACAATTGATTTTCTATGGAAAACTTATGATTCAATTGTCATACAATAGAACCAATTTATAGTG
This sequence comes from Echium plantagineum, assembly GCA_003412495.2. Classification (NCBI taxonomy): domain Eukaryota; kingdom Viridiplantae; phylum Streptophyta; class Magnoliopsida; order Boraginales; family Boraginaceae; genus Echium; species Echium plantagineum. The sequence continues at coordinate 31,202,352 of CM016566.1, read as the reverse complement.
TCATGAAAAAGTCATGAATAAATGAGGTATTAATGGTGGTCTTAATCATATTAAAACCAAAACGTAAACCATCATGACAATATAAATGAGATAATAATGTTGGTCTTAATCATATTAAAACCAAAACGTAACCTTCATGTAAATCATCATGACAACATAAATGAGATGATAATGGTGGTCTTAATCATATTAAAAACACAATGTAACGTCTTCACCATTAAGCACCAATTAATATAATATTAAGTGTGTCATTTGATTTTTCCTTCTCTCATATAAACACCACTTAATACAATATTAAGTGTGTCATTTAACCATTTAAGCACCACTCAATACAATATTAAGTGTGTGTTTTAATTCAAAAACCAAAGGTCATTTGACCTTTTCTTCTTTGACATTTACACTTTTAACCCAGAAGTTTCAATCATATTGCAAATCAAGTGCATTGTTTGTGTGTGACCTTCTAGGATCGAAATAATATTAGCCATATGTTAATAAAATATCAACCAAGTATTTTACTAACATATAAATCATGAGCGGGCCCTAGTAAAACCATCATGACTCCTAATATATTTCGAATTCATTCCCAGCTCGTATATTATTGTCAAACATATAATATACGTATGAACTTAACTTTAAATAAGTAATCACTACGAACAATCGAATTGTTCAACGGGCATTAATTATGACGTGTCAAACACCTCATAATTCCAACACTCCCACTTGCCCTTGGACGATTACTTGTGAAGTGATTCCTTCGCATCGTGATCCCAACAGTCAAGCTAGGGTAAGATATGTGTCACCATACTCTTGCACCTGTAGTTTTCTCGGATACATAGATTTAATGTGATACCCAGTACGCTACTGGAGATGGCCATCTTAATCACCATTAATCTACCGAGATCCAGAATCAATCGACATAACCGATTTGTGCGAATCCCCTCTGATGTACAGGCAATGTACCAACATGTTCCAAGTATGCCCAACATATGCCTTTATAGCTTTCCTTCTACAGAAGACGGTTGACATAGTCAAAACACGCAAATCCTATGCTAGTGCATTCCCGCCATACAGGTCTAAGAATCACCATTTAACATAAGTTCGATGAGAAGTACTTAGGACACAGTTATGTCATCTTCTAAGTTTTTCTCATGGCGGTCGAATCCAGTATCATAGCTTGGACTAGCTCCAAGATACATACCCATGTGCATGACTAGAGTACACTTACTCCCTTTCTTGTCTAAGAAACGTGACCAAGATAATCATGTACATACTGATCATTACAATGTTCGATTCTAATCAGTGAACATTTGATCAGGGACAAGTTATCCCCTTGCTTCTAGGCTTAGTAGAAGGTCTCTTATTTGGGATCCTCAACCCCAAAGACCTCTCTAGAAGGCATGGATAACAATGGAATCAAAATAGAGATATATGTATGAAAGACAGTGAAACTGGAAAAACAAACATACATATATTTGAATCAATTATTCAACATAGTCTTATCAGGACTAAACTATGACAAAATACAGAAAACATAGCTCCCACTAAACCTAACGCCATTCAAGCATATATCTAAGTCCAGCACTAGATACGTGCTTATCATGTTTGCTCTGAGGCAAAGGTTTGGTTAATGGGTCAGCCAGGTTATCGTCTGTATGTATCTTGCATACACTCACATCACCGCGTTCCGTGATGTCACGAATGATGTGATACTTTCTGAGCACATGCTTGGAGCGGTGATGTGACCTTGGTTCCTTGGCTTGAGCAATTGCACCAGTGTTATCACAGTATAACACTACTGGCTCGTCAATGCTAGGTACAACACCAAGTTCACTCACAAACTTCTTGATCCAGCATGCTTCCTCTGCAGCTTCAGATGCTGCAACATATTCTGCCTCCGTCGTAGAATCAGCCACAGTGCCTTGCTTACTACTGCACCAGGACACTGCGCCACCATTAATGCAGAACACATAACCAGACTGAGATCTAGAATCATCTTTGTCGGTTTGGAAGCTCGCATCGGTGTAGCCCACAACCTGTAACTCTTTCTCTCCCCTATAGACAAGACACATGTCTTTAGTATTTCTTAAATACTTAAGAACGGCCTTCACGGCCTTCCAGTGCTCTTGTCCCGGACACGACTGATAACGACTTGTTACACTCAAAGCGTAAGCAACGTCAGGTCGTGTACAAAGCATGGCATACATGATAGATCCTATGGCAGAGGCATAAGGGATCTTATTCATCTTCTCTATTTCGATGCTGTCTGTGGGGCTGTCAGCACGACTAATAGAGATGCCATGTCTCATAGGGAGATTACCTTTCTTGGAATCTTCCATATGGAATCTAATTAACACCTTATCAATATAGGTGTTTTGACTCAGTCCAATGAGTCTCTTAGATCGATCCCTATGAATCTTAATTCCAAAAATGTATTGTGCCTCTCCTAGGTCTTTCATAGCGAAGCACTTACATAGCCATGTCTTGACTGATTCAAGCATGGGTATGTCGTTTCCTATGAGAAGAATGTCGTCTACATATAGCACGACAAATGCAATGTTACTCCCACTAACCTTCTTATATACACAAGAATCTTCTTCGCACCGAATGAACCCAAACTCTTTGATTGATTCATTGAAGCGAAGATTCCAACTTCTAGATGCTTGCTTCAGACCATAAATAGATCTTTGAAGTTTGCATACCTTCTTAGGCTCTTTCGAGCTTGTGAATCCAGGAGGCTGTGTCATGTACACATCCTCTTCAAGTTTCCCGTTAAGGAAAGCTGTCTTCACATCCATTTGCCAGATTTCATAATCATAGTATGCGGCAATGGTTAAGATAATCCGAATGGATTTAAACTTGACGACTGGAGAAAAGGTTTCATCATAGTCGATATCATGAATTTGTTTGAATCCTTTTGCTACTAGTCGAGCTTTATAAACATGGACATCTCCATCTTTATCAAGCTTTCGTTTAAATACCCATTTGCATTCGATGGGTCTATCACCCCTTGGCAAATCAATCAACGACCATACCTCATTATGGTACATTGATTCCATCTCGGATTGCATGGCTATGAGCCATTCATCAGCATCAGGTTGTTTCATGGCTTCCTCATAAGTAGAGGGTTCCCCGCTTTCAATCAGGAAAAATTCCCCATACCATCTATCGGGTTCCTGACGGGACCTTTCGGATCTCCGAGGGATATTTTGAGTATCAGCAGGCTCGTCTACGGTTGCCCGTGGATCGAGTTGAACCTCTTCTTCATAAGAGGGGTCCACCTCCTGAGGTGATTCAGCTGAGGTACTAGGACCTGCTATATCACCTTCTTGAACAATTTCAAGAGTCTCAGTGTTCTTATATCTCTTTGTAATCTATTCCTTCTCAAGGAAAGTTCCATTACGTGCCACGAAGATCTTATTTTCGGGCCTCAGATAAAAGAAGTATCCATTGGTTTCCTTAGGGTAACCAATGAAATAACACTTGTCGGATTTGGGTCCAAGTTTATCTTTGTTAACTCTCTTAACATAGGCCTCGGATCCCCAAATCCTCAAGTACCCTAGTTTAGGAACAGTCCCAAACCACATCTCATGTGGGGTCTTAGGTGCTGATTTGGTTGGAAATTTGTTTAGTGTAGAAGCGGCAGTTTCCAATGCATAACCCCAAAAACTAGTTGGGAGTTCAGATGTGCTCATCATCGATCGAACCATATCTAATAAAGTTCGATTTCTCCTTTGGGAGACACCATTATGATGTGGTGTACCAGCAGGTGTGAGTTGTGATACAATACCACACTCCTTTAGGTGTTGCATGAAGTCATGGCTCAAGTATTCTCCTCCTCTGTCGGAGCGAAGAATATTGATTGTCCTGCCGAGTTGGTTTTCAACTTCCTTCTGAAACTCTTTGAACTTTTCAAAGGCTTCACTTTTATGTTTCAACAAGTATACGTAACCATATCTGCTGAAATCATCGGTGAAGGTGATAAAGTAAGGAAAACCTCCTCTACCAGGTGTGTTCATTGGTCCACGTACATCAGTATGTATGATTCCCAATAAATCACTTGCCCTTTCACTAGTGCCAGTGAAAGGTGACTTGGTCATCTTGCCTAAAAGACATGATTCGCATTTGTCATAAGATTCAAAACCAGATGATGTAAGAATTCCATTATCATGGAGTTCTTTAATGCGTTTGTCACTTATATGACCGAGTCTGCAATGCCATAAGTATGTCGGATTCAAGTCATTGGGCTTGTTCCTTTTCATACTAATGTTATAAGTTTCTACACTTGTTTCCAAGATGTAGAGACCACTCTGCAGGGATGCAGTACAATAAACATTTCCATTTTTAGAGATAAAACAACCACTTTTATCAATAGTAACGGAAAAACCATCTAAATTTAACAAGGAGATTGATATGATATTCCTACATAAAGTAGGAACATAGAATACATTATTCAAAACAATCCAATATCCAGATGGTAAATTTAAAGACAATGTTCCTACAGCAAGAGCTACAACTTTTGCACCGTTGCCAACTCGTAGGTCCACTTCATCCCTTGTGAGCTTCCTTCTATTTTGCAGGTACTGCATATTTCGACAAATATGAGTACCACATCCGGTGTCTAACACCCAAGAATTAGAATCAGAAGGTAAGTCAGTTATAACATTAATACCTGTTGGCGGAGTAGTAGTGGTCAAACCACTCTTCTTGTCTGCCAGGTACTTCTTGCAGTTCCTCTTCCAGTGGCCAATCATCCCGCAATAATGACACTTGTCATCCTTTTTGGCATCCTTCTTGGATGCCTTCTGAGTAGGAGTCGTTGCACGAGGGGCAACCTTTGTCTTGTCTTTGGCACCCTTCTTCTTCTTGATCTGTTTCTTGTTCTGAATAGTCAGAACAGAAGAAGAAGTGCCTTTAGCCTTCCTGATGTTTTGTTCAGCGTTGTTGATCATTCCATGCAACTCAGACAACGTCTTGTCATATTGGTGCATGTTGTACTTCAACACAAAACCACTGAACGAATCAGGCAGCGATCTAAGAATGATATCCACAGACATCTCCTTAGAGACGGGTGCCCCCAACGAGGCCAGTCTTTCGACTAAGCCCATCATCTTGATGACGTGGGGACTAGCTGGCTGTCCATTGCCTAGCTTACAGTCAACGAGAGCACAAACAGTGTCTTACCTCTCGTTGCGTGCCTCCCGCTGGAACAAATTTTCCAGCTGGTGGTACATGTCGTAAGCGTTGACCTCCTCGAATTGAATCTGAAGATTCGATTCCATGTTGGCCAACATTAAGCATTGGACATCTGTAGCATCATTCATATGCTGTTCATAGACATACAACTCCTCCTCATCAGTGGGAGGGACCTTAGCAAGTGGATTAGTGAGCACATAATCTGTTCTCTCAGACTTGAGGACAATCCTCAAGTTGCGAGCCCAGTCACGAAAATTGGTGCCGTTTAGTTTGCATTTCTCCAAAGAGGAGCGGAGGGTCTTAGAGTTCTTAGCGTTGGTAGACATGATAATTACAACGGAATAATATGCGAATAACTTACTCAGATAAGCATGTCATAGCGATAGTTCAAAGTATCTAAATATTTGAACTCATACAATTGTGTTCACAATCCTACTAAAACACACAATGTATCCGAGAACTCACACAATTAATAATCGAACGGCAGCACCCAACATTTCGACTACCAATCATGTGAGTAGGTGAATGATCACCATTTTATGCCGGGCATAACTCTCGGTGTCACCAAAAATCTTACAAGATTGCATTGGTGACAACTTTTGCCAACAGGCCCAAATCTAATTATGGGAATCACTGTTCAAGTAACCTAGGCCTACTGATGAGAATCAGAATGAACAATCGAAGCCCGATTCTGAATCGGAAATCATTCGATCATTCCATCGGGATCAAGTCATAGGACATGTCATGTCTGCCAATCTGGCAGGTCCATGCATACGTATGTCTTATTCCGACTTTTACGGTAAGGTATGGCAAATAACTTGACTTAAGGTAGGATTAGTTATAAACATATAATCATGATCATACATGCATATATACATTCACTCAAGCAAGAATATATATCATATGAACATGAAAATAAAGAATATAACACAAATAACTGGGATTAGTGATTTGATCTAAAACCCGAAAAACTAACTAGACTAAATTCTAAACTAAGTCTTCAGTCCTTCTTCAGTTCCTTGGATGGCTTCGTCTTCTATTGATTACAATCACACATGGTGATAAATAATTGACACACAGGTCAATGTAATAAATAATAAAATAAAATGACACAAGTCGTCATAAAAGACAGTGCGCAGACTATATTTCAAAACCAGATCGTATCACTTATCCCAACAATCATTCATAATGAAAAAAAGAAGTTAAACATCCATCATATATCAAATATATAAAGTGCATGAATAAAACAATTAAAAAATGTAATGATGTTTATCACATAACTACACACATAATTATAACACATAAATGTAATAGATTGTACATCAAATGTAACAATCAAATCAATAACTCTTGGGTATTCAATGATTAATTAAGGCCTTAAATTTCAATTAATAACCATTTAATATTATTTATAATCAATATAAATAATACTAACAACTAATCATATTAGTGTTATTAATTTTAACATTAAAATCTAATCAAATTATTATACAAGTTAAAATAATTTATTTAATTTTAATGATAAGAAAAAAAATCAAATACTAAAATAGCAAAAAATTATCACAATAATTAATAAAATAAAATATTTTTATTTTAAATTATGTGAATAGTGTTTCGTGAACAGTGAAATCAAAATCACTGTTCATCTGAAAACACTGTTCATCCAAATAGTGTTTTTCAACATTTTTTTTTTGGATGAACACATGGCTATTCAAAATACATTTTCGAGCACTTAAAAATCCAAATAAATTAGTGAACTCGAAAATGATTCTATTATTTGATTTACATTTTTGCAGATTTTTAGAAAAATATATCCAGCCCTTAAAATCTGTTCAACCAAAATAGTATTTCAAAACTATTCGGATGAACACATGGCTGTTCAAACATCAATTTCGAGCACTTAAGAAATTCAAATAATTTCAATACAGTGGACTCGAAATTGACTCTAGTTTTTAAATTAATTTTTCAGATGTTTTAGAAAACATTACAGGCCTTAAAAATACAAATTTGTGCATTACTCAAAATGCACAACTACCTCAAGAATTGATACATATATGATATTATAATTTCATGAAATCACATTTCAAGACATTTAAAGTGATTTTCCAACATTTGTACCAGGCTCATGATGCCACTGTTGGTTTTTGCTATGCATTTTACATATCAGTTATGTAAAACACATAGAAACGATCGAATATAAAGTTGCGAAAAACACATTTAAAGTGTGAATTTAGTGAGTACCTCTTGAAGCGTGATTGAGTGCGCAGCGGAAGAGCGACGTTGTCATTCTCTCTAGTTAGTCCACACCAACGCAAGCTTGATTCCTTCCTTGAAGCAACTAGAGCTTGAGTGTTTTTGACAAAGATTTAACCAAGAGAAAACAATTTTCTTCCCTGGTGTGCTTATTATTTCGACCAAAAATAGAGAGAAAAATGGAGGAAATTTTTCTTCTTTTTTTCAATTGTCTCACAATTGATTTTCTATGGAAAACTTATGATTCAATTGTCATACAATAGAACCAATTTATAGTGTCATGAAAAAGTCATGAATAAATGAGGTATTAATGGTGGTCTTAATCATATTAAAACCAAAACGTAAACCATCATGACAATATAAATGAGATAATAATGTTGGTCTTAATCATATTAAAACCAAAACGTAACCTCCATGTAAATCATCATGACAACATAAATGAGATGATAATGGTGGTCTTAATCATATTAAAAACACAATGTAACGTCTTCACCATTAAGCACCACTTAATACAATATTAAGTGTGTCATTTGATTTTTCCTTCTCTCATATAAACACCACTTAATACAATATTAAGTGTGTCATTTAACCATTTAAGCACCACTCAATACAATATTAAGTGTGTGTTTTAATTCAAAAACCAAAGGTCATTTGACCTTTTCTTCTTTGACATTTACACTTTTAACCGAGAAGTTTCAATCATATTGCAAATCAAGTGCATTGTTTGTGTGTGACCTTCTAGGATCGAAATAATATTAGCCATATGTTAATAAAATATCAACCAAATATTTTACTAACATATAAATCATGAGCGGGCCCTAGTAAAACCATCATGACTCCTAATATATTTCGAATTCATTCCCAGCTCGTATATTATTGTCAAACATATAATATACGTATGAACTTAACTTTAAATAAGTAATCACTACGAACAATCGAATTGTTCAACGGGCATTAATTATGACGTGTCAAACACCTCATAATTCCAACAGTTGCTTTCCTTTAACACATGCATCACATAAATTTTCTGGTTCATTGATCATTGGAAGTCCACTCACCATGTTTGTCTTTGATAGTAATTTGAGTCCACTGAAACCTAGATGGCCAAATCTTAGATGCCATAACCATGAGTCATTTTTAATGACCGACTTCAAGCAATGTTGTATCCCAGTCTTCATGTCCAAAGTAAAAAGTCGATTCCTGGTCATATCAACTTTTGCAATCAATTCCTATACTTGATTTCTTATCGATAGAGAGTTTTCCTTCATATTTATGGTGTACCCTTTCTCTAGTAGTTGCCCAAGACTAATGATGTTGCTTTTTAATGCCGGTATATAATAAACATCATTTATATATTTCTTTTCTTCATTGTTTAAGAGAATCACAATCTTCCCTTTTCCTCGTACCGGAACTTTTGATGAATCACCAAAAGTAACTTCTCCACTAATTGTTTCATCCAATTCTGTGAACAAATCTTTTCGAGCACACATGTGGTTACTTGCGCCAGTATCAAGATACCAAATATTTTTGTGGCATTCTTCACTTCCATTATATGTTAGAAATATGGCGGAGCCAACTTCTTTTTCTTCATCTAGCGTTGTAAAATTATTTGTTTCTTTCACTGCAGGTGTTGATCGACATTCATAACTGAGATGACCATATTTGTTACAATTATAACATTGAAGGTGAGACTTATCACTGCGTTGTTGATATCCACCTCTTCCTCGGCCTCTGAAATTTTGGCTACGACTAGATGGTTGATAGTCATCATTTCTATGGCCTTTGTTGAATGGTTGCCTTCCACGTCCTCGTCCACTTTGATAGCCACCTCTAAAACCACCTCTTCTTCGTGAGAAGTTGCTACTGTTTGGTTTGTCATTAAAAGACATCTTGCTTTGCAAAGCCTTTTCATTATAAGTTGTATCATCATACTGATTCATTCGTTGTTCATGGGCTTGTATAGAACCCACAAGCTCATCAATCGAAATTGTAGACAGATCTTTTGATTATTCAATTGAAGTAACAACATAATCAAACTTTCTTGTCAGTGACCGAAGAAGCTTTTCCATGACCCTGATGTCCTCAAAAGTTTCACCATTTCTTTTCATCTCATTTGATATCGTTTTCAAACGAGTCACATATTCACCAATATTTTCTGAGTTTTTCATCTTTAGATTTTCAAACTCGCCTCGAAGTACTTGCAGTCGTACCTTCTTCACTCTCTCTACTCCTTGAAATAATTTTTGTAAAATTTCCCATGCTTCCTTGGATGTTCCTGCTCCTGATATTTTTTCAAAGGTCGATTCGTCAACTCCTTGGAAAATTGTAAACAATGCCTTTTTATCCTTTTTGCGAGAATCTTTTAATAATGTTTGCGGCGTTTGAAAGAGCTGCTTCAGCAACTGCATTTTCAGGCTCGGTATACCCGTCTTCAACTATGTCCCATAGATCTTGAGAACCGAGTAGAACTTTAATTTGTATACTCCAGTTCCCATAATTTGTCGCCGTCAATTTTGGAATTTGAGGTTGCAACATATTCGCCATTTTTGAATTTTCTCAAACAAAACCTTAGCTCTGATACCACTTGTTGGAAACGTGATGGGTTTATACAATATATATATACTTGAAAAATGAAATAATATATTTATTTATACGAGTGATAAGAAGACAAAATATATAATCACACGAGCTGCTGCTCTATTATCTCTGCGGAGAGATTCTGCTATCTATACTATATATATATATTATGTTATATGTTACATATTTAGAACTTATATACGATATTTATATATAGGTGATAATAATCATTTCTCACCATTAACAATATATGTGATTCCTATTCTAATGTTATTTTCACCACCTATAATGTAGGGTCATTTTTTAATTCACTATTAATCGTTCTTTTCACTTTGCATGCAAATTCTGGCGTTTGTTATTCTAACAGGTTTTCAGTTACAAAGAGGTAGATTGTGTAGAAACTATGGTTGTTGAAGGGTGTCTGTTCGATTTACCTGAGAGGCGATAAGAATGAAGGAGACAGAATAGGGAGTTATGGAAGCTTTTAGTTCGGTTTTAGAGCATTCACAACAGATGTCAAAAAGCAATTCCTATTTTATATTTAGAATAGGGAAAGACAAAAAAAAAAGCAAAAAGGTATTAAATAACAGTTTTTGTATCTCTCAAAATTTCCTCAAATATTATAGGGAGTGTCTTATATTTACACCTTCTCCAAACCACTTTTGTTCTTCATATTAAGTGTTGTAAGTAATAAATAGGGAATTTAAATTTGTGCAAAAGTTAAAATTTACTTCCTAAATTGGCTTATTTTCATTTTGCACCCTCAACTATCGGCGAATTTTCAAATTGCACTCTAATACTTTTTTAACCCTCAAATTGCACCCTATACTATATTTTGTCTCATTTTGCACCCTTAAACGCAATATTACCCCCTAAACTAATGTTAATGAAAGGGCAAACTTGAAATAACACAACTATTAGTTTTTTGGAGCATTTTTAAAATTTTTTTGGGGGCACTTTTTAAAAATAATTAAACATGTGGATCTATTTGTAATAAAAACAAAATGATTAATAAAATAAATAAATACGATACCCACCCCCAAAGTCCACCATCTTCATCAACATCATCTCTTCCTCTTCTGCCAAAGCCCCCCTGCCCCCAAAACCAACCATCTTCATCAAGTTCACCAAATCAATGACTCTAGATGGCATAAAGCAACCAGGAAGATGATGGCGATGAAGCAGATCGACGACGATGGTGGACGGAGGGGAGCGATGAAATAGGTCGACGACGATGGTAGACGAACTAGGAAAATGATGGCGATGAAGCAGATCGACGAGCAATTGCAGAAGCAAAACGCTTGGACGCCATTACTTTGCACAAACACTTGAGTGATGCGCATCTTGAGGCGACTTTGCAGCTTGAACATGAGCTTCTGAATTGGGTTTTGAGATTTATTCGTTGGGTTTCTGCTCAGAAAGGTTTCATCCGAGAATTAGATAGCTGGCTCATGAAGTGTCCAAGGTACCTAATCGCGATATCAATAACTGTTCTCAAGGCCGAATCTTCAGCTGCGTGGAATCCAACTGATTGGCATATTTGGGACGCTGCTACTTTAATTATTGCTGATGAATATGATGATTATGTTGAAGATTCTTCGTATTTTTGCATGATTAATCGATTGGTAAATTAATTAATGTATCAATTGATCGGTTAATCGGTTGATCTATTAATCGATCAATTGATTGCGAAATATACCAATCGATTGAGTACTTGCTTAAGTAATTTGATTGATTGTGGTTTGGTTTGGGTTTGTATATCACATGAGATGAGTCGAGTTTCAACTCTAGCTTGTGGAGATTTTAGCTTTCCTCTTTGGGTAACCACAAAATCTGTTGTTGCCTTTCCAGCTTTCTGGGCGATGGTGATGAAGATGGCGATATCGATGGTGATGGTGATGCCATTGATGGTGATGATGGGTGGGGTGGGGAGGGGAGGGGGTGAGGTGGGGTTGATAAAGAGTTTGATATATGTGTGCCTTAAAAGTTTTATTATTTGTAAAATGTGCCTCAAAAGTTAAATATGTGTTATTTCGATTTTGCCCTTATTTTAAAACGAAATCTCCATCAAATTTGCCTAAAAAATCGATTTAAGGGTGCAAAATGAAAAAAATGAAGTTTAGGGTCCAATTTGAGGCTTAGGAAAGTATTAGGGTGCAATTTAAAATTTACCGATAGTTGAGGGTGCAAAAGTCAAAACAAAAATAAACCTCCAAAATTTGATAAAGTAGTTTAGGGAGTTGATCTTAGTTAAAACATGCTCCCAATGCTCTTATAGTTCTCACTTCTCAGTCAGAGTAGGATTTTGGTTAGCCCTTTAAATGGGTTCTTATAAGGCCTCAATTGTTGGGCCAGTGATAGACTTGGGCTCATCCAGTCTTGCGTATGGTCTTTTGATTTTTTTCGGTTTCCCTGTAATACATATCATCATTATTATAAAAAAAACGCATGCAGATAGGAGAAATCATAATGGAAATAAATTCTCGTGAGACAACATTAATGGTCCAAACGACAACAAATATTTAAAGTAAAAGGAATATGCTTATAAAATATTAAATTATTTTATTTTTTCACCATCATTTCAGCACATGACAAATTCACAACCTTATCTACAATGACACACAAAACCATACATACCTCGTAATATAGTTGCAAAGCTTATGACCTAAGGATTAACAAAGATAATGTTGATCTCCATATTGTCATCCCACAATAGTTTTACCACATCATATACTTCATATATGGTTGGGATGAAAATATAAAAATCACATTACTAGCTAATACATAAGAGATATCATCAAATATATGTTTTGATAAGTAGCTAATATGTACTAGTCGTTTACCAGAGGTAATTGTCGAAATGGTTACATCAATTATCCTTCAACCCTAATTTGGAAAACGGACTCCTGGGGGAGAACAATCTTCTTGGAGATAAGATTCCCACTAATCCTGGTGAGCTAAGATCATCGATGGACTTACGTCTTGGTGTTGTTCCACAATAAAAATCTTCCATATAATCATGGGGAAGCTTTGAACCATTGAATGTAGTACACCTTGTAAACTTACCAAACCATGATCCTTTCTTAGGAGAATCGATGTTTGTTCCATTCATTTTATCACATAGATATTGTTTCACAACGTGTAAGCCTTGTTCAATGATTTCCAGGGGTGGCGAAACGAGTGGATTCCCGTCAACTTTGAGCTTCTGAATCTTCTTTAGACATCCAATCGACTCAGGTAATTGCACGATTTTGTTGTAACTCACGTCTAATTCGACTAGAGACATTAGAAGTCCAACTGAGTATGGTAGGCTAGTAAAATGCTGGAAATTTTGGCTGACATTGAGGATTTGAAGGTTGATTAGGTTCTCAAGATCGTCGGGGAGAGATTGTAGGTGGTTCAATCGGGCGTCTAACACTCGAAGGTTGGTTAAATGAGAGGTGGAGTAAGGAAGACATGAGAGCTTGTTTGAATTCACTAATAGTTTCTTGAGGTTGACTAGCTCAAATCCTATGGATTCAGGTAGTTGCCTGAGTTGATTGAAGTTTGCATTCAACTCCTCCAGTGATCTGTAATGTTCAAAATTTATCAATAATAAACCATAAATATAAATCCATCTTTAACAACAACACACATTTACACAATCTAAAACATTACTTTCATATATTCAATTCATTAAATTGACACTTCATGCATATATAGAGCACATTATGAAGTTCAGAGAAATTTGTTATAATGGTCTCGACCAAATTGCTGAAATGGTCCCCGATAGTATGATCGAGTTGCACTTTGGTCCCCAATAATTACACGGTTGCACGTTAGTCCCCGAAAGTGGCCAAAAAGTTGCACTTTAGTCCCTACATCAACTTTTTCGCTAACATTTCAGGTTTATGCGTTAAAACTGGGGTAGAAATGTAACTTCTAAGACGTAAAGTTGATTTTTATGCCCCAATTGGTGCTAAAATGAAACTCCACAACACTAATTGGGGTGAAGAAAAAAGGGAATTTTGGCGGGAGGGGTTGTGGAGTTTCATTTTGGCACCAATTGGGGCAAAAAATCAACTTTAAATCTTTAAAATTATATTTTGACCCCAATCTTAACTCATAAACCTGAAATGTTAACGTAAAATTTGACGTGGGGATTAAAGTGCAGCTTTTTGGCCACTTTCGGGAACTAACGTGCAACCGTGTAACTATTGGGGACCAAAGTGCAACTCGATCATACTATCAGGGACCATTTCAGCAATTTGCTCTAATGGTCTCAATAGATAATATATATGTACAAGGTGTATCATATGCACCGATGGTCTTTGACGTTGAGTAAAAGGTGTATTTTAGCCCTCTTTTGACGAAGAAGTTAAATTTCTACGAAAAGATGAACTAAAATGCACTTTTTTCGACCAATATCTACGTGTTAAAAATCATATTTTGTTCTTTTTTCCGTCAAAGTTCGAAGTCTCCATTAAAAGAGGACTAAAGTGTATTTTTTTCGACCAATATCATAGACCATTTGCCTAGATCATACATCTATAAAGACTAAAGTGCAACTTGCACATATTACATGACCATTTTTCACCAATTGTATCCGGAGTTTACACGGATGGAAGTAAATACTCCCTCCATAACTAAATGATTGGTAAATTTTGATTTTCATGGTCAACAAAACACTATTTAAAACTTAAATATTTTTTATTCTACATATGGAAAAATTATTAAAAAATTGATATTTCATAAATATATATTGAGATGAATCTAACAAGATCTCCCATGAATATATTATTTCTTATCGTTTAATGAGAATTTTTTTATCAAAGTTTTAAAGTTTAACCACAAAAGTTAAAATGTACCAATCGTTTAAGGACGGAGGTAGTAATTAACAACTTAATAATAGTAGACAGAACTCGTTTCAATTCGTTTTTTTTGTAAATTATCGATGAAGTGATTTTCGAACCCAGGACCTTTAGGTCGCTAGTAAAAGCCTTTTCTACTAAACTATTCGATTAACTCACAACTCGTCTCCATTAAGTAGGTGAAAGCGTATAAAATGAAGTACCAACCAGATGAGAATGTTATTTTATTCACAATACAAAAGGATACAGTGAGGATGCATGTTATTTTATTCACAATATTTTTTATACAAATTTATTCATTTAATTACACAAGTGGAACTTATTTTAAGAGCAAGTGAAATAAAAAACGATAAAAGTGGGAGCAGGTTCCTTTTTTTCGGCCACCATATAAAAATCACACCATATAAAATTACAAGTTGATTACCAAGTTGAGGTTTCAATACTCAATACGTATACTAATATTTTTATTTTAAATAAATGTACGGATTGTAAACCGTCAATCATGTAAGCTACACATAAAAAATGAAACGTTGACTTTTTACAAGTAAATTAATGTGATATTCGGTTGAGATAGGATCATAAATAAATAAGTAAAGCACATTCCGAATATAGTTTAACTGATAAAAATTATAGTAAAAAAATTTAATTTATATTTCGAAATAATTAATTTGCAAGCTCTAGTTCCATGTTCAGTTAAGGCACACCTCAAAATTTATTTTCTCCGTATATTCCAGAACAGGGTATTTAAGGGCCATTAATGTGACAATTTTATATTTTTTATAAATAACTTAAGCAGCCAGCTAGCTATCTAGTAGCATATTTGATAAGCTATCTCAATATTTCTTTATTGAAATTGGGAAGAATTTAAAACAAACAAAGATTCGTTCTTATGAAACACATCATGGACATAGGATATAGACAGATTATTCTAATTTATAAGTTGAAGCCTTATTTTCATAAATATCGTGCAACTAATTAAAAAATGATAGAATTTCGAAACGGACAAGAAAGCTGGATCACAAGTGATACATGTCTTTTGTTTTGCCAATTTAGTCTCCAAATAGTGGACGAAGTTGTACTTAACACCCAATACTTACACTGTTGCAGATTAGTCCATGAAAATATTAGTATGAGTATAGTTCCTAAAAGTGATAAATATTGCGCATTCATTGTTCTTCTTTTTTGAAAATTATGCTGCAACATTCGTAACTTTCTGAGACCATATTGCTATGTTAATGCCAATTTTAAAGACTAATGTGCAAATATGACATTTAAGAGAAAGACAAATGGACCATATTGCTAAAATAGTTCCAAATAATATGTACAAATTTTATTTTGATCCTCATAATTGGTATAAAAGGTGCAATTTAGTCCATAAATTAACGTTGGGGTTAAAATTAGATGGAAATCCCGATTAGACCTAAAGTTTGGGGCAAAATCAAATTTATAATGTTACGGGACGACAAAAAATTTCAACAATTAATATATAGACTCAAAATTCTTCCCCCGTTTGTTGTGTATTTAAATGTTGTTCTAATTCTATTCAAATGCCTTGTGTCTAGAATATGAATATCAATTCCTCGAAATAGTTCGAAAAAAGTTATGTCCGTATCCACATCTAGTTTCATAGAATGGGGGATGAATTTCAAAATTGAATGAGGTGTAAATATTAAATGTTCTAATGCCAAAATTGAAGTCTAGTCACGATTCCCCACACATACTTAACATTAAAACTTTGATTTTTCCCCAAAATTTAGGTCTAATCGCCTTCTCATTTTAACGTCCATGTTAATTTAGGCCAATGATTTTTACACTCCACCAAGTGATAACGACACTCCACTTTTAGTACAAAAGTTGATGAAAATTTATAAAAGAGTGGAGTGCAATAATCAAGAAATGGAGTGCAAAAATCATTGGCCTTAATTTAAGTACTAAATTGCTCCTTTCAAATCAATTTTGGGGACTATTTTCTTTGTAGTATTATCCCATAAGTTTTTGTACTTTCATTTTGATATTGTTCAAAAGTGTTGAAAATATTGTGTAATTTTTATTTTCATGACATCTGACCCAACTTTCATGTAAGAAATCCTGAGTTCAAATCGCGTTAAAGACAATCGTCTCATAATTCATTCTAACTCTCTACTAGTAACTAATTTATGTATTCATTATTTATAATACTATAGTACTAATACTTTCATCGCTAACTTACAAAAAAAAATACTTATTTTCATTTCTATAAATACATAATTAAAAAGTCAATTATGGGTCGTTTGGTCATCAATGCTTAAATGATTATTAATATATCGAATAAGACTTTTTAGAAAATGTCATCGAGTAGAAAAACATTGAGAAATGAGGGATACATACTGTAACGAACCTGCAATTTTCGATGGTCTTAGGAAGAAATTGAATATGGTTGCCAGAAACGTTCAAGATCTTTAGCTTTGCTAAGCATCCAATTGAGTTTGGAAGAGTCTTGAGCTGATTTGAGCGCAAGTCCAATGCCACCACGTTCACAAGTCTTGCTATTAGCGACTCCGGTATGCTCTGTTGAAAAATATTTTTAAAAACGAATTC
The DNA here is from genome assembly GCA_003412495.2 of Echium plantagineum. Lineage (NCBI taxonomy): Eukaryota > Viridiplantae > Streptophyta > Magnoliopsida > Boraginales > Boraginaceae > Echium > Echium plantagineum. The sequence continues at coordinate 31,184,902 of CM016566.1, read as the reverse complement.
AATTATATAAATTTTATGAAATGTCAATTAATTTGAATTGGAGTGAGTAATAAGTTATGAACAACTTGATGTTTTTTATGATCTTTTGTCTTTTTTTTAAATGAAGTTGTATCTCCCTTACATGTGAGAGAGGTTTCTTGGTTATGCGTTTTTGTAAATTAAATGATGGAATGTGTTCTTGTAGCAATCTTTCAAGGGTAAGGATCAACAAAATACGAAACCAGAATTGATTCCTAAAATATTTCATATTGTAATTACACAATATCAAAAACTTGAGGCCAATCACCTTATCACTTGCTATTAGACTATGCATCTGAAATTCTTTTGTCATTTGATATTACCCAATATAGGAAAACCAGTCTTCTTTCTTAAATGTCATCTCTACTCATCCAAATTAAACGAAAATATTTATAATAAAATTTAAACAGTTGACATATTATTCAAGCAATACTATACTAACTAATTAACTAATATATATACATATCGGAACGATTTGATAAAATAGTCACATAATATATACTTAATATGTCGCATTTACATGTTAATAACTCAATATTAAAGCAACATTAAATTAAAATGAATGAGCAATTTTCTTTTCAATATAAAATTGTTCGAATAGAGAGTAGGTCTATTATTACAACAATGCTTTTAGAAGGCATGGATCGAATTGCACTTTCATTTTAGCAAATCGTAATATTACAGTAATAGACTCTAATAGTGTATATATTGTTAGTGTACATGTTATTCACAAATAGACTAAATTAACTTTTTGTTAATAATTGTAAAATTTCAACAATTTTGTGGTAAAAACGCAACTTTAAAAACTTTTGTGTCTCCTTTTTTTCTCTTGGATTTAAATTCGGTTAATACGGCCAATTGCTGGCCCCAACTACTGGCCGAAGATTGATCCAGTGGAGTCGTCAGTTCGAGTTTGGCAAATCCCAAAAGACGATTTAAAAGTTTCAAAAATTGTAATTTTAGTGCAAAAAAATTTAAAATCTGTCAATTATTAACAACAAGGTTAAGGGACTATTTATGAACCACGTATACAATATTAAAGATTGTCGCTATAATAATGTAGTTTACAAGAACGAAAGTTCAACTAAATCCTACTTGTTAGGACCATTGCTCCGATTGACTTAGTAGGAAATAGGAAGTAAACAATATCTTTCCCAATTCTTTCCTCCCATCTAGATCCAAAACATACATACTCTCAAATAATTATAATAAATAGATAACTAAACCTATTATATTATAAAATTGTCACTTTTACGTTAATAATTGTGATTATCATATTTTTTGGTTAGTATTGTCATTTAGATTCGAATGGATAATATTAAAATCATTGAAAAAAATTGTAGGTCAAACTAGTCGATGAGATTTTTGGAGGGTGAAGCTAAGTTTTGGATGGATATTAAAAGGTTGGTTTTGTGTATACGCAATTCTCCCCCTCCGTGATCGTTCATCAAAGACAGTAGTTCTAACGTAAGACTTTAGTAGATAAACCGTCATTTTCGATCAAGTCGATATAATAATATTTAATTTCGAGCCTTACTTTAGTAGTTATCGACCTAACCTTCATTATTAAAATTTTTTATTAAGGTACTGACAAAGCATCTTAATAAAAAACAATAACCAATGCTTCTACATCTTTTCATTAATCACATATCTTAGAAAACAGCTAATCAACGAATTAGGAGGAACTAGTGTTAATCAATTATTAATGCTAAAACTATAAATGCTATTTGACTAATTTATATTATGCTGTGTCATTTAATTAGTGCCGCTAAAAAAAGTCAAAGCAGCCAAGTCAGCAAATAAATGATAGCCTCTCGTTCCTTTTTCTAAGCTTTATTTTTATTTTTTATGTCAAACTTAAAAAATTTAACCATAAATTTTCATTAACTAATAAGAAATGAAATAGTTATGTAATATTTTGTTGAATTCGTTTCAATATATATTTTTTGGAATATCAAATTTATATAATTTTACGTGATAGAATTATAGTACTCTCTCTATTTCTCTAGTTGTCTGTTTTAGACTTTCACATAATAATTAAGGATCTCATCGTTTTTACTTGTATACCCTTATTTATTATAGGAATAAATATTATTATCTCAAATTTCAAAATAAAAATACTACCTATGCTCATTTAATGACAAGAGCATTATAGAAAAATTAAACCAAAGTATTTTGAAAATGTAAAATAACAACTAAATAAAAATAATTTTTTTTGCTGAAACGACAATTAAAAAAAATAGAAAAATTATAAATTCTATTTACTTTTTCACTCGTATCTCGATAACCGTAAAAAATAAAAAAGAGTCTTCGAAAAAGGTACGGGGAGTAATGCAGATTAAACCCATCGATGAATCATAATCAGCAACACGACTTTGCTAGCTCTATTAATTATTTTCTACGTGGAAATCATGGCACACTATCTGGACGACTTTTAAAAAGGGATTATTGGCTTTGATAAAGATATTATAATATTCTTCTAATTAATTAGTACTTCCCCATCCTCATATTTAAGAGAATCGTTTTCATAAATAGTCAATAGAGATTCTTTTTTAAGGTTTTATTTTATTAAATTGAATAGATGAAAATGGAGGAAAAATTATGTTTGTAAGACAAATTTAAATTTTATTTATTTTGTAAAATTAAATGGATTTAAGAAAATGAGATGGAAGAAATAGTTGATGAATAACTAGCGTTTGAAACCTCTTTTTGAGCCTTACCTTTTTTTCGTACGACTAGAGCTTCTCTTCCTTAGCTTTAATGATTAAGCTAGAGGGACCCTTCCACATATTTTAAGCTCTCCTTTTCTTTTAACATATTTTAAGAAAAAATTTAAAATCATAAAGTTGTTATAGATATTTTTATGCGCAAATGTTTTCTAATATTAATGTAAAATTTATGCTTGAATCTATTTTTAAAGACGTTAAAGTTTAGTGAAAATAGTAACTGATGAAGTCCATCTTTTTTTTGAACATATCGGAACTAAAGTGTATATTTTAAAAAAATATTTCACTGGGGAATAATTTATGTTGACCCTTTTCCCTCAAAATATGTGGTCACCTTTTCGATCAAAATATCAAAAATCATTTATACATATCGTACATATATTACAAAAACTAAAATACCACTTATATTTAATATTCAAAATTATTTCAACAATCATCTCCCCATATTTTAAGCTCTTTTACTTCTTATTATTGTAATAGTTTCACATAATACTCACTATACATAAAATCAAATCAACTTACTAGAAAAACAAAGTTAACATAACTACTTAATTCATAGATTGCTCAATAATCTGGTGACATTCGATGCAAACTTTCATCAAGAAGATTTTGGGTTTAAGTCTCGATGAAAAAATTATCTCATATTTCATTCTAACTCTCGATTACTTAATAATTTGTGTATTAACTATTTGTAATATCATTGTACTCATACTTTCATCGCTAATTTACATTAAAAAAAGCATATCTTACAAATATATACTACGTCGGATAAACTTAATATTGCTTGTATGTAATTATATAAAAAATCGATACTAATTAATACTCCCTCCGTCCCTAAAAGATTGTCACATTTTGACTTTTGGTGGTCAACAAAACACGATTTAAAACATAAATATATATTATTCTACATGTGAAAAAATTATAAAAAGTTAATATTTCAAAAATATATATTCAGACGAATCTAACAAGGTCCACAAGACTATATTATTTCTTATCATTTAATGAAAATTCATGATCAAATTTTGTAATATTTGACTACCAAAAGTCAAAATGTGACAGTCTTTTAGGGACGGAGGGAGTAATAATCATCCAAGTTTAAAAAGATGAAATTGTTGTATGCATGAGATAGAGAAAAATTGACCTGAATATTGTTGTTGGAGAGGTTAAGTTTGCAGATGTTACGAAAATTAAGAGAAGGTAATCTTCCAACAGATTCCAAATATAACCCACTAAGATCCACAACTTCAAGCTTCTCTTCATCTTCTTCCATTTGATGATGATGATGATGATGAGAAGTAGATATTCTTTTCCTACTATTATTTTTCAACTTTTCGATTTTTATTTCCATATTTTCATTTGGGGGTTTTTATGAGGTCGAATATAGGAAGAGAAATAAAAAGGGTTGAAGAAAATAAGTGATAGAGAAGAAGATGTATACTAAAGATATGTACGGATGAGGTTGTACTTATACATTAAAGGGCGGTTGACATAAGTACAACTCCGTATATTGCTGTCTTCACATTTAATAAGGTCTAAGCAACTATTTGCAATATTCATTTTCATAATTAATTAGTATTATGAATGGACAGATATGCCATAGAATCTTGCACGATTCGGGTCGATTTTGGACCCAAAAAAAATTCGGACCGACTTGACCGGTTTCGAAATCGGTTTGGTTCTAGGTCGGTTTCGCTTCTATCCTCATGTTTGGACTTAAATTTGAGCTCACTTTTGGTCTTGAAATTTTCGGTCTATTCCTTCTTAGCTAATGTTATTATTATTTTTGGACTCAAATTTAAAATGTGATTAGTATTGTTTTATAGTAGTATTAATTGTGGCTCATAATTAAGTTCCAAAACTCATTCTAGTCTATATAAGTTTAACGAGCTCCTTTTAAAACTAATTTCGAAATTCATATACACATTAGTCACATGATACCACTTTTTAATTAAATATATATATATATATATGTATGCATATATTATTGGTTTAAAATATATGTACTAATCTATTATTATATCATACTAATAATGAATTACGTTAAATCCTCTCGTCAATTATCATTTACAAAGCTTCATTTTTTCAACATAAAATTAGTCATTTGTGGTGTTCGGTTCAATTTTTATCGATTCTCCCATAAACCAAACCGCATCGATTTGACTCCCTCAAAGGCGAAATCGAAATCAGTTCGATTCGATTTTAATCAGTTTCAAAATAATTAATTATTTTCGATTCAATTTGGCTCCATCCAATTTTCCTCCTCGCCCCTGTAATAACTGCTAAAGATTAACTGGAATAAAGTAACAATTGTGTTGTTCTCGATTTAGGAAAGTTGCAAATGTGGAGAATTTTCTCACTTTGATAAGTTAGATTGGAAATTCATTAATTAAAAAACATTAAATACGGAAATCTTCTTATAGTAAGACAAGTCAATACAGGTGTTATTCACAAAGTCAACTTTTTATTCCATAAGTACAACAAAAGTACCACAAGGTACAACACGCTAATGCAGTTCATTCCATAAATACAACATACCACACAAATAGCACAAGTACAATATGCTGATGCAGGCGCGTGGTCTAACAATCACGTATCTGCATTATGTGATGTCGGTTTTTATTACTGCTATTGATTTTAGTACTATTATTGGTTTTAAACATAACTAATTAGATATTTAAATTTATGAGGTATTTTTTAAGTAATAAAATAAAATTTGAATCTTTTGATTTCAATTCTCTCAATTTATTCATCATTGTAAGATTTATTCTTACATAGTTCTCTTTTTTCTGTTTTTCACACACGATTTCATCTTTTCTTTTTTTATTCTACGCACCTTTATTCAAATTTTTCTTCTCTTCCAAAACCTTTCCCATTCTTTTACCTTTCTCTTGTCATAATTTGATTTTGTCTTTGAAGAAGTTCATGAATTGATCGAATTTAGATTATTGATGATGATTGGATTAATTGTTGATTGATTGAATTAAGAGTTTGGCATTCAACTCAACAAATAAACACGTGGAGTCAGCGGATTGGCGGAAATTGATTAGAATTAGTTGAGATAGTTTTCAGCTCAATAACCGACTTCTCCTTGGTCAACTTTCGATCAAGAATTGTAACAACCTTTAGGTTGAGTTATCTATATATTCATAGAAATAGATAGAGTTACACACATATTTTATGAGATAGAATATCTCCTTTATTTTTCTTCAATGAGTTCTATGTAAACAAGTGTTCAAGATTAAATAAAAGCAATTATCTTTGAGAGCTTTCGTCTCCTTTCTTCTTGTTGTTCAATTCTTGATTGGTAAAATCAAGATAGACTTGATTTTCTTGATGGTATCAGAGCTATTGTAGATGCTGAATAATCCCATCGAAGAAACAGATTAGCTATGGAGGATGACAACAATGATCAAAATAATGGTGGAAATGGTCCTCCAAACAATGAGCAGGAGAATGAGGATCTGAACATGCCTCCTTTGGTTGAGATTAATGGGTTATCAGAAGCTGATCTGCATAGCCTGAAGTATGGATCTCTGCCACTAAGCAATAGTGACAACCCAAGAATGTCCATAGTTATTGTCACCTTGACTCAACATAACTACATCATTTGGAGTAAGGCTATTCTCAATAGCTCTTTGTGCTAAAGAAAAACTAGGCTTTATTGATGGCAGAATGGCTAAACCTAAACCTAATGAAATGAGTCCCCTGTATGATAGGTGTAAGAGAATTGATTGTATGGTGAGTTCTTAGTTGCAGAAGTCGATTTTTGTGGGCATGAGAGAATAATTTATGTTCTTACCATCTGCAAAGAGATTATGGGATGAAGTAAAAGTTAGATATGGAGTCTCTAATGGCCCCATGCTCTATGAATTAAAGAAAGAAATCTACTCACTGACACAAGGTCAGATGACTGTAATGGAGTATTTCTCCAAGCTGAACAGACTCTAGGATGAACTGAAGCAACTGGAGCCTGAACCAGTATGCAGGTGTGAGCATGTTTGCTATTGTAATGTGAAATATGAATATGTCAAAAAACATGAAAAAGAGGAACTTATACAATTCTTGTTTGGGTTGAATAGTAAATACAATGCAACAAAGGATCAGATACTAACTATGGATTATTGGCCTACCATCAGCAAGGCTTTCAACATGGTTTCTCAGCTTGAAATGAAACCTAATGTTCCAGAAGGAATAAACCAGCAAGATATGGCTATTGAGGGGAATGCTGGATTAATGGCAAGGCCACTTATAAATGAAGTCTAGAAAATACCTCTAAGAAACTTGGAGGAAAGAAGGGTGGTTTTGAAATGTGATCATTTTGAGCTTAGAGGTCATATCAAAGACAAGTGTTTTAAACTGAAGGGATATCCATATAACTCTGGACCAAGGCCTTTCATTGAAAACTACAACAACAGGAATCAAAGAGGAAGGTTTTTCAATCAGAGAGGCTTCTCTAATGACTTAAGGAAAAAGAATGAGACATCATACCAGAGAAATTACAATGCACCCACCTTCACAAAAAATACCAGCAATGGCACAACAGTGACGGGATGAGTAACAATCAAATCAAGAATCTGGCCCAGACTATTGAAAGCTTGTAGAGGAAAATAAGCAAAATTAGGGAGAATGGACAGAACATCAACACTGAGCTTGTGACTATACACAATGTGAAGATTTTGCAGGTAGTTGTGTCAGCAATTGTTACTTCTCGTGGATTCTCATAACCCTGTTGTGCAAAAATCGGATATGCACTTGAAATGGATGTCCAAACTTATAATCATGGAATCGACTCGATGAAAAAACTCAAAATAGAATTTTTATCATTTTTTTCAAACCGAATATTTGAATAATATCCAATTTGCACTTGTGTTAGACTGGCAGACGTATGATCATTACGCTTCAACCGGGTTATTCTATTCCACCTCTCACAAAGAAAAGAACTTAAATCAAAATACGAATATTTCATTGTCAACAATGCCAAGTGGGCTTTTTCTTCATATACCTTACCCAAACTTAGGGAAGCACAACACAAAAATAAAAAAAAATTCTTGTTTTGAATAAATAGTTATAGATAACTTGACAATCTTTTTTTGTCCAAGTTGCTTTTCTTTTTGTCTAAGTCACTTCCTTTTTTCTGTGTGAGTTCCGGGAATATCCCCATTCATAAGTCCGAGATCCACATCTATGAATTGAAAGGTCCGGATGATCAACTCTACAATCAGTTGTTAGAATCAATGTTTTGCATCATATCTAAGGGATAGAACAAGGATAGAACAAGATAGAGGAGGATTTATTCAATCACATAGTTTGGGCTCCTAGAATATGGCGCCCTTGGGGCTTTCTATTTGATTGTATCGAAAGGCCCAATGAATTGGGATTTTCCTATCGATCCAGGTCATTTCGAGGCAAGCGGATCATTTATGATGAAGAGGGTGCGCTTCAAGAGAATGATTCGGAGTTCTTGCAGATTGGAACCATGCAGTACCAGATATGAGATAGATCTTTCAAAGAACAAGGCTTTTTTCGAATAAGCCAATTCATTTGGGATCCCACGGATCCACTCTTTTTCCTATTGAAAGATCAGCTCCCTAGACATTTAAATGTTCATTTTCAAAATTACAGTGGTAAACAAAATATAGGTACTCCCAAGGCGTCGACCATACGCCCTAGCATAAGGAAACAACAGTAATGTTTCTTGGATTATTGACACAGGGGCCTCTAATCACATGTGTTTTGATAAAACTCTTTTCCACTATCTTGCTGATTTGCCTGCTCATACTTATACTACTCTGCCTAATGGATACACAAAGCTTGTTAATAGACATGAAACTATAAAAAATGGCAATAAGATCATCATTGATAAATGTCTTTATACACCATTTTTTAAATTCAATTTTGTTGTCAGTAAGTAGATGCATTAGAGATTTACACTTGATGTTTAAATTCACTGATAATTGTTGTATCTTGCAAGACCAAATTTCTAAAAAAGTTATTGGTGTAGCTAAGTAAAAAGGAGGACTATATGTTCTGACTATTGATTTTTTCCAGCAAGATGATATTCACTTTAGTATTTCTTATGATATTCATGTTTGTAGTAGCTTAAAAGTTAGTTTTACTAAGCATGTTAATTCTTTTGATCTCTGACATGCCAAACTTGGACACAGTCTTTATGATGTATTGAAATACTCCACTATTCCTGTATTAAATAAGAAAGAGTTTAATATTGTTTGTGATATTTGCCCATTAACAAAACAGCAGAGACTGATATTTGAAAATAGTTCCGTTAAGACCAATAAAGCTTTTCAGTTGATTCAATGATGTCTAGGGACCCTATAAGACTGCTACTCTAAATAATTGTCATTATTTCCTAACTTTGGTAGATGACGACACTAGGACCTAATGGATCTTTTTTTTTTATCAAAGATAAAACCATTGTTCATTCTGTATTAAAGCAGTTTTTAGTTATGATAAGAACTCAATTTGATAGTCATGTTAAGATTTTATGATCTGATAATGGTATAAAATTCTCGAATAAAGATTGTAATGAATTTGGCATGATCCACCAGACTAGTTGTCCCTACACACCCCAGCAGAATCGAGTGGTGGAAAGGCGACACAAGCAGCTACTTCAAATTTCAAGAGCTTTACTATTTCAAGCAGGAACGCCAAAGAGATTTTGAAGCAAAGTTGTGTTGACTGCTACCTATATCATTAACAGATTGCCTTCCTCAACCTTGAACTGGAAGAGTCTATATGAAAAACTTTATAACAAGCAGCCAGATTTTAAGCATATGAGGATTTTTTGTAGTTTGTCTTATGTCACTATACTGGGACCTAATCAAGATAAACTTGATCCAAGGGCTTTTAAGAGTGTTTTTGTTGGTTATGCCCCTAATCAAAAGGGTTATAAAATATATAATTTTACTACTCATAAATATCATGTCATAAGGGATGTGATATTTTATGAATTCATATTTTCTTTTGCTTCACAGATCACTAAAGATACTACTGGTGTTAATGACATAGATAGTTCTGATAACTATCTTCCTGACATAGAACTTGACTCTCAAAGCATAGATAGTACTGACAAACTTATTAATCATGATTTTAGGACTGGTGTCAGGATAAAAACTAAGTCAAATTGGCTTCAAGGTTATGTGACTAATGTTAATCTTAACAATTCTGCTATTAGTTTGACCTCTCCTTATGTTATCAATACTTAACCTTTTATGTCTGTGCCTGATCAATTGAAATATTACAGTTCATTCTTGGCTAACATCACTCATGAACATGAGCCTAATACATACAAGCAAGCTTGCAAGCATAAGGGATGGGTAGATGTCATGAATGAGGTGAGGAGCTTAAAGCACTAAAGGATATACATACTTGGGATCTAGTCACATTATCAAAGGGCAAGATTTCTATTGGTTGTAAGTGGGTGTTTAAAATTAAAAGGAGTGCTGATGGCACAGTAGAAAGATATAAGGCAAAATTAGTGGCAAAAGGTTACACACAAATAAAGGGAGAAGATTATGTAGAAGTTTTTTCTCTAGTTCCAATATTTATAACTGTGAGATTATTGTTTGTTGTGGCTGCTAACAAAGGATAGCAGATTCTTCAACTAGATGTCAATAATGCCTTCTTACATGACAGCTTGGATGAGGCAATTTATATGGAGCCACCACCAGGTTTAAAGTTTGACACAGCTGGACAAGTTTGTCAACTAAAGAGGTCTTTATATGGGCTCAAACAAGTCTCAAGACAATGAAATGCTACTTTTACACAGGCTATACAAAATCAAGGTTACATCTAATCTCCTTATGAGTACTGTTTGTTCACTAAATAGAAGGGGGGTTCATTTTACTCCATTGTTAGTATATGTTGATGATGTCCTTATCATGGGTGATGATCTTAGTGAAATTAATATTGTTAAAGGTCATCTGCATAAATGTTTCACCATTAAAAATTTATGATTGGCTAAATACTTTTTAGGAGTGGAGAATTTTCAGACAAAGCATGACATTTTTCTCAATCAAAGGAAGTATGTTATGGATTTATGGCAAGATCTAGATATGCTTGGCTGTAAAGCTGCATCTACTCCTATGGCAATAGGGTTAAATTGCATAGTGTAGAGTCACCAAATTATGAAAATATATCTCAGTACAGAAGAGTGGTTGGCAAGCTGATATACTTATGATTTACTAAACCAGATATTACTTATGCAGTTCAGTAATTAAGTCAACACGTTCAGTCACCAAAAAAATGCACTGGAAAGCAGCTTTGCATGTACTGAAGTATTTAAAGGCTGCTCCATCACAAGGGTTATATTATTCTTACCAGGATCCATTGGTCTTACAGGAATATGGTGATGCTAACTGGGCCACATGTCCCAGACAAGAAGGTCTCTCATCGGATACTGTGTTTATATTGGTTCTTCACTTATCTCCTAGAAAACGAAAAAACAAACTACAGTTTCTTAGAGCTCTGCGGAATTAGAATATCAGAGTTTAGCATCAACCGTCAATAAATTGCAATGGATCTCTTACCTTTTCCGAGATCTCAAAGTACCAATTGTTACTCCAATTCCGTTATGGTGCGACAATCGAGCGGCCATCAATATTACATCCAATCCGGTCTTTCACGAACGTACCAAACACTTGGACATAGACTGCCACATAGCTCGATAGTGATGGTTGCGGCCATTTTCCCAAAAGAAAATACTCAAACATACCATGGTAAGAACCTAAAATTAGTCCTATTTTTTGTAATTGAAGTTATCAACTCTAAAGATAAAGTTAGGCTTTTCGGAACTCTCAGGATTATTTATGTAACGCCCCGCCCCCCAACCGGGTCGGAACGTTATTTGATTTGATGGACTGGCCTCACAAACCACCACGGGTCCTTCCAACACGTTTTGTCCTCACTCACGTGCTCACCGGGACACTTCCCAGTGGGTCACCCATCCTAGAATTACCACAGGTCAAGCACGCTTAACTTTGGAGTTCTTCTGAGTTGGGCTACCGAAAAGAAGATGCATCTTGATGGTATGAGTAGTACCTATCAAATCATATCAAACATATCACATCACCCACTCTGGGCCGGGTATTACAATTTATTGAGTGTTTATATTTTTAGGAATAATATAAGTCTTGAATGGTCATACTTTTGGCTTGCAACAACTTATTGCTCTAAGAACACGTTATATCAATCTATAAAACAAGCCAAAAACCCAAATACTCGCCCACGTCACACGTATATCATAATTTCTATAACTCACTCTACAAAATACATATCATTATATCTTAAATACTATCTAGTCACAGAAAAACTCCATGATCTCCTTTTATATGGTGGACTTAGATGACTTGATCTATTACAATTTTTTTAATTTTGCATAATTTTATAATAACTCTAATCTTGTTATCTATGTCACTATAACTGCTTCCTCTTTGCATCATTCAGAAGGACTTTTCCAACATGATGTACAATCTTAATTATAAAAAAGGATGAACAATGGACAATAGACGAGATAATTACTATGATAGAGTGACGACTTAAAAAAAAAGGCTAAAACGACAACTGAAAAAACAAGGGAGTACAAATTTACAAGATTTTGATGCAAATTCACAAAGTTGGAAAACTACTAGGCTCCTAGGGAGATGAAAATCTGTAATACATTTAAGTAATGGAAAATGCTGTTGAAATGATCACAAAACTCTCCAAAAGAGAATACATATAAGATTCTATATCTGCTGGCTAACTAAAAACAAGTGAAGACTAATTGCAAACACTAAATATTAGTTATACTAACTCCATCAACCCAAAATTCTGTTATAACTGCACAGCCTAAGATGTCAAGCCTAAACTACTTTCAATCAGACAACAAATAGAAATCAATTCAAAGAAGGATGTTGTATTTTTTGAACTCTCCGCATGACATGTTTGTGCACCTTTACCAACTTCTGCATTGGCAGAACGATTTCTAGCAACCCTCCTTTTCATATGTTGCAGTATTTGGTGGAGACGTAGTGAATCGTGTATACGAAGTTGCATCATTTCATCTGAGAGATGATGGGGGAAGAACTGTGTTAGCCAACTCTTCATCCACCTTGATTGAAAGCGGATGCATCTGCTTCGTGGCTGGCATGTCATCAAGGCTGCATTGGTCAATACCCAACAAGGTTAACTTGGCATGTTTACTGTAAATAACAGTTGCACAATTTATCCATTTTGTAGTGCACCAGAAGCCCAAAACTTTGAGCAACAAATTTTCGAGGAAGAAGCATAAGGGTAAAAATTTAGGCAGGCAAAAATCACTTCACAACAGTCTCATGTGTTACTGATTCCAATGATAGATTTATGTTTTATGATCATCCCTACATCTGACATGGTTCCCAACTCTTACCAATTTGGTTGCGGTCAAAATATGATGAACACTTAACACAACATCAATGTAATTTTGGATATCTAAGCAGAATGAATCAGAAGTACATAAAGGATTCCGAGTAATGAAATAATTTAGCATAAGCAATAAGAAGAAAGGTCATAATGGTCTACTGGGTATAGTAAAGTGATGCCAAATGTATAGTTAACTCCATTTCACCAACGATTCATCTAACGACAAATGGGATTTATAGTTCCAACAAATGGCTATTAAACATCACTAAAGAAAAAGCGCATTAAAGTCCCATTTTGGTTAAAAAAAATAAATCAAAAGATTAGAATTCAACCAGAGATTTTCCTAAAATGAAAATATTTGAAGTTAACAACACGAGGGTTGGAATGCAACATATAGACTGGGATAGCATTAAAGAACGACAGGGAAATGTAATTCGTCACAACAACATCAAATGATGCAAATATTACCTCTTTAAAATTTTGTAGATATTCTCTCGGGATTGAAACAAGAGGCCAATGTTCTCATGTAGCTGCAGAAATAAAGAAATCGTTAGTTGGCAAATAACATCATTATAGGACTACAGGAAAAATGCATTTAAATATAGTAAATCTAGGGTAAGAAAACGTGTTTCTTGATACATTCTTCTTTCCTAACATACAAGAGTGTCCAGAATGATTAAATAAATCTCGAGTGGCAAAGCCCTATGGCAACCTTTAGGAAAAGGGAAAGCCTTCTCTTACACGTGCATGCTAGGGTCAATAACTTAACAATGAGCATAATACCATATTTCCATCTAGTTGATGCCTAATAACAAAAATATTTCTCAAATTATGTCACTTAGTTTATGTCATAGATTGTGGTATGCAAAAATTTGAATATAAAACTGTAGCATCTTCTGGCATTATTATCAATATTGCTTGAAATAACTTAAGCATATTGGGTTGCATCAAGCTTGCAATTGTTATACTTAATCGTCGAACGAACGAGCAGCGCTTGTATTATTGAAATACAGCCCTTGGAATGATTCCTTGTGTAATTATTGTAATTATTTGATAATACTTGTACCTAATTCAGCATAAATATGTAATATTCTCAATAAAATAAAATTCAGAATTATTTCCCTCCTATTCATCTTTGTCCCTTTAGGGGTAAGAACATGCAATGGATATCGACGTGCTTATTTTTCTCATCAATAGTTTGACCTGAAAAAGCAATCCCCTGTATATCACTGTTGTCCCAACTGTGAATAACAGTATGAATACCAAAATACGAAAACAGTAAAAATGCACACAATCTGTTAACCCAATTCAGTGTTATAACAACACCTACATCTGGGGGGCAGCCAACCCAAGGAAGAAATCCACTATAGTAAAGTTGGTTACAAGCAGGAACTTATATGTATGACCACATAATCATCGCCCTGTCTAGACTTTCCTACAGTCTTTCTTCTCATCTATAAATCTGAACTAAGTTGAATTAAATATAAAACCTCACTGTTGATGCATCGGTATAATACATCAACTGTACAACTCAATCTAGAAGGTAATAATGATTAAACTCCTTCTAGACACAACACTATCACTCAATACTAAAATAAAAGCACTTGATTGTTTTTGCTGAATATTTTCGGATACTTCATCAAGTCTTGAGTGTGTGTATATATAGGATCCTTGTTGAAGAGTTGTTGGCCGATTGGAATACTAGATGACTTCAAGTTGTAGAGTTGTAGTCGAGTAGAACACTAGACTCCATCCTCCTTAAATCTCTCCTTTAGCCCACGTCAATCTTTATCTTGTTCATTGATGTTTATCTTGTATTCTTTGTCGATCCAGACTCTTCATCTTAATCCCATAAACATAGGAACCCTTGTATCACTAAAAGTCTTCTTTACTCGATCCTTCTAGAATGTGCATACGTGGTTCACCCGTCCATACTGTTACAACACTTTGCTTAACAGAAAAACTTCATCCAATCTTCATACACTAACAAACTCCCCCTTTGGGTAAGTTTTTCATGGCAAATCCCGTGGTTCATTAGTGTAGTGCATCAAAGTGTTAAAACAGTCACCAAACTATCTACTGCAGTATTAGACACATATCAGTCTTCAAACCAGATTCTTCATATTACTGCAACACAATACATCTACCAGGTTTATCTAGAAAAAACATCCCAAAAATCGCACTACTACCAAACTACTCCCCCTATTTGGCATAAAAAACACAATTTACACAAATGGGGTCTTCAGCAGATGTAATCACTCCTGGTTGGCTGCACCATCTTCTGCAGCAGTGGACTCCCCTGGCTGGTAGCCTCAGTGTGCTTCTCAGTTTGCACACCAGTCACTTGAAGCCCCTTGATCTTCTGCTCCACACAGGCTAGCTGCTGTTTCTTCACTTGTATCTCCTCAAGCAGCCTCTGTTTTTCAGCCTCATACACAGTCAGTAGGATCTGGGTTGTGGGATCTAAGGTTGTGAATGTGCTAGTCTTCTGTTCAGCCTTGTTGATCGGGATATCCACCTTGTGAGTTTGCATAAGCTTCTCACTGATGAACAATGGCTTGGAGTCAGTTCCTGAACCATCTTCTTCATTCAGCACGTCAGGATGTTGATCAATCAGAATTCCACATATCAGGTTCGTGAATCCTATAGGCTTCAACTTAGCATATGATTGGGCATGGTCAATGATTTGCTAAAAGATGACTTGCCCAAAATCTAAAGTCCCCGTGCCCATCACATACAGTGCCTTCCCCATTGGCTCACTTACGTTTGTGCTGTTCGAGGAAGGAACCACACAACACAGTGCTGCCTTATGCATGATTGAGTATTTTAAGCTTAGGGCAGATGACTGGAGTTGAATCCCTCTTGGTGGCCAGGCTGTGAGAACACCAGCAGTGAGCTCTCTTATTATATCATTCAGCATCAGTGTCTGCCTAGTTTCCCCCTGATTTTCTCTGCCCAGAAAGTGATTTATGATCAAGGGGCTAAATACAAACTCGTAGTCCCTTACCACCACCCTATGATAATGAGGATGCACTGGATTATCAATATCATCTGACAGTACACAGAAATTCCTTAACTAGTTTTGCCCAATGCTTTCTTCTTTCCAGTAGGGGCAACATTCCAGATTTCTCTAATACTTGAATGTAGGTACTGTTATTCAAGGTGTTATAACCAACATGCTTCTCAGGGCAAATGGTTCTAGCACACACGAATTTCCACTTCTGTCTTTGCTCAACAGTAGCAAAATCCACTCCTTCACTGGACACTTCGTCAACATCTGCTACCTTTCTCCTTTTGATTCTCCCCCTAAGTTCAATACCCTTATTTTTCTTCTTGTTCGGAGGAGTAGTACTATCTTCGCTGGAATCTGAGTCCGAATCATAGAGACCTCTCTTTTTGGTGGTTGACTTCATGTCTGATTGCCTTGCAGCCCCTTTTCCCTTGGATTTTTTCAGAGTTTTCTTTTCTTGTTGACCTTTCTTGAGAACCTTAGTCCTCTGTTTAGGAATTTCCAGGGATGTGTCAGCCTCTCCTTCACAGGTTCTTTTCAGGGCAGCAGTATTTGGGTTAATGGGAGGAATGGCTTGACCTATGGAGAGGAAACACCAATGCCTCAACAAGAGGGACCTATTCTGTTGCTGACCTATGGAGAGATTGGAGTTGACCCAAATCAAGGTAATTTGCCTCCTACTGAGAACTCTAGTGAGAATTTTGTAGATGCATCTGAGAACTTAGAAAACCCTAGTCGTGAGCCCTCCATTGAAATGCATGTGAGAATGAGTGATGAACAAGAGGAAATATCAGTGGAAAAAGAAGTTGTGAATGAGGAATCAACTGTTAGACCAGAGAAAACCTCTGAGAAACTGGATACGGGGAGTTCTGACCCAAATTTAGGTCTTCCAGAACTTAGTGATAATGTCAATTTGGGAGATATCTTGAACAATATAAAACATAAAGCTGGACCCACTAAGAAGAGAAAGGTTCTTATGAAAGGAGGGAAACCAGTGATTAGGAGTCATGTTGACCCTGTTGAAGATAGGGAACCAGAAGTTCCAGTGGAAAAGGAAAAGGACACTGATGAGGAGGTGCAAATACTGTCCTCGACAAAAGGAATCAGCAAGAGGAGAACAAGGGCAAGTACTGCTGCCCTGAAAAGAACCTGTGAAGGAGAGGCTGACACACCCCTGGAAATTCCTAAACAGAGGACTAAGGTTCTCAAGAAAGGTCAACAAGAAAAGAAAACTCTGAAAAAATCCAAGGGAAAAGGGGCTGCAAGGCAATCAGACATGAAGTCAACCACCAAAAAGAGAGGTCTCTATGATTCGGACTCAGATTCCAGCGAAGATAGTACTACTCCTCCGAACAAGAAGAAAAATAAGGGTATTGAACTTAGGGGGAGAATCAAAAGGAGAAAGGTAGCAGATGTTGACGAAGTGTCCAGTGAAGGAGTGGATTTTGCTACTGTTGAGCAAAGACAGAAGTGGAAATTCGTGTGTGCTAGAACCATATGCCCTGAGAAGCATGTTGGTGATAACACCTTGAATAACAGTACCTACATTCAAGTATTAGAGAAATCTGGAATGTGGCCCCTACTGGAAAGAAGAAAGCATTGGGCAAAACTAGTTAAGGAATTTCTGTGTGCACTGTCAGATGATATTGATAATCCAGTGCATCCTCATTATCATAGGGTGGTGGTAAGGGACTACGAGTTTGTATTTAGCCCCTTGATCATAAATCACTTTCTGGGCAGAGAAAATCAGGGGGAAACTGGGCAGACACTGATGCTGAATGATATAATAAGAGAGCTCACTGCTGGTGTTCTCACAGCGTGGCCACCAAGAGGGATTCAACTCCAGTCATCTGCCCTAAGCTTAAATACTCAATCATGCATAAGGCAGCACTGTTGTGTGGTTCCTTCCTCGAACAGCACAAACGTAAGTGAGTCAATGGGGAAGGCACTGTATGTGATGGGCACGAGGACTTTAGATTTTGGGCAAGTCATCTTTCAGCAAATCATTGACCATGCCCAATCATATGCTAAGTTGAAGCCTATAGGATTCACGAACCTGATATGTGGAATTCTGATTGATCAACATCCTGACGTGCTGAATGAAGAAGATGGTTCAGGAACTGACTCCAAGCCATTGTTCATCAGTGAGAAGCTTATGCAAACTCACAAGGTGGATATCCCGATCAACAAGGCTGAACAGAAGACTAGCACATTCACAACCTCAGATCCCACAACCCAGATCCTACTGACTGTGTATGAGGCTGAAAAACAGAGGCTGCTTGAGGAGATACAAGTGAAGAAACAGCAACTAGCCTGTGTGCAGCAGAAGATCAAGGGGCTTCAAGTGACTGGTGTGCAAACTGAGAAGCACACTGAGGCTACCAGCCAGGGGGAGTCCACTGCTGCAGAAGATGGTGCAGCCAACCAGGAGTGATTACATCTGCTGAAGACCCCATTTGTGTAAATTGTGTTTTTTATGCCAAATAGGGGGAGTATTTTGGTAGTAGTGCGATTTTTGGGATGTTTTCTAGATAAACCTGGTAGATGTATTGTGTTGCAGTAATATGAAGAATCTGGTTTGAAGACTGATATGTGTCTAATACTGCAGTAGATAGTTTGGTGACTGTTTTAACACTTTGATGCACTACACTAATGAACCACGGGATTTGCCATGAAAAACTTACCCAAAGGGGGAGTTTGTTAGTGTATGAAGATTGGATGAAGTTTTTCTGTTAAGCAAAGTGTTGTAACAGTATGGACGGGTGAACCACGTATGCACATTCTAGAAGGATCGAGTAAAGAAGACTTTTAGTGATACAAGGGTTCCTATGTTTATGGGATTAAGATGAAGAGTCTGGATCGACAAAGAATACAAGATAAACATCAATGAACAAGATAAAGATTGACGTGGGCTAAAGGAGAGATTTAAGGAGGATGGAGTCTAGTGTTCTACTCGACTACAACTCTACAACTTGAAGTCATCTAATATTCCAATCGGCCAACAACTCTTCAACAAGGATCCTATATATACACACACTCAAGACTTGATGAAGTATCCGAAAATATTCAGCAAAAACAATCAAGTGCTTTTATTTTAGTATTGAGTGATAGTGTTGTGTCTAGAAGGAGTTTAATCATTATTACCTTCTAGATTGAGTTATACAGTTGATGTATTATACCGATGCATCAACAGTGAGGTTTTATATTTAATTCAACTTAGTTCAGATTTATAGATTAGAAGAAAGACTGTAGGAAAGTCTAGACAGGGCGATGATTATGTGGTCATACATATAAGTTCCTGCTTGTAACCAACTTTACTATAGTGGATTTCTTCCTTGGGTTGGCTGCCCCCCAGATGTAGGTGTTGTTATAACACTGAACTGGGTTAACAGATTGTGTGCATTTTTACTGTTTTCGTATTTCGATAGTGTTATGCATGTTGGTAGTTTTTGGTGGTAAGAACATGAAAGGTAATAATCGTTTTGAGTATAAAATATAATCCATTTACATCATGATCCAGATGAAGATCATTACCGTCTTTAAATGTCCTCGGAAACTCAAATTAGCACACTATTTGGATGCGAAGCAAATTAGATGCATATAAACTTCACCTGATTAGTTGCTATGTTCATCGAAATCTGGTCAAATGTCTGAGCATTTTGCTGAAGAAGATGACGAACAGGACCAGAAACACCTAAGATACAAATTACTGCCTTGATAAGCTCGATACATAGACTTATGGCGAAAATGTACATTTATCAAGCAGAAACATAGTGCCTAACATGGCAGAGATTATGTAGACCCGTGCTAACAGCAGGGGAGTTATTATCAAGTCATTCACTCCCCACAAACGATAGAATGAACTCTTACAGTTATCTATTGATAAACAGAATTATCATGTTTCGGTACAAAAGTAAGACATAAGATGGGAAAAAGCTGAACTACAAGTATTTAGTGGAACATATAAAAGATTTCTACAACCATCTTACACAAATCATATGTTATAACTCATAAATACCAACATCCATGACACCTTAAGAAATTCTCTGCACAAAATGATAAATCTGTTTTAGGAAAACATAACTTTACCATTGTATGAGATGCCAACATCAGTTTTATTAGTAGCCAGTCCTGGAGTACACTGTGCAAAGCCTTGCGAAACTGTTACGTACGATGGCATTACTGTAGGATCAAGTACTTTATCCTGAAAAAAAAGAATGTAATATATTCCTTGAGCCTTACGATTTACCGAGAGACATCAAAGTTTCTTTCTATATATGCAGCGGCTTTACTAACTGACAGATGGATAAACAAATCATACAATTTGTTGATAGCATATGCATGATGCTCACAATAAGCATTTCAGTTGCTTCAGCTGATATTAATTAATGTTGAGAATATCATAAATCAAGCAGTTTCTAAGGACACTTCTCATCAACTATTTGTATCATGATAACTACACTATTTTCCACGTAACTGGGGCATATTCAATTACAAACATAGTGATGCATCAGCTATGCACATTAATAACCATGAAGGTATTTCTTAATGCTATTTTTTAACAGTTAATAGGATTCTAAAGTTTGGTATTGAGATCTGTAAAGTAGCATTTCATTTAATATCATGCTGACATACAAGTTAAGGATTGGTTTAATAAGATTTCTTAATTAGGAATCGAACAGGTGAAGGTGTACATGCACAACTAATAAATTTTCTGAGATGGAGTACACGTACGATTTGATATTTGTGGGTAAACGACTAAGTGAATGACAAACTTCAGTCCTGTGCTTACACTTCTATATAGCTTTTGTGAATATAAGTGGGCCAACTTCTCAGAGTTAATGTTATTGTTACAATTTTACTACAAGTAGCGGCAAGTGGGAGATACAAAATCGTGTCCCTGCAGAACAAACAAAATTTATGCAGTTTTAAGTATCAAATTGAGTGGCTATTATTGAATAACAACATATCCTCATGAAGATGTAATGGATCTGTATATTAAAACCTTTCACTCAAAAAAGCAACACGAGTACCGCTTTTTGAAGCTATATATAATGTTTGGTAGAATGATGTTCTTATATAACTACATAAAACTACACGAGAGTGATGATTCATGAGAAGGTGGATGGTATAATATTAATAATGACACACAGTCAGCTTCAAAGAAATTGTTAGGTACATCAAAGTGAAGTAGGGATACTGGGCTGCACATTCAGACCCTAAAATTCTTCATAGATAGACGTCCTTTTTAAGAGGTAATATTCTAAACTGAGACACCTCCATTATCTGTACTGAATATTAGATCGAAAGTCCAAGACCAGACTCTTTTGGATCATGCAGTACGACAGAGTCCACCCTAGCTGATTTGTTAAGAGCTAACTGATGCAAACGAACTCTATGTTCTCCAAGTATCCACATCGTCAGAAAATACACCGCCCTCCCCCCACCCCCCCCCCCCCCCCCCCCCCATCTTAAAAAAATAATGCGTTGAATGATAAGGACAGAACCTTTATCTAAGGAAATGAACAAGACTACACATACGAATTTTCTAACTTAGGAAAAAGAGAAGGGCAAACGGCCACAACAATCACCTATGTTTACAAAATGTTTCCAGTCCATCACCTATGTTGCAAAACGTCCTTACCCATCACCTATGGTTGAAAGTTTTCCAGTTCGTTGTTAGTAATATCATGTGAGGGGCACGTTAGTTGTCAATAAAGTTAGTTTAGTCATTCCATTTACTATGTTTTGGAATACAAAATCAACAGAAAAATATGAAATAACCCACCCTCAATTTTGAATCTGAAATAATCCACCCCAACACTCACTTAACAAGGACGTTTTGAAACATAGGTGATGGACTGGAAACATTTTGTAATCATAGTTGATGGTTGTGGCCATTTTCCCAAAAGAAAATACTCAAACATACCATGGTAACATTTATCTCTTTATTTCTCCCAGTCAAACAGAGATCCTCTTTCCTCTTCTTGGTGTTCTCTTTTTTCTGGATAAAGTCATTGCTCAATCAATTAACTAACTTAAATAAGGAAAAACTATATATATGGGGATTTCTTGATTAATCAATTCGTTTATTGATTTATGTAGTTGTGGAATTTCCAATTTCTTTCTTTTGTTTCTAAAATATAACAGCAGATATAACTCCACAGGAATGAGTAGGCTAAATGCTTCTGCTTGATGAATAAAAAATATGCAATGTGGCGCGCGTGAGATATAGTAAGCCAGAGGTACAGGATTTCTCCCATCTCTTGTAAGTAAATGAATCAAAAAACCATCTTCAGGGAAAAGCCTTTCTGCAAAATGTCTCTTAACTTGCGGGTTCTCTCGGACCAAACACCAACATATATTGCCCTTTATGATGCTGAATATTTTATGTTTATGAACGTTTAAGTGAGAGTACAATAAAATAGAAGAAACAAGAACATAAATCTGAAGTAGTCTTTCCACTTGAATGTTCATAACTCCTAATCGCATCTCAAGTTAAAAGAAAACTGTCTGAGATAGAATAAATCTGAGTACAACATTTCAGACAACCGATTTAATCTGGTAAAAAGAGGAGCTACTCTCTTAAAGATGAAATGAAATATAGTACAAGAACATACCCTCATCCATGTGCAACGTAATGCTACATCACGGATCGTCTTATTCTCAAGCAGCAAAGCAATCTTCGCATAGGAGTTAATGACTGGTTCTGACGAATATCTGCATTTCGTTATGAAAAGTTGGACAAGTTACTGAAGATGCATCAAACTAATCGAGAACAGACACCAAAAAAATTCAAAAGAAATTGTCAGTCAGATAGAGAAAGAGATTTCCATAAAGAACCCAGTAAGCTAGGTCATACTCAGGTTTTGGTATCTAAATATTCAAGATCCACAAACTAAAGATTGATAGATCGTATAGAAGTCAATAAGAACTGGTGATGCAAAACATCACAAATTTTATTTCTTATAAACATAATTGGCCATAAAAATGTGTGTTAAAGGTGCATAGCCTCAAAAACGTTCCCATCAGCAATTTTTGTAGCTGCATGTGAACGAACAATTACCATGAGTCATGCTATTATCCTTTTTCCCTAAATAATTGTAATCTGTCCTTCAGTTACTGTGAGTGGTGGAGACAGTTAGTTGTTAATGTATTACATTATTTCATAAATTCTGCAGACCCGTACTCCTTTCAAATTTGTCCGATGATGAATCAGTAGATATGACTCGTATGAGGTATCTTATAGTATGTAGCTCCAAATTTCCCTTTGGAAAACAGTTAGGATAGTGATTTTTTAATACAATTTCTTACTAAGATTCCGTATTACAATACTGGAGGTGCATAGTTTTTCAGACTCTGTATGTGTACTTGTTCTTTTCTTTAAGATAGTCCTGATGCAGAAATTTTCTCAGCTCTTTGATTGGCTCTCAGCCCAGCATAACTAATATTAACTTTTAGCGTCTTGTAGTTCCTTTACACTATTACAGCATTCTAGGTTCTCCTGTAGGATGTGGGTGAGCAATGACTGAAAACTTCGGCAGCTTCACCACAGCCTACTTAGTAGATAAAATTTCTCCTCTTATCTAAAAATAGTACACTGTTATATTTACAGTACCACATAAACCATTACATTTCAGTTGACTAACGGAATTTACAAATTGTCAATCTCAAACCAAAATATGTTGAAATGTTTAATTTGTTTTAACTTAAACATATTTAAGCACACGCCGTACTAATTTACACTGAACCATATGTGAAGCCCTCGTCCTTAATGGAATAGAATGTTAATGCATGATTTTATGTTGTAGGTCAAGTTTCCATATGGCACATTCAGCATGTTCTAGTTTCTGCACAATGGAACTTGGTAAAGAAATGTTTTGATGAGTAGAGAAGAATAACAGGATTTTGTTATACAGTGCATAACAATAACATTAGAGCTAGAGATAGAGATGTCAATGAGAAGAAAACAGTGGTCGTCAATTGGTCAGAATTCAGGTACGAATGCTGACAGAAAATGCATCTCTTTGAAGGAACGGACCACTCGGTGAGAACTTATGAGGTATGTTAACTTGAAAAGAGTATCTCGTCAAATGAACTAACCATCTGCCTGATCCCCATGAAGTGCGATAGATACCAATATATACTTATGTTGAGATGCACTAATGACCCTATAAAGCGAACTATTTCTTGCAGTTTTTAAAAACACGAGCTTGGATCCTAAAAAAATAAGGCTCTACTGAAAGAACAAATTTTCATTCTCAGCATTAAGCATGAGGACCAAAGAAATCAAAAAGATTCTGTTTCAAACACAAGTGATTACTAGCCGAATACTTATATCGAGTGCATCTGCCTCTTGTATCAGTATCACCATATTCAGAAAACAAAGGTCCACAGCACTAAACTACCCAAATGTCCAAGTAAGTAATCTAATTCACCAAACTGAACTCCCATTAATACAATCAACAACAAAGTACCAACCCTAGAAAACAGAGCAAATAAACATAATCACTCCCCCCTGATCCATTCCAGACATAATAAATATAAACACACACACACACACACAAACACTTAGAATCGTAAAAGGGTACTAACTTGAGCAAGCCCTCTTCAAGAATAGCTTGTTCATCTGGTGTCCACTCAACAGAAGTCCCTTGGGGATACTGTAGAGACCTTGTTGAGCTTGCATTGTAACATGGGATTGAACCATGATTCTGTGTAATGCTTTCTTGCCTTGAACCTGATATATTTGACATCTCAACACTCCAAATTACAACCCAAATCCAAAGATTCTTGCTTTATTTTTATTACAATTTTGTTTATTTTCTAACAAATTCAAGAAAAGAAGTAGTAGTAGTCTATATGACTGCGTTGAGATTACAATCACCCACCAAAGCCTTGAGGAGGGGGGGGGGGGTGTTCTGAGCTGGAAAATGGTTTCTATGATTGACTAAGATGGTAACTTTTGGAAGGAAGCTTAGGACA
Source organism: Echium plantagineum (assembly GCA_003412495.2). Classification (NCBI taxonomy): domain Eukaryota; kingdom Viridiplantae; phylum Streptophyta; class Magnoliopsida; order Boraginales; family Boraginaceae; genus Echium; species Echium plantagineum. The sequence goes on along the minus strand of CM016566.1, from coordinate 31,159,765 downwards.
GGAGATGACGTGTCATGTTTTGATTGGTTTAGGGTATGTAAGATCGTAGGTATAATCGCACCTGTGTAGTAAAGAAAACATATTAACTGCTAAAGTGCGAGGTGATGTGTTGGTTTGTTTGTAGTAGCTACTTGCAAAAGTGGAGGTAATTGATATGATATGACATGTTATACACACACTCAAATAGTGAATTTTGGAAGTAAAATTATATTATGCCCTCTATGTGTAATGAAATGAGCTTTATAGAGGGGCAAAATAGTAATTTTGCATATAAACCAACATTGTTTTGGTGTGAGTATAGTGTTGCCCGTAATTGATATTGTCATGGGGTGAACGGTAAACGCTGGGTAACCAAGTGCGGAGCGGATAACTATTGAAAGGATCTAAGTAGTAAGCACACCCCAAGATGAGTGCTCTCGTATTCCGACTTCCCTAGATCCTCCGCTAGCACAGGCGAGACAGTGATAGGGTCTCTGCCCCCGTGGGGATGGAGCGACAAAAGTTTTGAGAATTCAAGAGAAGGTCACGGCAAGACGAGCCGTTTATCATTACGATAGGTGTCAAGTGGAAGTACAATGATGTATGCAGCTGAGGCATCCTAACAGACCGGTAGACTTGAACCTTGTTCCTACATTACCTGATCAATTCTATCAGGCACTCGCCATCTATTTTAATTGTTCAACTCTTTGACAATATGAAAAACCAAAAACTCTGCCCCTCTTTATCTATCCAAGGGATGGAATGGCATAGGCCTTTGGTGTCCCTTACCCTATAGTCCAGAATTAGGGTCTCACAATCACTAGCCAATAAGCTTTTCTCTCATGCCTTTCTTCGTTCATAGTTCGATATTCCGGTGTACTAGGCGGAGGAACCACATCAATCCATCCCGAACTCCGTGGTTAAACTCTATTGTGGTGACGATACTGTAGGGGAGGTCTTGTAGATTCTCGACGCCAGGATAATAAAATTCTTAACACCTCTCATTCTTATTACCTTTTCAATACGAACACCAAAAAAAAGAAAAAAGAAAAAGGTCGTCTTATTCAAAACCCCAACAATTATGACATACCTTCTATCCCACTTCACACATCGAAATGCACTGGTCTTATAGAGAAAAACGCGCTTTCAAATCTTCTTAACCCGAAATGGATGGGAAGAGGAAGGGTTCCTTTAGGGGGCGGGGGGGCGGAGAGTACTCCCTGGAACAAATCCAGTGCAGTCGCGGGTGGGCCTGTACCTCAAACGATTAGAGCACGTGGCTACGAACCACAGTGTTGGGGGTTCAAATGCCTCCTCGCCCACAACTGACCCAGAGGAAAGGTACTTCCCATTTGGGATAGGAAAATCATGATCAGTATAAAACTCTCGCTAGTGACCAGAAGGTCCTGGGTCGAATCTCACCTCATTGCTAATTTACAAAAAAAAAAAATGATTAGTATAACGGACCAAAAGCTACGGAACTCGTATGGGTTTTTTTTCGAAATAAAATGGCTTTTTCTTTTTATTTATCTTGAATGAAGGAACTATTACACATAGCATGCCCGTCCTCTTTAGCCTAATTTTTGTTTTATGTCCCTTAACTCTTCCTCATCCGGGCTTGGGACAGAATAACGGAGCAAGTACAAATTAGTAGCATAACAAAAAGAAAATGCCTTCATCGTCACTAATATGTTTGCTCGCGGAAATTGTGACCTCTCGCGAGAATCGATGACTGCAGTGCTAGTACATCTAAGAATTCTTAATTGGCTAGTTGTAAATAGCCCTACGGCTATGGAACAAATGATTATCTTGGACCTACACTGAGGTATTAATGGTGATTTGAAAACCTCGCATTAAAGAATATGATACGATGAAATAGAATACAATAGAAACAAAGACATGGAATGGGTTACCTACGCTTAATGGTCAAAACGACCCCCCTTTAATTTTATTCTAAATTAAAGAATTCATAATGCATTCAATCTCCCCTAGTAGGATTTGAACCTACGACCAATCGGTTTACAGCCGACCGCTCTACCATTGAGCTACTGAGGAACAACGGGAGATTAGATCTTATTGAGTTCAATTCCCGTTATCAGCCCATGACCAATAGAAGCTTCCTTCGTAATCCCATAACTTCTTCATAGTGGCTCCGTTCAATACCTCATTCAAGAGATCACCTCAAAGTATGGCTCTATTAATTATATTCCATCCATATCTCAATTCCATTCATTTAGTATCCTTTTGGTGTCATTGGCATAATAGATGTCGTTTCTAGTCTATCTCTTTCTATTTGTTTTCTATATATGGAAACCTCAAAAGTCATCATATAATAATCCAGAAATACATAATAGAAAAGAAATAAGGGAGGTTTTTTTATGATTTATCAATCTTTTCTATTAGGTAATCTAGTATCATTATGCATGAAGATAATAAATTCGGTCGTTGTTGCAAGACTCTATTATGAATTTCTGACCACATTGTACATATGGCCCTCTTATCTTTTCCTTCTCCGAGCTCAAATATGAAAGAAGGAACAAAGACGAACTTATCAGCAACAACAAGTTTTATTACGGGACAACTCATGATGTTCATATCTATCTATTATGTGCCTCTACATTTAGCATTGGGTGGACCTCATACAATAACTGTCCTAGCTCTACCATATCTTTTTTTTCATTTCTTTTTGGAACAATTAGAAACACTTTGGATGTACTACCATAAATTCAATGTGTAATCTCAGCATTCGATGTGTATTTCTGAATAATCTCATTTTTCAATTATTCAACTATTTCATTTTATCAAGTTCATTGTTAGCCAGATTAGTCAACATTTATATGTTTCGATGCAACATATAGTTTTTATCCCGACTTGGGAGGTAAGTGAATTAGAGGTAATGGGGAATGAGAGGTAATGACTTTTTTACGTTCTACTTCTCATCAAAAGAGTCAGATTGACTATGTGTGAGTAGGCAGATTTAACAATCAATTTAAAAATAAGTATTACCTTGTATTATTAATAACGCTTGTACGTACAATCAATGAATGTTACTTGTATCATATTTTACTAACATTGGTGAAAACCTTTTGTGAGCAATTTCTTAGGTGTTAACTACATTGGTGTTAAGGCGGTTGAGATAAAACAGGGTATAATGGGTAATTTTACTAATCTACACCATATAATGGGAATGGGGAATTAGTTATTTCACTGAAGCTCCATGATCTTTTCCAACCAATCAAAAAATGACATTTGTTGATATTAAAAGTAACCTCCATTTGTATTTTAATTACTCATCATGAAATTTTAATTAATTGTATGCATTTAAGTTTCTTCAAATTCATTTTTTAGTTGTATACATTTTTTTATATATTATCATATATGTTACAAAATTTTAATAATAACAAATAAATTATACAAAAATATTATTGCGAACAAGAATGAATTCCCACAGGTTGGACTATACACAAACGGCTAGTTTAATTTAAAACACAAGATATTGAGCAAAACCCAATCACGCGCCCTATGATATCTCCTTCACCCCTCCCCTCAACCGCCTCCTATCAACCACGCCCAACGGGACCGGGTGGAACCCTTCCTCATACCCTTAACCGCGTCCTCCCGCACAACCAACCACCATTTCTAGTGCTCGAGGTTACTCCTGACCTCTTTCCTTCACGGTTGCCAAGGTGAAGCTGGTGGCCTATCCAGTTTTACTTTTAACATTCATACGTTGTAGTTTATCTCATGAAACCATGTTGTTCTTCTAGGTTTAGATATGCTTACTGTTTTTATACTTTATTGTGTTTGTATTAGGATGTGCCCCTCTTACTCATGTATTGGTATTGGTGTTTTTTTTATGTTGGGCTTCTGCCACTCTTGATGATTATGTTTGGTAGAGGGTTCTGATTCTTAGATAATTGTCTTTGTTGCCTTCATTGATTTGCATGAGTTAGATTGTGGATTGTCCCTGCTATGTAATTTTCTAGTCGTCTAGCTACTTGTTTGAGTTGGTTTTGTAGGTCTTCTATATCCGAACGACTAAATTCGAGGGGTGCTTTTTACCTAATACCTAAGACGCTTATGATATGGGCTTTATCGACCTAAAACTTGTGCTAAAAGGGATAAGAGAAAATCATAAGGAAACTGGGATTGCACTTTTTAATCAACAACTAATTAATATTGCGTGAGGTTTTAGGAGTATCTAAATCCTTTTAGACGTTTACTATGAGTTCTGTCAGATCTAACTTATGGTGTATGATTTCTAATATATTACAAAATTTTGACCTTATAAAAAAGAAAAAAAAGAGTAGCCAATTGAGCTCGAGAGAAATGAGACTTTTCAACGTATTAAACTCAGAAGGAAATGAGATTTATCAAACATATTAAATTTTACTAGAACAAATTTATTTTAATAGACTTTACAATTATCGAAAACACAATTTTAATCATCAATCTTTCTTTATACATTACAAAAAATGTTATAAAAATATTTTTAAGAGTAAAATTAATGGTACTTTCCTAACTAGTGAATAAAAAGAAATTCATAAGAAAAGCTTAGACATGGTATGATGGTAACCCAAGAAGGTTTATTAAATAAAATTGGAAGGAATATCAAATTATGATATACTAACAAATTAAAACCTGAACTCCATTCACACACTCCTTAATAAATACTCCTTTCAACTCTAAATGATTGTCACATTTTAATTTTTGATGTTCAATAAAATACGATTTAAAATATAAATATCTATTATTTTATATGCAAAAAATTATAAAAAGTTGGTATTTCAAAAATTTATATTTACGTGAATCTAACAAGGTCTCACAAGACTATATTATTTCTTATCGTCAAATCTTATTATGTTTGACCAACAAAAGTCAAAATGTGCCAATCTTTTAGAGACGGAGGGGGTAATACTAATAGTGCGTCAAAGTCGTTAGAATGACTATCTTTTTCTTATAAAATGTGAATTTGTCATGGTATAACACTTATAGATCCTGGGTCAAAGTGCAGGCTGATGCAGTAACTAAATCTGGAAGATGTCTAAAGAACATTTGTCATTCCAGCAATATGACAATTTCTTGTACAAATGCCTTTTTTACAATTGAAACTCAAACAACTCACTGTTGAATTAAGCTAGTACAGAAGACATATACAATTAAATGATATTTAAGGGCAACATATGAAAAAAGGATAACGAAACATAGAAGGCGATGGAGGTACAAAGAGGTTGTGCTAAACAAAATCTGTTCTCTCATTAAAATACCAAGCTGCATTTTTGTAAACCACATTCTAGGAACCCCAAAGTTGCAGGAGAAACATGGCGTTCCAATAAATTGTCATCCTGTGCATGTCGAAAAAGTCGAGCGGGCATGCATCTGCCAGCAGTTCTAACTTCATGCAGAAGCAAACTTCCAGAAAATCCAATACCGTACAATTGCACTGGATTTCTATAGCCTAAAGATATCACCTCGGCGAACCCCGCCTATCACTGAGACTCTGCAGAAGGAAATTCAGCATCACTGATAAGAAGAATGATTTAGATAAAAGAGGATCCCTAGGAGAGCTTAATTATGACGCACCAAACTTTTAAAGGATCTGGTTTCTGCAATTTTTGCTGGTTTCTCTGAACCTGGTTTAGCACGATCCAAAGCCTGCGGAAGGGTTAATTCACTCAAAACATATAAATGATAGTTTTACCGGAAGAGAACAGTACAATTTCAGATGAAACTTTATCATATATTAATTAGGAGAATCTGAAAATATCCAAAACACAGAACATATGTATATTTGGATAGCATATTGCCTTTCTTCTTCAGGGACAAACTTCAGTCTACTTCGCAATCATATAAGTGAAAGCTACTAATAAATATCTGAAATGATGTAAATATGTCTACAACTTCATCTGTAATACACTTAATACCCTAACATAAAAAAATTGTGGAGAAAAATTGAGCTCTATTTTACAGATATAATAGCTGTTGGTTGATCCTACTTGCCCTTGGTATAAGTCTTCTTCACACTAGTTTCAACAATTAAATCTAATATAAATGTGTGGCTAAGCAGTGTTTCTTTCATTTATTCATTTTTTGTGATACTAAATTGCCGTCCCAAGTAAAGCTTATTATAAAAGACACTTAATAATTATAAAACTTCAATAAGAATGAGGATTAAAACTCATTATTATTACACCCACCTCATGAAACTAAAGTTACATGACTTTTAATATTCATTACATCATCTTAAATTTATTTCTTAAGTATCTATCTTATATATAAAATGGGAAGGTAAAAATTGTTTAGTGAAGCCAACAAGGTCATCTAAGCTAGTCATATGACATCATATGTATTGCCACTAATCCAGTTTTAATAACCAGCTTAAAAAATAAGTACTCGTAACTTTTATTGTAGAGTAGTTACTGATCTACATATGTATAATGTATAAATTATTTTCACCATTCAAGTTAAATTAAGATTATTGTCGATGACTCAATAGACTAGTGACATGGCATCTAAACCGAGCTTCCAACCAAGAGGTCTTGGGTTGAAATCTTTTTGAGACAATTTGTCTCATATTTCACTTTAACTTTCTATTAGGAATTTTTGTATTTATTATTTGTAATACCATTGCATTCATACTCTCTTCGCTAATTTACACAAGAGAAAAAATTAAATCAAGATTAATATGATGCACAAGCAAATGATTGTGCCAAACTACTAGTAAATGTATATAAAAGTTTTTGAAGAACTTAGTTGATAGGTTTATTTTGTTATTTTTACTTATCTTTATTTTAGTTTCTTCCTGTAAACCAATATCAATGTTAAATTTAAAAAGTTTTATTCTTCAATATGAATTTAAAACAATAAATCATCTAATAATTAATTTAACTCAGTTAATAGCTTAACTATCATTGAGAATTGGAGATCATAGTTCTAATATGTTAACGTTACTATTAAAGATAATATATTTACAGAGTAACATTCATAAACAAAGTTTATATTATTGTGTATAAATACAATATTTGATATGAAAAAATGAAGGTTCTAATTTCTGTGAATAAAGAAAGTAAGATGTGTAAATAAAATAGGATATTTCATACACATAAAATTATTACCTTTCAATTTGTTTTCCTTCAACATTTTGTTATTACTGAAGTTTCTTCTCTAGTAAAATATAAGTACTAAAACGTTTGTATGAATAGGTCACATGTTTTTCTATACGTTGCATCACTAAAAAATAAGAGACTTTATTTATTCAAGATTTGTAACATTTTCTACCTTAAACTATAAATTATATAATCATAAATTGTATAAGCTTAAAGAAAAATTAATTAAAAGTTAATACTAATAATTAATTTTCACATTGTTTAAATTCATTATTTCGATAATTATTAATATCACACTACTAATTAGATGTCTCTCAGTCTGTCTAGTGTTTTGGGAATCAACTATGATGTTTATTGCTTGTTCAACAGTGAATACAAATTCCTAAACTGTCTTAACTCAAATGAGTGACAATAATTACTATCACAATTATAAAAATAACACTATTCATATCTCCAACATTGGTTGGTTCTAACAAATTTAATGCACTGCCAATAACTTGGATCCTTTGTTGAAATAATAGATTTTGATTGCACATGTGACAATAATACAACTACTGAAGCCAATAAACTTTTAGGTACATAACAATTATATTGTAAATACCAAATTTTAATTTGATATAACTTCATTAAAAAAATATTTGTAATCATCTATATTAGATATTAAAAATAGAGAGCACTTCATTAGTCTACAGCAGTATGGTGATTCTCCTGAAATTCAGCAGTCATGACTACATAATTGAATGTTCTTTTCGGTTTTTTCCCATGTGTAAACATAGACTTGGCAAGGCAACATCTAAATATTGTGACTAATGTGACTAGGGCAAGAATATTATATTTGAAAAGAAAATCACAGATACGTTTTTTTTTAGGAGTCGCAGGGTAGGTGTAGTGGTTAGTCACTTGAAAGGGTAGAGGTCAAGGATTTATATCATGTGAAAAGGATTTAAAGGGATATTATTGAAATTTTTGGGTTAAGTATCATTAAACTTTTTTAATTAAGTGATATTGTTTCCATCAAATTTAGGTGCAAGTATATCAACAGATGATGTCGTATAAAACTATACATTATTTATCAAGAAAGAAAGCAGAGAATCACCTCTATCATCGACTCAACTCGACGTCTCATTCGGGTATGCATGAAACCTTCCGAACACTGCAATAGAGGAGTTTTATAAGTATGGACAACAAATTAATGAATGAATGAACTACAGAAAATGTAAGTCTAATACAAATTTACAGAAAATACGCAAGCATCGATATAGACCATACCAAGAAATTGAAACCAAATATGGAGAGATTAAACCACATGTGAGGGCTATATAGAGAAAGTAAACCACTCAAGTCAACATTGTTGAGGTTAAGCAAACATAGCATTCTGGATTAATGCAACTACTGTCCAAAATTTAATTAGAAAATATTTTACCCTTAATGGTTAGAACACTCCAGAATTGCAGTAAGTGGAGATGTCAAAGTTTCGCCTACAATTCACTTTGGTTAGAGTGTCATCGCTCCCTATGTCCAAATCTGAACTGCCTTGGAAGATTGAGGCATTGTTCACTTCACTTGTGGGAATGATAGGTAAATGCCAGAATCGTCTTTTCATGTTGTGAGGTTTCTCATCCACTTTTCATGTTGATTGTTAAAGATGGGAAAGGAAGGTTCATCGGACTGTTATTCCCTTCCCCTACTTTTACGACTAAATACAAACATAGCACCCTACCATATCCCCTTCCCCTTTTCCACACTAACTTTGCATGAGTAGTTGCATGTGAACCAATCGTAAATAAAACTTAGGGCTAATGGCATGTTTCATTTCATTCATCATTCAATCACACATGTCTCAAAATGACCTATTTGATCACACTTCTGTTAAATTTTACCCTTTCTGCTATTACTTTTAAATTTTTCCGTTAGTTCACTAACCTCGAGAAAGTGTGCATATCATGTGACATTTAAGAGGGTTGTCTTGGTAATTTCTAATGTAAAAAACTAAAACTTAGAAACAAAACACAATATGGTCAACTCCAATCTCCACTCACCTACACAGGCAGCCACCAACACTTCTACATGACTTCACAATCCTCTGCCCATCACTATCTGTACCCTTCAGATTGGAAATCTTTTGAAATGGAGGGTATATACTATATATGCTATAAAACGAGATGTAGTTAATTAGGTAAGAACGGCACATACTGAGAAGAGTTTGATCAATGGGAAAAGAAAATACAGGAGCTGTTTAATGACTGATTGCTGCTACAGCTACCAGAAGCTATTTGAGTATCACTTTCTTGATCAAGAGAGTTCTTGGCATGGGGTTCTTTTCCTTTCAAGAAAAAAAGGACATCTTTTAGGGACAATGGATATGTGTTGCTGAGAAGCTGAAGTGTTGCAGTAGCGTTCGGAGGCTTGTAGTGTGGTGTAGGTAGGGGAGTTGGGATAAAGCCATAAGAGGGTGGTCTTTTGTTTTTAAGGGTGAAATTACTAAAGTAACCCTCTAAAATGTAACATGATATGCACACTTCCTTCGGTTAGTCAACTAATGGAAAAACAAATTAGTAGTGGAAGGACAAAATTTAAAATAAGTGGGAATATGTAAGATCAAACGTGTCATTAACCCTTTAATTATTAACTAACATACACATAATGAGTCGATCAGTGACATATTTGCACCATCAGACAGACTATGAAGGATAAATCTAGTGCACACTTCACAGCAGACAGCCATATTATGATTGACGATTTCGATTTTTTGAGGTAAAGCTTTGACCGTGAACACTTACAAGAAAACCATATTATGAAAACATTAAACCCAAATATGATGTTATGAATTTTATGTTTATTGAAACAGAAAGTTTGTGGTCAAAGATTTGGACGAAAAACAGAAAGCGTCAAATGAAATGAATTGGAGTGAGTATTGAAGAAGCTCAATTACAAGCAATCAACTAGCCAGTGACATCGAAAAAGTTAAAATGGGTGCATTGTCGGGAATGCATCACATAATCCAAAAGCTATCTCACGGTTGACATTATCTTGATTATATGAAAGAAGAAAAGTGCAATCCATGGTGTAAACAACTCAATAACCAATATGCATCACAATAGGGGTCAAAGGGCATAGTATGTGGGCGAGATAATCTAAGAAATTTCAGTAAACACACTATAAAATCATAAATGTAGTTTGATATAAGTATATAACAACTTTGACAGACTTCATGTGTATGCGTTGATCTTTAGTTCTCATAAGGACACATGGACATGGAATGGCAGCTCATGTAGTATTTTCTAAATTGATACCTTGATAAAGTAAAATAACAAAATTAAGAAACAGACATCTTAAGGATGTAAGAGACTGAGAAGCGTTTCATGAGCCTGTTGGTGGACAAACCAATATATTATTTCCATAATCACATCCCAAAAGATTGTACTTCATTAAATAATTTTCAGATAAGTTCCTAATATAACAGTCCATGCAATGGATGAATATAAGAGGAAAAATATTTCAGGTACATGCAATGGAGACACTGTAAGGTATTAATTCAGATTATCATACCTTCACATGATAGCTAACATAAGCCTGAAACGTCGATAGACTCCACACTGTTCTGTCAAGCTTTCTGCCTTCTACATGGCGAGAAAAGATGACTATACCAATAAAGAAATATAATATTATGGCAGGTCAAACAAGAACAAAAGAATCACAATAAGTATCTCGAATCTCATACCAAAACTAACAAATCCAGCGTTTGCTGTTAATGATTCAGAAGGGATTCCTTTCAATTCCTGGGGAGGAGATGGAGACCATAAACAAGGAGGGGAGTTATTAAGTCCACCTGTTCTCCTTGCTTCAACAAATTCCTATCCGTCATGCATTAAAAGATTCAGAGACTTTATGTTTCATGATGTTTAAGTAGCCCATAATACATGGATGTAGAATGGAAAACAGATGGACATAGTATGTCAATGAGTTCCTGACTACTTCAGTATTTCAGGGAAATGTAAGATGTTCTATTCTATTTAGGAAAATGAACACCATTGGTGCCATAGTGGATAGCATGTGAAGCTTTTTAAATGGTTATGAAGTATGAACTCAAACAAAGCAGCAGAGTGAGCAGACAGGGAAACTCTTCTGAGCAGGTTTACAATACTACAAATATGTGTGTGGCAGCCATCTTATTCAAGTAAATCCACCAACATTTATTGGTTCATGCATATTCAGTTACCGACGGAAAAATTGAAGAGACGACAGGGAAGGGGGTCAGTGTAGTGGTTAGGCCCTCACTCACTAGTTGAAGCAAGAGCATTTAGACCTCTACAGGGTACTATACCTGTAAGAAAGAAGTTGCAAGAGTGGTATCCACAGAATCATTAAATTGCATAGGAAAAATCACTGTGACCTTGTCTGCCTGCATAATACAAATTTTCCTGAGTCAGATAAAAAAAAGATCTTACAGATCAAAATAACCAACAGTGTGGCAAACAAAAGTCTTCAGCATCAACAAAGGGAATGCAAAACAAACAAACAAAAAGACAGATTCAGTTTCACTGATAAAATGTAAATAAGCATGCTTAGGTGATAGGATTCGATAATGATATAATAATATAAATTCATTATCTATATTCAAAAGAAGACAGCACAAGTGTGGAAGTAGTCATATCGTGGCCCAATGTCATGGGGTCTTAGGACTTTTCAGCTTTATATATAAACATGCCCCTAAAATAGTCCGACCCTTCTTTATAACCCGCATTATGGAATATTCATGATCTGGGCTGCCCTTACCTGAATCGCCAATGTTGGGGAAGGAAGAGTGATAATCTACATAGATGTATTGACTTAAATCGCGCACCTGAGGAATAAGAAAAAAGGATTCCATTGGCCGATGCACGAGGGCAACAGGTCCGTTTGTAGCAGGCGCAGCGGTCCTGGTAAGAAGACGTTTCAGAACTACCCGTAATGGAGCACCGAGAACCACTTCTCTAATAGATGCCACTTTTACCAAAAGTGCATGTTTGTGTTCTGCATAACACAAGTAACACGAGCTTCATGAATCAAACTTCAATATATTATGATTGCGTGCATCGTTAAACTGAGATTTCATAGAACATCTAACAGAGTTAAAATTTAAGATTCTTGTACTTCGTCATCCAAGGGGGAAACAGAAGATAGAATATCCATCCAGAGAATGTACCACATCTGAAGATACAGGTAGGCTGATCACTGCAAAGCAGCATATAAACAGAGGCCACTTGCAACAACACTAACATATATTATACCCATGAAGACACTTAGTTAGACTCTAGACAGATATCAGTGCATAAAGTAATTTCATCTATCTAAATTCTGGAACTCGAATTATTTCAAAAGCAGAAAGAACACCCTCAGGAAAAGATAAAATGAAACAACACATTTGTAGATGAAGAAGGTTTGTTCAGTACCCACACACAGATTAGCAGGACAATTTGATGTTTTCGTAATGAATAGGACTAGTTTATGTGCCTATGTCAGTAGTCTAGTTCTGGGTCATCCATTAATTGATACAATACACATTTTCATCAAGAAAAGCTGATTAAAAATAATAATTATTATTATTATAGTAAATAATAGTAACAATAAGAAGAATAAGAATAGCAGATAAAAAAACAGGTTATCGGTCCTTCACTACTCAATGGACTTGAACCAGATTTAACTCGAGGGGAAAACCGGAACTCTTCTGTTACTTATTTTGATATGGCCAATAATGTATGACATCACTTAAATAATTTATATATCTCCTGCAAACTGATAAGATATACGCATTGCTTGAGAAATTGAATTAATATATATAGAAAAGGTGGAAATAAGATGTGAAGGTATGATTCTTCCAAGAGTCTGCATCCTTAAAGATTGAGTACATTAAATTACATGTGCATTTGTCTTCAATCTGCTTTATTACAAAATTCTCCCTGGGAGGATCTTCTGACAACTAGGAAGGTATCATTAAAATGTGACGGTATCATTAAAATGTGACGCTTACCTAAAGTTCCAGTTATAGGAAAGCTTAGAGCTGGTCGAACAAGCCCAGACTTTTGTACTATACTCCTGCATCTAGACTGTGTGTTTTAGGATTCAAACTCAGTTTACATCTGTCAAAATCCTCAAAGAATCACTTTATACACTCTCAAGTTATGAACTCAACACAACTACCTAAAATATTTGCAAAATAAAAACCTTTAGATTCCCTAAAACTAACAAAAATATAATAGTTGGATATAATTTATACTGCCACCATCCCAATTTTTTAGGGTTGTTTGAATTTGCACAAAGTTTAAGGAATAATATTTCAATCACACTCTAAATAATTTGGTGAAGACAAGAGCTTCCTTTGGGATTTCCCTAAAGTTTACTTTTTTTGAAAATATTCAATTTGAATGAACAATGGCTAAATGATGCGTAAATACTTACTCCAAATGGTCAACTCGGAAAGAGTAAGTTAATCTTAAGATACAATGACAGAGCGAGTAGACGAATAGTCAGAAAGAATACTAAAAAACCAAAGTTTTTAGAGTGAAAAGCATGGAATGGAAATTTCTTTCAAAAGAATTGATTACATTATGATTCTTCCTTATAACAAAAAAGAGAAGAACTTCTTGAACCTTCATCTGGAGGAAGTTTTGACAAGTTCAGTTTCAGAGTGAGATTATAGCCATCTTTTGGTGGATCAAGAATTTGTGCCAATGGCCCATATGCTGCTTTAATAGCTTCTATCGCTCCAGGGGGAAGTCCTCCAACAAATTCCGTTTCCGGAGGCGGTGTAGGTAAAGAGACTGATAGTAACACAACATTTGAATTCTTCACCGTAACCTGGCAATAATTGTTAAAGCAATTTGAGATTCACTGATACATTAAGCACTACTAATCTACTATAACGAATTCATATCAAATTAACCAATAATGTAATCAAGTTATCGTATTCTGATCAAACATTTAAAATCTTAGATAAGAAGTTCAACGCTTACCTGAACGTGGTAGCGGACATCATTGAACTCAACAAACTGGCAATCTAACTCGACGCCTTTATCAAGACTGAAATATCATCAATAGAAATACAAGTTCAGACACGAAATACACATGAGAACTATCACAAAGTTCACGGTGACATCAAATAAACATCCAAGACTTTTCACAAATATATAAATGCTATCTCCCCCCTATACCCCTAGTACGACTGGAACTCGAATGCTCGATACATCACCCTTGTGACAACATTCCCATTTAATGATAGATCAAATTTTACCTCAACTCCTATGACTTGACTTGAACAACCTAATAGTGTTCCCCATCCTAACAATCTTTCTGCCATTCGGTCCTAAAATCGCATCTCGAGATTTACATCCACTCGGTACAAGTGATCGCATGCCATATATTATTATTATTACCCTCATCACAAAAAACATTGTCAAGTTCAATTTCCAATTATCAAAATTAACAAACTTTGAGTCCTTAATTACACAAAATTTAAACTTAACAAGATACCAACGTTTTGGATTAACCGAAAATGGCGTATTGCGATTTGCATCTATATATAATTAATTAATTAAATGAATAAAATAGAAAAAAAAGAGAGAAAATAATTATTACTTTTCAAGACGAGTGGTTAAGATTTGAAGGAGATATCTGGAAGGAGATTGCAGTAGAATCATTACGACGTCGTTTTGCTGATTCTTCAGTGGCTCGTCTTCTTCATAGGTACCTCATTCTTCGGTTTTCTAGTAAGCACAGCAAATGAGAGTTTTTCTTTGCTAATTTCATATGTTGAATGTCCATAATACCCTCGATTACTTTTCACCCTCGGTTGTTGTAGTTTGTAGGAGCAAATGACTATCTTGTCCTTCAATTTGTAAGTGTTATGTTTGAGCAAATTCAGTCAGGGGCAAAATAGTAGTCTCAGGTCTAAAATAACACTATTTGTATATGTGTAAGGTGTTTCTCTATTCCCCCTCAAGAATTTGGAGAAAATTAGGGTAATAACATGGTTCTATTGTGAAACAAGCAAGTGTACATATTGATCTAGGAATAGGAGAAATTTGGCAAAATGGTATTCGTGTATCATAAATATGAATTTAAGTCACCCGAGTTTGACTTACAGTACCAAATTAGAGTACCAAAGGGTGAATTAGACTTTTTCACACTACTAATGATACAAAAAAAAAAAAAAAAAACCATTAATACTATAACCCTTCCCACAATCCTCATACGTCTCCAACAACTACAATCCTACAATTATTCTTCTCTGCTCTCTTTTTCCCACACGATTCTTCTTCTTCTTGGTTACACGCTTCTCCAAAACAAAACCCAACCCCTTCTCATTCTCCTTTGCCATCGCACGGTTCTTATTCTTACGCCAAAACCACAAAAGAGAACCTGAAAAACTCAAATTACGAACGTCATTGAAGGTAAAAACAAAACCTTTTTAGTGATTACTTTTTCAAAATTTTGTGGGTAATTTATATTGTATTTTCGTTTCTTATTTTGTGGATAATTTAGATTGTATTTGCGTTTGTTAGTTTGTGTGAGAATTTGAGGTCAATTTTGGTTTTATATTGTGGTAATTTTTGGGTAATTTCGTGGGTAATTCGTTTGGCATTATGGTTAATTTCGTGGTTAATTTGATTGATATTGTAGGTAATTGTGTTTCGTTGTGGGTAATTGCCTTTTGATTTTTTATGGGTAATTGTTTTTGTTTGCTTGTATACAATTTCGTTTAGAATGGTTATGGGTAATTTCTAATGATTGTAAAGTTCTAACCAATTGTGATTTTGGAGTGGGAAATTTCATCTTAATTTTTGGGGGGAATTTCTTCTTGATTTTTGTGGGTAATTGGTTTTTGCATTTGTTATCGGTAATTGTTTTTGTTTGTTTGGAATTTTTATGGGTACGATATGGTTAATTAAAGGTAACCACATTAAACTATGTTGTGGTTAGGAAGATTGGATTGTGG
This sequence comes from Echium plantagineum, assembly GCA_003412495.2. Lineage (NCBI taxonomy): Eukaryota > Viridiplantae > Streptophyta > Magnoliopsida > Boraginales > Boraginaceae > Echium > Echium plantagineum. The sequence goes on along the minus strand of CM016566.1, from coordinate 31,143,706 downwards.
TTGTTGAGTTTATGTTTTGAAGGGGTTTATGTATTCTAACCAGTTTGAAGTATGAGATGATTTATGTTTTAACCGGTTATGCCAAAGAAGTGGTTACCGAATTCAAAATTGTTATGACTACAAAATGTTTGGCTCCAAAGTTTTCTCTGATGTCATTGTTCTCGCAATTTTTCTTATAGCTGGTTTCTTGTAAGCAATCTTCTGGCATTCTCTTCTCATGATTTTGGATCACAACATAGTTGTCATAGAATAGCTGAGCTCAAATCATGTGCTAAATTGAATAAATACATATTATCAATCTTTATCAGTTTATCATGAGGTTAATCAAGAACCCTTTTTCGACTATAAATGTCAAGAAATGTATTATATTGACTCACTCGAATTATCAAAATCATCAAAAGACCTTTGGTGGTTTGACCTGCTTTTATGATGCTTCCTATAATTACTCAATGTATTAATTTCTTTTTTCTTCGTTGGTGCCAGTATGTGAGGAGTATCTAAAGGAGTAATTATCTCATGCTGATTCTTCCTGTTGTTCATTAGTCGCATCAATTGTGGGTGTTTTGCTTCATATGGTAGGAAGGAGCTCGAACCTGATATTAGTTGATTTAATTGTACATCTCTCAGGAACCCACAGTGAACCCACTTTGTGGTTAGCTGGATCTCGTAATAACCAATTGTAACTATAAAGTGGTTAGCGAGTTTTAACCAATTATAACTTTGGAGTTGTTAGTGAGTTCTAACCAGTTGTAACTATGAAAAGGTTGGTGAGTTCTAATGAATCGTAACTTTGAAGTGGTTAGTGAGTTCTAACCAATTGTAACTATGAAGTGGTTATTGTGATATATCAATTAAGTTTCAAGGTTGTGCATTGTTTAATTATCTTGGCAATGATAACAAGTTGAAAATTTTGAACTTTAGATTTTAATTTAACTTGAGTTGTTACAATTAAATTGTACCACGCAGTATTTGCTGTGTAGTTTTAATCAGTGTTTGCTGTATGGTGGTTAATGGATTCTAACCAGTGTTTTCGGTGTGATGGTTAGTGGCTTCGAAGTAGTGTTACGAGGTTTGATAACTTATGTATAAATTCAGGATGATTTTGTAATTAATTAATGAAATTGGAACTAGTACATACTCAATCAAACGACAAATAACCACAACAAAGCATAAGGCAACAAATCATAAAATTCAGGTCAGCATTACCTATTGGAGAATTTGTCATGGTTAGCAGATTAATCGAGTTGAATATAGAGTAACTGAGGCGATTTTTTATGGAATTGCCTGTTAAAATAATCGATTGGAATTGGTTATTGAAGAAGATATTGTAATTGTTGTTGTTGAATAAATAAAGAATAAAACAGAGTAAAAGAAGAAAGCGAGAAACGTGAGAAGAATGAGGGAAGAAAGAGAAAAATTGTTATGGAATGTTCCTTCATTCATGCCTACAAATTTGAAATGTGATAAATTAAATTGATACCCAATTAGCCCCTAAGAAATGCTGACCATTAGATTGGATTTAAGATCAAAATTAACTAATCAATGGTTGAGATTCCTTTGGTATCCAATACCAAGGAATAAGTTTGGTACCCCAATTCCAAACTCATAAATAATTATATGGTGTTATTGAAGAAATATGCAATACCATTGTACATCATTCAGTGGTGTCATTGAAGAAGGACAAAACACCAGTGTGTATTAGTAAATGGTGTCACTAAGGATATACCTAACTTTTTTTACTTAAATAGTGAAAATATATACATAACTCTGTTGTAGCGATAATGAGAGATACCAAAAGATATTCTTAACATTGATAGTAAAGATATATAAATAATTACTATATGGTGTTATTGAAGAAATATGCAACACCAGTGTACATCATTCAGTGATGTCATTGAAGAATGACAAAAAACCAATGTGTATTAGTAAATGGTGTCACTAAAGATAAATCTAATTTTTTTACTTGAATAGTGAATATATATAAATAACAATGTTGTAGCGATAATGAGAGATACCAAAAGATATTCTTAACATGAATAGTATAGATATATACATAAATTTTATATGTGTGTTATGAGAAAATATGCAACACCAGTGTATATCATTCAGTGGTTTCATTGAAGAAGGACAAAATACCAGTGTGTATTAGTAAATGGTGTCACTAAAGATATATTTAAATTTTTAACTTGAATAGTAAAAATGTATAAATAATTATGTTTTAACGATAATGAGAGATACCAAAAGATATTTTTAACAAGAATAGTATAGATATATAAAATAAATTTTATATGTGTGTTAGTGAAGAAATATGCAACACCAGTGTATATCATTCAGTGGTGTCATTGAAGAAGGAAAAAATACTAGTGAGTATTAGTAAATGGTGTCACTAAAGATATATCTAAATTTTGAACTTGAATAGTAGGAATGTATAAATAATTATGTTTTAGCGATAATGAGAGATATCAAAAGACATTTTTAACATAAATAGTAAAGAAATATAAACAAATTTTATATGGTGTTATTGAAGAAATATGCAACACCAATGTAAATCATTCAATGGTGTTACTGAAGAAGAATGGAACACAAATGTGTATTAGTTAATCGTGTCACTCAAAATATGTTTAAATTTTCAACTTGCAAAGTAAATATATATAAACAATTATGTTTCAGCGATAATGAGAGATAGCAAAAGACATTTTAAACATGAATAGTGAAAATATATTAAATAAATTTTATATGATATTGCATGAAAAACTAGAAATAACAAAAAAAAAATTGCATAGCATAATATTGCCTTAGCTTCAATCTAAATTTGTTGATCCATAAATGAGGTTTGAATTATATAAGGAAATAGTAATAACAATTAAAACTTTACAGTGTGGAAACAAAATAAAAAAAGAGGAAAACTAAAAATACAAAAATAATGAATCAATAATTATGACAATAATAAGTATGAATGAAGGAAAACTTACAAGCATTAATTGCTTCAGCATAAAATATGAGGCGTGTGTCATCCTTTCCTTATAATTTTTTTTTAATTTTTATTTTACAATTCCATTAATACCCTCCTTAACTTCTAACCGTAGGATCAAAATCTTAATAAATATATATATTATTGTTTCTCATGTCCCTTGTTCTAGTATAGCCGTTGGCTATTTGATTACAAAAAGGCGGACAGGATTGACTATTAGATTGTACTAATATTGTTAAATCTGTTTTTTGTCGATGCATGTGACGGGGAAGATAACGCGGTAGATGAAGAGAATACTATCTGATCAGGGCCTTCTTTTATCAAGAAGAAGATTTCCATTTTGAGTAAAAGACTCCAAAGCCCAAGGTGAGCTCAAAAGTGTGCTAGACCACATTTTAGTGAAAGAAGATGAGGTCCAATCCCAACCTTCCACTTGTCATCATCAAAATGCTTCAAGACCAAGGCATTTGCCTATAAATACTCACTCATTTCCACTTGAGAAGGGGTTGGAAGATTGGTTGGTAAGAATTATCTCTCATACAAGGTAGAAATTCTTACTAAGCCACAAATAGCAAATATCCTTATATTTCATACACTTTAAACATCCTTTGAGGTAGTCCCCTTCTACTCCATTATCCTCTAGTCACTCCTTCGAACTCATACTAACTTGATCGTCGGAGTGGCCGCGGCCTAGCCAGTCGTGGCCTTAGGTACCCGGAGCTGGAGCTGGAGCATTCAGGAGGAGATTCTTCAAGCAAGCATTCACCATCCGAATCCATGGGACACAGGAGCACTTCCCAGGAGATGTCCAGGAGCGCATCCATCTTTGTGGAGGTTCCTAGGAAGCCTAGGACGGGGTCTCACCTCTACCCAGGACATCCAAGAGTCATTCCAACTCCTGGAATCGCCTTAGGACAGGAGGCAGATCTCCCTAGACTTTCCATTCCATCAAGGGTGGAAAAGAGACAGGAGTCCCCCATCAAACACAGGCCAGGCAAGGAACCTATGGAGGACCCCTTTGAAGTGGAGAGCCTTCTCACGAAAAAGCTGCCACATCAATTGGCGGCGTCCGAACGGATCGAACCTGCCCAGGGTAGACGTTCACACTCCCGGGCTGGGGGCAATCACCCCCACCACCATAGGAGGCATCGTCATCGTTCCCGGACTCCCATCACACGACGGAGGAAGGAGCGGACACCCTCCGACGAGTCCTATTCTCAAAACTCACACCCCTCCAGGCGTAGGGGCAAACACTCCCGGTCCCCCAGGAGGGACGACCGGAGTCCAGTCAAGAGGAAACGGAGTACCGACCCCAAGTCACCCATCAAGGAGACTCGGAGATCCGGCAAGATAAATTATTACCCGGACTCCTCCAACGACGAGAGTAGGAGCCCTGCACCGAAAAGGAAGACCCACCGGGGGACACAAGAAGCCACACCACAAACGGAGGCGTACTAAAGCCCCGGCGGGTGATAAAGACCTCCCTCGGGGGCAAGACCATGTCGGGGGCAGAGAGGATGAGACCACCCTTAGAGACCTTATCCGGGAGGCCATGAAAGACATGGTCCCGACCCGAGGTCCGGAGAAACATAGTTCATTACAACCTTACTCGAAGAGATTGAGAGAGGCAGAGATGCCAAGAGGGTTTAGGATGCCCAAGTTCGATACTTTTGATGGAGTCGGAGATCCGACGAATCATCTTAAGGCTTTCGACTCCCAGCTATCCTTCTGGGCAAGCCAGGATGAGATATATGCTAGGGCATTCCCCAGCAGCCTTTCGGGTCCAGCTCTGAAGTGGTTCCACAATTTACCACAGGACTTCGTGGACTGCTGGCAGGACATATCGAACAAGTTCCTGGAAAAGTTTGGGGCTTCTATAGTGGCTGATGAGGATGAGACAACCCTCATGCAAGTCCAACAAAGGCCAGGAGAGACATTAAGGAGTTATGCTGGGAGGTTTGAGAAGGTAGCCACAAACGTGTCGGCTACGGATGAAAAGACTTTTGAGAAAGTAGCTTTAATAACATTCTTCCATGGATTGAGACATGGACCTCTGAAAGACAAGTTGGTGTTGGAGCCGGTTACAACCAGGTATCAACTTGCCAAGTTGGTCATCCAGTACATAAAGCTGGAGGAAGTGAAAATATTGGATGAGGAGATCAAGGGTTACAACCGGACTCTCAGAAGGGAACCAGCTAGTCCAACGAAGAAGTTGAGGGTGTGGGATAGACTACAGAAGCCAAAGGATAGGCTTAGTCTGAAGGCCCCGAAACCCCGGTCACCAAGGAGGGACAAAGGACGGGTCAAGGATACCCGGGACTACAAGCCGGAGTCCTATACCCCTTTGAAGACAACTGTTGGGGTGTGGGATAGACTACAGAAGCCAAAGGATAGGCTTAGTCTGAAGGCCCCGAAACCCCGGTCACCAAGGAGGGACAAAGGACGGGTCAAGGATACCCGGGACTACAAGCCGGAGTCCTATACCCCTTTGAAGACAACTGTTGGGAGGATCTATGCCCAGATCAGACACAAGCAGATGCTGCCTCCGCCCCAGAAGATCAACCTCCCTCTTCAAAAGAGGGACATGAAAAAATATTGCGAGTACCACCGAGACCACGGACATGATACTGATGAGTGCTGGATACTGAAATGAGAGATTGAAAAGTTAATCAAGAGGGAGCAGTTGATGGAATTTGTGAAGGGAGGACGACCTAACAGCCCAGACGTGGGAACCTCCGGGACCAAAGAAATTGATCTATGTCAAGGGAATATCCGGGAGAACCCTACCCCCTAGATCACTGGAAGGATAGAGACTATATCCGGAGGACTGCAGGAGGAGGAGATTCCTCGAATGCCCGGAAGATGTATTCCCGAAGACCAGTATTCCAGTTGCGGAGTCCCATAAGCACAATCAATCAGGAGACCATCAGGTTCTCAGATGAGGACCTCCAGGGAATTGAGGTACCCCATGACGACCCCCTAGTTATCAGTCCAATAATCTCCAACTACGTGGTGTCCCAGATGTTGGTGGAGACCGGTAGCTCGTCGGACATCCTGTATCTGAAGGCTTATGATCAACTGGGACTCCCACGGAATTTACTGAGGCCACTCAACACTCCATTGACCGGTTTCACAGGGCACTCGGTTTACCCGGTGGGTATAGCCTCCCTGGACGTAACATTAGGGGAGGCCCCCCGTGATAACCACAAGAGTGACCTTTACTGTGGTGGATATCCAGGACGCAGCGTACAACGGACTCATTAGACGACCCTTTTTGAACGCCATACGAGCCATAGTCTCCCCCATCCACCTGAAGATGAAGTTCCACACAGCTGGAGGAGTAGGGGAGATGAGGGGAGACCAGAAGAAGGCTCGGGTCTGTTACCAATGTTCTGTACCAAAGGGGATGTCCTTGAGTGAGCCGACCAAAAGAAAGAGGGACGTGGATGTCCATATGTTAAGAGTCAATACCTCCGAGGAGGACAACAGTCCTAAGGAGAGGGAGAGTCAAAAGAGGGGAGTCCCACATGAGGAGATGGAGACTGTCCCCTTCCAAGAAACTCGCCCAGAAAGAACCTTCAAGATTGGGACCCAACTACCCAAAGACCATCGAGATCAACTAAAGCAATTGTTAAGAGAGTTTGAGGAGGTGTTTGCATGGGAGGGTTTATGCTCAGATTGGACATAAACAGATGCTACCCCCACCCCAGCAGATGAAGGCACCTCCTCAGAAGAGGGACATGAAAAAGTATTGTGAGTATCACCGGGATCATGGTCATGATACCGATGAATGCCGGATACTAAAAGGGGAAATTGAGAAGTTAATCAGACGGGGGCAGCTGAAGGAGTTCGTCCAAGGAGGGAAAGCTGATGTCCCGGATGCTGGAACCTCCGGTACGAAAGAAATCGATGTATGCCAAGGAGACCTTCGGGATACTCTCAATCCCCGGATCACCGGGAGGATAGAGACCATCTCCGGAAGGCTGGCCGGAGGGGGAGACTCCTCGAATGCCCGGAAGGTGTATGCCCGGAGGCCGGTGTTTCAGCTCCGGAGTCCCATAAGCCCGATAAATCATGAGATCATTACGTTCTCGGATGAGGACTTACAGGGAGTGGAGATACCCCACGATGACCCTTTGGTCATAAGTCCAATCATCTCCAATTATGTGGTGTCCCGGATGCTGGTGGACACCAGAAGCTCATTGGATATCCTATATCTTAAAGCATATGATCAGCTGGGGCTCCCAAGGAACATGTTGAGACCACTCAACACCCCACTGACGGGATTCACCGGACACTCGTTATACCCGGTGGGTATTGCCTCCCTGGATGTCACACTGGGAGAGGCCCCCGGATGGTGACCACAAGAGTGGTTTTCACGGTGGTGGATATCCAAGATGCAGCTTACAACGGACTCATCGGACGACCATTGTTGAACGCAATACGAGCTATAGTATCCCCCGTCCACTTAAAGATGAAGTTTCCTACAGCCGGTGGAGTGGGAGAAATGAAGGGAGACCAAAAGAGAGCTCGGGTATGCTATCAATGTTCGGTCCCAAGAGGAGTGTCCTTGAACGAACCCCCCAAGAGGAAAAGGGACATGGAGGTCCAGATGCTGAGAGTTAATAGCTCCGAGGAGGACAACAGTACTAAGGAAACTCGTCCGGAAAGAACTTTCAAGATCGGGACCCAATTGCCCGAGGACCATAGAAATTTACTAAAGAAGTTGTTAAGAGAGTTTGAAGAGGTGTTTGCGTAGGATCCCCGGGACATGCCCGGGATAGATCCCAAGGTGGCGTTACACAAGTTGTAGGTTGACCCCGGACACAGGCCCATAAAGCAAAAGAAGAGGAACTTCTCAGATGAGAAGAACCTGGCTATCCGAGAGGAAGTTGACGACCTCCTAGGGGCAGGCGCTATCCGGGAACTGCAGTTCCCCGAGTGGATAGCCAACGTGGTCATGGTGAAGAAATCCAATGGAAAGTGGAGAATGTGCACCGACTTCACCAACCTTAATAAGGCCTGTCCTAAGGATTACTACCCTTTACCATGCTTGGGAAGACTTGTGGATGGGAGTGTCGGGCATGAGGTGTTCGACTTCCTAGGCGCTTCTAGGGGTTATCACCAGATCCAGCTGGATGAGGGGGATCAGGAGAAGACCACTTTCATCACGAAGTACGGTCTCTACTGCTGGAAGGTCATGCCCTTCGGCCTCAAGAATGCCGGGGCCACGTACCAACGAATGGTCAATTCGATATTCTCCGATCAAATAGGGAGAAACATGGAAATATACGTGGATGACATGCTAATCAAAAGAAAAAGGAGGGAAGATCATTTGGGCAATATAAGGGAGACCTTGATTCGACTCCGGGACAGCAAGCTAAGGATCAACCCGGATAAGTGCTCCTTCGGAGTCACGGCGGGGAAATTCTTAGGTTTCATGATCAGTGCCCGGGGGATAGAGCCCAACCCGGATAAGATTGAAGCTATCCTCCAAATGACGTCACCACGGTCTTATAAGGACGTGCAAAAGCTCACTGGTTGCATGGCTGCCCTGGGAAGATTCATATCCAGGTCAGGAGACCGGAACCTCCCGTTCTTCAGAAAGATCCGGGAGGCTTCCAAGAAGGACCCGATGAAGGACTTCGAATGGGATGAGGAGTGTGAAACAGCTTTCTTAGAGCTGAAATCCTACCTTAGCTCCCCCAAACTGATGACCCGACCAGAGAAAGGTGATGTCCTGCAGATATACTTGTCGGTGTCTGGGGAGGCTGTGAGTAGTGTCCTTGTCCGAAGTGATGGGTCAGTCCAGAAGCCAATTTATTATGTGAGCCATGTCCTGAATGGAGCGGAGCCCGCTTACCCCCTGATTGACAAATTTGCCCTAGCCTTGGTGGTCTCAGCCCGGAAACTCAAAGCCTACTTTGAAGCTTATCCTATCCGGGTGACCGACCGACCATTAAAGAAGGTCTTCACCAATCTCTCCCAAGCTGGACGTTTGGTCACATGGGCAATAGAACTCAGCGAGTTCGACATCAGTTATGAGCCCTGGGGAGGAATAAAGGCCCAAGCCCTGGCGGATTTTGTCATAGAATGCACGGCGAGGCCGGACCCCACGGTCCCAGCACCCAGGGACATCCCAGTCATGACCCCGGAGTGGTCTCTGAATGTAGATGGAGCTAGCAATTCCAAAGGTGCGGGAGCCGGGATACTAATTGAGGGCCCCGGAGGCTCCATGTTTCAGTATGCTCTCCGGTTCTCCTTCTCAGCCACTAACAATTAGGCGGAATACGAGGCCATGGTGGTGGGATTGTCCTTAGCTAAAGCTCTGGGAGTGAAGATCCTAAGCCGTGAAAGGTGACTCCAAGTTGGTCATAGAGCAAATCAGGGGAGATTGTACTGTCCGGAACGAGGTATTAAAGAAATATCATGACAAAGCCCAAGCCCTCAAGGGGCCATTCGATTACACATCCTTTGAGCACATCCCACGGGCTCAAAATGAGCATGCGGACCACTTGTCTCGGTTAGCCACCACGCTTTTTGAAGAGATCCCCCGGAGTTCCACACCGAGCACAGGGAGCACAGGGCCTATGAGGAAATAGGTGTCCTCAGAGTCGTGGAAGAAGAGGAGGATTGGAGGACTCCCATAGCCCGATTCCTGGTGCATGGTTCTATCCCGGATGATCCGAGCAAGGCAAAGAAAATCCAGGGCAGGAGCTACAAATTCCAGATGGTGGATGGGGAATTATACAAGAGATCTCACCTCGGAATGCTAATGTATTGTGTTCCTCAGGGAAAAACACAGCAAACATTGCACGAAGTCCACCAAGGAGATTGTGGTCACCACATTCGAGGTCGGGCGTTGGCCCTTAAATGACCCCGGTGGTTAGCCCCATTCCATTTGCAATGTGGGGAATCGACCTAGTGGGGCAATTTGTGAAACCATCCGTCCGGTATAAAGATGCTGTTGTGGCCGTGGATTACTTCACCAAGTGGGTGGAGGCTATGCCTCTCAGAAACACGAAAGTGAAGGACATTGAAGAATTCTTGTGGAAAAATATCATCACACGCTTTGGGATACCCAGGATCCTGGTCTCAGATAATGGACCCCAGTTCGACTCCGAGCTGCTTAGAGAGATGTGTGAACGACTGGGTATCGAACACCGGTTCTCTCCTGTATGCTACACCCAAGCCAATGGCCAGGTGGAGGTAATGAACCGGACAATTTTCACTGGGATCAAGAAAAACCTCCTAGAGTCCGGGGCAAGGTGGTACGAGGAGCTCCCCCGGGTGCTTTGGTCCTATCGTACCACGCCTTCCACCTCCACCGGAGAAACTCCTTTTAGCTTGGTTTATGGAGCAGAATGTGTCCTCCCAGTAGAGGTCTGCCTCCCCAACATTCCTTTGTAGAGGATGCTAACGATACCCGGATGAGGGAGATGATGGATTTCACCGACGAGCTAAGGGACAAGGCCCTATATCGGATGCAAAAGCACAAGCAGGACATGGCCAAGTTCTACAATCGGAGAGTCCGGGGTAGACAGCTTTCCATAGGGGACCTCGTCCTAAGACTCTTTGAGGCTAGCAAGCCCAAGCAAAAAGAGAAGCTCAGTCCTAAATGGGAAGGACCGTACCGGGTGAGGAAGATACTGGGTCCAGCCACCTATCTTTTGAAGGAACTATCGGGGAAACCCATTGATCACATATGGCACGCTATTTACCTCAAGAAGTATTACCCTTGAAGACAGTCCAAGAAGCATTTTGGCAGGGGCCACCCCCACCTTTTTGTAATCCCTCCTGGAGTTTTTTCAAATATACTTAATGGAATTGGGATTCGGAAAAGGGAATACTTCGTTGCCCGGACATCAACCCGAACCGGAAGGGGCATAAGAATAGCCACTGAACTATTCTCCAACACATGCCCCCTTCTCCATAAGCAATGGGCCGGAGTCCAGTTCCTAAACTCACTCCGGACACCCATCTGCTCTCTAAGGGGTGAGAAAGCTAGTTCTTCAACTACTTCCCAACAAGTGTTACTCCTTGTGAAACGCAACGGCCCGGAGTCCAGTTCCTAAACTCACTCCGGACATCAGTTGTACGCGTTAGGGGCATGAGAATAGCCATTGAACTATTCTCCAACACTTGCCCCCTTCTCCATGGCAATGGGCTGGAGTCCAGTTCCTAAACTCACTCCGGACACCCATCTGCTCCCTAAGGGGTGAGGAAGCTAGTTCTTCAACTACTTCCCAACAAGTGTTACTCCTTGTGAAACGCAACGGCCCGGAGTCCAGTTCCTAAACTCACTCCGGACACCCGTTGTACGCGCTAGGGGCATGAGAATAGCCACTGAACTATTCTCCAACACTTGCCCCCTTCTCCATGGCAATGGGCCGGAGTCCAGTTCCTAAACTCACTCCGGACACCCAATTGCTCCCTAAGGGGTGAGGAAGCTAGTTCTTCAACTACTTCCCAACAAGTGTTACTCCTTGTGAAACGCAACGGCCCGGAGTCCAGTTCCTAAACTCACTCCGGACACCCGTTGTACGCGCTAGGGGCATGAGAATAGCCACTGAACTATTCTCCAACACTTACCCCCTTCTCCATGGCAATGGGCCGGAGTCCAGTTCCTAAACTCACTCCGGACACCCACTTGCTCCCTAAGGGGTGAGGAAGCTAGTTCTTCAACTACTTCCTAACAAGTGTTACTCCTTGTGAAACGCAACGGCCCGGAGTCCAGTTCCTGAACTCACTCCGGACACCCGTTGTACGCGCTAGGGGCATGAGAATAGCCACTGAACTATTCTCCAACACTTACCCCTTCTCCATGGCAATGGGCCGGAGTCCAGTTCCTAAACTCACTCCGGACTCCCACTTGGTCCCTTAAGGGGTGAGGAAGCTAGTTCTTCAACTACTTCCCAACAAGTGTTACTCCTTGTGAAACGCAACGGCCCGGAGTCCAGTTCATAAACTCACTCCGGACACCCGTTGTACGTGCTAGGGGCATGAGAATAGCCACTGAACTATTCTCCAACACTTACCCCCTTCTCCATGGAAATGGGCCGGAGTCCAGTTCCTAAGCTCACTCCGGACACCCACTTGCTCCCTAAGGGGTGAGGAAGCTAGTTCTTCAACTACTTCCCAACAAGTGTTACTCCTTGTGAAACGCAACGGCCCGGAGTCTAGTTTCTAAACTCACTCCGGACACCCGTTGTACGCGCTAGGGGCATGAGAATAGCCACTGAACTATTCTCCAACACTTATGCCCATGCAGAGGTAAATGGGCCCAGTTGAATTCTCCATCTGGAGCCCGATTACCAACTGCTCCTAGAGACCGGCTAAAGGATCACCCGGAGTATTATGCACAAAGAGCCAAGGACCCCGGGATTAAAGTTTATGAGGGACATCGGACATCCGGATATCACTCATAAAAGGGGCAGACATCCACATGAACAACAAAAGAGTGTTCATAAAGAACCAGATATTGGTCAAGGGAATAAAGATAAAATGGTAAAGGAGGAAAAGGGAAAGGAGGAAAAGTTTTGAAAAAAACACATATGTGAAAGCAAACACATGCACAAAAGGTAGGGAATGATAGTGCATTAACATTAAACATACATGCTAATGGCACATGCACTATCTGAATGCCCAACAAAAGGAGTCTATTAGACATAAGTTCAAGAGTCTACCAGATATGAGTTCAAAGTTAACATACTAAAAGAGTTCATATAAAGACATGGGATTAAATGATAAGCCAACACACGGCAATTTCAACATTAGTCAGACTTCAGCAGCACTACCTCAAGCATCCTGATCTTCCTCCTCGGAGCCACCATCACCAGAACTGCCAGTGGAGGACTGGGACCCTCCATCAGAGCCAGACACCTCACCAGAAGAACTCCCACCATCAAAAGGAATCAGGTGATCTTCCCCAAATGTCTCCAGGACATAGTTGGAGAAATGCTCCCCCACATTGGGTAGATCAGCCTGAAGTTTCTTACCAAAGTCATGCAAGAGGGAGACGGAGTTGGCAACCAGGAGAGTCCTGTAGTCCTCGGAGTCTTTGAAATCCTCCACGGCTGCATCACGAACAGCGGCCTGATCCCCCTCCATAAGGGCAAGTGCAGCATTGAGGTCGGCCATTTCTGATCGGAAATGCTTAGCCCGCTCAACCTCAGTGGTTATCCCAGCCTTCAAGCTTGAGATCGCCGCATCATGATGGGAGACCAGCTCAGCCATATCAGCTTCATATCGGAGCTGGACATCCCGTTGGCTTTCCTCCAAGGCCTGCTTCTCCTTCTTCAGCTCCTCCACAGTAGCCTCCAGCTCCTTCATTTTAGCAATAGCCTCCTCCTTGGAAGCAACCTCCGCGGATACTTGCTCCTGGAGCCCAGCCAACTCCTCACTAGCCTTTTTATTTTCTTCTTCCCTAGAGAGGTGAAGAGCATAGGCATATGCAGCCGACTAGGGGGAAAAAGGAGAAATCAGCCAAGGGCACACAGTGAAAAGAAGAGTTCACAAAGGGGAAGAATTATGTACCTTTAAGTGAAAGTTGGAGAGAGCATTGTTCAGGCCTCTGGCTCCATCTTCATGGCAGCTTCTACATCAGGCCGGAGGAGGCAGTTCCGCAACAGGAGGGCAGCAGTGTTCTCTTTTGGCCGGGATATGGTATCCTGACTCACCCTCACCCCGGATGGCAGTATATAGGGGCGCATAATGAAACGGGGGTCCTCTTCCTCAGTAAGTAGAAAGCAGAATGGGGGACCCAACTGTTATGGGTGTGCTGATAGGAGTTGGGATATTAGATTGAGTACTTACCGGGGCAGGAAGAGGAGAAGACACATCTTGGGTGGAAGGAGAATCCACCAGGACAATCTTTTTCTTCTTTTTCTTCTTTTTGTCCGTGGACAACACCTCAATATCCGCATCAGCTCGCTCTGGGGCCTTCCTCTTACTCACCTTCTTCAGTATGGCCTGCCCGGAGAGTACACCCTTAAAGGTGATGGTATCAACCTTCTCAGTCACCTTGGCCTTCTCATCCATGAAATCTTTTACACAAAAACAAGATAATTAGAAATCAGGATGAAGATGGAAAGAAGAAGAAGAGGTCAAGGATAAATGGCAAAACTTACTCCAAGAGACGTTAGGGAACCTGACTCCCCGGGAGGATATGCCAGCCTTAGCCAGAACCTCCGGCTCACACCACACCTCCGCGGGGTAAGGGTAAGGTATGCAATCCTTCAGCCTTTGGAGATTAGCAGTAACCCCGGGGGAGTCCTCCACCACCAATGCAGAGGGAGAGAAAGACCAAGTCTTAGGCACAACATCCCCAAAGCCTCCTTTGGCCATCATCTAGTGCCTATGCCATTTATAGGGCTGCACCTTGTCAATAGTCTTGATGTACAGGAAGTTGGAGTCCCGGGCCTTGAAGGAGGACTTCACTCCATCATGCTGAATTCTGTATATCCGGGAGAAAAGAGGGACAGAAGGAGCAACCCCGGCTATCTTACAAGCCACTTGGAAAATAGTGAGGATCAGCCAGGCAAATGGGTGCATCTGTCCTGGAGCCCGGTCCACTGCCACCAGGATGTCATTGACAAACTGCGACACAGGGAATCGGAGTCCATAGTTCAAGGACTCCCAATGGATGCAGGTAAACCCATCAACAGAGGTGTCCAGGTCCTCATCCTCAAGAGGAGCCCGGAGTATGATAGAAGATGGAAAGTCATAATACCTCCTTATAGGGTTGAGGCATGCAGTGGTCACGTGAGGATTTCGAGTTTTGAGCAGATACTTCCTCAACCTCTTCAAGTCAGCAGCCGAACGGACGTAAGGACGAGGGCCCACAGGAGCAACTGCCACAGGGGCAACTGCCACGGGGGCAACCGCCACAGGGACATGCTCCACGTCCTCTGCCTCAGGGGAAGAAGTCGAAGGGGCGTTTTGACTCCTAGTCATGACCCTTTGTCTCACCAGAGGAGACTCTTCAGTTGCCACATCATCGAGCACTTCAATGGCGGCATTTTCGATGACAGGAAGAGTAGGAGGGTTCTGCATAAGGGGAATTTCGTTAGGAAAGATAACAACCCACTCAGGGGTCACAAGAACTCGAGGACGAGAATAAGGGGCGTAAAAAATGGTGGGAGTAATTCGTGAAAAACCCCCATTTTCAGCGGCCTCCCATCCAATACGTACCTCTTCGAGAATGTTTCTCATGGCTTGTTCCCCAACCCACTCATGGGGAGCATTTTGCGATGCATTTGAGTTTCCATCGCCAGACATGTTGAAGAAATCTTCGAAAATGAGGTTTGTAAAATCTGAAATGGAGAAGTTAGAGAGAAAACTTTTGGAGAAGTTGAAAAGATAGAAACTTGTGAAAAGGGAAAAGTGAAATGGAAAGGTCACGCACCTTTTATAAGGAAGTAGGATTGCCCGTTGGTAGGGAGGCAACTGTTCGGGTAATAGAGTTGCTCGTTTGCATAATCCCAAGAGAATGGATTCAAATGAAGAGAAAAATCACTTAATGAATTCCACTCTTGGTCCATTTTCAATGGAGTAGGTAGAACACATTAAAGGGGCAATTGTTAGGGGTGTTCTTTTATTGTAAACGAACCCCCCACTTTGGGAAAAGGCTCAAATATCCAGCAAGGGTCCAGCAGGAGTCCAGGCTACCTTTTTGGTGATAAGGATTCAGCATCCATATCTACCATACACTTGTCAACATCCTAGCACATGGAGACAAAGGCTTGACCTATAAATACAAGACCACCTTCACTAGAGAGGAGGTCGAAACTCTTACACACTAAAGGTTTATCTCTCTTTTGTATACTTTCTGAATACTCTAAAGAGGTACTTTCTTCCTTACTCCAATTTCCCTTAGTCACTCCTTCGAACTCAAACTAACTTGATCGTCGGAGTGGCCGCGGCCTAGCCAGTCGTGGCCTTAGGTATCCGGAGCAGGAGTTGGAGCATCAAGGAAGTAGTACAACAAGTCAAATCACACCACTAAGGAGATGGTAAACCGGAGCCCCCTAGGAGAAAGCTCCAGGAGCTCACTAATCTTCATAGAGATTCCAAGGAGGCCTAGGACAGGTTCCATTCACCTCTACCCTGGACACTCAGGAGTACATCATGATCCTAGAGCGGCCCAGGACATAAAGGGAGAACTTCCTAGACCCTCCATTCCATTCAGGGTGGAGAGAAGACCGGAGTCCCCCATCAAGCACAGGCCAGGCAAGGAGCCTATGGTGGACCCCCATGAAGTGGAGAGCACTCCCAGGAGAAATCTACCACATCAATATGTATAAATTTTTGCATTTGTAGGTAGGTTTCTCGTATGGTTAACTCAATTTTCTCCAGGATTTGAGTAATGTGTTACGTTGTTGTTTGAGGAGTGGTGGATGGAAAGTAGAACTTTGGTAATAATTTGATTTTGGGTAAGCCAAATAGTCCATATGGTTCAATATAGGTATGTGTTGTCATTATATTGTTTGTATTTATGATGATATTTGTGTTTTTTTGATCAACTGTTACTAACTAAGCTTATAATATGACTATATGAGTATGGGTGGAATGAAAGTTGAAGAGATGATAATCTATTCATATTGGAGAGAGTTTTGGGCAAGAACGGAAGAGATGGTCAATCATCTCTTGGTCTCGTCCACAAAAGACACATTTTGTGATAAGGAGTTTTTTAGTTTTACTTTGGATATTATCTAATGTAGGGAGTCTATTGTAGATCAATTTCCGTAGGAAGAATTTTATTTTTTGTGGTATTCGATGTTCCCATAAGTGTTTCCATATATGTTTGGGAAGTTAACTATAGTTTCTTGATTTTTTTTAAATGAAAATTGGTTTGGGAAAACAAATATTTATATATGTTATTTGTTCAGGGCCGGTCCTGGGGGAGGCCGGAGTGGGCGACCGCCTAGGGCCCCGAGATTTTAGGGGCCACCCAGAAGTTTAAAATCTGTACATATATGAAAATCGTATATAACCTAACAAAACAAGACCCGTCATAGTGGCTAAGTGGGTGGTAGAAATTAGAAAGCATGGAGACTTACGGTTCAAATCCCTGACAGTACCTCTATTTCTTACACCCTACAGATATGCAACTAATGTGTTTGATGTCAAATGTGTTTTGAACTTTAACTTTTTAATTATAATAATTATTTTGGGCAAATTAATGAAATAATATAAATGGATATCTTGAAAAATAATTACTTTCTGAGTTTTTGTTAAATTGAGTATTAAGAAATAAAAGTGTATATAGTGTCAAAATAATTATTTTGCATGACACTCAAGATGCATTGGCCCAATCTTCCCAATCTTCTTTGAACCTTTTCCTCAATCAAAGGAAAAGGTTGGGAACAGTGTGGAAGACATATACACTGGAGATCCGATTATTCTTCCCCAGTTTGTAAAGTTACTACTGAAAATCAGAATCGTAATACAACCCTTAAATTATTTAACTTTCAGATTGCTCCAATCTCCCTTACTACGGGCCAGATTATTACACCCAAGTGTGGATCTTTCAAGAGGCCTCATCCAGACCATGAGGACATCACCCCCAACAAGAAATTGTGTCTTTCCAGTGCAGGATTGGACGTTTCTTCCTCTTGTATCTCAAAATCAATTATCCACGGTCATCTTCTCGTATCTCCTTTTCTCAAAGGGGGCTAAGCTTCATCTTGTTGATAAAGGTGGATGAGGATGTATTATGGCTGGCTTTTGCTAGAAGATTGCAGAGAGATTTGTTTATGGGGTTTGGTGAGACGTGTTTAGTTAGGTTGGTTCTGAGCTTTCTTTCTTAGCTCTTGCTTTTCTAGGATCAACTATACACACCCAAATAGTGGTTTAGCACTACTAGAAAACGCACTTTTGGAGTCAGGGTTTGAAATCCGACGTGACATAAAATGCTTCGGAATCACGTCGGATAGGGGTCAAACCAGAATTTCATTAATTAATTTGACATTGCTGTCGACATTACTTTAGAATAGCTTCGGATAAATCGTGTTACGTCGGATATGCTAACCGAAGCCAAACAAATTACTTCAGATTTGATTCAGCTAGCAGGTCAGTTACAAAAATGTTGATTGTACTTTAAAATTGTGTCGAATTTACTTCAGCGTAGAGTCGGATTTATTAATAAAGCACCCTCGAATCGTTTCCGAATTATTAATGGAGTCAGAATGGGATTCCTAAATTTCCAGAATCCAAAAATTATGTAAAGAGTTAGAAATTTTATTATTAATATCTTTGATCATAAAATTATCCAAAAATTATGTAAAATTACTTAGTCGAAATATTGTAAAGATAGTAAATATTTATAAAAATAATAATTAAATAATCTTAATTCTTGAATAAAACATAATCATTCATAATAATAATTAATAAGCCATACATAATCCGATTTTTGATCATTACATGTAAAACATGATCGAAAATATATAGTTCACTCTAATTAATAATTACTATTACACAATAAATAAGAAATCTAATTAGGTGAACTATTAATTTTTTATTATCGCATTCATTCCATATATCTTGACATTGAAGACCGGGTCATGGTGTACGGTACGAAGGAAGTCAATCTCGAACGTCACAACGTCATCCTACTCCACGTTGTTGGCACTAACAAAATCCGCCCAACCTTCGCATAAATTGAGTTGGTTGCCATCTCTCCCACGGAAATTATTAATTTTCATAGGGTACCATCGATCATCTCCTTTGAGCTTTAACAAACAATTTCCGACCAATTCACATCTACACCGATTATAAAATCCCTTTGGAATTGGCTATTATGATCACATATAAACCATTAGATTAAAAATTAAATGCTTAACTTGTATATATATATTATAAACTAACATTAAAAATAAATTACCAATTTTTGGTCCATGCCGGGCAAAATGATCTTGAAGAATTCACGACAACCAATCGTTTCGTCGTTGTTGAAAATCGTCATTGTGAGAACGCTTGAATTGGAGATTATAACTATGATTTTGTTGTGATGAGGAACTCTTCTGCTGCATCCCAGCATTTATAGGTGTTAGAAACTTGGTTGACTTTGGACGAGCTTCGAAATTACTTCGGTAACTGATAAATTTTTTTCTTCCCGTTACTTCAGGTGTCGGATTTTCTTCAAATTCCGAAGCCATTCTAAAGCATCTTGAAAACGTATTTTTTTGTTTGGCAGCTCCAATTGGCAGGAAATTCTAAACAATGTGTAATATTATCACAATAGAAAAATTATAAACAATAATAAATAAATACTAGTAGGACATAGAATTCATAATAATTAGAAAATTACATATAATCCGATTTCAAGATCACTACACATGAATATGTGATCGGGAAAAGTCCAATATAATAGAAAACAAACACGAAATCTAATCAACTTGGACTATGACTTGTTGAATGCATCCACTCTGTCCAAATATCTTCACATTGAAGGCTGGACGATTGTGTAGGCTACGAACGAGGTCAATGTCGAATATCAAAATAGTGTTTTGTCGCACGTTGTGGGCACGTACGAAATCCGCCCAACCTTCGCATATTTTAAGTTCATTGTCATCGTTCCCAATTTCTTGTATTTGCATGCATGCGATACCATCGAGTGTCTCCTTTGACCTTCAACCGACAATGTCCAATCAATTGACAGCTACAATTCTCTTTAAATGCCTTTGGAATTCTCTATAATATAATAAAACAAAGCATTACATTAATAATTATTTATTAGAGTAATAAATATAAATTAATGAACTATTTTAAAAGAAAAATTACCACATATTCCTCCATTCCTTCCATGAAAAAACTTGAAGAATTCTCTACAGCCAATTGTGTCAACGGTGAAGATCGCCTGGGTATAATGTTCAACACAACTGGTGCAAGAAGAGTATATTTTGGGAGTTGAGTTATTGGTCGACACAAAAAAGTCAGACACAACATCGCCTTCATGCATACAGAGAAAAATAATGGGGAAAATCTATTACATACTGTAATGGATGTGATTGGAAAAACGAAAGACAATGAACGGGCAAGGATTGATCTGGCGACTCATTGTAATAGACCAGAGTTATATATGGTTGATATTGGTGGTGGCAGGAAAGCGAAACCAAAAGCGGCGTACACTTGTAACGCTGTCCTGCAAAAGGATGTTAGGCTTTGGTTGGAGCGTCTTCAATTACCCGATGGATATGCTTCCAACATTGCGAGATGTGCAAGAAATTTGAAATTCAGCGGATTCAAGAGGCACGACATCCATATTATGGTGCAGCGCTTACTTCCGGTAGCTCTCCGTCATGTACTGCCAGTTCCCATAAGGGAAACCATTATAGAGTGGTGTTATTTCTTCAGGGATATTTCAGTAATGACACTAAATGTAGAACATGTGGAACAACTAGGCTGCAACATTGTTGAGATCATTTGCAAGCTGGAGAAGATATTCCCACCTGCGTTCTTCGACGTCATGGAGCATCTACCGATACATATGCCTTATGAAGCTTTGAATGGAGGTCTGGTGCAATATAGATGGATATACCTTTTCGAATCGTGAGTACTGTTGGACTATGAGTCCGTAAACACCGTGTTTTAATGATGACTTAAACATTGATTTACTATCTAACATGTTTACTTAAATGATTTATTTCATAGCCATGTTAGAACCATATCTAGCAAGCACAAGATTATTGACATTCTATATGCGATGAATGCTTGCCGTGATATTTACATAAAGCTACTCAAAGGATATATGTGGTGACAATGATGAAAGGTCAACCACACCGGTCAAGAGGACCAAGCTTTATTGAAGAAAAGAAAATGAGAATCAACGCACCAAACATAGATTGATCTAGATATGGTCGAGTTAGTCGATATGTGATTATCCGACTTTTCTATTTTGATAATAACAAAATACAACTTGGACTTACAATTTCTTAAGTGTGGTGTGAAGAATAGAATCAACCATACACTAGTCATTGAGGACTTGAAGAAGCTTAAAGAAAAGAATGACGACCAAGATAATGAGTCGACATTCACTTGCCACGGAAGGACAACAACCAATGAACACAAGCGATCAAGTGTGGTGATGAAGAAGAAGAATCGACTACACACTAGTCATTGAAGACAGAAGAAGCTTAAAGAAAAGAATGAAGACCAAACTAAGAGTCGATCATTCACCGGTCACGAAGGACAACGAAGAAAGAAGCTCAAAGATATTTAAGAGCGATCAAGATTTCAATCTGATGAGGGCCTTCTTTTATCAAGGAGAAGACCCCCCATTTCGGGTAAGGGGCTTCAAAGCCCAAGGTCAGCCCAAAAAGGTATAGACCACATTTTGGTGAAAGAAAGATTTGCTCAATCCTCACCTTCCACTTGTCATCATCTCAAGGCTTCAAGACCAAGGCTCTTGCCTATAAATACTCACTCATTCTCACTTGAATGAGGGTTAAAAAAACATCAGGTTGAAACATATTAGGTTGGTAAGAATTATCTCACCCAAGGTAGAAATTCTTACTCGACCATCTTAGCAAATATTCCGATATTTCTTATACTCCAAACACCCTTTTAGAATCTCTCCTTTTACTCCATTCTCTTCTAGTCACTCCTTTGATCTCTTACTAACTTGATCGTCGGAGTGGCCGCGGCCTAGCCAGTCGTGGCCTTAGGTACCCGGAGCTGGAGCTGGAGCATTCAGGAGGAGATTCTTCAAGCGGACATCCACCACCCGAAGCCATGGGACACAGGAGCACCTCCCAGGAGGTATCCAGGAGCACTTCCATCTTCATAGAGGTCCCTAGGAGGCCTAGGACGGGATCTCACCTCTACCCAGGACATCCAGGAGCCCTTCCAACTCCTGCAATGGCCCAGGGACAGGAGGCTGATCTCCCTAGACCCTCCATTCCATCTAGGGTGGAAAAGAGACAGGAGTCCCCCATCAAACACAGGCCAGACAAGGAGCCTATGGAGGACCCCTTTGAGGTGGAGAACCTTCTCAGGAAAAAGCTACCACATCAATTGGCGCCGTCCGAACGGATCGAACCCACCCAGGGTAGACGTTCACATTCTAGGGCTGGGGGCAATCACCCCCACCACCACAGGAGGCATCGTCATCGCTCCCGGACTCCCATTACACGATGGAGAAAGGAGCATACACCCTCCGAGGAGTCCTACTCTCAGAATTCACACCCCTCCAGGCGTAGGGGCAAACACTCCCGGTCTCCCAGGAGGGAAGACAGGAGTCCAGCCAAGAGGAGACGGAGTACCGACCCCAAGTCTCCCATCAAGGAGGCTCGGAGATCCGGCAAACTAAACTACTACCCGGACTCCTCTAGTGATGAGAGCAGGAGCCCTACACCGAAAAGGAAGACCCACCGGGGGCACAAGAAGCCACACCACAAACGGAGGCGCACTAAGGCCCCGGTGGATGATAAAGACCTCCCTCGGGGGCAGGACCATGTCGGGGGCAGAGAGGATGAGGCCACCCTTAGAGACCTTATCCGGGAGGCCATGAAGGACATGGTCCCTACCCGAGGTCCGGAGAAGCATAGTTCATTACAACCTTACTCGAGGAGATTGAGAGAGGCAGAGATGCCAAGAGGGTTTAGGATGCCCAAATTCGATACTTTTGATGGAGTCGGAGACCCGACGAATCATCTTAAGGCATTCGACTCCCAGCTATCCTTCTGGGCAAGCCAGGATGAGATATACGCTAGGGCATTCCCCAGCAGCCTCTCGGGTCCAGCTTTGAAGTGGTTCCATAATTTGCCACAGGACTCCGTGGACTGCTGGCAGGACATAGCAAACAAGTTCCTGGAGAAGTTTGGAGCTTCCATAGTGGCTGATGAAGATGAGACAGCCCTTATGCAAGTCCAACAAAGGCCAGGGGAGACGTTAAGGAGTTATGCTGGGAGGTTTGAGAAGGTAGCCACAAACGTGTCGGCTACGGATGAGAAAACTTTTGAGAAAGTGGCTTTGATTGCGTTCTTCCATGGATTAAGACATGGACCATTGAAGGATAAGTTGGTGCTGGAGCCGGTTACAACCAGGTATCAACTCGCCAAGCTGGTCATCCAGTACATAAAGCTGGAGGAGGTGAAAATGTTGGATGAGGAGATCAAGGGTTACAACCGGACCCCCAGGAGGGAACCGTCCAGCCCAACGAAGAAATTGAGGGTGTGGGATAGACTGCAGAAGCCAAAGGATAGGCTCAGTCTGAAGGCCCCGAAACCCCGGTCACCCAGGAGGGACAAAGGACGGGTCAAGGACACCCGGGACTACAAGCCGGAGTCCTATACCCCTCTGAAGACAACTGTTGGGAGGATCTATGCCCAAATAGGACACAAGCAGATGCTGCCTCCGCCCCAGAAGATTAAGCTCCCTCTTCAAAAGAGGGATATGAAAAAATATTGTGAGTATCACCGGGACCACGGACATGACACTGATGAGTGCCGAATACTGAAGGGGGAGATAGAAAAGCTAATCAAGAGGGGGCAGTTGAAAGAGTTTGTGAAGGGAGGAAGACCTAACAGCCCAGACGTGGGGACCTCCGGGACCAAAGAAATTGATTTATGCCAAGGGAACATCCGGGATAATCCTACCCCCCAGATCACTGGAAGGATAGAGACAATATCCGGAGGATTGGCCGGAGGAGGGGATTCCTCGAATGCCCGGAAGATGTACTCCCGCAGACCAGTGTTCCAGTTGCGGAGTCCTATCAGCACGATCAACCAGGAGACCATCGGGTTCTCGGATGAGGACCTCCAGGGGATTGAGGTACCCCATGACGACCCCTTGGTTATAAGTCCTATAATCTCCAACTACGTGGTGTCCCGGATGTTAGTGGACACCGGTAGCTCTTCGGACATCCTGTACCTAAAGGCTTATGATCAGCTGGGACTCCCACGGAATCTTCTGAGGCCACTCAACACCCCTTTGACGGGCTTCACAGGACACTCGGTTTACCCGGTGGGTATAGCCTCCCTGGATGTGACGTTAGGAGAGGCACCCCGGATGATAACCACGAGAGTGACCTTCACTGTGGTGGATATCCAAGACGCAGCGTACAACGGACTCATTGGACGACCCTTTCTAAATGCCATACGAGCCATAGTCTCCCCCATCCACCTGAAGATGAAGTTCCACACGGCTGGAGGAGTAGGGGAGATGAGGGGAGACCAAAAGAAGGCTCGGGTCTGTTATCAATGTTCTGTGCCCAAGGGGATGTCCCTGAACGAGTCGGCCAAGAGGAAAAGGGACACGGATGTCCACATGTTAAGAGTTAATACCTCCGAGGAGGATAACAGTCCAAAGGAGAGGGAGAGCTTGAAGAGGGGAGTCCCACATGAGGAGATGGAGACTGTCCCCTTCCAAGAAGCTCGTCCGGAAAGGACTTTCAAGATTGGTACCCAACTACCCAAGAACCATCGAGATCAGTTAAAACAATTGTTAAGAAGTTTTGAGGAAGTGTTTGCCTGGGATCCCCGGGATATGCCTGGGATAGACCCAGAGGTGGCGTTGCACCGACTGTACGTGGACCCCGAGTGTAGACCCATCAAACAAAAGAAGAGGAATTTCTCTGATGAGAAAAACTTAGCTATCCGGGAGGAGGTTGAGGAGCTCCTAGGAGCCGGAGCCATCCGGGAGCTACAATTCCCCGAGTGGATTGCCAATGTGGTCATGGTGAAGAAGTCCAACGGAAAGTGGAGGATGTGCACGGACTTCACCAACCTCAACAAGGCCTGTCCCAAGGACTATTATCCACTGCCATGCTTAGGAAGGCTTGTTGATGGAAGTGCCGGACATGAGGTCTTCGACTTCCTGGACGCCTCCAGGGGCTACCACCAGATCCAGTTGGACAAAGAGGATCAAGAAAAAACCACCTTCATCACGGAGTATGGCCTTTATTGTTGGAGAGTCATGCCGTTCGGGTTGAAAAATGCCGGGGCCACGTACCAACGGATGGTAAATCTCATATTCTCCGATCAGATCGGGAGGAATATGGAGATATACGTGGATGATATGCTCATCAAGAGCAAGAGAATGGAGGATCACCTGGACAACCTAAGGGAGACCCTGGTCCGACTCAAGGACAGCAAGCTCAGGATCAATCCAGAGAAATGCTCCTTCGGAGTCACGGCCGGGAAGTTCTTAGGATTCATGATCAGTGCCCGGGGGATTGAGCCCAATCCGGATAAAATCGAGGCAATTCTCCAGATGACGTCACCACGGACTTATAAGGATGTGCAAAAACTCACTGGATGCATGGCTGCTCTGGGGAGATTCATATCACGTTCCGGAGATCGAAACCTCCCGTTCTTCAGAAAGATCAGGGAGGCCTCCAAGAGGGATCCAAAGATAGATTTCAAGTGGGACAGTGAATGTGAGACAGCCTTTGTGGAGCTGAAAGCCTACCTGAGCTCCCCCAAGTTGATGACCCGACCAGAGAAAGGGGACATCCTGCAGCTATACCTGTCGGTGTCCGGGGAGGCAGTCAGTAGTGTCCTTGTCCGGGAAGAAGGGTCTGTCCAGAAGCCAATCTACTACGTGAGCCACGTCCTGAGCGGAGCTGAACTAGCATACCCCTTAGTGGACAAATTCGCCTTAGCCTTGGTGGTCTCAGCCCAGAAGCTCAAAGCCTACTTTGAAGATCACCCCATAAGGGTTATGACGGACCAACCTCTAAAGAAGGTCTTCACCAATCCCTCCCAAGCTGGACGTTTGGTCACATGGGCTATAGAACTCAGCGAGTTCGATATAAGCTATGAACCCAGAGGAGGAGTGAAGGCCCAAGCCTTGGCAGACTTCATCACAGAGTGCACAGCCAGACCGGACTCCGGGGTCCCAACACCCCAGGATGTCCCAGCCAGGACTCCAGAGTGGTCCTTGAACGTGGATGGAGCCAGCAACCCAAAAGGAGCAGGAGCAGGGATACTAATAGAAGGTCCCGGAGGGTCCATTTTCCAATATGCCCTCCGGTTCTCCTTCTCAGCCACCAACAATGAGGCAGAATACGAAGCCATGGTGGTCGGATTGTCCCTAGCCAAAGCCCTGGGGATCAAGGCCTTGGCGGTTAGAGGTGATTCCAAACTTGTCATAGAGCAAATCAGGGGAGATTGCGTGGTTAGAAACGAGACTTTGAAGAAGTATCATGACAAGGCCCTGGGTCTCAAGGGGCAATTTGAGTATGTCTCCTTTGAGCATATCCCACGGGCCCAGAATGAGCATGCCGACCATCTGTCCAGATTAGCCACCACCTTGTATGAGGAGATCCCACCGGAGGTCCACATCGAACACAGAGAGCATAGGGCTTATGAGGAGGTCTGTGTCCTCGGAGTCCTGGATGAAGAAGAGGACTGGAGGACTCCCATAGCCAAATTCCTGACGCATGGCGAGACCCCGGAGGACCCCAGTGAAGCAAGGAAGATCAAGAACCGGAGTTACAAGTTCCAGATGGTGGACGGAGAGCTATACAAGAGATCACATCTTGGCATGTTAATGTACTGTGTTCCTCAGGGAAAAACACAACAAACATTACATGAGGTCCACCAAGGAGACTGCGGCCACCACATAGGAGGCCGGGCATTAGCTCTTAAAATCACTAGAGCTGGGTACTTCTGGCCCACACTCTCAGATGATTCAGAGAAGCATGTCCGGAGCTGTGACACCTGCCAAAGAATGCAGCCAGTACCCCGGACTCCAGCAGCTGAGATGACCCCGGTGGTCTGCCCTATCCCATTTGCAATGTGGGGGATAGACCTAGTGGGGCAGTTTGTAAAGCCATCAGTCCGGTACAAAGATGCTGTAGTGGCCGTAGACTACTTCACCAAATGGGTGGAGGCTATGCCCCTCCGGAACACAAAGGCTAAGGACATTGAGGAATTCTTATGGAAGAATATCATCACCCGCTTTGGGATACCCAGGATCCTAGTCTTAGACAACGGACCCCAGTTCGACTCAGAGCTACTCAGAGGGATGTGCGAAAGGTTGGGGATAGAACATAGATTCTCTCCTGTGTGCTACCCACAGGCTAATGGCCAGGTGGAGGTTATGAACCGGACTATCTTCACTGGTATCAAGAAAAACCTCCTGGAGTCCGGGGCGAGGTGGTATGATGAACTCCCCCGGGTGCTCTGGTCCTACCGTACCACACCTTCGACCTCCACTGGAGAGACTCCCTTTAGCTTGGTGTATGGTGCTGAGTGTGTCCTACCCGTAGAAGTTTGTCTCCCCAACATCCGACAATCTCACTTCGTTGAGGGTCAAAACGACACGCGAATGAGAGAGATGATGGACTTCACCGATGAGCTACGAGACAGAGCCTTGTACAAAATGCAGAAACATAAGCAAGACATGGCTAGATTCTATAATCGGAGAGTCCGGGGAAGGCAACTATCCGTGGGGGATTTGGTCCTTAGGCTTCTTGAGGCTAGCAAGCCCAAACAAAAGGAGAAACTCAGCCCCAAATGGGAAGGACCCTATCGGGTAAGGAAGATCCTGGGCCCAGCTACTTACCTCCTGGAGGAATTATCGGGAAAACCCATTGAACATACGTGGCATGCCATTTATCTCAAGAAGTACTACCCTTGAAAACAGTCCAAGCATCTTGCTGCTGAGGTGAGACCCACCGTTTTGTAATCCATTTTGGAATTTCGTCCACAAATTATCAATGGAATTGGATTTCGGAGGAAAAAGTACTTCTTCAATCAAAATCAAGGTCAAGGAACGGAGTTCAGTCACCAAACTAGCTCCGGACATCCACTTGAATCCGAAGGGGCAAGGAAGGCTAGTTCCTCAACTACTTCTTAAACGTGTGTTACCCCTTGTGATACGCAATGGGCAGGAGTCCGGTGACAAACGCACTCCTAACACCCATTGTACGCGCTAGGGGCACGGGAATAGTCCTTAAACTATTCCCAACACATACCCCCTTCATTACAGCAATGGGCCGGAGTCCAGTACCAAACTCACTCCGGACACCCACTTGCTCCCAGGGGCTGGGGGAGGCTGGTTCTTCAACCAACTCCCTAACAAGTGTTACCTCTTGTGATACACAATGGGCAGGAGTCCGGTGACAAACGCACTCCTGACACCCATTGTACGCGCTAGGGGCACGGGAATAGTCCTTAAACTATTCTCAACACATACCCCCTTCATTACAGCAATGGGCCGGAGTCCAGTACCAAACTCACTCCGGACACCCACTTGCTCCCAGGGGCTGGGGGAGGCTGGTTCTTCAACCAACTCCCTAACAAGTGTTACCTCTTGTGATACGCAATGGGCAGGAGTCCGGTGACAAACGCATTCCTGACACCCATTGTACGCGCTAGGGGCACGGGAATAGTCCTTAAACTATTCTCAACACATACCCCCTTCATTACAGCAATGGGCCGGAGTCCAGTACCAAACTCACTCCGGACACCCACTTGCTCCCAGGGGCTGGGGGAGGCTGGTTCTTCAACCAACTCCCTAACAAGTGTTACCTCTTGTGATACGCAATGGGCAGGAGTCCGGTGACAAACGCACTCCTGACACCCATTGTACGCGCTAGGGGCACGGGAATAGTCCTTAAACTATTCTCAACACATACCCCCTTCATTACAGCAATGGGCCGGAGTCCAGTACCAAACTCACTCCGGACACCCACTTGCTCCCAGGGGCTGGGGGAGGCTGGTTCTTCAACCAACTCCCTAACAAGTGTTACCTCTTGTGATACGCAATGGGCAGGAGTCCGGTGACAAACGCACTCCTGACACCCATTGTACGCGCTAGGGGCACGGGAATAGTCCTTAAACTATTCTCAACACATACCCCCTTCATTACAGCAATGGGCCGGAGTCTAGTACCAAACTCACTCCGGACACCCACTTGCTCCCAGGGGCTGGGGGAGGCTGGTTCTTCAACCAACTCCCTAACAAGTGTTACCTCTTGTGATACGCAATGGGCAGGAGTCCGGTGACAAACGCACTCCTGACACCCATTGTACGCGCTAGGGGCACGGGAATAGTCCTTAAACTATTCTCAACACATACCCCCTTCATTACAGCAATGGGCCGGAGTCCAGTACCAAACTCACTCCGGACACCCACTTGCTCCCAGGGGCTGGGGGAGGCTGGTTCTTCAACCAACTCCCTAACAAGTGTTACCTCTTGTGATACGCAATGGGCAGGAGTCCGGTGACAAACGCACTCCTGACACCCATTGTACGCGCTAGGGGCACGGGAATAGTCCTTAAACTATTCTCAACGCATACCCCCTTCATTACAGCAATGGGCCGGAGTCCAGTACCAAACTCACTCCGGACACCCACTTGCTCCCAGGGGCTGGGGGAGGCTGATTCTTCAATCAACTCCCTAACAAGTGTTACCTCTTGTGATACGCAATGGGCAGGAGTCCGGTGACAAACGCACTCCTGACACCCATTGTACGCGCTAGGGGCACGGGAATAGTCCTTAAACTATTCTCAACACATACCCCCTTCATTACAGCAATGGGCCGGAGTCCAGTATCAAACTCACTCCGGACACCCACTTGCTCCCAGGGGCTGGGGGAGGCTGGTTCTTCAACCAACTCCCTAACAAGTGTTACCTCTTGTGATACGCAATGGGCAGGAGTCCGGTGACAAACGCACTCCTGACACCCATTGTACGCGCTAGGGGCACGGGAATAGTCCTTAAAATATTCTCAACACACACCCCTCCACAGGATATAGGGAGTCCAGACCATCAGACTACTCCCTCACCCTGTCCAAAGCCTCCAGAAGCCCAGATGGAGCCGGATTCCAGTGGACAGGCTCACTCCGGTCACTCCTAGCTTTCCAGGAGCCAGGGGGAGTCCAGCTCTTCAGTTACTCCCCCCAAAGGGTGTCAATCCTTACAGAACACCTATGTGTACAAAGGAGACAATTTTACAAAGGCACCCCAACAATGCGAGACTTTGTTAGGATACATGTGTGGAGTTAGTTTTTTAACTACCTCTGGGCACCCAGGTGCACCTACAAGGGTCAAGGGGAATAGACTCAGGTCTCCCCAGGCATGTGACTCTCCTTAGGCCACAATGGGAGCGGAGTTCAAGTCCTCTTCACTCCGGTAAACGCTAGCCCAAGATAGGAGTGGAGGGAGTCCAGCTTCTAAGCTACTCCTGGTGCATGCCAACCCTTGTAGAACATTATGGGCCGGAGCATAGTTGTTTAACTGACCCAGGCATATGTGTTCACACACAAAGGATAGCACCATTGCTCTTACAAGAATCCCAGAATCGAACATGTGTTCAAGATTGAGGATAGAAGGGCAAAAATGTTTATGAGAAGCACCTGTTACCCAAGTACCACTCATAAAAGGGGCAAGCATTGGGAACAACAACAAAGGTGTTCATATGGAACCGGAGGTTCAGTAAAGGGAAAAGAGTTAAAGAATAAAGAGGATAAAAGGAAAGGAGGAAAAAAGGGGATATGTGAAAAATAAAAGCAACACATATTGGCAGTGAACACAGTGCATCAGCATTAAAGTGTCAACAAAAACAGCCTAAATGGTTCATGCACTACCCACATGACCAAACAGAATCCACAAAACAGACAAGTTTAACAATTCATAAGTTACAAATTTGACAGTCATGATAAAAGGGTTTTCAGGGGGGATCTATGCTATCTCCTGGATGTCAGCCTCCTCAGCCTCCTCGGCAGCCTCCTTTCCAGTTCCTCCACTTTGACCTTCCTTGTTCACCTGACCTCCAGATCCACCAGAAGAGTCCCCGGACTCCTCACCCGAGCTGGAGCCATCCTCAGAGGAGCTATCTGGCCCAAAGGGAATCAAATACTCCTCGCCCAGGACATCCTGGACATAATGGGAGAAATGATCCCCAATGGTGGGAATGTCCTTCTTGAGCCCTCTGCAGAAGTTCAGGAGGATGGATACTGAGTTAGTGGTGAGACGGGTGGTGTACTCCGAGGACTCGAGGAAGTCTTCAATGGCAGCATCTTTGAGGGAACTCTCGGACTCCTCCAGTTGGCTCATCTTGTCCTGACACTCCTTCAGCTCAGCCTGGAGCCTCTCACTGCGGGTAACCTCCAGCACCATGGCCGTCCTCAACTCAGCTACCTCCCTGCCACGAGTGGTCTCCAAAGCATCCAGGGCATCTTTATGCTTCTGCTGAGTCTCCTCCTTCTCCTTCTCTAATTCCTGGATGGCAGTCTGGGCCCTCTGAAGTTCCAGAGACGTGCTTCTATGGGCAGCAGTGGCCACAGCCAATTGATCAAGAAGTTTCCTCACTTCCCTAGTAGCTGCCTCCCTCTCTTCACTCCGGGATAGATGGAGGGCATGAGAGTAGGCAGCAGCCTGGAAACAAGGGGACAAGAACTCAGCACACGGGTTAAGGCAAATCAAAGCTACAGAGATAGGTTGAGGTCAATACCTTTAAGTGCAGATCAGCTATGGCTTGGCGCAACTCCTCGGGGTTCATCTCCAAAGCAGCCTCCACATCAGCACGGGGGAGGATATCTTTCAGCATGGAAGGAGTAGAGGTTCCCTCCTGAGCCCTCTCTTCATCACGAGGAGGGGGAACCACTTCCCTTCTTACATCAGCCCTAGGAGGGAGGTAGGCAGGAGGAGGGGGAAAACCCAAGGAGGAGGAGAGCCCCGGAGAGGCAACTCGGGGAGATCTAGGAGGAAGTACAGGGGGGCTATTTAGTACAAA
This sequence comes from Echium plantagineum, assembly GCA_003412495.2. Taxonomy (NCBI): domain Eukaryota; kingdom Viridiplantae; phylum Streptophyta; class Magnoliopsida; order Boraginales; family Boraginaceae; genus Echium; species Echium plantagineum. The sequence continues at coordinate 31,112,049 of CM016566.1, read as the reverse complement.
AGGAATTACCAGAGTAGGAGAGCCAGCAGGGAACGAGGAAGAAGCTTCATGGTCCTGAGGAACAGGAACAGGAGTCTTCTCCCTTACAGGAGTTTGTCCTCCAACATCAGTGGACACAGGGGAGTCCACCAAGACAGTCTTCTTCTTCTTCCTGGACCTCTTCTTGTCCTCAGAGATCACCACTCCCTTGCTGCTTTTGACCTCTTCACTGGCCTTCCTCTTAGACACCTTCTGCATGACAGCCTGCCCGGACACCACACCCTGGAAGGTTGTCCTATCAATTTTGGTGGCCACAGGGATCTTGACATCCAACAGAGCCTCTGAAATCAAGAAGGGATATGATCAGAACAGCCATAAAGTTATACAAAGGAAAATAACAACAGAGCAGGAGGTACTTACTCCATTCCATTTTGGCATGCCTCACCCTTCGAGCACAAAGCCCCGCTTTGGCCATGACCTCCGGGTCACACCAGACATCCGCAGGGTAGGTTTTGGTAAAACAGGCCTTCAGGGTGTCCTTAGCAGCGAGGACCTCCGCAGACTTACTAGGCTCCAGAGTGGTAGGGGAGAAGGACCAGATCAAAGGGACTCCCTCACCAAAGTTCCCCTTTACCATCAACCAATGCCTATACCATCTATACCCTTCAATTTTACCAGCCTCCTTGGTAAAAAGGAAGTTGGTACTTCTAAACCTAAAGGTGGAAGTTACCCCCTCATGTTGAACTCTGTATATGGTAGAGAAAAGGGGAAGAGTAGGGGTCACACCTGCTACTTGGCAGGCAATCTGGAAGACAGTCAAAATGAGCCAGGAAAAGGGGTGGATCTGTCCCGGAGCCCTATCAATGGCTATTAGCACCTCCTTTGTAAAATCAGAGAGGGGGAAGCGGAGTCCATAGTTCAGGGACTCCCAGAACACACTGGTGTAGCCCCTATAGGCCTCAGGGACCTCCCCCACACTAGGAACAAGGGCCATATCAGGACCCTCTCCTTGGACCCCAGTCCGTATAGAGAAATCAGCAGGGATGTCGTAATACCTCCTCAAAGAATTCAAGTGAGTATGAACAATGAGGGGATTTCTAGTCCTAGGCAGATAATCGGACAGTTCCTTCAGATCCACAGCAGTACGGACATATGGACGAGGACCCCCAGGTCGGTCCACAACCTCCTCTGCCCGAGGGGCACGAGGAGCAGCCACAGATAAGGGTTCAACAGACATTACCTCTGAAGTTGAACCGACAGGGACATCTTGGCTACTTGTCCTCACCCTCCTCCTAACAGTCAGTGGCAGGAATTGCAGGGGTGGCCTGAAAAGGAAGAACAGGGACATTAGGGAAAATGACTACCCTGTTTTTTGTCTTGTAAATCTCCGGCCAAGTTTCACGAGAAAAGAAAATGCCCGGAGAAAGCAAGAGGGTTCCACCAATTTCAACGACTCTACGGGCTAAACGTACCTCTTGAAGCACGTTGACCATGGCGGAGCGACCCACATACTCATGGGGCATGTTGGGGTTGACGATTGAGTTCTCAAGATCAGACATTGTGAGAAATCCTTGGCTAATCAACGAAGAGAAATCTGGAGAAGAGAGAATTGCTTGAGAAGTTGGAAAGTTTTTGAAAAAGGTGAAAAAGTGGAGAAGAAAAATGGCGGTTTACCTTTTATTGTGTAATAGGGAAAACCGTTTGGGTTCTCTTCCCACGTGTCAGCGCCCAAATGCATTTGAAGATCACTTAATGCTTCCACTTCCCAAATCATTTTGAATGGACAAGCAAAAACATTAAAGGGGCAATTGATGAGGGCCTTCTTTTATCAAGGAGAAGACCCCCCATTTCGGGTAAGGGGCTTCAAAGCCCAAGGTCAGCCCAAAAAGGTGTAGACCACATTTTGGTGAAAGAAGGATTTGCTCAATCCTCACCTTCCACTTGTCATCATCTCAAGGCTTCAAGACCAAGGCTCTTGCCTATAAATACTCACTCATTCTCACTTGAATGAGGGTTAAAAAAACATCAGGTTGAAACATATTAGGTTGGTAAGAATTATCTCACCCAAGGTAGAAATTCTTACTCGACCATCTTAGCAAATATTCCGATATTTCTTATACTCCAAACACCCTTTTAGAATCTCTCCTTTTACTCCATTCTCTTCTAGTCACTCCTTTGATCTCTTACTAACTTGATCGTCGGAGTGGCCGCGGCCTAGCCATGGGACACAGGAGCACCTCCCAAGAGGTATCCAGGAGCACTTCCATCTTCATAGAGGTCCCTAGGAGGCCTAGGACGGGATCTCACCTCTACCCAGGACATCCAGGAGCCCTTCCAACTCCTGCAATGGCCCAGGGACAGGAGGCTGATCTCCCTAGACCCTCCATTCCATCTAAGGTGGAAAAGAGACAGGAGTCCCCCATCAAACACAGGCCAGGCAAGGAGCCTATGGAGGACCCCTTTGAGGTGGAGAACCTTCTCAGGAAAAAGCTACCACATCACAATCGAAGGAGCTATGGATCACTAGCACATACAAAGGTAAAATTTAGCCTTCAATCATAGCTTAAAGTCTCTTGAATAATCTTAGTTGAAGCATTATATTTGAGAGATATTTTCCAAATCATTTTTGACAAAAAGACGATAAGTGTTTTAACGATTTTATGTATGTTTTGTCAAAAGAACAGTTTTGAAAATCTAAATGTTTACAAAACTGAGGTTTGGATGTATTTTACTAAAGAGGATGAAAAGAGCTTTCCAACGCATTTTGAATCATCAAAATCGGAGTCTTAATGAAGCGGGAAATGAAGTTTTAAGATTTTCCATCGTCCTCCGAGATCGTCATCGTGAGACCCATCGTGAGAATGGGTATCACGATGGGTATCACGATGGGAGCCCAAAATCTGCCAGTAAGTTGATCGTGAGACGCATCGGGACTTTGTGTCACGATGGGCCTCACGATGGGGTTCGAAAATAACCGTTTTATGACCGTTTAAGCTCCAAATCAAGCCTATTTCAACCCCATTCAACCCCATTACATCCAATGCCTTCTACAAACGTTTCATATCTTTCCAAGGCTAAAATCTCTCATTCAAACACAAATACTCTCCTAGATTAAGCTTCAAGTTTGATTATCATTGTATACTTTAATCTAGGATTGAGGTTAAGTTTTATATCTAGAGTTTGTGTTTAAGAAGGAGCATTCAAGGTGTTTGTTGAATTGCTCAAGAGAGCAAGATTCAACTTCATATCCACTCAATTAAGGAGTTGTAAGATTGTGGTATACATTGTAATCTCATTGTAGCTCATTGAGGAGCATTTGATTTGGGATAAAACATTCATCTCTATATTATAAAGAGATATCCCATTAAGTTAGGATTTGATCTTCATACTAGAGGCTTGAGGGTCCGAGGTGTTGTGAGACTTACTCAAGCTAGGAATCGGGGAGATTGCCGTAGTGTTGAGGCTAGTGCTCAAGCAATAGGACATAGAGTGCTCGAGGTAGTGGAGTTGCATCTCCGACTTGATAGGGACGAAATCCTAGGTTGCGGCTTGGGTTCTTAGTTGGATACTAAGAGTTGTATGTTGGTTTGGACTTCACCAACTTTCGAAGAAGTACCGACTAGTGGATTCTAGAGAAAGCCTAAAGGTGGGAAGCCTTGGGTCGAGGAGTAGATTAGCGAACCTCGGTATACGCCTTGTCGAGTTTGCATCTCTATCCTTACTCTTTACTTTCTCATCTATATTTGATTATATGCTAGAATTGCTAGGTTTTCATAATATGTATTGCGTGCGTTGATTGATTTGCTTGTGCCGTAATATATCATAAGTGATCACACATTCCGTTAAAAGAGGTTAATTTGGGGTTTCCATATTAATAGTTTTATTAATCCGAAAATTGGCTATAATTCCGCTATAACCTAATTCACCCCCCCTCTTAGGTTGTCATATAGGCTAACAAGTACTATTTTCAGTTTATTATAATTGGTGACTTTTTGGAGTCGTTTATTTATTTAACTAAATGTATAAATATTTCCAGGTTCCTAGGGGGATTAAAGAAAATGGTAAGGCAAAAGGCACATGTAGAAGGGTCAATATGCGAGGCATATCTTGTCAAAGAGGTTTCTAACTTCTGTTCCATGGACTTCGAAGAGGGAATATAAACCGACCTAACATGGCCTAGGAGGCACGATGTGCCAAACCCACCGGAAGACCCAACTCGTTTGCCGTTGTTTTCTTACACGGGACGGTGCACATTTGTTGTAAAACACATATATTACATGGAAGATAAAGAATATAACACTGCTCATGTGTATATTCTCTGCAACACACCTGAAGTACAAGAACATCTTCGGTAAGTGTGTCTTACTCTCTTTAAAGATAAATTCAATCCATATTACATAATTTAGTAACTAACTAAACAAATTACGATGTTGTCGTAGGTTGTTCCACGAGTGCCTTGAGGAGTTAAATCCCAATACAACAGAGGAAGAAAGGAATTGTGAGGTGACCCTTCATTTCGCATGGTTTCTGTTGGAAATTGATGTGTCAATTTCCTCAATTAGTGCCCGTGAACTATATCATCTATATATACGGTTCAACAACCGATAGTTATCTGAACTATCAGTAGTCTCACCCGAGATAATGTCGGGGGTCATCGAATGGCAGACTAGGCTCTCACGATGATCTTCGGGATTAGTGTATACGGTCTTATACGTTGAATCCCGATGCTTTCGTTACTCGGGCTATGAGGTCACACACGTAACAATTACCGAAGATACTATCGAGTAGTGACCCGAAAGTGAATAAGGGATTTGATCCATATTGAGGAATTTCGGTTCGATCGAGATCGTGTCCCGACCGAACCGATGGTGCGCCCGGAATTGGTTCCGGACACACCATTTGGGGTTTATGTATATATATATATGTGAGATATATATATATATATTATCATTTATTGAAATGATTTAATTAATTAATGAATTAATTAAATAAGATATGATTTAATTAATTAATTAAGATTAATTAATTCCATCATCATGAATGGTTGACATCTTGGTGGCTACTTTATGCCTTGGGAAGGCTTTGTAAGACTTGGGAAGAACTCTTGTAAGAGAATCTTCCATGGACCAAGTGGCATTAACCATATGGATGGTTAATGTGTTTGTTAATGTGTTTGTTTAGTGTATAATGTGTTTCATCATCCATTCTATATCATAAGATGATATAGAATGGGTAGAGAATTAAGCTAAGACATCACACAACTCTTGTTAGAGAACAAAACAAACACACACTTCATCTTCAAACCCTCTAGCAAAACTCTAAGTGTTAGAGTATAGAAATTGTTCTATAGTTTGCTATAGTAGTTAGACTACATACTCCTCAATAACACACACTAGTCCAAGTGTGTCTTATTGCTATCTAAGGTATTGGTGTGGACTATTTCATAGTAGTTCCATATCACCTTGGTGATAGAAATTTCTTCAAGAAGAAAGCAAGGAGCAAGGTGTGGGGATAAGCATTTGGAGATTACATCGCTTCCGCTCACGCTTCAAAGGTATATCTTTGTAGCCACACTCTTTGATTATGTTAGTTGTAGCATATTCACACTATCTTTAAACATATACTTCTATGAGCTAGTTCTATTGTGTAAGTTCTAACGATCAACGAATTAGGGTTTTCTAGACATATGAACTATCGTAGTTCATTGTGTCTTGCAACCCCGGGATATTCTAACATGGTATCATGAGCTATATTACACGTTTAACATGTTCTAGAAGTGTTTAAAGTAGTAACATATAGTATATATGTCGATATATGAACCATAGCCAAAGTTTCGTCTTCGGAACCCGCCCGAATTCTGCCCGAATGGGTGCCCGAATTCTGCCCGAATGGGCTCCCGAATTCGCCCAGAATTCTGCCCGAATGGGCTGCCGAATTCTGCCCGAATGGGCTGCCGAATTCTGCCAGAATTCTGCCCGACGGTCGGCCAGAATTCTGCCCGAATGGGCTGCCGGATTCTGCCCGAATGGTCGCGATGGACGGTATTTTTGCCTTATGTTTTCGAAACAAAAAACAAATCGATTAAGTCCAAACTCATTTGATGTTTATGGACGTTTTCGGTTTGTTATGGGTGACTTAGAGATTGTTTTCATTCCGGAAATAATCTTATAAGTCCAAAACATTATTTGAGAAGTTTAAAATAGTTTAAAATTAGCATGTATGTCAAAATCTAGCTCTTCCAACATAAGATCGTCTTATGGCGAGTCTTGTGGAGGTAAGTGGGAGCACTTTGATTTTATCCTATCGGTACTAATTAAATTGATTAATTGAGTATCGAAAGGAAGTTTGAGGTTTGAGTTATTATGAAGGGTTAATGGCAGAGATGATCACCTATGTTTCACAAATGTTACAAGTCGATCACCTATGTTTTAAACCTTTTCAGTCGATCACCTATGACCTAAAATGTTTATCAGTTGGTCACCCGTTAAAGTTTCCGTCAACGTTCCGTTAAGTTTATCACGTGCTAGGCATGTGACAAGTGAATGCCAATTGGGGAAGGGTGTTTTGGTCACTTTACTTCTTTTATCCCCCAATTAAGTTTGACCTAACCCCCAAATCATAACACAATTGAAACATTTAGCAAAAATCTTGCCTCAAACACTCTCAAATCCAAATTAAGGGTTTCATTACGGGGTTGGCTGTAATTAGTCTTCAGATTCGAAAACAATGCCTTGGGGATTATGTAATCAATGTCGGCGAGCCCCGAAGCGGAGTTTGCTAGATTTTTATGGTTAGTTGCTTTGTAGTTTTTTGAGTAAAAAAGTGTATTTGATTCTGGGTTATGTGTCGAAATTAGTGTATGAAAATATTAAAATAGTTGGGGCTTAGGGATTGTGAAACAATTGTTACAATTTTGGGTTTCGAACCCTAATATTAAAATATTTGGGGCTTTTCTATTGTGTATTATAATATAGCTTAGGGAATGTGAAACAATTGTTATTAAAAGATACTGCCCACGTTATTAAAATATTTGGGGCTTTTTAATTAGGGTTTTCAATTGGGATTTTTTTCAATTAGGGTTTCAGGTTATTAAAAAATTGGGGCTTTTGAATTAGGGTTTTCGATTGGGATTTTTTTCAATTAGGGTTTCAGGTTATTAAAAAATTGGGGCTTTTTAATTAGGATTTTCAATTGGGATTTTTTTCAATTAGGGTTTCAGGTTATTAAAAAATTGGGGCTTTTTAATTAGGGTTTTCAATTGGGATTTTTTTCAATTTCGATTATTTCAGAGCTAATGTTGTCTTCATTTTCTTTTTATGTTGCAGAGATATATGAAGAATATTTCTCAACAATAGTTCACTTTGGGGGCAGTTTTAAATTGAAACCTGTATTAGATTATGTGGGAGGGAGCATTAGAAACTTTGACTGGATGGATGTAGGGGATTTTGACATGAGGGATATAGATGAGTATGCGATGAGGACTGGTTGTCCAGTGGGTGGTAAGATGATATATGTTTACAAAGTGGAGGGTAAGGGTTTTGGGTGGTTGAAGCCACTGTTGAGTGAGGATGATATGGCTGAGTTCAAAAAGTTAGCAACCACAGAAAATTATATGGATGTTTACATTGACTGTAATCCTGACCCTGAGTTTTTGAGGTTGTATTGTAGTAATAATCCTACAAGAACTCTAGTTCCTAGGATTTCATATGCTAGTTTTATAGTTGGTGAACCTAGTGATAGAATTGTTGATGTAAGAAGTAGAACCAGGACTGTCGCATTGCTTACTGACTTTGAATACAACAAAGATATATGGGAGACTCTTATGGCAGAAAGGGATGCACATATTAAGGAACTAAATGAAGATTCAGATGAAGAATCAGATGTACAAATTTTGGAAGGAAATAGGACACATGAAGATGATGGTGCATATTTTAGAGAGGCTGATCTATTTGATGATGATTTGGATAATGAAATCATAGCAGAAAATATAGCCTTATTTGAGAAAGAAGTTGAGGAATTAGAGGAAATGGCTAGGCAGTGTGAGAAGGAGACAGAAAATGAATCAAAAACCTTTGAGATGGGATCTTCTTCCAAGACTAAGAAGCCAGGACCTTATGCAAGGCATGGGCTACAGTTCAAAGAGAGAAAAGCTCAAGGCTATGTAGAAAGTAGTAGTGAAGAAGATGGTCAAAATATTCTAAGTGAGAGTGATGTTAGTGATGGCATAAAAAGTATAGTTTCTAGTAGTGATGATGAAGCAATTGAGATACAGTCAAGAAAAAACTTGAGGTATGTGCACTTTAAGGATGAATACATGAGAGATCCTAAGTTTTTTCCTGGGTTGATTTTTTCTAGTAAGAAACAAGTGAGGGATGCTTTGACTTGGTATTCTGTATTGCATCACAAACCTTTATGGTTAGCTACCAATGATGACAAGAGGATATCTGTGAAGTGTGAATATCCCTGTAACTTCAGAATTTGGTTTGGAAGAGACAAGATATTAGGACCAACAGATTGGTCAGTGAGGAGAGTTCATATTGCGCACACTGGTTGTCCAGATGCCAGGCTTTCCCTTGTTAATAGTACTTTCCTAGCTGGTGCAATGGAAGGAAAATTTAGAGTGATTTCTGACATCACACTGGCTGCTATTCAGGTTATGTCATTTTCCTTTTTTTAACTTGTTATTTCTTATCTTTAAACTGTCTCTAATTCTATAATATTGCTACAGGTTTTTGTTGATGAGATATTCCACATAAAGATCAGTACTACTTGTGCAAGAAGAACTAAGGAGAAAGCCTTGAAAAAAATTAATGGAGATAACTTAGAGCAATTCAATCTAGCTGTGACATACTGTAAAGAATTGATGAAAGCAGAACCTGGGAGTTCATGCTATGTTAATTACACTGATCCAGAAATTCCAGGACATCCCCCAATTTTTAGGAGATTGTATGTATGTCTTAAACCTCTAGTTGATGGATTTTATAGTGGTTGTAGGAAGGTCATAGGACTAGATGGTTGTCACACCAAGGGGTTCTATAAACAGCAGATTTTGACAGCAGTGGCCCTTGACAGCAATAATGGCTTCTATCCCTTAGCATGGGCAGTTGTAGAGAAAGAAAACTATCACACCTGGAAGTGGTTCTTAGAAGGCCTCATTTCTGATTTGAAGATTGTGGATCAGGAGAGCTATGTGATCATTTCTGACAAGCAAAAGGTACATAATCTAACTACTATTTGTTGTTTTAATGATAGTATTGATCATCATTTATTTTATTAATTTCAGGGGTTAGAGCAGGTCATTTATGACTTGTTACCAGGAGCTGCAAAAAGAAATTGCGTGCAACACATCTACATGAACCTAAAGAAAGCCCATGGAGGTGGTGACTATCTTAGAGACAGATTATGGGAGGTTGCAAAGTCAAGCAACAAAGCAGATTTCAAGAGGGCTATGCAAAAATTAAAAGATTTTAATGAGGCAGCACATGGTTGGGTAGTACAGAATGCAGGTAACCCTCCTAGGTGGTGTAGAGCATTTTTTCCCTTAAATGTTTATAGTGATACTTTGTGTAATAATGGGAGTGAATCATTTAATGCCTTCATTTTAGAGGCTAGGGATAAGCCTTTGATCACTATGCTAGAGTTAATAAGATCCAAAGTCATGGAAAGGATAAAAAACAGATCAGTGGCTATGTCTAGGAAAAAGGGACAACTGTGTGTGAAAATTAAGAGAATTTTAGACAATCATGTTAAGGACTGTGTTGGGTATACATACAAATGGAATGGGAGAGAAGGTTTTGAGGTTAAAGCACACAGTGAGCAATATACAATAGACATGAAGAAGATGAGTTGTAGTTGTGAGAGTTGGCAGTTAAGTGGTATACCTTGTTCACATGCCATCCCATGTATACATCACCTCAAAAAGGAACTGACAGACTATGTGAGTGATTGTTATAAGATTGAAACCTTCATGTCAACATACTCCCATGCCCTCAGTCCTATGAGTGGTGCACATCTTTGGGACACTAGTAGTGGCATGAATCTTCAACCCCCCCCCCACATATTAAGCTAGCTGGAAGGCCGAAGAAGCTTAGAAAAAGGGACAAAGCTGAGGTAGTCAAGAAATGTAGGACTGACAAATTGAAGAGGTGGGTTGTTGGACACTGTAGTTGGTGTAAAGAAGCAGGACACAACATCAGGAAATGCCCTACAAAACCACCTGGACATGATACTGTGAAGGTATAATTTCAATACTCTTCCTTGTGTTCTTTTGTTTTTTGAAGAATTGATGTGAATGACGCTGTCATTAATGTTACAGCCTGCTGAAAAGACAAAAAAGAAGAATTTAAGGAAGAAGAACAAAGTTAATAAAGGCGAGACATCATGTTCAGTCCAAGCTGAAAAAGTTGCTGTTGATCAGGTCGAGGATATTTTAGCAACAAGGATAAGACAAAGGGCTGCAAGGAGGGGGGGTCGAACTGTTACGAGAAGAGGCGGCAGACCTTTTGTAGCTCCAAGAGCAGCTCCTGAAGTACCAGAAAAGTCTGATAGCGACATTGAAATAGTGAAGGTGGGTAGAGATCCTACTGTCGATCCTACTATCATACAAAGAGAGACTAGAAGGGCCAAGCGCAACATGGTCAGATACAAGGCCGAACAAAGCAACAAAAAAAGACGCCAACAATAGCCTCTAGTTTGTTAACCCATTATTTTGGTCATTTTAACATCAATATTTTGTGTATGAGTAGGTGTTGACAACATTTTAACAACATTATTTTGTGTATGGGTACTGGGTAGCCTTTAGTTCCACGGTCATGCTTTTTATGAACTACTAAGGCATGCCACAAAGTGAAGAACAATATTTTGTTCAAGTTGACAATAGGTTCAACAATTTTGTAGTTCAATATAAAACTACTTCGGCCGGAAATCCTTTTGCAATATTTACATTTTTCATGCTATAATACTCGAATCGAATCTTCATTCAACAAACAAACATTACATTCCAAATCTACATACATAATCAATTTTATTCCGCAACTTCGCCAAATGTCTTACAATACAAATTCTTCATACATTAAGCTCCAAACAATTCAACCCAAAGCTACATTGTTACCATTTGTATTACCAAAGAATACAACCACAAGAAATAAGAACAAAATCACAACTATGTCTCTAAGGAATATCTTCAAACACTTTGTAAGCGTAATGGTACTCTTCAATGCTTGTTTGAAATTAGGCACAATAGTTGCAGCAGATCATTCATCCATTCATCTCCATGAAATCGACCTCCCCAATTTGTCCAATAACCTACCCAATTTGTGCAAGAACCTCCCAAATTTTCAGTGTAGTTCTTCAATTAGAATGTTAGGCACAATTGGGCACAATAGTTGCAGTAGATCATTCATCCATTCATCTCCATGAAATCGACCTCCTCAATTTGTCCAAGAACCTCCCCAATTTGTGCAAGAACCTCCCAAATTTTCAGTGTAGTTCTTCAATTAGAATGTTAGGGTTTATAATTGAAATAGGATTTGGGAATTTAAAGGATGATTATATGATTTTGTTAGCCCTTCAAGTTTATTTATTAAATGACTAAAATGCCCTTAATGAGAAGTCACATGTTACTCACGTGCAACAGTTAACGTCCGGTTAGCAGATTGGGTGATCGACTAGAACATTTTAGGTCATAGGTGATCGACTGACAAGGTTTAAAACATAGGTGATCGACTTGTAATATTTGTGAAACATAGGTGATTATCTCTGCCATTAACCCTATTATGAATTTCAAACCTTAACAAATATAACTTATGCTAAGTCTCTTTGAATGAAATCGGGTTATTAGTTCAATATGTTGAACTTATGATAGAACTTCCTAAAATTGGCTAAGTTAGTTGTTGGACAACTAAAGGTTATGATATGCATGTATGACTATGTTCACATTATTTGAATGTGAGTATGTGTGTGAGTTGTGTGTTGCTTGTGTGTTTTATTCCATTCCTAGCATGTTTATGTGATTTATGTATAATGTGTTATGCATATATAAACTGTAGTCTGAATGGAATGGAGATTTGATATGGCCTAGTATTTATTCGAAATACAGTCTGCGTACGGTCCTTGATATTGAAATACGACGCATGTGTCGTTTTACATTCTTGTATTGTTATTTCTTTTTCGCGGCGCATGTGCCATTTAATGCGAAAGTTGATTATGTAACAAGACATGAAGAGACGGACTTGGAGCATGGCGATGTCCAAGAAGACAGAGACCAAGGACTTAGTTTAGAACTAGTTAGACTAGTTTTATTTAATGTCTTTTAGGCCATATCACGTCCCTTTAAAGTGTTTATTATTCATGCCATGTTTCATGCTTACATATATTTTCTTGAAGTATATGTATACCTTATGTGATATGCATGAAATGTGAATTACATGTTTAATCTAAACCCCTCCACGTAATAATTAAGTGTTTGCCAAACCTAAGTTCAAAGTTGTCAAACTTTCCTACGTTTCGGGTGGATCATCCCTAGATGGGCACTTTGATTCATAGGAATAGGAGGCAATGGGATTACATGCGCTACAGGTTAGCCCATCGAACCGGCAAATGTAATCCATCCCTTTATGGTGAACTAAGGTTGCTTAAAACGTGGCTACAGGTTAACCCATCGAACCGGCCCGTTTGGCAAAGGAAGTCTACAGTGTCTTAAAACGACTAGTGATAGACGCCAAGAGTCATATATAATCATTGGATGATTGATATATGATAGTCTAGTAGAACTTACCCATGGATTGGACTATGAGGATGATTGCGTGTGCCGCTCATACCCAAGTCCGTGGGGTCTTGGTATACTTGTACACTTCGAGGGGTTGTTGGTACTCGTATTATTGTTCAAGCATGCTTTACTTGTATCGTATGTTTTACATATAAATTAAACTGAACGTCGTTTCATACTCGCATGTTTTAGATGGCAACTGCTAAGAAATCAACTTCAAACTCACTCCGATCTACACTTGAGAAGTGTAAACTCAATGGCAATAACTTCAACGACTGGTCTCGTAACTTGAGAATCGTTCTCAAACACGAGAGAGTCGAATATGTTCTTAAGGAAGAACTTCCTCCTCCACCCCATGAGGATGCCGATGAGCTAGAACGTGGTGCATATGATGTACACGTGGACGATGCATTGGATGTCCAATGTCTCATGCTGGCCAACATGGAACCAAATCTTCAGATTCAGTTCGAAAATGTGGCAGCATATGACATGTACTGTAGACTGGAACAGATGTTCCAGAAGCGGGCAAGAAATGAGCGGTACGAAGCTGTTTGTGCCCTCATGGATTGCAAACTATCCAATGGTCAACAGGTCAGTCCTCATGTTCTCAAGATGATTGGGATCATCGAGAGACTTGAGTCTTTGGGAACTCAGTTGTCCAAGGATTTGGCTGTTGACATAATCCTCCGTTCCCTTCCTGACAAGTTTGGTAACCTTGTCATGAACTTCAACATGCATGACTTCGATAAGTCGTTGTCGGAGTTGCATAACATGATCAGCACGGCTGATACTGCGTTGAAGGGTGGGAAGAGCTCTACCGCTACTCCCTCTGTTCTGATGATTCAGAACAAGAAGGCCTTTAAGAAAGGCAAGGGGAAATGGAAGGGAAAGGCCAAGAATGGAACAGTCAAGGCCCAGACTTCCAAAACTCCGGCTAAAGGTCCTAAGGGGACTGACCAGTGTCATTATTGTAATACACCTGGTCACTGGAAGAGGAACTGCAAGAAGTACCTCGAAGATAAGAAGAGTGGGACTCTTCCGACAGGTATATTCGTTATTGAAGCTTTCATCACCTCCAATAACTCTACTTAGGTACTTGACTCAGGATGTGGTTCTCATATTTGTCGAAATATGCAGGTACTACATGACAGTAGAGCCCTTCGGAGGTAGCCTTCGGAAGGGAGAGGTGGACTTGCGGGTAGGCAATGGAGCAAAGGTTGCTGCAGTTGCCGTGGGCAAGATAGATTTAAAACTACCATCCGGGATGGTCTTAGTTTTAAATAATGTATATTGTATTCCCGCTATTTCTAGAAATATTATTTCCATATCTGTTTTGAACAATGATGGTTTTACCATCCTTATGGAAAGAAATATGTGTTTTATTAATCGTGATGGTTTACTTTATGCAAAAGCTTCAAACCAAAATGGCCTTTTCATACTAGATGAGGATCATGAGGTATATAACGTAAATATTAAAAGGAACAAGCCTAACGACTTGAATCCTACCTACCTATGGCATTGCAGACTTGATCATATAAATGAAAATCGCATCAAGAAACTCCACGAAAGTGGAATTATTGAGTCACTTGATTTTGAATCATATGACCAATGCGAATCATGCCTTTTAGGCAAGATGACAAAATCGCCTTTCACTTGAACGAGTAAAAGGGCAAGTGATTTATTGGGGATAATACATACCGATGTATGTGGTCCAATGAACACTCCTGCAAGAGGTGGTTTTCCCTACTTCATTACCTTCACGGATGACCTTAGCCGTTATGGCTATGTCTATCTAATGAAGCACAAGAGTGAAGCCTTTGAAAAGTTCAAAGAATTCCAAAATGAAGTAGAGAATCAACTCGGCAAGACTATTAAGACTCTTCGATCCGATCGAGGAGGCGAATATATGAGCCACGAGTTTGACGCTCATCTTAGAGATTGTGGAATTATTTCACAACTCACACCGGCCGGACCACCACAACATAATGGTGTGTCCGAAAGGAGGAATCGCACTCTGTTAGACAGTTTGCTATCCATGATGAGTCGAACCGACCTACATGTCAGCTTCTGGGGTTACGCGTTGCAAACTGCCGCACTTACCTTAAATAATTGTCCAACCAAGTCAGCTGAGAAAGTACCATATGAGATGTGGTTTGGGAAACGTCCCAAGATTAGCTTTCTCAGGGTTTGGGGTTGCTTGGCCTACGTCAAGAAATTGAACGTAGACAAGCTAGGCCCAAAGGCTGACTTGTGCCATTTCATTGGTTATCTAAAGGAAACCAAAGGGTATTATTTCTACCTTAAGCTAGAAAATAAGATTTTCGTGGCTAGGACAGCGCATTTCCTTGAGAAAGAGTTCTTATCAGGAAATGTCAGAGATACGGTACAACTTGAAGAAGTTCAAGATGATGAGCCAAATGAGTTAATGAACTCATTCGACACGTTTAATGAGCAAGTTGAGTTATCGAACTCAAGAAACTCATTGAATAGGAGAGTTGGGTTATTGAACTCAAGGGTCTCATCAAATGAGCAAGTCGAGTTAACGAACTCGGCAGGCTCACTTCAGGAAGTAGATCCTCCATTCATGGTGGATCCTATCTTGGACCCTAGATCCACGGTAGATGAAACTCTTGAAGAAGTACCGACCCTTAAGAAAATCCAATAGGACTCGTCATGTTCCCGATAGATGGTATGGGGAATCCTTCTTGATAGAAGACGACGAGCCTTATACTTATGGAGCCGCAATGAAAGGGCCAGATAGCGAGTCATGGCTTGAAGCCATGAAATCCGAGATAGACTCTATGTACCAGAACGATGTCTGGACATTGGTTCACTTACCCGAAGGTGCTAGACCTATCGAGTGTAAGTGGGTCTTTAAGAAAAAGCTTGATAAAGATGGAAATGTCCATGTTTACAAGGCTAGACTAGTGGCGAAGGGTTTCAAACAAATTCATGGTATTGACTATGATGAAACCTACTCACCGGTAGTCATGTTCAAGTCTATTCGGATCCTCTTAGCCATTGCCGCATATTATGACTATGAGATATGGCAAATGGATGTAAAGACCGTTTTCCTTAATGGAAACCTTGAGGAGGATGTGTACATGACACAACCTCCAGGCTTTACATGTCCGAAAGGACCTAAGAAGGTATGTAAGCTTCAGAGATCCATTTATGGACTCAAGCAAGCTTCTCGCAGTTGGAACCTCCGATTCAATGAAGCAATTAAAGAATTTGGCTTCATTCAGAATGAGGAGGATGCTTGTGTATACAAGAAGGTAAGTGGGAGCCACATTGCATTTATAGTCCTGTATGTAGATGACATACTGATCATTGGAAACAACAAACCACTCCTTGAGTCAGTCAAGAGATGGTTGTGTAAGTGTTTCTCGATGAAGGACTTAGGAGAGGCGCAGTATATCCTTGGAATCAAGATATATCGGGATCGAGCCAATAGGTTGATTGGCCTGAGACAGGACACTTATATTGATAAGGTTCTGAGACGATTCGATATGATCGATTCCAAAAAGGGAATACTGCCTATGACAACTGGCACTATTCTCGGCAAAAGTCAGTGCCCCACCACTGACGTCGAGAAGGAGAACATGAGTAGAGTCCCGTATGCTTCAGCCATAGGATCTATCATGTATGCCATGTTGTGCACTAGACCAGACGTATCGTACGCTCTGAGTCTGACCAGCCGATATCAAGCGAATCCAGGCAACAGCCATTGGACCGCTGTGAAATCTATCCTTAAGTACTTGAGAAGGACTAAGGATATGTTTCTGGTATATGGCGGAGATGAGGAGTTGATTGCAAAAGGTTTCACCGATGCCAGTTTCCAAACCGATCGAGACGATTTTCGTTCTCAAATCGGGTTTGTATTCTGCCTGAACGGTGGAGCCATCTGTTGGAAGAGTTCCAAGCAGGACACAGTTGCAGATTCTACTACGGAGGCCGAGTACATTGCAGCTTCTGAAGCAGCCAAGGAGGCATGTTGGCTTAAGAAGTTTATGACTGAGCTTGGGGTAGTTCCTAGCGCTGATGGTCCAATTGAGTTGTTATGTGATAACACTGGAGCCATAGCACAGGCTAAGGAACCCAGGGCTCATCATAAGTCCAAGCATGTCCTCAGGAAGTATCACCTCGTCCGTGAAATGTTCCAGAGAGGTGACACATCAAAGTATCCAAAGTAGATACAGACGACAACGCAGCTGATCCCTTGACTAAACCATTGCCTCAGACCAAACATGAGTTCCATACTTCAGCTATTGGACTTAGACTTAGGTCCGAGTGGTCTTAGTCTTAGTGGGAGCTTTATTTCAGTTTATTTGATTTATATGTATGAAGTATACTTTTGTAAAACTCTTATTGTTGAATAAAAGTATTACTTCTTGTTTATTGATTGCCTATTCTTTTATAGCACTTGAATAAACAATTGAATATTTAATCATAGTTGTATGATAAATATTTTAATTCCCATGTAATCACGAGTTCTTGAAGAGGAGCCAATAAGTGTATTGGCTAAGGAACCCCTTTTTCAAGACAAGAACTATGGTGATTGCATTGTCCCTAGTGGTGTGTCCCAGCGTTTTGGGAACGGACACAACCAAACTAGTGTGTAATGATTCGTTTGACTTTGTTTCTTAAGTCAAAAGGATGGTCCAAATCATTACATGGGTTCATTGTAAAGAGAGTCTTGACATGGTACTGGACAGTGACCGTTGTGAAATTATAGAAGAGATCTTGTGTCCTATATTTCACACGAGCCATATGATAGAGGTTCTGAGACCTACATGCATATCATTCTCATGCTACGTGAGCATGAGGATTTGACTACTTCCGGACCCATCCGTTACTGGTGGTAATGGGGTACGTTGGGTCTTATGTGAATGTAGTGGTGAGATGATCAGTGATGCATTGGTAGGGTTTTTGTCCACCCTGGTATACAGGGAAGGTTTTTTTTTGCCACTCGGAGAGTGAGTCTTACTTATGAATTCACCCGTTATGAACGGGAGTGAGACTATCTCGTGTTCCGAGAAATTATGTCATAGGAGTTGGCGACACGCTTTCTTGCTTTAGCCTATGACGAAAACCGAGGACAAAGGGAATCATGTGACAAGGATGCAAGTGTACATCCAAGACATTGGTAATAGTCCAAGGGCAAGTGGGAGTGTTGGAAATTGATGTGTCAATTTCCTCAATTAGTGCCCGTGAACTATATCATCTATATATACGGTTCAACAACCGATAATTATCTGAACAATCAGTAGTCTCACCCGAGATAATGCCGGGGGTCATCGAATGGCAGACTAGGCTCTCACGATGATCTTCGGGATTCGTGTATACGGTCTTATACGTTGAATCCCGATGCTTTCGTTACTCGGGCTATGAGGTCACACACGTAACAATTACCGAAGATACTATCGAGTAGTGACCCGAAAGTGAATAAGGGATTTGATCCATATTGAGGAATTTCGGTTCGATCGAGATCGTGTCCCGACCGAACCGATGGTGCGCCCGGAATTGGTTCCGGACACACCATTTGGGGTTTATGTATATATATATATGTGAGATATATATATATATATATATTTGTAACAACAAATTTTCTTTAGCCTTGAATTTGATTGACAACAAGAAAATAAGCAGTCGCAATAAAATATATGTTTGATGATTTTGGGTACAATCTCTATTTGTTCCTTTGATTCTACTTCAGACTACAAGTCAAGGGCCTTCGCAGCTTGTTCTTGGACTTGCTTGTTGAATGTTTGAATGCTTGAAGCTTGAATACTTGAATATTCGAAGATTCAAAGGCTTGAATGTTGATGAATTCAGTTGCAGGTTGAATGCTGAGGAAGTGTTCTCTGATTTGTAGAGCTTTTATCTTCTTCTGCTTTTTGTATATCTTGCAAATGAATGATCCCCCTTCCAAATGAATGAGAATGCTCTATTTATAGGCAAACAAATCCATGGGCTTGGGCTTTGACTTGGGCTTGAGATTTGACTTGGGCTTGGGCCTTTAATAATTATTCTTTTTATTTAATTAAAAAGAATAACTATATGATTTGATGATAATTATATCTTTTTATTTGTTTAAAAGACATAATTATCTATTTTATTAATTATTTCCACCTATTTATTTGGTGAAACTAATTATTTATTATGATCCCGCTTTTTCGTATGTTGAACCATAATTGGACGATCCAATCTCCATGTAACCATTTATAATTTGATAATAAATGTCACACGTACATATTTGATTGGACCATATGATGTAATTAAATAAGTTCCGAACTATAGTTTATTAACTTGGAATTTAATTAATCGATATAATTTGGGTATTTATTGACTAAAAATTTCATTATCAACAATATTATCATTTATTGAAATGATTTAATTAATTAATGAATTAATTAAATAAGATATGATTTAATTAATTAATTAAGATTAATTAATTCCATCATCATGAATGGTTGACATCTTGGTGGCTACTTTATGCCTTGGGAAGGCTTTGTAAGACTTGGGAAGAACTCTTGTAAGAGAATCTTCCATGGACCAAGTGGCATTAACCATATGGATGGTTAATGTGTTTGTTAATGTGTTTGTTTAGTGTATAATGTGTTTCATCATCCATTCTATATCATAAGATGATATAGAATGGGTAGAGAATTAAGCTAAGACATCACACAACTCTTGTTAGAGAACAAAACAAACACACACTTCATCTTCAAACCCTCTAGCAAAACTCTAAGTGTTAGAGTATAGAAATTGTTCTATAGTTTGCTATAGTAGTTAGACTACATACTCCTCAATAACACACACTAGTCCAAGTGTGTCTTATTGCTATCTAAGGTATTGGTGTGGACTATTTCATAGTAGTTCCATATCACCTTGGTGATAGAAATTTCTTCAAGAAGAAAGCAAGGAGCAAGGTGTGGGGATAAGCATTTGGAGATTACATCGCTTCCGCTCACGCTTCAAAGGTATATCTTTGTAGCCACACTCTTTGATTATGTTAGTTGTAGCATATTCACACTATCTTTAAACATATACTTCTATGAGCTAGTTCTATTGTGTAAGTTCTAACGATCAACGAATTAGGGTTTTCTAGACATATGAACTATCGTAGTTCATTGTGTCTTGCAACCCCGGGGTATTCCAACTGTTTCGTATGCACGTTCAAAGTAATATGGGCACACTCGGATTTCTGAAGACACTCGCAAGAGGCCCTGCTCCTGAAATAAAAAGGTACAAGGGGTACTACGTCAATGGGTACTACTTTGACATTAGACAGGGAGATGGTAATAAGACCACTTACAATAGCGGGGTTTATGTCAAAGGTTCCTGTTATGAGGATTATGACCATGTTGACTACTATGGTGTCATAGAGGAGATATGGGAGCTCTCGTATGGCTTGATGTATGACAAAGTCGTACTGTTCAAATGTTTTTGGTTTGACACTAGTAAGTGGATGAAGGTGCATCCGAAAAATGGAATGGTTCAAATCAAATACAAAAGTAGAGCTTCTAAGGATGACCCGTTCATCTTAGCATCGCAGGCGCAACAAGTGTACTATCTCCGTTACGTCTCTGCCAACCGGGAACATAAGCAATGGTGGGTCGCAATGAAATCGAATGCTAGAAGCCGAGTTGATTGGAGCCATATGCAGAACGTTGATCCTAAATCTTTGAATCCCGAAGACATTTTCCAAGAGGAGCAACAACCACCTCCGGTTGGTGTTAATTCAACAATTGATGTCGCCATTGTTGAAAATGACTTTACGACATAGTAGAAGGGGAAGAACCTGTTGACGACCCATATGTAGATGGTTCGGATTACGAGTCGCACTACTCGGATGAATATGACGACTCCAATGAAGATGACGACGATTAGTTTATTAATTATTTGAACTATGAATTATAAATGTTTTATGTATACATTATGTTGTATTTTCTATGATTTATTATTGTTATGTATTAACATTGAGTTAATTGAACAAGTGTGATGGTATTTTGATCTTATTATTTTGAATGTTGTTATTGTTCCAGGGAGGTTTGTTGCCAAACTCTGATTTACGTTTAAAGGACTGCATAGTTGGATTCGGAATGGCTTCGGTTGTTAATGGAAAGAGTCTAGAATACTTCGGATCCGCGTCGGACATTGATTCAGATTGGCGTCGGAATTTTATGTAAACAATTTTGCTTCAGAGTTGCTTCGGACATACCAGTATATCTACCCAAGCGCGCCATTTTTAATTCATTTCATCTGTTTCATTTCAATCTCTTCCATAGTTTTCTCTCCAAAATCATATGTTTCTTTCTTACAATTTTTGTTCTAACACTAATCTTTAACTTGTTTTCATTTTTGTAAGCTAAATCATAAAGATATCATGAAGAGGTAACCATTCTATCTTCCATTCTAAAATCATATTCCTATACATTTTTTTATTTTATTTTTGTTGAATGCTAATCTTTAATCCGTTTTTATTTTATAGGTTAATTCATAAAAAGGTGATAAAGAGGTAACCATCTAACTTTCAATTGTTCTTATTTTATTATTTCAATTCTTTATCTATTTGTCTAACTTTATCTAAGTTTTATTATGATTCTTTTTTTGTAGAAAAAATTGTGTTCCTCAATAAATATTTGAGGTATGTTTTCTTTTTGGGATAATGTTTATGCTTTTATTATATATGATTTCAAGTTTGATATATAATGTTTTGAATTGATTGATTTTTGTTTGTATTTTGGGACATTTTTTGTTGACTCATTTGTGTTTCTATTTTGGATGTTTGATTATATTGTATATGTATGTGTTTTGGATATATATTGTGTAAAGAACGCATTTGATATATGCATTGATATAAATTTGTAGTCTGGTTCTGCATATATTGCAGAAACCAGGCTACAATTTTTTTTTCTAGTATAAAGAACTAGTGTCGGAATTGCTTCGGAAACCATATTAGACTGCGTCGGGTAAACTTCAGAACTCAAAGAGCAGTTCCTCAGACTGGCGTCGGGTACCAAATCTATTTCGTATGATTTTCCTACTATGCTACGGATTGACTTCGGGGCTAATGGCTTCAGAAATGTTTCGGAAGCTTAATTACTGATTATTAGAGTATCTGCGGAAAGGCTTCGGATTAATAAATCTAATTAAAGTGTCAGAAAGGCGTCGGCTTACTTTAGTGATTCAGAATTACGTCGGATACGTAGATTCGGAATGGCTGCGGATTGTTGCTTCGGATTTTCTTCAGCCATTGTTACATGTTAAAATTAATAAATCTAATTAAAGTGTCAGAAAGGCATCGGGGTACTTTAGTGATTCAGAATTATGTCGGATTCTGAAATTGCGACAACTTTTTTTCCTCGGAGGTCATCCGACTCCATTCCGACGTAATTTCTCTTTTTCCTCGGCTGTACGTCGGATTTGGGCGACGCAAAAGGTCTGTTTTCTAGTAGTGTTACTATAGCTATAAATGACTATTTTGCTCCCCTATTTAACTTCCTCGCCTACTACACTTCCAAATAAGAGGGGCATAATTATCATTTGATGCTACATAAACTCACTATTTGGGTGTGTATAACAGAACAAATTTTCTAGGTTAGGTTAGGTTTTTAATGTGGGACTTGGTCTTAGTGGACCATTGCAATGTCTTGGGTTACTCTTTTGTAGCCCTTGTAATATTCTTAGTTGGTCCGAATCAGTTTGTATGTTCTCAACTAGTTTTTAATAAAATCGCTCATTAATAAAAAAAAAAGTTTGGGAATTATTGGATTTAGGGTTTCAATTATTCATAATTGGGGAAAAGGCTTGGCACATGTTTTCTCACGTGAAGTACTAACGATCATAATACAATTCCAGTGGAAAACACGTGTCAACTAATGATTGAATACAAGAAACAGTTGAGTTAGTTATCAAGAGGAGGGTTTTCTCTCTGTTCGGGAATGATCAGTTTAGCTCCATTATTCAGCTGATTTTACCCCATTCAGAGTGTATAAATATAAGCTCTCATTGTAATTATATATAAGAGATTGAGTACTCAATTACTCGCAAGTATTTTGATATTGAGAGGAAAAGTTCTGTAAAGTAAATTCAATTCAATATAAGAAAAGTTCTTCTTCTTTTTCTTCTTCATTTGAGTTATTTTTTGTATGGTAGATTGTGTTTTCAGCACTCGATCTTGTTGGTAATTTCTGTAAAAACAATGTGCTCATAAATTGAAAAGTGATTATGATGAGTTTCACTTGGTAAATAAAGCAAACATGAGTGCATAGTTAATGAAGAGATGATGAGGTTAGTAAATTAATAATACTGCCTCAAATATTTTAGTGTTTTAAAAAGAACTCTTAATATATTAAAATTTTATTATAATAATTTAATAATGGTTTTATTGTCAAGTAAAAATGGGAAAGATGGTTAAAAGTTAAGTAGTGAAATTACTTTCATATCTCCATTTATTAAATGTATTTTTGTCCAAAAGAGAAGAAATTTTTAGACGACTCGTACATAAGCAAACTATGTTGTATCTTATAGGGGTACGATTGGATATGGACTTAAACCGAATCGGGACCGAACCGATCCAAGACCGGCGGTTTTTTTCGGTTTTAAAACCGATCGGATCGGTTTCGGTTATTTGGATTAAAAAAACCGATCGGATCGGATCGGATCGGTCTTACAAAAAATAACCGGCGGATAAAAACCGATCCGATTGATATTGTTATTATGTATTTGGACTTTGAACAATATTTTTATTTTTTATATTCCAAACATTTGAATGATATTGTTATTAATTTATATTGAGGTTGTGACTTGCGAGTATTGTTTTTTGTGTTGATGGTAGATTTAGACCAAAAAAATCCAAGTAGAAAGCACAAAATATGAATCTAAATATGAATTTGTAGTTAAAAAGCCTATCAATCTGTAAAAAAGTTGGCCCAAAAAGTGCCCAAACTTGATCCAGAAACGGCCCAGTATTTGAAGCCCATAACCGGCCAAAAAACCGAACCGGTCCGAAACCGGCAGTTTTAACCGAACTCGGTTTTTTCGGTTTTCGGATTGGTCTTGGTTTTGGTTTTTGAAAAAACCGAAAAATCGAATCGAGTTTTTTTTTAGGCAAAAAACCGTAAAAACCGATCCAATCGTACCCCTAGACTATCTTATGTAAGAAATTTATGTTGTTTGACGGTGGGTTTGAATACCACCATCATACTCAATAACTTCAAACGTGAAATGTTACACTTACAAGATGCATTGAAGCTCGACATGTGCTAGGTAACCTTGAATAATGATATTGTTTCTTTAAATATTATCTTCAATGCTAATTTCTTTAATGTATGTGAATACCTATTTTGGCAAGTTTTCATGTCTACCGTTGCCCATAAAATGAGTTCTAGAGGATCTAATGTAACGTCTCACCCCGGAAATCGTTTTCCGGGTCGGAATGAATGTTATTTGATTTGATGGATTGACTCACAAACCACCACTGATCTCTTCAGTATGTTTTGTCCTCATTCACGTGCGACGTTTTTTCCTTTTCCACGTGTTCACCAAGAAATTCCTCTACCTTTTAAAAGGAAGGATTTAACTAAGGCTTAATTTCATCCGGGCACCTGAACTTTTAATATTATAACAAATAGGCACCTGATGAACTTTTTATAACAAGTAGGCACCTGGACCCCAAAATTGGCACCTAAACTTTCGTTTTTCACATTTTTCTTAATTTCTCAAATTTTTAACATTTAAATAGAGGGTAAATTAGTCAAATTACACTTAAAAACTAACTCAACAACTTTTAATCTAACCCAACCCCCATTTAACCCACCCACCACCCCTGCCGGTACCTCTGTACCTACCCTTACCCCAAAACTGCAGTCCTTTGTTTCTTATGAGGCTTCATCATCCTCTCATCAACGATAGATGACGAAGAATCTGCTTCTTCAACAACACCAACGGAACCTCAATTCTAAATTCAATCCCCAAAGCATCAAAATCACGGTCAACATCACTAGCACCACCATCATAAGTCCGTAAAAAACCTTCAAAAGTTAACCCCGTTTCACAAAAAAAAATCACTATAGGTTCTAAAACCTCGTCAAGAATTACATTAATCTTATCATTGCTTAGACCACTGTGATAATTAACATCAAAATTGTTTGGCTATAAAAATCAACCAATTTCCAAAACACAAGTGACGAAAAGAACTAATTTTTATCAAATTGAAGTAAAAGGACACCTTCCAAAATGTGCGGAATATTAAAAGATTCTTGGACATACATGGTTAGAGGTCTCGTACTTGAAAGAGGAAAGGGAATATTTTGAAGGTTTGTCTGTTGCTCTTTCTCTTTTGGTGTTATAATGTGATTACTGATGTTTCTTGGCTAGGTTTTAATTCCTTGTTACTTTTGAATTGATTGTCTCTTTTGGTTGTTTTTGTATTGGTTGTTTATGTAAACACTTTCTTCTTTCAATTAATTCAATTCAGTTTATTTTGATTCTCCTAAAGCATTTTGTCGAACACTTGGCATACGCTGCATTCTTGCATTCTTTCTCTTTGTTACTCGAAAAAAAAAGATTGTATTTTCCTCTTCTATTTTTTGTTGCCCTTCTGCAGCTGCGTTCAGATTCAGAATTGGTTAACGTCTCGGTTCGATAAAGCTCGAGGTATTTGACTCGAGAAGGTGCGGTTTGAAGCTCGATTCGACTATTCAAATATCAAACCACACCTTAAGATTGGGTTTTTTTCAAATCAAGTCAAACGGTGCGAAAAGGTGCGGCTCGGTTACTATATATCTACTTAATGATAAAATCATTATCAACTCACATATATTCCCTTCTATGTACTCATCTCATTCTTTCATCTCCACTCTCCAGATCGCCCCCCACCCCCCGCCCACCTTCGGTCACCTCTCATCTCTTCTCTTCTCTTCTCAAAAGCCGTTCCCCCGCTCACCCTCATGACGCATGACATCGCTCATCCACATCAATTCTCCAAACCCCCTCCCCTCCCCCTCACCTTTGTTTATATAATTGTAGCTTCAATTATGATTTCAATTGTTATTTTTTCAGTTTTTTTTGTTCATATAATGTTTTCGTTTTTTATTTTTCTTCCAATTGTTACCAAGCCAAACTTTTTCAAACGGTTCGGCTCGAACCTTCAAACTCAAGCCACACCTTTAGTTTTAACATTTGACCAAATAAGACCAAATCAAACCTCCCCTATTAATTTTTCAAGCCAAATCCAAACTTCCCAATTATTTGACTCGATTCGGCTCGATCACAGGCCTAGTAGTGGCACCTGAACTTTTATGTAAATTTTTGTCACCAAAAAGGCATATTTTCAATATGACTAACTTGCCCTGGGTTAAGAAATTTTCAAATGTCAAAAATCTGAGAAATTAAGAAATTTGTGATAAACGAAAGTTCGGGTGCCAATTTTGAGGTCAGGTGCCTACTTGTTATAAAAAGTTCATCAGGTGCCTACTTGTTTTACTTATACTTTTTGTTATATATTACAAAAATTTGAAAAATCGCATATGAAATATGACGATAGTCAGGGACGGACTCAGAAAATAATATAAGAGGTACCACAATTATTAAAATATGGAATCATTAAAAATCTAAAAGTCAATACAAAAAAATACGACAAGCATATTAAAAAAGTTCAAATTACAATTAACCACAACGCTTTGTCATGCTTTGAAACCTCTGTATGATAGCTTCATTTGACACAATTGAATATATTGATTATCAGAACGACAACGGTCTCAGAAGCAACTCAAAATTGATCAAAGCCGAATAAAAAAATACATTTTATATAATAAATTTATCAATAAATTTCTACAATTAAACTTTTCTTGATCATTCAAAACTACAATTGTGGCACACACAAGAAAGAAAACTCAAATTGATCAACCCAAGTCACAAAATCGTTTCTTTTGAAAAATTTATGCATATAAATCTAAAAAAACAACAAATTTTATCATAATTTGAAACAAAACATTAGCATTAATCAAAAATTTTGATATGGTGTGGAGATAAAAAAAAAACCTACCCGTAACTAAGGGTTAAGATAAGTCTTGGAAGTTGGATTAATAATAAAGAGTCTATGTTGCTATATTATATAATTCAAACTAACATATGGAATATAGTACGTAATGTTTTAGATTATTAAGGTATAAAAGTTTTACTCTCTCCGTTCTTTTTTATTTGTCTTTCTAGCCATTTGAACATAAATTAAGGAAAATAAAGAGTAGCCAAAAAGCACATTGGAAATGTAAAATGACAATCAATTGAAACTATTTAATTGGTTTGTTAATAACTTCATAAGCAAAAATAATCAAAAAGTACATTGAAAATGTAAATTTGTAATTAATTATGCTAGGAAGACAAATGTTTACAAACAAAAAATAAAGGCTCGAAAGACAAATAAAAAAGAACGAAAAAATATAAATTTTACACTAGGGGTAAAATAGTAATTTCATGTGTCAAAAACTAGAGGAGCACTTGCCACCTCATGCTCCCCTCTACATCCGTCCCTGACGATAGTGAAAGACCTAGGGGGGGGGGGGGGGGGCGGTTCCCCCTACCCCTCTAGGTTTGCCCATGCTTAGAGGGCAACAAAACGCATAAGGCAAGCCATAAAAGAGACAAAACGCATTAAGGTCGAACATAGGGGATTCCAATTTGTTCAAGGCGGATAATCGCCCTTAGCAGCTGTGATTCTTCACCAGGCTTCCACGTGGCACAAAGGCCATTAGTTCCGGCTTGTTTGGCTAAGTGATCAGCTGCACTTTTGGTTTCTCTATATCCCTCCAGCTCCTCTTGATTGAGATTTGTAGAGGAGTCATCAATGTCACATCACCCACTTTGGGTCGGGTATTACACCTAATTAATCATTCCTTTTTGTTGCTCGATGCTCAAAGAGAACATAGGAGACGACGTCGAGAGTACTTAGACAATAGGTGTTTAAAGATGAGAGGTCTACATTAAAATGGTGATGTGATGTGGTAGCTTTTTCCTGAGAAGGCTCTCCACTTCAAAGGGGTCCTCCATAGGCTCCTTGCCTGGCCTGTGTTTGATGGGGGATTCCCGTCTCTTTTCCACCCTTGATGGAATGGAAGGTCTAGGGAGATCTGCCTCTTGTCCCAGGGCCATTCCAGGAGTGGGGAGGGCTCCTGGATGTCCTGGGTAGAGGTAGGATCCCGTCCTAGGCTTCTTAGGGACCTCCACAAAGATGGATGTGCTCCTGGACATCTCCTGGGAAGTGCTCCTGTGTCCCATGGCTTCGGGTGGTGAATGCTCGCTTGAAGAATCTCCTCCTGAATGCTCCAGCTCCGGGTACCTAAGGCCACGACTGGCTAGGCCGCGGCCACTCCAACGATCAAGTTAGTATGAGCTCGAAGGAGTGACTAGAGGAGAATGGAGTAGAAGGAGAGTACCTCAAAGGATGTTTAAAGTGTATGAAATGTAAGTATATTTGCTATTGTGGCCTAGTAAGAATTTCTACCTTGTATGAGAGATAATTCTTACCAACCAATGTTTCAACTTGTGTTTTCCAACCCTTTTCTCATGTGGAAATGAGTGAATATTTATAGGCAAAGGTCTTGGTCTTGAAGCCTTTTGATGATGACAAGTGGAAGGTTGGGATTGAGCCTTGTCTTCTTTCACTAAAATGTGGTCTAACATTCTTTTGGGCTCACCTTGGGCTGTGGAGCCTTTTACCCAAATGGGGGTCTTCTTCTTGATAAAAGAAGGCCCTCATCAATTGCCCCTTTAATGCTTTTTGCTTGTCCATTCGAAAATGATTTGGGAAGTAGAAGCATTAAGTGATCTTCATATGCACTTGGGCGCTGACACGTGGGAAGAGAACCCAAACGGTTACCCCTATTATTCAATAAAAGGTAAACCGCCATTTTCCTTCTTCACTTTTTACTTTTCAAAATCAAAACTTTTCAACTTCTAAAGCAATTCTCTCTTCTCTAGACTTCTCCTCGTTGATTCATCAAGAACTTTTCACGATGGCCGACACTGGAAACTCGAACCCTGACACCAACATTCCCCACGAGTATGTGGGCCGTGCTGCCATGGTCAACATTCTCCAAGAGGTACGTTTGGCCCGTAGAGTTGTTGAAGTTGGTGGAACCATCTTGCTATCTCCGGGCATTTTCTTTTCTCGTGAAAATTGGCCTAAGATATACAAGACAAAAAACAGGGTAGTTATTTTTCATAACGTCCCTGTTCTTCCATTTCAGGCCAACCCTGCTGTCCCTGCTGCTGACGTGCCCATCGTGGTGGGGTCAGAAGATGCCTCCCCGGAACTGCCTCCAACTGTCAGCAGGAGTGTGAGGACTAGGAGTCAGGATGTCCCCGCTGGTTCCACTTCTGAGGTAATGTCTGTCGAACCTATGTCTATGGCTGCTCCTCGTGCCCCTCGGGCAGAGGAAATTGTGGACCGACCTGGGGGTCCTCGTCCTTATGTCCGTACTCCTGCGGATCTGAGGGAACTTGTTGACTATCTCCCTAGGACCAGAAATCCCTTGATTATCCCCATTCATTTGAATTCCCTGAGGAGGCACTACGATATCCCCGTTGACTTCAACATCCGTACTGGGGTACAAGGAGAGGGACCGGATATGGCCTTTATTCCCAATGTGGGGGAGGTCCCTGAGGCCTACAGGGGTTACACCAGTGTGTTCTGGGAGTCCTTGAACTATGAGCTCCGTTTTCCCCTTTCTAACTTCACAAAGGAGGTCCTGATTGCCATTGACAGGGCTCCGGGCCAGATCCATCCCTTTTCTTGGATGATTCTGACTGTCTTCCAAATGGCTTGCCAAGTAGCAGGTGTGACCCCTACCCTTCCCCTTTTCTCCTCCATTTATAGACTTCAGCACTCTGGGATAACCTCCACGTTTAAGGTCAGGGACACCAACTTCCTATTTACCAAGGAGGCTGGTAAAATAGAAGGTTATAGGTGGTATAGGCATTGGCTGATGGTGAAGGGGGATTTTGGTGAGGGAGTCCCTCTGGTCTGGTCCTTCTCTCCCACCACCCTGGAGCCTAGTAGATCTGAGGAGGTCCTCACTGATAAGGCCATTCTGGAGACATGTTTTACTAGACCCTACCCCGCGGATGTTTGGTGTGACCCCGAGGTCATGGCCAAAGCTGGACTCTGTGCCCGGAGGGTGAGGCATGCCAAGGTGGAGTGGAGTAAGTACCTCGACCTCTGTATTTTTTACTTGTAACATTCTGGCTGTTCTCTGATTATGTTCCCCTTTTGTTACAGAGGCCCTGTTGGATGCGAAAATCCCCGTGGTTGCCAGAATTGATAAAACGACCTTCCAGAACGTGGTGTCCGGGCAGGCTGTAATGCAAAGGGTGTCCAAGAGGAAGGCCAAGGATGAGGCCAGGAGCAACAAAGGGGTGGTGATCACT
The DNA here is from genome assembly GCA_003412495.2 of Echium plantagineum. Classification (NCBI taxonomy): domain Eukaryota; kingdom Viridiplantae; phylum Streptophyta; class Magnoliopsida; order Boraginales; family Boraginaceae; genus Echium; species Echium plantagineum. The sequence continues at coordinate 31,081,868 of CM016566.1, read as the reverse complement.
GAAGATAAGAAAAGGCCCAAGAAGAAGAAGAAGACTGTCTTGGTGGACTCCCCCATGTCTGTTGATGGTGGAGAGCAGACTCCTGTGAGGAAAAAGACCCCTGTCCAAGTTCCCAAGGACAATGAGGCTTCTTCCTCCTTCTCTGCTAACTCTCTTGCTCTGGTAACTCCTCCTGTACTGAATAGTCCTCCTGTACTTCCTCCCCTATCTCCCCGGGTTGCTTCCCCTGGGCTATCCTCTTCCTTGGGTTTTCCCCCTCCTCCTCCCTACCTCCCTCCTAGAGCTGACTTAAGAAGAGAGGTAGTTCCCCCTCCCCGTGCTGAAGAGAGGGCTCCGAAGGGAACCTCTGCACCTCCCATGCTGAAAGAGATCCTCCCTCGTGCTGATGTGGAGGCTGCTATGAGGATGAACCCAGAGGAGCTGAACCAGGCCATATCTGATCTGAACATGAAGGTATTGCTTTTCTCATGCTTTTTGTAGTTTCATTTGCATGAAATTTGTGTGCCCTAAGCCTTGATTTCCTTATTTTCAGGCTGCTGCCTACTCCTATGGTCTTCATCTCTCCCGGAGTGAAGAAAAGGGAGCGGCTACTGCGGAGGTGAGGAAGCTCCTTCACCAACTGGCTGTGGCCGTGGCTGCTCATAAGGACACCTCCCTGGAACTCCAAAAGGCCCAGGCTGCTGCTCAGGAGCTGGAGAAGGAGAAGGCGGAGATCCTGCAGAGGCACAAGGACGCCTTGGATGAGCTGGAGGCCACCCGTGGTAGAGAAGTAGCCGAGCTAAGGACTGCCATGGTGATGGAGGTTACTCGTGGTGAGAGACTCCAGGCTGAGCTGAAAGAGTATCAAAGCAAGATGAGCCAGCTAGAGGGATCAGAGGACTCAATCAAGGATGCTGCCATTGGAGATTTCCTCGAGTCATCAGAGTATACCACCCTTCTCACTATGAACTCAGTGTCCATCCTCCTGAACTTTTGTAAAGGACTCGGGACGGATCTTCCCACCATTGGGGACCATTTCTCCCACTACGTCCAGGATGTCTTGGCTGATTTGTTCTATGACAAGCTTGGAATCACCTTTAACAGCCAAGACCTTGATCCCCAAGGCTTTGGCTAGGGACAACCCAACCACCATGGCTTTATATTCTGCCTCATTGTTGGTGGCTGAGAAGGAGAACCGGAGGGCATATTGGAACATGGACCCTCCGGGACCTTCTATAAGTATCCCACCTCCTGCTCCCTTCGGGGTGCTAGCTCCGTCCACGTTCAAGGACCACTCTGGAGTCCTTGCTGGGACGTCCTGGGGCGCTGGGACCCCGGAGTCCGGTCTAGCTGTGCACTCTGTGATGAAGTCTGCCAAGGCTTGAGCCTTCACCCCTCCTCTGGGTTCATAGCGGATATCGAACTATAGCCCATGTGACCAAACGACCGGCTTGGGAGGGATTGGTGAAGACTTTCTTCAGAGGTTGGTCTGTCATAACCCTTATGGGATGAGCTTCAAAGTAGGAATTGAGTTTCCGGGCTAAGACCACCAAGGCTAGGGCAAACTTGTCTACCAACGGGTACGCTGGCTCGGCTCCGTTTAGGACATGGCTCACATAGTAGATTGGCTTTTGGACTGATCCTTCCTCCCGGACAAGGACGCTGCTGACTGCCTCCCCGGACACCGACAGGTATAGCTGCAGGATATCCCCTTTCTCTGGCCGGGTCATTAACTTGAGGGAGCCCAGGTAAGCCTTGAGCTCCACAAAGGCTGTCTCACATTCATCGTCCCACTTAAAATCTGTCTTTGGATCCTTCTTGGAGGCCTCCCGGATCTTTCTGAAGAACAGGAGGTTCCGATCTCCGGAACGTGATATCAATCTCCCCAGGGCAGCCATGCATCCAGTGAGCTTTTGCACATCCCTATAAGACCGTGGTGACGTCATCTGGAGAATTGCTTCGATTTTGTCCGGATTGGGCTCAATCCCCCGGGCACTGATCATGAAACCTAGGAACTTCCCTGCCGTGACTCCGAATGAGCACTTCTCTAGATTGATCCTGAGCTTGCTGTCCTTGAGTCGGACTAGGGTCTCCCTTAGGTTACCCAGATGATCCTCCCTCCTTTTGCTCTTGATGAGCATATCATCCACATATATTTCCATATTCCTCCCGATCTGATCGGAGAATATGAGATTTACCATTCGCTAGTACGTGGCCCTGGCGTTTTTCAACCCAAATGGCATGACTCTCCAACAGTAGAGGTCGTACTCCGTGATGAAGGTGGTTTTCTCTTGATCCTCTTTATCCAACTGGATCTGGTGGTAACCCCTAGAGGCGTCCAGGAAGTCGAAGACCTCATGCCCGGCACTTCCATCAACAAACCTTCCTAAGCATGGTAACGGATAGTAGTCCTTGGGACAGGCTTTGTTGAGGTTGGTGAAGTCCGTGCACATCCTCCATTTTCCATTGGACTTCTTCACCATGACCACGTTGACAATCCATTCAGGGAATTGTAGCTCCCGGATGGCTCCAGCTCCTAGGAGCTCCTCAACCTCCTCCCGGATAGCTAAGTTTTTCTCGTTAGAGAAATTCCTTTTCTTCTGCTTGATTGGTCTACACTCGGGGTCCACGTACAGTCGGTGTAATGCAGCCTCTGGGTCTATCCCGGGCATGTCCCGGGGGTCCCATGCAAACACCTCCTCAAACTCTCTTAACAATTGATTTAGCTGATCTCGATAGTTCTTGGGTAGTTGGGTCCCAATCTTGAAGGTTCTTTCTAGACGAGTTTCTTGGAAGGGGATAGTCTCCATCTCCTCATGCGGGACTCCCCTCTTCTGACTCTCCCTCTCCTTAGGACTGTTGTCCTCCTCGGAGGTATTGACTCTTAACATGTGGACATCCACGTCCCTCTTCCTCTTGGCCGACTCATTCAAGGACATCCCCTTCGGTACAGAACATTGGTAACAGACCCGAGCCTTCTTCTGGTCTCCCTTCATCTCCCCTACTCCTCCAGTTATGTGGAACTTCATCTTCAGGTGGATGGGGGAGACTATGGCTCGTATGGCGTTCAAAAAGGGTTGTCCAATGAGTCCGTTGTGCGCTGCGTCCTGGATATCCACCACAGTAAAGGTCACTCTTGTGGTTATCATCCGGGGGGGCCTCTCCTAATGTTACGTCTAGGGAGGCTATACCCACAGGGTAAACTAAGTGCCCAATGAAACCGGTCAAAGGGGTGTTGAGTGGCCTCAGAAGATTCCGTGGGAGTCCCAGCTGATCATAAGCCTTCAGATACAGGATGTCCGACGAGCTACCGGTGTCCACCAACATCCGGGACACCACGTAGCTGGAGATTATAGGACTGATAACCAGGGGGTCGTCGTGGGGTACCTCAATTCCCTAGAGGTCCTCATCTGAGAACCCAATGGTCTCCTGATTGATTGTGCTCATGGGACTCCGCAACTGGAATACTGGTCTTCGGGAATACATCTTCCGGGCATTCGAGGAATCTCCTCCTCCTGCCAGTCCTCCGGATATAGTCTCTATCCTACCAGTGTTCAGGGGGGTAGGGTTCTCCCGGGTATTCCCTTGGCATAAATCAATTTCTTTGGTCCCGGAGGTCCCCACGTCTTGGCTGTTGGGTCTTCCTCCCTTCACAAATTCCTTCAACTACCCCCTCTTGATTAACTTTTCAATCTCCCCTTTCAATATCCGGCACTCATCAGTGTCATGTCCGTGGTCCCGGTGGTACTCGCAATATTTTTTCATGTCCCTCTTTTGAAGAGGGAGGTTGATCTTCTGGGGCGGAGGCAGCATCTGCTTGTGTCCGATCTGGGCATAGATCCTCCCAACAGTTGTCTTCAAAGGGGTATAGGACTCCGGCTTGTAATCCCGGGTGTCCTTGACCCGTCCTTTGTCCCTCCTTGGTGACCGGGGTTTCGGGGCCTTCAGACTAAGCCTATCCTTTGGCTTCTGTAGTCTATCCCACACCCTCAACTTCTTCGTTGGACTAGCTGGTTCCCTTCTGGGAGTCCGGTTGTAACCCTTGATCTCCTCATCCAATATTTTCACTTCCTCCAGCTTTATGTACTAGATGACCAACTTGGCAAGTTGATACCTGGTTGTAACCGGCTCCAACACCAACTTGTCTTTCAGAGGTCCATGTCTCAATCCATGGAAGAATGCTATTAAAGCTACTTTCTCAAAAGTCTTTTCATCCGCAGCCGACACGTTTGTGGCTACCTTCTCAAACCTCCCAGCATAACTCCTTAATGTCTCTCCTGGCCTTTGTTGGACTTGCATGAGGGCTGTCTCATCCTCATCAGCCACTATAGAAGCCCCAAACTTTTCCAGGAACTTGTTCGCTATGTCCTGCCAGCAGTCCACGGAACCCTGTGGTAAATTGTGGAACCACTTCAGAGCTGGACCCGAAAGGCTGCTGGGCAATGCCCTAGCATATATCTCATCCTGGCTTGCCCAGAAGGATAGCTGGGAGTCGAAAGCCTTAAGATGATTCGTCGGATCTCCGACTCCATCAAAAGTATCGAACTTGGGCATCTTAAACCCTCTTGGCATCTCTGCCTCTCTCAATCTTTTCGAGTAAGGTTGTAATGAGCTATGTTTCTCCGGACCTCGGGTCGGGACCATGTCCTTCATGGCCTCCCGGATAAGGTCTCTAAGGGTGGCCTCATCCTCTCTGCCCCCGACATGGTCCTGACCCCGAGGGAGGTCTTTATCACCCGCCGGGGCTTTAGTACGCCTCCGTTTATGGTGTGGCTTCTTGTGCCCCTGTGGGTCTTCCTTTTCGGTGCAGGGCTCCTACTCTCATCGTTAGAGGAGTAATTTATCTTGCCGGATCTCCGAGTCTCCTTGATGGGTGACTTGGGGTCGGTACTCCGTCTCCTCTTGACTGGACTCCGGTCTTCCCTCCTGGGGGACCGGGAGTGTTTGCCCCTACGCCTGGAGGGGTGTGAGTTTTGAGAGTAGGACTCCTCTGAGGGTGTCTGCTCCTTTCTCCGTCGTGTGACGGGAGTCCGGGAGCGATGACGATGCCTCCTATGGTGGTGGGGGTGATTGCCCCCAGCCCTGGAGTGTGAACGTCTACCCTGGGCAGGTTCGATCCGTTCGGACGGCGCCAATTGATGTGGTAGCTTTTTCCTGAGAAGGCTCTCCACTTCAAAGGGGTCCTCTATAGGCTCCTTGTCTGGCCTGTGTTTGATGGGGGGACTCCTGTCTCTTTTCCACCCTTGATGGAATGGAAGGTCTAGGGAGATCTGCCTCTTGTCCCAGGGCCATTCCAGGAGTGGGGAGGGCTCCTGGATGTCCTGGGTAGAGGTAGGATCCCGTCCTAGGCTTCCTAGGGACCTCCACAAAGATGGATGTGCTCTTGGACATCTCCTGGGAAGTGCTCATGTGTCCCATGGCTTCGGGTAATGAATGCCCGCTTGAAGAATCTCCTCCTGAATGCTCCAGCTCCAGCTCCGGGTACCTAAGGCCACGACTGGCTAGGCCGCGGCCACTCCGACAATCAAGTTAGTATGAGCTCGAAGGAGTGACTAGAGGAGAATGGAGTAGAAGGAGAGTACCTCAAAGGATGTTTAAAGTGTATGAAATGTAAGTATATTTGCTATTGTGGCCTAGTAAGAATTTCTACCTTGTATGAGAGATAATTCTTACCAACCAATGTTTCAACTTGTGTTTTCCAACCCTTTTCTCAAGTGGAAATGAGTGAATATTTATAGGCAAAGGTCTTGGTCTTGAAGTCTTTTGATGAGGACAAGTGGAAGGTTGGGATTGAGCCTTGTCTTCTTTCACTAAAATGTGGTCTAACATTCTTTTGGGCTCACCTTGGGCTGTGGAGCCTTTTATTCAAAATGGGGGTCTTCTTCTTGATAAAAGAAGACCCTCATCATGATAAATGTATAAGGGAAGAATATCAACAAATCCAAATGCAAGGTATAAATATGAGAAAGCAATGTCTATCAAAACAGAGTCAGGAAAAGGTACTAGATTTTGTATGATAATAAAATATTTAGCACATCCTTTGATCTCAGTTAAATTTAGATGAATTAAAATGTACTTATGTTATTTTATATTTGCAGATTTCAACTCAACAGTCGAGTTGAAAATATTGCCTTTTCCTTGAGACGTATTTTTATTAGATTTGATCATGTTTATGTCTTCTTCTAGTTGTTTTGTTTTGTTTTTTATTACACATTCTTTACGTGTATTTGTATTTTAATACTATTAAATAAGTTATTATTTCTTTTGATTAAGACTTTTGGTTTTTCTTTATCAAATATTTGATGACATGATTATAAAATCGGGATAGTCCTTCATGACTATTTGTACTAATTTTTTATTAACAGACATGGAAGCGATTACAACAGCCTCCGTATTAGCTTTACCCTTGATATGGAGGAAGTCATTGAAAGCTCGGACTCGGATGAGGTGGCTCCTTGTCTCTTTCTCTGCTTTGCTTTGGCCGGAAGTAAACTTTCTAAAAAAAGCAAAGAAAAGAGCCTTCAGGTTTTCCCCCAACCAACAAGGGGACTAGCTTGCTTCAGCTGGTTAGAGCAAAAGACTGAAAATTCTTGTGTGTTTCGAATCCACGCGGGCAAAGGACACGTAGCCGAGGACTAGTCAAAAAAGCAAATAGTTTCATTTTCCTGGCCTCCATTCATGCAGTGATAGTTGGATGTTAACCTAATATAAAAGGCATCAATTAAAAAAAGAAATTTGTATAAGCATAGACTGTACACCAATAGTTGTTATGTATATTGAGATGTGATAAGATGAAGATAAAAGTGAGAGAGATGTGAAAAGTTGTCTTGGAAGCTTTGGCTCCCAAGTAGAATACAGTTATCCGAAGTCCGAACATTTATTCTACTCACATCAACTAATAACCTACTAGCCATATATAGAGAGAGTTCATAATTGAGTAGTATTTTTATAACTATGAGGATGAAGCAAAAATAACTACAGATGTGCTTGGCTAGATATGTCATTCCACCAAATTTTTTTTTTTGCTTCCTTCCTTTTGTTATATGGATATCCACCTTGAGGATAGTTGAAAATACCTACTAACATGAAACAATAAATAGCAATTATAATATTTAGAAAATGTTAGTTCTAACAATAGATAAGTAGAGAAATCAGGTTTAAAAATAAGAGTGAATCGGTGAAATGGTTCCAGTAAGTGGGGGTTTGGTGTACTTTGGTCCCCGAAAATGGCACTGTTGCGGAAATGGTCCCTAAAAGTGTGTCAAATGGTGTAATTTAGTCCATATTCCATTACATCCGTCAAATTTTAGCGTGAATAGTGATTTTGGCGGCAAAATCGAAATTTTTTATAACTTAATAGCCCCATTTGGGGCCTGAAATGTAAATAACATCGAATCCCATAAAAATCGAATTGGAAGTGGAGAAAGTTACTTTTACCTATAACTTCTTGTTATCACATTTAGGCCCCAAATGGGGCTATTAAGTTATAAAAAATTTCGATTTTGCCCCCAAAATCACTATTCACTGTAAAATTTGACGGATTTAACGAAATAGGAACTAAATTGCACTATTTGGCACACTTTCAGGGACTATTTCCGCAACAGTGCCACTTTCGAGGACCAAAGTGCACCAGGCCCCTACTTACTAGGACCATTTTAGCAATTAACCCTTAAAAATAACAAACAATTATAGTCGAAGCAAATCATTTCCCCTCTTAAAATTTTCTCTTCTATGTAAAATTTTCTCAAAATTTATGACTTTATATATCTTGTTCATTTAAAGAAATACTCAATAACTCAATAATGATGGGGACATGAATAAAGATATAAAGAGTAGAAATGATTACCAAATCAACTTGTAAATTCGCGTCTCAAATTGGCTATTCCAATTAAAATTGCCACATGAAGCCTTTGAGTAATATGAGTCAAGCATTGAAAATATCGTTCTGCCCAAGATTTCTTTATGAGCAATGTTCCACAAACTCCCCAAAAACCTATAATAAAACCGAGGCTTATGCTGATATACATGCAAGGGAACTTGTTGTCCTCTCCCTCTTCAGTGTATAGTGAATCAGGGTCCACATTTTTGCCTCGATGGCATGAAGGTAGTGGATTTCCACATAGCCCGAGATTTCCCATGAACCTAGTAACATCAAAAGTCGATAATTGTGTGCCAACGGGAATGCTCCCCTCCAGTTTATTGGATGACAAATCCAAATAATTGAGAGTGGTCAACTTAGTAATGCTCAAAGGAATTTCACCAGAAAATAGATTATGAGACAAATCCAACACTTCTAACATTCTCATTTGACCAATCCTGTTAGGAATTGACCCAATCAAAACATTATCTGATAGGTTTAAAGAATGCAACCCATCGAGACTTGTTAACTCTTCAGGGATCAATCCATATAATTTATTGCTTGATAAATCAATCAACCTGAGTAGCTCAATTTGTTTACGATTGAATTCCAATTGAAGCCCTTTCCAATACATAGAAGCTTTCATATAATCAAGAGTGTACATAAATGTCCAATCACCAATATAAGATGAACCAATTTCATTATAAGTCATGATAGTGAGATTATTGAGACAAGAAGGGATGATCCCTGATATATTGTTGGATGAAAGGTCTAATATCTGAAGCCTTTTAAGATGGCACAAGCTGGATGTAATGTCCCCTTCAAAATTGTTTGAATTTAGACGAAGAACAACAAGATTTGTTACACTTGTGCCTATCCAATCTGGGACCCTACCTGAGAATTGATTCTTTCCCAAATCGAGAAAAGACAATTGAGTACATTCTTTTAGGGATTGTGGTAAATTCCCAGAGAAGTTGTTGTTTCCCAATGACAGAGACCCTAACATACTCAAGCCTATTGAGTTCGGTAGAGATCCAGTAAATGCATTGTTCTTTAGGTTGATAGTATTTAATTGTCTGAAATTCTTCCAACAGTTTGGTAAAGTCCCCGACAAAGAATTGTTTGAGAGATCAAGATAACTCAACATCATATCTTTAACACCACATAAAGAAGTAATTCCTCCGGAAAATGCATTGTTCGACCCATCAAGGAGGGTTAACGTGTTTGAGAATGAGGGTAAGGTACCATAGAATCGATTAGAACTCAAATCAACAGTATCACATGACGACAATGAGTCTGGTGGTAGGTATCCACCAATTGAGTTGTGTGAAACATTCAAATAGCTTAACCTTGATGACATTTTCCAAAACCAACTAGGAACATCATCCGAAATTCCAGAATCAGAGATATCCAAAATGGTTAGACTTTTTTGTGTCCTTAACCAATGGGGAAATACCTTGCCTAACTTGCATGCTCCTAAATTTAGATTTCGTAGCTGAAATGGGGGAGTGAACATAGTGCTAAAGTTTAAGGTTAACATATTGAAAGATAAATCCAGAAATTGTAGATTGGTAAGGTTTGGAAAAAAGGATTCAGTAATAGTTCCATGAAAATGGTTGGAAGAAACATCAAGCGAGATTAGATTAGAGATCCCTTGAAGAAATTGTGGTGGCATACCTCCTTTAAACTCATTATTTGCAAGATTTAACTCTTGTAAATTGGGAAACTTTGAAAGATCTAAGAGAGTCCCCTTGAGCTTATTTTCATTAACATATAGTTCTTGCAGCGAATTACTTCCAGATTGCAGAAAACCATAGGTCTTGTTTAGTCTATTGGACAGTAAAATTAATGTTTTCAAGCTGGTAAGGTTACTGAATGCTTGTGGAATCATACCTTCAAGTTCATTAAAAGAGAGATCTAATGTTATCAAGTTGCTAAGGTTACTGAATGTTTGTGGAATCGCACCTTCAAGGTTATTGAATGACAGATCAAGTGTTATCAAGTTGCTAAGGTTACTGAATGTTTGTGGAATAGCCCCTTTCAGTCCACTCCTTGATAGATGAAGATATTTGATAGATACCAACCTTACCAAATAGTCAGGAATCAGACATGGTTGTAGGTTAGATGTTGAGAAAGAAAGATCAACTAATTTGGTACTAGCTTTCAACAACGGGGATAATGCTATGAGATTGAGGTGACCTGAGTGTGAAAGATCAACAATTTTAAGAGAAGTAGTCGAGGAATTCATTTCCGTGGGAGTTGGAAAAGGGAGGTCATTCCATTGTAGATATAAGCTTGTGAGAGAAGGAAGTTTCAAAATTGATTGAACCCAATCTTTGGTTGAACTCATGCTTATAGAACTCATATCCAGATACTTCAATGAAGTTAGTCCAGCAACCCATGCCAATGAGTCTACTTGAATACGTAACTCATATTTATCATTTTGAGGATAAAATGCAACAAAATCTATGTTAAGATCTAAGCTTTCGAGGGCCAAGAGATTCCCCAATTGATGTGGAACCTTTCCGGTCAAAGGATTATGAGAGACGTTAAGATCTCTTAGTCTCTTTAATGATCCAAAAAATTCTGGTAGTTCGGTGAAATCATTATTGCTCAAATCTAAGTAGCTTAAATAAGATAGATGAAGAAGAGAAGAGCTAATTTCACCTCCTATGTGGCCATGGACTTTTTTGGGACCGAGATAAAAATAGTGTGATGGACCACGAAGATCAATCTTCACCACATGGCCAGCTTCAGTGCAGTGAATGCCTTTCCATCTACAACAATCCATGTTTTGATGAGTCCAATCTGAGAGATTGCGTGTGAAATCGAGAACAAGGCTACTCTTCAACTTAAGAAGTGCAAATCTTTCGGTGTCTATGCAACTCAGATTTGAACTTCTAGTGTTTTGAGAGTGGACTTGATGAATTAGCATGTAGCCAAAGCATAGTAAAATAATTATAAGATGGAATAAGAAAGGAGCTCTTATTAGGAAGAAACCCATGACTTGAAGATATTATAAGGAAATTATTTATAGAAGAGAAACTTGTCTACCCAAAGTGATGATATTCAATCCTCCATGTGGTTGTATTTATATTACAAAGAAACCAAGTTCCATGCAGTGGCCACCATACTAAAATTGTTGAAATGATCCCCGAAAGTGGATTCAGATTGCCTTTTGGTCCCTGAAAGTACAAAAGTTGTAAATCACTCACCGATATTTGCCAACGGTTGCAAATTGGTCCTAAATTTAACGGCGATGTTAAATGTTAACGGCTCACGCGCCTCGTGACTCGTGAGATACACGCGTTGTTAATAAGTTAGGACGGTAATAATAGAATTAGCTTGGGAGTGAACTACAATCACTATTGGGGCTTAAAAAATATACGCCTCAATAAATTTTGGTCCAATCTACAACCGCTGGTCAATATCGAGAACTGAGTTGCAACTTTTGTATTTGAGAACTAAAAGGTAATTTCAACCCACTTTCGAGGACCATTTCAGCAATTTGCTCTTAAAAACGAACATCTTTCTTTCTTACTAAAGAGTATCAGGTCGAAACAATAACATATTATTCCTATATACTTAAAAAAACTAATGTTTTTGAGATTGAGGATATTTTAGAAAAATGTTACTAAAACTTAATAAAAAATGACAAGATTAGAAATATAGAATTTTAGTAAATGTGATAATCTTTTAGGAATGGAGGACGATAACACGGTTTACTAGCTAGTCTATCTTTGTGAAGTAAGAGAGGCCGAGTAAGTAGTATGCAAAAGGTACAGTATATTTTTATGTCCAAACTCCAAACTAATTGCAAGATTAGTTAGCTACTTAGCTTACTAGAAAACTTGGTAACAACGTTAAGAAAAAATAAAATAATAATACGAGCGTACGTAATAACTACAACCCTTTTTTGTTAAATAAATAAACCTCCGTTAGAATCGTTCTCATTTAACGCTACGACTTATACATAGTAATATGTAAGTTACTCGGCAATTATTATTCACATATATTATTTTTTGAGAAAGTGACAATTGTTTCTTATATATGATGATAGGGAATATAATTTAAGTGAACTTATACTCTTCAACCAATTTTAATGTTCCATGAGTCCATGACCCATGAAAAATACATATACGTTAATTTAAGGATGCATATACCACCTAACTCTAGAAGATATCGTTTACCATCTAGATACCCAAGGCCGGCCGTGAGGTGGAGTTGGGTGGGCAACCGCCTAGGATCCGAGAATTGTAGGGGCCTCAATTTTTAAGAAAATATGTATATATTTGTAATAATTGGCGTGTTGCAATTAGAATACAAAAATGTTAAATAGTACAATCTGAAAAAAGAGGGGTCCAGATGACAATCTGAAACGATTAATAGTACAAGGGGCAATCTAAAACGAAAACGATACTATAGGGGGCAAAATACGAATAAGTTATATCAAAATATCATTTAAGAAAAAGATAAAATGATTTTCAATCGACCACTAAGGAGTGGACACCTCATGAATCCCATCTCCCTCCCCCATGTCTCTCCACTCTCTCCCATTGTCAGAATAATCAAGGAATTATTCAATAACTCCCCACAAAATGGACACAAACTTCCTCCCCCAATTACTTCATATTGGATCACTTGATCACCTCAAAAAACCCCCGAATATCCCAAATGGAGATAGTCTAACAAACAACTTGAAAGTCGCCAATGAGTGGAAAGGGAGCTATTGGGGTTAATCATCAGAAATGATAAAGGGGAATTTCAAGGGAGCAACATATAGACTTATTTCAAGGGAATTTCAAGGAATGCAACATTTTGATATATTCGGCGGAAAGCAAACAATCAATGTGGTGCATACAATAGATCGATGTCAGATGGCTGTGCGACAAAGATGGTATAACATTGAGGTCGAGAGCGATTCTGAAATTCTTATTAAAGCTACTTTGGGATAGTTACTCGGTACCATTGGAGATCGTTGTCATTGTTGAAGACATTCAACGACAAGGAAGCACATTGAATGCAACATTCCGATATATTAGACAGAAAGCAAACAATGCGGCGCATACACTAGCTCCCCTATGCTGAGTAAGATAGGTCAGATAGTACGCCAGCGACCCATATGGTAACATAGAAATAGTCAAATAGTTTAACCCAGAAGTACAACGAGTATCTACAACTTCATGATAGATAAGTGTGGGCAGTAGTCCAATGAGCCATTTCGATATCTTTTTCATAATATTCGATAGTCAATGAATGTTAATTCTCGACATGAAGGAGTAATCTTCATTTATACAAATACCTTCTAATATAAGGTAGCATACACCAAATCAACTGGACAACTCGTTGAGAAGAGAGAATCAAAACAAGAAACTTGTATTGATTTGGTATTCCTAATTAGTTTCACTGGAAAAGTCTTCACTGGCATTACAACAACACACTCAAGACAACTCTTGTCCATTCACTACACTGCATTTAACACACAAAATGTAAAAATCTAACATAAGTTGATGCAGCATTTGCATTTGTTCTGCAATAAAAACTGTACATTGTAAGACATCATGGCCTCACCTGAGGGGGTAATTTTGAGGATCCATCCTCACATAAGTTTAATGTAGACGCATCAAATTTTACTGGCTCGCTGACCAAACAGTGAATGCCGTCCTTCAGCAACAACTTCCCCTGTTGATTTGTTTCTGATGAGGACAATCGTGCCTGAATATTTTCCTTTTTGACCTAGAACCCTTGAGGTGATCTCCAGTTCATCCTACAATATGTTCCATTGATATAAATAAGAACAAGAATCTGCATTAAGCAGAGGACGACTGGTCAAATGAGAATATAAACATTTCGATGTCCTTTTCTCTCTCAACATATAAATGGACCTTCCTGCTCATTCTATATTATCAATCCACTAAGAATGTATAAGAGATACACCAAGCCACATAAAACATGATGCATTACTTAGCTAGTCTAATTAAAAGTATTAAAACTGCTTACATTACATACCCCTCAAAGAATATAGACTTCATATTCAAGATACTATATGATGCTACTCAATCTAAATTCTAAAATCAAGATATGACCAAACCAGGGTAAGGTATTGGGTTAACGTGTACAAACTTCAAAAAGTTAATTCTATCATTTCTGAAATAAACAGCAAAACATTATAATAAGCCCCGATCACAAAAAGGCCATAACTCTGACCTTCTCCAATTCATTGTTTTTTCCTTGATCTCCAAGGATACATTTAGAAGCAACTTTAATTGAAACATGTTCAACAATCAAAACATCATTTCACGGAGTCGCAATTAACCACAACAAGAGCATCACAATGAGCAGGGATCACTAAGAAAAGTAAAACGTTGTATTGATCACATACAAGATTATAACCCATGAAAGAGCTATACATCTTAGAAACAAAGCATCCTATATTCGAACAAACTTCTATTTATTGAAAAGCAGGGATCTCTCTAGTCTCTGTTAAGTGTTGAAATATTCGCAAATTATCTTCTTTAACTGTATTGCAAATATTATCACAGATTCTCCATAAACAGAGTTCAGATTAGAAAATTATAAAAAAATGAAGAATCGTGAGGTAGATTATTATGAGAACCAATATATTGGTCACTGTGTGGTTCCAAATATCAAGAATTATTCACAGTAAAGCTGATCATACATTGCGTCAAATAAAATCAACAAATTCAACATTCTGTACAGTGACCACATTCGATCTCTATAATCAAATGACAATAATAATTATTTACAAAAATGAGTATTGATCATTGTAACAACACAACATGGTCCCGTAAGTCTTCTAACAAATACAATCTCATCTTAAGAGGTGATCAAATCATTTGTGTAATGTATAGGTTGACTTTTATGAACTTCAAAAAGTTTATTCACATACAAGATCATAACAACACTAAGAGCATCACAATCTGCAAGGAACACTAAGTAAGCAAAACTTTTTCGTTATCACATACAAGATCATAACCCATGAAAGTGCTAAAACACCTTAGAAAACAAACCATCCTACACTCGAACATACTGCTAGTTGTTGGATAAGAGCGATCTCCCTATTATTAAAGCATTGAAATATTCGCTATCGATCAACTTTAACTAAATTGCAAATATCATCACAGATTGTCCACTTCAGAGTGCAGTTGCTCATTCGAAGATCAGAAAAATAACAAGAATTGTGAAATGCAATTTATGAGCACTAATATATTGTTCCCTGTGTCGATCATCAAAAGAAAAATTAGGCAAAAATGAGGATACATTCTGGGAAAATCAAACTTCTATCAAAGAGAAGCAAATGAAAGGTTTTCATAAAGTTCCTCATCATCATGAATCATTCACCGCAAAAGTGATAAAACAAAACTTCAAAAATGAACATTCTGTAAAGTGCCCACATTCAATCTCCATGAACAAATGACAATAAAAATCATTTACAATGACGAAAGTTGATGATTGAAATAACAAAAAACAGGTCTCATAAGTCTTCTAAGAAATAAAATCTCATCGTCATACTTAACAAGGCTAACCAGTATCAATTAAACAACACTATAATAGATTAAACATAACACTCCGCAATTAACTACTAATAATAATTACTCACATGAAGCTTAGCACTTGAAATAAAAGCAATTGACATATCAACAGACACCATCATCGGAGAACCTTCCTCATGAATCGCAGCAAAACCAGCTTCATCAACTAAACTCGCCACAGCACCGTTTTGCATATACCCATTTTTATCCTTAATTCACATCAATAAAAATTACAATCAACAATCAAGCCAACATAAAAAAAAAATCGAAAAAATAAAATCAGCCTAATCCATTTTGCAAATATCCAAATCAAGTAAATAAAACTACATTAATCCCTAATTGTCCAAATTTGCTTTTCAGCCATCAAATTAACAAAGTTCACTGTCCTAATCAATATACCTAACTTCGACTTGCATCAAAATTATCATGATAATAGTAAAATATCTTGTAACCTCGATCATATACATTTGGCACACAGTACTCACTCCATTTCAAATTAATTAACGTTTTCGGAGTTCCAGTCTAACTTTGACTACTAATTAAGCCGAAAAATATTAAATTGATATCATTGACTTCAAAAATATTTTCATAATATTTTTTTTTATAATTTTCAATAATGTATATAGAAAATAATTGATCATTATTAAAGTTAAAAAGCGTTAAGTATATTGAAATGGAGGTAGCATTAGCCAACATAACACCTATATAACGTGAGTTAAACTTTTTTATAAATAGTCAGCCATCAAAATTCGTATAAACATCAAACTGGACAATATTTTGCAATAAATGGTGGAAATGAAGGGGGGGGGGGGGGTTAGAAAATGGTTACGGTGAGATGAGGAGGGACAGTTAAGGAGCAGGAGATGAAGCCTGGTTGGACTCGGTCGACTCGGATGCCGTGAAGGACGAAACGCTCGTAAAAGCTGGCGAAAACGGCGCCTTTTGGGACCGGAGGGAAGCTCAGTTCGGAGGCTCGAGCCGCGTCTGACTCGTTCGTTGACAATATTTCTCTAGCCTTGTCCATCCTGTCTTTTTTTTTAGGTGTTTTCGAGCAGATATCTCATAGCATTGTTATTGGTGTTTCATGTTTAGGTTGATATACTAGGGGTCCCGGAGTATATCTGTTCGGTCGGTTTTTTCCGAATTTTTTTGTGTGAAATTGATCCTATAGATTTTTTAACTATATCAATCGATTCGATTTTGAGGCAAAATCGTTTCGGTTTTGTCGATTTGCAAACAAACAAAAAATGAAAGTGCACAATTTTAAAAGAAATAGAGTCTACACGTCCACATGAAGTCAATAAATAAAACAAAACCGTAATTTTTGAAACCGAAACGATGTCTGTTCGGTCAATGAGAACCAATTAAAACTGAAATGATTTAAGGAAATCAGTAGACGGTAATTCTCAACTCTCAAGAGGATGTAAGTGTTTTCATTATTGGTATAATGTGATAAGAGATATCTAAATTTTTAAAGTAGTAATAATAAGGGTGTAATTGGACTTGGTTTTTTAACCGGACCGGCCCGAACCGGCGGTTTCTTTGCTGGTTTTTAGCCAACCGATTCGGTTTCGATTATCGATCTGATCGGATCGGTTCGATTTTTTCAAAAAAAAACGGTCGGTTAAAAAAACCGACACGGTCCGGTCCAGTCCAATTGATGTTTTGGAGGCAAGACTTATCTTGTATTTTGGACCTTGCAACTCCATATTAGTTTTATTATTATTTTCTTGTATTTTGGGCATTTCATATTTGGATTTCGGAATTTCTATTATTTTATTGTATTTAGGACATTACATTTTTGTACTTTGGAATTTTTTTATTATGTAAATATGTATTTTAATTTTAATGTGTATTGGCATTAATTACAAATTTATCAAGAACAGACCCAATTTTAAAGTATAGTGCGGCATTTATTACAAACAGGATCGAAAATCGGCTAAAAACCAGACAACTCATCAAATAATCGGACAAAAAATCAAGCCAAAACAGGCCCATTTGCGTTGGCCCATAAATATGCCAAAAAACGAGTCAAAAACCGAACCGGCCCCGAAACCAGCGTTTTAACCGAAATCGGTTTTTTTCCGACCGGTTTCGGTTTTTTTTCTTTTTAAATACATATATTGTCGGATCGGTTTTTTTCCGGGAAAAACCGGTCTGACTTCACCCCTAAGTAATAGTATTGAACTTACATGATATGGTATCGGAATTTATTTTTTAAAAAATTCAGTAGAGAATATGTGTCTGTAATCCGTTAGAATTAATTTATATGGAGTTCATTAAACTTACATGAGTTAAATATAATAATCAAAGTTAATTTTGGAAAACAAACTATATCATTTAAATTGAAACTTAAACAAAAAAATAATCATATTAATTAAAATATGATAGACCCAAAAGATAGCCCAAAATCGAGAATGAAATCAAAACCAAACCCGAAACCCATTGGAACCAACGTGCTTGATATCGAATCGATTATAGTTTTTCCTTTTAGAGACAGGCAAAATTGAATATGTTTAAATTTTGGCTCAAAACTAAGGCGAACGGTACACATCTCTAATGGTGGTGTGAAGTGTGAAGTGTGAAGTGACCGAGAATGTAAAAATGGTGATAGACTTTCAAAAGGACCGTTAATTAGCCTTTCACATAGAAGATGGAATTTCACAAAGATTATAAAATTAGATGCTAAAAGTTAAATTGAAGTATGACCAATAATATTAAAGTATGGAAGTTCAAATATGGCACACCATTTTTTGTTGTTAGACAAGAGAACATCACCAACCTTTTTTCGAAATAGCTATCCAAGTCTGACCTACTTATATCCAAGCAAGAAGCTAATACTATACCAACAACTCCTATATATTATTCTATATTTATGGCACACCATTTTTTGTTGGTCACTTTTTCAATCCGCAATTAATATTTATCAAATTCTTTTTCGATCCTCAATTAAGTATGTAACTTATTAGTTACATACTTACATATGATATTACTCCCTCCGTCCTTAAAAGATTGTCAAATTTTGACTTTTGTTGGTCAAACATTATAAAATTTAATTATGAATTCCAATTAAACGATAAGAAATAATATAGTCTTGTGGGACCTTGTTAGATTCGCCTCAATATATATTTTTTAAATATTAACTTTTTATAATTTTTTTACATGTGGAATAATAAATATTTATGTTTTAAATCGTGTTTTGTTGACTACCAAAAGTCAAAATGTGACAATCTTTTAGGGACGAAGAGAGTATAATATTATAGACCATCGCAATTTAGGCATGTGGTTAATGAGTAGGAAACATTTTAAAAACAAAAAACAACTATGGCTGCCCAAACATCTTATGTATAAATGGTCACAAAAGAAATGCAGAGAGACCAGAGGGAAAAGAAGGCAGGAGAGAGACCATCTTTATAAATTATAAACTCTCATTTTCTTCTTTTCATGATTTATTTCGAGTTAATCGAATAGTCTAGTGAAAAAAACTTTTGTTAGTGTGACTAGTCTTGCTTCGGAACTTATCTCAACGCCAACGCTAATTTTTTTAAAAAACTAATTGGTTGCACCATGTTGTCCTTGAACAGAAGCGCTTTTCTTGTAAGTTTCTCTCTTTCATTTCAGCTTATTACATCATTTTATTTTATTTTAGTAGCTCTTATCGTTACAAGAACTCAAACTCTAAATCTTGTCATTGTAATTAATATCTCGCGACGACTATTGTAGTGGCTAGTTTATTGCATTACTTACAAAACCATATTAACTTTTTTTTATGTTCATTTAGAATTTCTTAAAGTAATTTTATTTATTGCACATTTATCTTTACATGACTATTTTCTTGAGGAACATCTGTGCATGAACATGAAAGTAAGCTACACCTGTTTGAAGAAATGTATCTGTTCACTTAATTAAGAATATGTGGTTTAATTCCGAAGTACCAATTATAAGATACTCCCTCGGTTTTTTTAGTTGTCGTTTTAGTCATTTACACATTCATTAACAAAAAAGTAAAACTAGTCAAAAAGTATATTAAAACTGTAAAAAGACAACTGATTGTCATCATATCATTGGATGATAACTCCAACAGAAAGAGTAAGCGAAAATTACATATTTTGCTAGAACGACGACTAAAAAAACGAAAAGTTCAGGCTAAAGCGACAACTAAAAAACGGAGGAGTAATATAAGATTGGATCTTTCAACACTTTTCATACTTGTAATACTATAACAGGAATAAGTAGCATATAGGGGTTCTTTTTCAAGAATGTGTATTTTATTATATGTAGCTGGATTGCAAATATTTGATTTTTGAATATTTCATGTTATGATGATTGAGAAAATTTGTTGTTTTAATTCTGCATAGAAAAATACACTTGTTGGGCTGGTGAGAGGGTCAGCTCAGGCACAGGGAAGAATTCCGAATGGGGTGTTAGTAGCTGCTGCCAACCGAATTCGAAGAGAAGGGGATAGAAGCGCCAGCATTTTGGTGGAGAGGGATCCATCGGACATTGGTCGTCGGGTTGGTGACGTGTATGGCGAGGATAGGGCCACAGAGGATCAACTGCTAACTCCTGCAAGGTGCAGACTTAGTTACTTACATTATACTACATCATATGTAGATTCTTTAAAATATGAAGAATCCACATATGATTAATGCTTAATAGTTACTATTAGAAGTGTTTTAAGAATTTGCAGATTTTGAGTACTCTTAATTGCAAGCAAGGGGATCGACATGTTAGAGAAATTAGTTGTCAAGTATATTCAATCTAGGGTGGTGTTTGTTAAATTCGATCATGAGAGTATGAACGTAGCTTGAACTTCGAAGTTGATTATGACAAAATGTGTTGTGCAGTGGATATCAGTTGCTGCGCGATCCACACTACAATAAAGGCCTTGCCTTCAATGATAAAGAGAGGAATGCACACTTTTTACGTGGTCTTCTACCCCCTGCAATTGTCAGTCAAGATCTACAGGTAATGTTGTAACGGATTGCACATACGAACTGTCTGTCCTGAATCCGCCCTTTTATTTCTTATCGAACATCTCATAAAATCAGTTTAGAAAATCTCTCTGTGAATCGTTTATAGGTAAAAAAGTTGATGAACAATATCCGAGAATACCAAGTCCCACTGCAAAGATACATGGCTATGATGGATCTACAGGTCTCGTTTTTATTATTATTAATCATTGATGTATTCAGACTTACATAATGGTTGAATGTGTTCCCTGATGTCCATGTTGAAGTATATACTAAATTTACGAGTTTGTGCCTTCAGGAGAGGAACGAGAGACTCTTTTACAAGCTACTCATGGAACATGTCGAAGAACTGCTTCCAGTTGTATATACTCCAACAGTTGGTGAGGCTTGTCAAAAATATGGGAGCATTCTCAGACGTCCTCAGGGTCTTTTTATCAGTTTAAAAGAGAAGTGTGTTTATTATTTTATAGAATAGGTAGCTGCAATACTTGTAACTGCAGATATCTTACAAGTCAATTACTGACAGGGGAAAAATTCTTGAGGTACTGAAAAATTGGCCAGAGAAAAAGATTCAAGTTATTGTTGTGACCGATGGTGAGCGAATTTTAGGTCTGGGAGACTTAGGCTGCCAGGTAAACTGAAAATGGGCATTAAGTACAATCATCTACTTATATGGCGTGAGGAAAAGTTCAAGCCTTGTGTATGAATTATATTAACGAGTAGTTAAATTTCTTCTGACTACAGGGAATGGGAATACCTGTAGGGAAGCTGTCATTGTATTCAGCTCTTGGTGGTATCTGTCCATCTGCTGTAAGTGGTCGCGAATTATATAATATATTGCTACAAAATTTAAAAAATCCCGAGGAAACATAAAATTGTGGCAAGGGGGTAACGAGGAAAATGGGAAGTAAATTTGTATCCATAATGTAATTATAGATTTTATAGCTAACATGTATTCTGGACATTCTTGTATGATTGTTAACCAAGAATTTGCTGACAATAAGCACTGTCGGAATGTAATTATAGATTTTATAGCTAACATGTATTCTGGGAAGATATTCTTTTGGTAAGAATGCAAATAAGGTGTCTTTTACTCAACATTCGTGGTAGTACTTTTAGTTGTCACCCCATTTGCAACCTGTATGCTTCAAATCTAAAACTAATGTATAAGAAGAACTTTCACTTCAAACCACATATTCAATTTTTTAGCACGAGTTGCTGTTGGCTAAATGTGGGTTCTGGTTTTCAGGATTATAGTATTTTGTTTGTTTTATGCAGTGTTTACCGATAACTATTGATGTCGGGACCAACAATGAGAATTTGTTAAATGATGAGTTTTACATTGGGCTCAGGCACAGGAGAGCTACTGGACAGGTTAACCTTCAAAAGTTTTCTGGATTTTTGAAGCAACCGCAGCCAGTTTCTACAAAAACGTTTAACTAGATTATCTTCCCGTCTCCAGGAATATGCTGAACTTCTTGACGAATTCATGACTGCTGTGAAGCAGATTTATGGAGAAAAAGTCCTTATCCAGGTTATCTATTTCTTCATCTATTCTCAAGATCGCCCTTAAGCAATAAACGTTTTTGTGATATAAGAAATATCTCCATTATCTCTTACTCCTTTTATTATGCAGTTTGAAGACTTTGCAAACCACAATGCATTTGAGCTCCTGTCTAAATATCGACCCTCCCATCTTGTATTCAATGATGATATACAAGTAAGTGAGATTAAGATCGCTCATAGCAGATGGTTTGAGGGATGTCTTAATTTTGAGGAACTTCATATGCCAAAAACCACACAATAAGAGACTCCCCCTTTCCTGCCCCTTAAAGAAAATTGATGAGGGGCTCTCGTTCTGACGAGTCATTTTTTATCTATTGTCTTAATCTGATCAGGGCACGGCATCAGTGGTTTTGTCAGGGCTAATGACAGCACTTCGACTAGTCGGGGGAGAGTTAGCAGAGCACAAGTTCCTATTTCTTGGGGCTGGGGAGGTACATTCTCAACATTCCTTCTGAGTAATTCTAGGCACGACTCCAAGTATTTCTTATGATTAGTTCACTGAAGTTCTTTAGTTATCATTCTGAGTAGTGTAAGTCACTATAATATGATCAAAGTTGGTGTACGAATCCACAATTCCCGTTGACTTGTCCGGATATCAGTTTTTGTTTTCTTTGCATTATTTTTACGGAAAAGGTTATTTTGAGTCTTATTTGTTTCCTTGATATCGTCAATGAGACAGGCAGGCACTGGGATAGCAGAACTTATAGCTCTTGAGATGTCTAAGCAGGTTGGCATGTCTGAAGTCTGAACCTTGTTATTTGTATGAAGTTCTCAGTTCTCTATCTTATGATTGAGAAATATGTATACGGAGAAGTGAATGATATTATTTTCCATATTTGCTCAGACAGGGATCCCGTTGGAGGAGACTCGCAAGAAAATCTGGCTAGTGGACTCTAAGGTAAGCCTAGACGAAGTTACTAGTAGTCGAATTTTTCTTTTTCTTTTTGTTGCTTACTGTAACATCTTACCTTCCTTCTATAGGGTTTGATTGTCCGGTCACGCCTTGATTCACTTCAACATTTTAAGCGGCCTTGGGCCCACGAACATGAACCTGTGACAGGATTGGTGGATGCTGTTAAGGTTCTGTCTACATTCCCCTAAATTGTACACACATACTAAACTCCGGGATCTTAAGCCTTCCATTTTACGCTCTTGACAGGCAATCAAGCCTACCGTGTTGATTGGATCCTCAGGGGCTGGAAGAACATTTACTAAGGAAGTTATAGAAACTATGACATCACTTAATGAGGTGACTTGCTGGGTTTCTTCTTATTACAACACCGTATTATTTTTTACTTTTATAACTAATAACACCTTTTAATTCCTGAAACCTGCAGAAACCTCTTATCCTCGCTCTTTCAAATCCAACTTCACAGTCTGAGTGTACTGCCGAAGAAGCCTACATATGGAGCAAGGTGAATCTGTTATATCAATTTCATTTTTGAACATAACCAAGGTGTAACAGGAACATCTAGTTGTTGATATTTTAGATGGAGATATATTTCGTAGACACACCTCTTCTTGATACATTTTTTAATTTCTTTATATGTAATTTTCATCTTCTTCAGGGCCGAGCCATTTTCGCTAGTGGAAGCCCTTTCGATCCTGTGGAATACAATGGGAAGACTTATGTGTCTGGCCAGGTTGTAATGAGCAACAAGTTGACTCAATCTTTGTGTCACGATAGATGATGGTCTAACTTAAACGCTTATTTTGCTTCCCAGGCAAATAATGCTTACATCTTTCCTGGATTTGGACTTGGGCTAATAATATCTGGTGCAATCCGTGTCCACGATGATATGCTTCTAGCGGCATGTATGTTCACAACCAGACACTACTCGAAGTGTTTCCAATTATCTAACCTCTGTCGATTCTCACATTCTTAAGCTCGAACATGAATATATTCAGCTTTGTGTCATTTATTGTTGTTCAGCTGTATGAAAGTGCAGGATTCGAAAGTGGTTATTGACATTATTTGGTATGTTTCTTGCCTTGAAACAGCGGAAACTTTAGCATCCCAAGTAACTCAGGAGAACTTGGACAAGGGGCTCATATACCCTCCATTTACGAATATCCGAAAAATTTCAGCACACATTGCTGCCAAAGTCGCAGCCAAGGCGTATGAACTTGGTAAAGCAATTTCTCCACCATTGACTAAACTGCATTCATTTATATAAGTTCCAAACTGAGGCTCACTTCGAAAATGATAACTTGTTTCAGGTTTAGCGACAAGGTTGCCCAAACCTGAGAACTTAGAAACATATGCTGAAAGTTGTATGTACAGCCCCAGTTATCGTAGCTATCGTTGATGCAGTTTATATATCCCACATTTGTAGTCGATGTCCTAATGTAGTACACCCCCGCCCCCTTTTCCTTTGGTATTCTCCTACTCTCGTTCTCTCTTCCAACCACATATTGGAACGTCGGGGAAGGCAGTGTAATTGAGAATTTTTATTGGAAATGTTCCACATTTTTCTTATTACTTATGACTTGTTATCTTTGTATTAGAAGCTACAAAGCGAAAGTGGGTTGCATTGAATAATAAAGGCTTATAGCAGTTAGATTTATTAGTAGAATTGATTTTATGAATATTAGTAATTGATGTTATAGTTATTGTAGTATATTTTTATTTCCTTTTTTTTTGAAAGTTTTGTGTTATGAAATGAATTTGGTTTCCTTCGGTTGAAGTTTCAACTACCATCAAATGAATGACATCTAACAAAACATTTATCTAAGTGTAACGCCCCGCCCCCCCTCCAACTGGGTCGGAACGTTATTTGATTTGATGGACTGGCCTCACAAACCACCACGGGTCCTTCCAGCACGTTTTGTCCTCACTCACGTGCTCACCGGGACACTTATCAGTGGGTCACCCATCCTAGAATTACCCCAGGTCAAGCACGCTTAACTTTCGAGTTCTTCTGAGTTGGCCTACCGAAAGGAAGATGCATCTTGATGGTATGAGTAGTACCAATCAAATCATATCAAACATATCACATCCCCACTCTGGGCCGGATATTACACTAAGAATCATGGATAACGACCCATTTATATTTTAAGAGTGACATCTAGCATTTGATTTCTTGAGGTTGAAGTTTCAACTAGTGTCAAATGAAGACACTTATCAATGTTCTATGAAAGACATCTATCCACAAATGATATATAGCAATCCATGAATGAAAATGGTGTATTATAAATATGTGTCTCTTGAATAAGTTGTAATCAATTAATAAAAACAATTCAAGTATTCAAGCAATCTATTATCCCTTTTATGTTCTTATAAAATTCTATAGAATACAACACTACTCAAATTAAATCTGGCCTAGCATCCTCTGTAAACAACCAAATGTCCACAGAAAACAATATTAGCCGAATCAATTCTTAAAAAAGCCAACCCAATGGCCTATCCTATAGCTATGATGCTTCCTCTATTAAAATCACGAGAATTTTGGAAGAATACAATGATCAACATATGATATTTGCCAAAAAGAATATGAAATCTTTTCAATTTGAAGAATATCATTTCGCACGTGAAATGACTATTTTACCTTTCGTGAAAATTAATATCATTAGACAAGTTTTGGGTTGAATGACTATATACCCTTTAAGAAAATGAGCATAAATTAAAACAATAATCGATTATCACATGTTATAATGCATTAGTATTTATTAATATTATGTTTTAATCGATTAAAATCCACAATGAACACAAATTTATCATGATTTATCTTTGCACCAAATTGATGTGATATAGTTCAACCTCAACAACAATTGATATATTATATACTACATCTTAATCAGCATAAAGAATCGGACACAAATTGAATACAAGCCATAGACTTTGGATGAGTATTATATAATTAGTCGAAATTACAAAGAAATGTTGATTTTTTTTTTTTTTGTAAATTAGCGATGACCTTCTGACCACGGGCAAGAGCTTTTTTCCACTAAACTATTCGATTAACTCCAAATGTTGATTTCTTTTGAGTATGGAAACAAATAGTTTATACTAATACATTTGAAGCTAAACAAACCAGTGGAAAAGAAAAAAAAAATAATCTCTCCATCCCTAAATGATTAGTACATTTTGAGTTAATCGAATAGCCTAGTGGAAAGGCTTTTGCTAGTGATCAGAAGGTCCTGAGTTCGAAGCTGACCTCATTAATTTACAAAAAAAAAAATTGATTGGTACATTTTGACTTTCATGGTCAACAAAATAAGATTTAAAACATAAATATCTCTCATTCTACATGCGAAAAAATTATAAAAAGTTGAAATTTCAAAAATATATATTGAAACGAATCTAACAAGATCCCACATGACTTGTAGAAATATGGAGGGAGATATTTTATTGATGTAATTGTTGTTGTGAATACATTATAGTTGTGAATACATTATAGAGATACCTATATTTATAAGTAAACATTAAACCTAATTCTAACACTGCGGGCTTATGGGCTAGGGTTACTTGCCCATTAGCCTAACTTGCACATTAGTCTAACATGACTATATTATATCTTGTCGTTTAATGAGAATTATTGATCAAATTTTTAAAATTTGACCACAAAAGTCAAAATATACCAATCATTTAGGGACGGAGGGAGTAAAAAAGAATTATATTTTCATGAAGTTAATGAAGGGAGTGTTGCACAATTTTGGTTAGGTTTCTGGTCTGTACTTGTAAACATGATTTGTATATACAAACTTGTTAAGTATCAAACTGAAAGATCGACCAATATTATGTGATCACACATGGCTCAATTGATAAGGAGACAAGAGTTATACAATTATGAAAAGTGATTAAAGAGGATCAATCTATGATTGATCTCTCATTAATTATCAATGGCTACGCAATCAAAGGAAGAAATCGGCATTAAAGAAGAAGAATCAATTAAGCGGATTGATTGGAGATGCAATAGAGTGCATCAAAGGTCAACTTACCGTTCGAGAGTGAAGGACTAGAACATTATATGTGTGTAGTTAAGAAAAATGAGAAAGAACTTTTTTTTTCTTCCTCTTGAACCTCCAGGTTTTCTCAAAGGGGGAGGGAAGGACTTCTTGTTTTTCTCTCAAATGATTTATTACAAAGAGTGAATGAGAGTGAACGAATCAAATGAATGACATTCATTCTTTTGATTAAATGGTGATTAATTTTTTTTTGATAATTAGCGATGAATTGTGACTACAATGGTATTACAAACATGAATACGGAAATTGCTAACTAATAGAAAGTTAGAGTATAATATGAGACAAATAAGTCTCCAACAAGGTTCGAACCCATGACCTCTTACATGAAAGGTTGGACCGGATGCCACTAGGCTATTGAGCCATCGGCAAATGGTGATTAATTGATGAGCATAATGGTGGAATTCAATTCTATTGGAAAAGGCTCTTACTAGTGACCAAAATGTCCTGGTTCGAAACTCACCTCATCGCTAATTTACAAAAAAGAAAAAAAAAATTCTTCCACCATTTTTCATCTTCCATTTTCATCTCCATTTCCATTTCTACAACTTTCAAACCTTCCCCAATCAAACACGCACTCTTCCCCCAGTCGAACCCCTCCTCCCCAACCGAACCCACACCCCTCCCCGGTCGGACCTGCACCCGTTGACTTTTGGTGGTGGCTCCAAACCCGATTGACCCAAAACAGGAAAAGCTTCATTTTTTGCAAAAACAACTTCAGATTGGTCGATTGAAGCTGCTGCAAGATGAGCAACCGATACAACTACTTTGTTTTGTTGTCACAATTGATAAATCAACCACACCTTCCATAAATCTTATAGGTTATGAGTTAAAAAAATTGGATCTTTTTTATTGTATTTGTAATAAATATTGTATCTTGTTACAAATTTTTGTAGAATGGTGAGGAAATTAAATTGGTAAAGATAAATATACCCTTTCTTGTTTTGGAAGTTGTAAAAACTTACATGGAGATGGAAGATGAAAAATGGGGGAAGATTTGGAGGAGGGGAGAAGAAGAAAGGATGTGGAAGTATGAGATTTTGAAGTAAGGGCAAAATAGTCTTTTCATGGAGAAGAGCGCTAGTGCTATGCAAAAAAAGATGGGTGCTCCAAGTTAAAAATAAAATCATTGAGAAAGTGCCAATTTGCCGAAATTCCCATAGTAGTTGTGTTTGTTTTGGGGAGTATCAAAGGGAATCGAGGGAAATTTAATACTACATCTGTTCTTTTTTATTTGTCATCCTAGCAATTTGCATATAGATTAAGTATAATAAGAAGTAGTCAAAAAGTACTTGCTTGCAACCCAACGATTCATAATTCCAGTCTCGTAAATCATAACTCAATCTCTCATCTTCCGATTGCACTACTCATCAACAAACAAAAAACCCTAATTTTGTCCATATTCTAATCTCGATTTCAACATCTTCATACTATCTTCTTCTTTCAATGAATCACAGTGGCATCGCAGTCAAATAATCATCATTTTTGTCAAAGAATCACCTTCTAATTCATGCCGGTTTTGGTCGTGTGCGTAGGTGGATGTTCTTTGTTTTTTCCTTTTCATTCCAACTACATTTAACTCTGCTTTTATAACCCTTTTATTTAGTTGATTTGCCATGTTCCTTTTCTCCAAACCACAAGCACTATTATTAATTTAAATTTTGTGATAAAGATTCAATTTTTATTTAGTTCATTTGCCATTTTCATCAATAAACTAAAATGATTCTGCTTCATATCTATTATTTTGGGGGGGGGGTCATATTAATTTCGTGATAAATATTTAATTGTTATTGGATAGGCAATATCCCATCTTATCACTTCTAAGGCTGCGAAGCCTTTAGGTCAGGTTGTGGTAAATCCTTCCATCTTGGTGACATTATTTAAATGGTTACTAGGTTTTTACTATGTACTTCTTGTTCTTCCAATCTTATGTTGGTAATAGTTGATAATGAAGTCATGTAATCCAAAGTTTCCTACAACAAAGAGAAAATTTTAGGCAAGTGAATGTGGTCTCATAAGTCTAAATCTAATATAATCACTTGGTGATAAATACACATTCATATATCCTGGATTCGATAAAATGATGTAGATTAATCTAATAACAATTAATCTAATTTTCATATGAATACAAAGACTTACAATGCAACAGAATATCAACAAGAACGTGCGCCCTTTTTGAGTATAGTCCACACAGTGCTTCCTTTCCAATACCAACAAGGTATTCCTCTAGATTGCACACACCAGGATTGACTACAAACCAAGGTTTGGACCTACTAGTGTTATTGAACAATTGGATGCACACACTAAGGGAAGGCTAAGGTTTTCTTTTATAGAGGTGGAATCAACAAAAACGTTTATGCACAATTATTAGCTTTAATTGCCGCCATAATGTTTTTGTATTCATTCTCCATCAATACCATCCGTTACAACAGACTGAGTCAATGAAAACATTTACGCACAATTATTTGTATTAATTGCTGCCATAATATTTTTCTTTGTGAAAACCTGATCTCCTCCTTATATAGAGTGCTCCGATAAGCAACTCGTTAAGTGATCAGTTCGACTCGTTAACTCAATTAGATCGTTTAAGCTTCTAATTAGTTTAATGAGTCGATGGTGAGTTGAATATTTTAATTTAACTTATCAAGTCAATTAAAATACCAATTGGTCACTATTAAATAATCTTATCAAGTTATTAGCCAATCTCGATGGCTTATTGGGTTCAATTGACTTAACAAGCTCAATTGTTCCTTATTCAAATGTTCATGTATATATTTACAAATATATACTACTGAGAAATACATTTCTCAATTCACAAACCTTGTTTCATTTCATACATGAAATGTGAATATAGTTTTCACTGTATGTGTGTGACCTCTCTAGACTCAGATAATAGCAAGCTGTATAATAATAATAATTGACCAGTTACTATTATTACAACGGTTAATGAGTAAGATCTAGTAATCGCTCATAACCCCTTGAATCATCATGAGAACCCGAACTAGTAATATACAATTACTAAGGCGAACACTAAGTTCTAGTAATCACATTTAACCAATCAGGTAAATAAATTGATACACAATTGTCTCAATGGGCATAATAAAAAGATAATCAATATTAATTGATTTCCAACACTCCCACTTGCCCTTGGACGATTACCTCACAATTCCTTTTAACACGCGATCTCTAGTCGTAGGCTAACCATAAGAAGTGTGTCATGAAACACCCACAACTTTCTTTACTCGAGTATGAACTGAATATGCTTTTATGACGTCCCATAAACCAATCAGTACCACCTATGTGAGAGGCCTGAGATCTTCCTTGTATATCAAGGATGGATAAATCCCTCCCAATACATCAACATCTATCGCTATACTCACCGTGTGACCCAACATATGCCGTTATGATCCCCGCTTAAGGCAGACGTTAGGTCATAGTCAAAGTACATGGATTGTATAACACATATAGTTATATATCGTAGGTCTAAGAATTGTCGAACCTAAATTTCTAAACAAATATAATAGGACACAGATATACTTATCTTCTATGAATTCGTTTTGGGTCATACCAGCTCCCCAATCATAAGACCTGCAGCCCATGATAATGATTTAGTCCTGCAGGCTATCATGATCTAACTAGATCACCAATCAACTACCATGTCAGTCATATGATGCTTGTCGCCCTAACTACCAGCATCTGACTTAGGCACTTTGGTTATACTATATTTCTAGGCTTGAAGAGGTGTAATCAGCAGTTCATGTTGCCTCTCTAGAAAACATAGACTAACCTAGGGATTTTGCTTTTCTTCATCGAGGATACAATACATGTATAATATATGTAAATTGAAATATATAGGCATAGTAAACAAATAAGAATATGAGAAGCAATAATATTCATATATTTGTTTACATAACATGAAAAATATATATTGTCTCCCACTTAACCTAACACCACTGCGACATTTGTCTAAGACCTATGTTTCGCTGCATGCTCATCATGCTTTGCCTGACTTAGTGGTTTGGTAAAGGGGTCGGCCAGATTGGCTTCTGTTGCTACTTTACATACTTTGATATCACCTCTATTAAGCATATATCTAATTAGGTGATGTGCTCGAGGTTCCTTAGCTTGAGCTATTGCCTCAGTATTGTCACAAAGCAACTCCACTGGTCCCTCAATGCTAGGACCTACAGCAAGCTCAGTCACAAATTTCTTAATCCAAACTGCTTCTTTAGCGGCTTCAGACGCTGCGATGTACTCAGACTATGTGGTAGAATCGGCAATAGTACTCTGTTTGGAATTCCTCCAAGATACTGCTCCACCGTTGAGACAAAACACGTACCCTGACTGGAAACGGTAATCATCTCTATCAGTTTGAAAACTGGCATCGGTGTACCCTGTAACTACTAGCTCATCATCTCCTCCATATACCAAGAAAGCATCTTTAGTTCTTCTCAGATACTTCAAGATGCACTTCACTGCAATCCAGTGGCTTCCACCTGGATTAGCTTGGTATCTACTGGTAACACTTAGTGCATAAGACACATCAGGTCTAGTGCACAACATGGCATACATGATGGATCCTATAGCCGAGGCGTAAGGTACATTCTTCATCTTGCTCACCTCAACACTAGTAGTGGGACACTGTGCTCTGCTAAGTTGAACTCCATGTCTCATGGGGAGATTACCCTTCTTGGAATTACTCATGTTGAAGCTTTGCAGTACCTTATTCACATAAGTATCCTGACAAAGTCCAATTAGCCTTCTGGCTCGATCTCGGTAGATCTTTATTCCAAGTATGTATTGTGCTTCGCCTAAGTCCTTCATTGAGAAACATTTACACATCCAATTTTTGACTGACTTTAATAACTCCACATTGTTTCCAATGATGACTATGTCATCGACATACAAGACTATAAATGATACATAACTTCCACTTACCTTCTTGTATACACAAGACTCTTCTTCATTCTTGATGAAACCAAAGTCTTTGATTGATTCATCAAAACGGGGATTCCAACTGCGGGATGCCTGCTTAACACCATAAATGGACCTTTATAACTTGCATACCTTCTTAGGCCTTTTAGGACATGTAAAGCCTGGAGGTTGTGCCATGTACACATTCTCTTCAAGATTTCCATTCAGGAAAGCGGTCTTTACCTCCATTTGCCAAATTTCATAGTAATGAAATGCAGCAATGGCAAAGATTATCCGAATGGATTTAAGCATAGCCACTGGCGAGTAGGTTTCATCATAGTCCACACCGTGAACTTGTTTAAAACCTTTTGCTACAAGTCTAGCTTTGAAAACATTGACGTTTCCGTCCTTATCATGTTTCTTCTTAAATACCCATTTACAATCAATAGGGCGAACCCCATTTGGTAAATCCAACAAGGACCAAACCTTTGTTGATTGAAAAATCGACATACTCTTTTGTTTTGACGATAACAAATTACACGTGATCTAACATCGTTTGTCGCCTAGATCCAGCATTTATTATACGTTGACTCAAAAGGATGAAGGCGGAATTCAAATCCGAGATAAAGACGAAGACGTGAAGAGTCATTTATTTTCGTAATTAAGTCTTTGTACGAATTCACGAGTTGTCACTCTTGATTAGGCAATATAAGGTGTTAATGATTTTTAATGTTTTCCTAAAACTAAAAAGGAATGAATTTTTGGTCTAAAATTAAGTGTGGAGTTTTTGGTAAAATATTTTGTGTTTGAAACTCGAAATATAGTCAAAATTGAATGATATATCTTTGTGATATAAAGAGGTCAATTAATGCTATATTTCTTGATTCAAATATATCCTAAAAGATTTTGAAAAATCATTTTTATACTAGGGTTATGTATCAACTATAAAAAGCCCACACTTGTTCATTTGAAAATCATCCCTCACCTTTCTCAATTCTAAACATCTTGAGATAAATTGCGCACAGCTTTAGCACGCTATATTGCCAAAATCTAAGAGAGATAACTTGAGTGTTCATTGCTTGATTCTTGTAATCTTTAAATTATTATTAGTTCAATCGAAATCCTGAGAGTGTGTTCTTGGGTTTCTGATAAGGTTATTAGGAGATCTGAAATCCTGAAGGTGCTTTGGGTGTCTAGTTAAGGGTAACTAGAAGTTGTTGATTGCTTGTATCAAACATTGGGAGCATTCCATTTTTACTAGTGATCATTACCGAAATCCGGAGGTTGGAAAGCCGACGGTCGAGCAGTAGGGGAACCGAAGCTCGCTAAAATCTCTGAGCATTTCTATCCCTTAACTATTTACTTTATTGCATCTATATTATACTTCAGTATCGTTCAAGTTTTATCGCTATATTATATTCCGCTTTAATTATATCTCAATTATATTAATATAGTGAGCATCTACTTTTGTCGTATTTTTACATAAATCGAAAAAAGTATCAATACGTGTAGTAATCCTTATTCACCCCCCCCTCTAAGGATCACGTATTAATTAACAACCTTGTTTTGGTACATCGAATCCATTTCAGATTGCATGGCTATCTGCCATTTGTCAGCATCTATGCAATTCATTGCTTCTTTATAAGAAGTGGGCTCGTCACTTTCAATGATGAAAGCTTCACCATACCAGCGCTCTGGTTCATGACGATCTCTGTTAGATCTCCTAAGGGTTGGTTCTTCCACAACTTCATGTGGATCAAGAACTGGGTCTTGTATGTAAGAAGGTACCAACTCTTGTGGTGCGTCAGATGTTTCTGCATTAGATGCTTCGATATTGACTTCATCTTCTTGAGTTTCCTCAAGACGAACACCATCACTTCTAGTCCTTTTGGACAGATATTCCTTTTCAAGGAATGCTCCTGTTCTAGCAATGAAGATTTTATTCTCATGCTTCAGGTAAAAGTAGTAACCAACTGTTTCCTTTGGATATCCTATGAAATAGCATTTGTCAGATTTGGGCGCAAGTTTATCCTTTGTCAATCTCTTAACATAAGCTTCACAGCCCTAAATCTTAAGAAAACCCAACTTGGGAATCTTCCCAAACTACAGTTCATGGGGAGTTTTCTCTGCTGACTTAGTTGGACATTTGTTCAAGGTGAGTGTTGCGCTTTGAAGTGCATATCCCCAGAAGTTAACTGGCAATTCAGATAGGCTCATCATAGATCGAACCATATCAAGAAGGGTTCGATTTCTCCTTTCGGACACACCATTATGTTGTGGCGTTCCTGCTGGAGTGAGTTGTGAAACAATACCACACTCTCTAAGATGAGTATTGAACTCGTGACTCAAATATTCTCCACCTCTATCAGACCGGAGAATCTTTATTGTCTTATTCAATTGGTTTTGTACTTCATTTTGGAACTCCTTCAATTTCTCAAAGGACTCATGTTTGTGTCTCATGAGATACACAAAACCGTATCTATTGTAATCAATAGTAAATGTAATGAAGTAGTTAAAACCTCCTCTTGCAGATGTGTTCATTGGTCCACATACATCAGTGTGTATGATCCCCAATAAATCACTTGCCCTTTCATTGTAACCAGTGAAGGGCGATTTGGTCATTTTGCCCAGTAGGCAAGCTTCACACTTATCGTATGACTCATAATCGAAACCTTCAAGTATTCCACCGGAGTGGAGTTTCTTGATTCGGTTCTCGTTAATATAACCTAATCTGCAATGCCATAGGTATGTCTGGTTTAAGTCGTTAGGCTTATTCCGTTTCAAGTTTATGTTATATGACTCGTTTATCATGTCTAAAACATATAGACCATTTTGAAGAGAAGCGGTACCATATACCATCCCATTTCTGGTGATCCTAAATGCATTTGGATCAGTTGAAAATGAAAAACCATCATTATTCAAAACAGAAACGGAAATAATATTCCTGCAAATCGCAGGTACATAGTAAACCGGGTATAAGTTCAACATAAGGCCCGTAGGCAAAATCAAACTAATGGATCCTACTACGTGGCCTTAAACTTTCGATCCGTTTCCAACCAGCATATCCATCTCTCCTCTTTCGAGTCTTCTACTTGACTTGAGTTCCTTCATATTACAACAAATATGAGAACCACAACCGGTGTCAAGCACCCACGAAATAGAATCAGAAGCTGTACAAACTTCAATAACAAACATACCTGTAGGTTGAGTGGTCGTGAGACCATTCTTCCTATCCTCTGTGAACTTCTTGCAGGTCGACTTCCAGTGACCTAGGTTCCCACAATAGTGACACTTGTCATCTTTCTTAGTGCTCCCCTGTCCAGTATTCTTAGCAGGCTTGGGTTTACTCGAAACCTTAGCCTTGCCGGTAAACTTCTTCTTCTTCTTGAATTTCTTCTTGTTTTGGACCACCAAAACAGAAGGAGTAGAAGTCTTAGTCTTTCCCAGATTCGTCTCAGCATTCGTGATCATCTTATGCAGTTCGTTTAGAGATAACTCAAACTTGTGCATATTGAAGTTCATGACAAACTTGTGATCATCTTCAGGATGAGATCCACTGCCAGTTCCTTAGAGACACTGGTGCCTAAGGCATTGAGTCGATCGACCAAGCCTATCATTTTAATGACATGTGGGCTTGCAGCTTGTCCGTTCCCCAGCTTGCTGTCCACGAGAGCACAGACAGTGTCATATCTCTCGTTTCTAGCTTCCTTTCGGAATAATTCCTCAAGTTGCCGGTATATATCCTATGAGCCACCTTTTCATACTGAATCTGAAACGTAGGTTCCATATTGGCTAGCATGAGACATTGGACATCCAAAGCATCAGACTTGTGCTTCTTATAGGATCCCTTCTCACGATGGGAGGCACCATCGGAACTTTGTTGTTTAGCACATATTCGGTCCTCTCTTGCTTGAGAATAATTCTCTTCGGGACCATTCATCGAAGTTTGAGTTATTGAGCTTGCACTTTTCAAGTGCAGCACGAAGCGATTTAGCAGGAGTAATAGTAGTGCTAGCCATAAAAATTCTACAAGAATAAGTAAATAAAAGATCATATTCAGCAAACTATCATGTTAAACATTTACAAATAAATTGTAAAGTAAATACCAATACTTCAAAAGGGTGATGTAGTAGGTACTGGTACCTTAAGAGATGTAAATACCAATACTTCAAGAGGGTGATGTAGCAGGATAATAAATTGTAAAGTAAATACCAATACTTCGAGAAAGAATACATTACAAAGAGATGTAACAGTAATGAGACTCTTGAAATTGTTCAAGAGGGTGATGTAGCAGGTACTAGTACCTTAGCTAAATTACCTCAGGCGGTGGACCCCTCTTATGAAGAAGAGGTTCAACTCGATCCACGGGAAACCGTAGACGAGCCTGCTGAAACTCAAAACATCCCTCAGAGGTCCGAAAGGTCCCGTCAGGAACCTGATAGATGGTATAGGGAATTTTTCCTGATTGGGAACTAGGGTTGTGCATAAAAATCAAAACCGACCCAAACCGAACTGAAAAAAACCGAAAAAACTTTAACCGACACAAACCGAACCGATATCGGTTCAAAATAATAAGAACCGAAGGCAAATCGGTTCAGTTCGGTTCTTTTAAAAAAGAACTCGGTTTTGAACCGAACCGACTTTAATGCTCAGAGCTTGTAGAAAATTGTAGTAATAATTTATAAAAATCTAATACCACCACATTATTGTAGAGAGACGATGTGGGACAAATATTTATTTAGATTTTCACTAAAATACACTTTTGCTCATATGCATCGTATACGGGATAAAACTTCTCATACTCCCACATCATTTCCAACGAAACAAACATAGTTAATAGCAACCTATAATAACAAATGTTTGTGCTCTTCTTAGCATGTGAAGTGTTTGGACTTAGCTCATTATGCTAAACCTTTGTTTTTGTTGTAATGATAATAATAGAGTTTGGTGAAGCATTACATTGTTGTTCAAGCTCTTATAATTTGCGTCTAATAATAGTTGCAGGAATTGAAACATTCACCATGATGTATACACATTATTTATTAGAAATATCCCACATCGCCTGCTATTTAAAATTTATAGTTTGAACATCTTTATAAATAAGAAGTCTATTAACACTACAATTTTGTTAATTGGGAGCATTCATCCCACATCGTTTCTTATGTTAGTTTTATGTTGTGAATGTTCCCTATAAATTGGGAGTGTAGCACACTTCAAAGCTGCACAAAACTTTAACGATTGAACCGTAACCGAACCGGAACCCGGTCGGAACCGATTGAGACGGAACCGATTAAAACCGAGTCAATTTCGGTGCTGATTATGGGAGAACCGGTCTGATCGGTTCGGTTCTTTTTATTCTCCAAAATTGGACCGAACCGAACCGTGCACACCCCTATTGGGAACCCTCAACTTATGAGGAAGCCATGAAACAACCTGATGCTGATGAATGGTTTCTAGCCATGCAATCCAAGATGGACTGAATGTACCATAATGAAGTCTGGACATTGATTGATTTGTCGAGGGGTGATAGACCCATCGAATGCAAATGGGTATTTATACGAAAGCTTGATAAAGATGGAAATGTCCATGTTTATAAGGCTCGACTAGTAGCTAAAGGTTTTAAACCGATTCATAGTATCGACTATGATGAAACTTTTTCTCCAGTCGTTAAGTTTAAATCCTTTCGGATTATCTTAGCCATTGCTGCATACTATGATTATGAAATCTGGCAAATGGATGTGAAGACAGCTTCCTTAACTGGAAACTTGAAGAGGATGTGTACATGACACAGCCTCCTGGATTCACAAGCTCGAAAGAGCCTAAGAAAAGTATGCAAACTTCAGAGATCCATTTATGGTCTGAAGCAAGCATCCAAGAGTTGGAATCTTTGCTTCAATGAATCGATCAAAGAGTTTGGATTCATTCTGTGCGAAGAAGAGTCTTGTGTATACAAGAAGGTTAGTGGGAGCAACATTGCTTTTGTCGTGCTATATGTAGACGACATTCTTCTCATAGGAAACGACATATCCATGCTTGAATCAGTCAAGGCGTGGTTATGTAAGTGTTTCTCTATTAAAGATCTAGGAGGGGCACTAACATTCTTGGAACTAAGATCCATAGGGATCGATCAAAGAGACTCATTGGACTGAGTCAAAACACCTATATTGATAAGGTGTTACTTAGGTTCTATATGGAAAATTCCAAGAAAGGTAATCTCCCTATGAGACATGGCATCTCTATTAGTCGTGCTGACAGTCCCACAGACAACATCGAGATAGAGAAGATGAACAAGATCCGTTATGCCTCTGTCATATGATCTATCATGTATGCCATGCTTTGTACACGACCTGCCGTTTCTTACGTTTAGAGCGTAACAAGTTGTTATCAGTCGTGCCCAGGACAAGCTTACTGGAAGACCGTAAAAGTCGTTCTCAAGTATTTAAGAAATACTAGAGCCATGTGTCTTGTCTATAGGGGAGGATAAAGAGTTACATGTTTTAGGCTGTACCGATGCGAGCTTCCGAACCGACAAAGATGATTCTAGATCTCAGTCTGGTTATGTGTTTCGCATAAATGGTGGTGCAGTGTCTTTGTGCTGTAACAAGCAAGGCATTGCGGTAGATACTACAATGGAAGCTAAATATGTTGGAGCATCAGATGCTGCAATGGAAGCATGCTGGACTAAGAAGTTTGTGAGTAAACTTGATGTTTTGCCTAGCATTGACGAGTCGGTAGTGTTATATTGTGATAACACTAGTGCAATTGCTCAGGCCAAGGAACCAAGGTCACATCACCGCTCCAAGCATGTGCTCAGAAAGGGAGTAAATGTATTCTAGTCATGCACATGGGTATATATCTTGGAACTAGTTAGTGCTGTTCGCGGGCCGGGTTACCCGAGACCCGCCTCGGGAACCCGGTCCAAAACCCGGCTCGAAATGTGATGGTACCCGGTTTCGATTCCAACATCAAAATCGAAACCGATTCAGGTAATACCCGGGACCGGCTCGGGAATCTTTATTAAATTAATAGACTTTTTGACTTCAATATTAAATTATTAGACCTTTGGACTTCAGTATTAAATTGTTAGACCTTTTGACTTCAGCAAGCAAACATAAACGTTATTATATCTGGATTCTGGAGGCAGAGCTTCATAAATTACTAAAACTTTCTTTGTTCTTTCACTTATTTCCAAGGAGGGGCCTACTAATTAACTATAATATTAAGGTAATCTTTTCTTCTTTTTATCATATATATATTATGCAATTAGTAAACTACAAATTCATGTGTTTCTCCAATGAATACTTCAAACATATATTGAAAAAATCCTAACTTTAGCTTATTTTGATGGAAAATCCAATGCTTTCAGCGATGGGTATGCGTTAAACTCTGAAAAATGTCAAGATTTTTAAAAATAATTACGAGTAACATATATATTCAAAAAAAATCTTAACTTTAGCTTCATTTTGTCGAAAATGCAACCTCTACAATAATGGGTATGCGTTAACTTTTAAAAATACAAAGATTTTCAGAAAGCTTTACATATATATTCAATAAAAATAATCCTAAGTTTAGTTTATTTTGTTCGAAAATTCAATGTTTTAATGGAATTGTATGCTTAAAATGATGAAAAAATGTTTTAGAACACGTGTAGATATATATTGAAAATTTGACTGTATCAATCTTCAGTGACACCAATGGACTTGGAAGACCAATTTGGCGATGAAGAGATGATTGGAGAACTTGAGAAGGGCGAGCATATTGATTTGGTTGATTCTGTAAATGCTATGCAGACC
Source organism: Echium plantagineum (assembly GCA_003412495.2). Classification (NCBI taxonomy): domain Eukaryota; kingdom Viridiplantae; phylum Streptophyta; class Magnoliopsida; order Boraginales; family Boraginaceae; genus Echium; species Echium plantagineum. The sequence goes on along the minus strand of CM016566.1, from coordinate 31,042,267 downwards.
GGGCAGACTACGTATAATACGGGAGGTACTAATGTTGTCCATCCATCCGATGGTGGTGAACCATCTCAAAATGATGAAAATTTAGATGATGATCCTTTAAAGAATGCTTATGGAAAAGGTGGTAGAAAAAAAACATCCATAATTCATAAAGAGATGACAATTGTGACTCTGCCGGATGGTACTATTAAGCGAAAATGTAACTGGTGCGGAGCAAAATTGTTGGTTGATAGTAAAAGTCAGAGTACCTCATCAGCAAAGAAACATTTGATGAAATGTCGGATGAAGCAGGCGAGTTTGAATCGGAATGTAAAACAAACTCAAACCATAATTGGTGCAAATTCTTTTGGTGATGGAAACGGTCCGATAACAACAACATGGAAATATAATCATGCCAAGGTGCGAGAGCTTGCAGCTCATGTGATTTTGGGACATGAATATCCTGTTACACTGTTCGAAGGTGTCATTTTCAACAAATTCCTTACTGAAATATATCCCTGGTACAAGAGAATAACTAGGCATACCGTCAAGAAAGATTGTGAATCTTTCTATGAAGGCGAGAAAGTTAAGATGAAAGTAGTCTTGTCAAAAGTGAGTAAAATTAGTTTAACAACAGATTTATGGTGGTCAGGGGAACAGAAGATTGGTTATATGGTGGTCACGGTACATTATATTGATTCTAAATGGCAATTGCACAAAAGGGTTTTAACATTCATCAATGTACCTCCACCTCATACAGGAGAGGTACTAGCTAAGAGCTTATGAAAGTGATGGATACTTGGTGTATTAAAGATAAGGTTGTCTCTATCACCGTTGACAATGCGTCTGCAAATGACAAGTGCATAGGAAGATTGAAGGAAGATTTCACTAGTAAGAAACGTTTAGTGCTTGGTGGACAGTTATTTCATGTCCGTTGCTGTGCCCATATATTGAATTTGTTAGTCCAAGACGGTCTTGAGGTAATCAAGGAGATAATCGACAAGATAAGAGCCGGGGTGAAGTACTTAATATCCTCTGAAAAAAGATGCAAAGAGTTTCTCAAGATTATTAAAAGTTTGGATCTTGAAGGGAGGAAGCAGGTGTTGGATACGAAAACAAGATGGAACTCAACTTGGTTAATGTTGTCCATAGCATGTTCTTATAAATATGTTTGGCCAAGATATGCGGAAGAAAATGTTGGATTTTTACATTATTAGCCAAGTCATTCGGATTGGGATAAAGTGGAGGACATATGTAGATTCTTAGAAGTGTTTGCAGATGTTACCGAAGTCATTAGTGGTTCCTATTATCCAACTGTTAACTTATTTCTTTCTGAACTTTTTAGAGTTAAAGTTCTATTGGATGAGAGCATTGAAGAAAATGATAAGCCTCACTTGGAGCTCATGGCTGCGAAAATGAAGCATAAATACGACAAGTATTGGGCTCAATGTGATATATTATTGGCGATTGGTGCATTCCTTGATCCAAGGTGAACATTGCTCTTTATCTTTTTGTTGTTTTGATTGATAATGCAATATGGGATGCTGTAAAGTATATTACTTAATCCTCTGTTATGTAGTAGATTTTTAGAAAGGGATTGATTTTGCAACTACTTGTTCTTAGTTAAGTTAATTAGATCACATTGTGTATTCTCCCTACCTCAGACCTTACTCTAGGTGCAAGTGTTGAACAAATTTGGAATCCATTCGGACCATGATGTGTAGTTGTTAAGGTTTCTGTTTCTGAACATATGAGTTTGGGAGGCATAAATTTTGAAGTTCAAATTATGAAATAAAAGAATCATACTTTTAGTTCAATAGAGGATTCAACTTGAGTGTGCTGGTTATCAACCATAAATTTTGTATTATCAGCTTGAGTCCATATTTCAGTTTTCATATCCATCTTATTTTCGCTCTTGTTTACAGTTTGAGTATATCTTACATTGGCTAATATATTTTTTATAGGTACAAAATGGTGTTTATCGATTGGGTTTATCCTTCTATATATGGTGTAGATGCACCCAAAAATAAGGAGCGCCTCTCAAACAGCTTGTTGCGTTTATTCACGCAATATGAAAATATATACAAAAAAAGAGATGTAGGCCAACAAGATATAAATAAATCTGTTGAAAGTGAAGAAAAGTTTGGAAAAGGGAAGAGAAGTTTTGAGACGTATTTGAGCACTGTCCAGAATGTTGATAATATGATTTGGATTTTTATCTCGATGATAGTGTCCTCAAGGTGCGGGTTGGACAAAAATTCGACGTATTGCAATGGTGGATGATTAATGAACTAAAGTATCCGGTTCTTAGTAAATTGGCTAAAGATATTCTTTCTATTCCTATAACAACTGTAGCTTCGGAAGCAACTTTTAGTGCTGGAAAGAGAATTATAGACCCAAAGAGAGCATCGATGAAAATTTCAACAGTAGAGATGCCTCTTTGTGGAAGTGATTGGGTGAAAGAGTTGTATGGAATCAAGAGAGGAAAATGTATTGTAAGTACATAATTCCCTTCATTGTGTCACTCGATTTATACTTTTATTTTCTTTGACATATTTATATGTTTTATTTAGATGGAGGAAGGTGACGAGGAAGAAAGATTAGAGTGCGATTCTCAATTAACATTGGTAAATATATTCTCTTTATGAATAATATATTAAACTGACCAAGTTACTATTTTTGCATCGTATTGTTGTGTTGGATGTTATGTTACAATCACCTAACTTTGGTTTTATTGTTTTTTATAGCAGGAACCTACTGTTGCTTCGAAAACGAATTGAAGTTGCTTTCATTTTGGTAGAAACTGGAGTGTTTTGGTTCTAAGATATACATGCGCTTGTTGCTTGCATTTTGGTTGAAACTGGAGTATTTTAATTACTTATTTGAACTATTATGTAGTTAGCTTTTGGTTTGTAACATTGAATTGATAAACACAAGTCTTTTTTGGTGTGTTAATCTATTTTATGAATGTTGGTTACTTAGTTTAAGGATTAATTGATAATGTTTCTATATAGATTGTCATGAACAATACAAGCGGATTTCGCGTTTGAATCGAGTACCGAGTCCAATCGAGTATCGATTCGGGTACTCGACTCCAGACCGGTCCCGAGTCGGGTCTTCGTTGACAATAAGAGATTTCGAGCCGATTTCGGCTCTCGGTTCTTACTCGTATTGTTATCGAGCCAGGTATCGGGTTTACTCGGTTCTCAACCGAGTCGGTCCGGTTATAACTGGACTCGGACCGACTCGGCTCGATAACATCACTAGAACTAGTCCAAGCTTTGATACTGGATTCGACCGCCATGAGAAAACTTAGAAGATAACATATCTGTGTCCTAAGTACTTCTCATCAAACTTATGTTAAATGGTGATTCTTAGACCTGTATGACGGGAATGCATTAGCATGGGACTTGCGTGCTTTGACTGTGTCAAACGTCTCCTGTAGAAGGGAGGCTATAAAGGCATATGTTGGGCATACTTGGAACATGTTGCTACATTGCTATACATCAGAGGGGATTCGCACAAATCGATTATGTCGATTGATTCATGAGATCTCGGTAGATTAATGGTGATTAAGATGGCCATCTCCAGTAGTAGTACTGGGTATCACATTAAGTCTATGTATCCAAGACAATACGGGTGCAAGAGTATGGGGACACATATCTTACCATAGCTTGACTGTAAGAATCGCGATGCAAAGGAATCACTTTATAAGTAATCGTCCAAGGGCAAGTGGTGTTAAGAATTATGAGGTGTTTGACACGTCATACTAAGTGTCCGTTGAACAATTTGATTGTTCGTAGTGATTACTTATTTAAAGTCAAGTTCATACGTATATTATGTTTGACAATTTGATTGTTCATTTTGACTTTTGAATTCAAACACACTTATTATTGATAAGTGTGGTTGAATAGATGGGGAGGTTACACTTTGTTTTAATGTGATTAAACACAAAGGATGGTAACATCTTTTTCTATTCAATATTCTATTCAACATAGTATTAAGTGGTGAATAATTGAGAGGGAGGTTATGTCTTGTGTTGATTTATATATAAACACCATTTGGTGACAAAACATATCATCAATCTTCTCATTATCATCTTTTCACTTGTAAGACAATTGAAAAGAAATACTCTCTTCTCCTACCTCACTTGGCCGATAACATCAAGAGAAATAGTTCTCTTGGTTCATTCTTTGTGAAAACACTCTCAAGCTCTAGTTGCTTCGAAGGAAGGAATCAACATTGCATTGGTGTGGACTAACTAGAGAGGGGAACGATTGTTGCTCTTCCGCTGCGCAATTCCGATCACGCTACAAAGGTATACTCGAAACTCTAGTTAAATGTGAGAACTATGTATTCTGTAATGCCCCGCCCCCGAACCGGGCCGGAACATTAGTTGATTTGATGGAATGGCCTCACAAACCACCACAGGTCTCTCCAGCACATTTTGTCCTCACTCACGTGCTCACCAGGACACTTCCTGGTGGGTCACCCATCCTAGAATTACCCCAGGTCAAACACGCTTAACTTTGGAGTTCTTCTGAGTTGGGCTACCGAAAAGAAGATGCATCTTGATGATATGAGTAGTACATATCAAATCATATCAAATATATCACACCACCCACTACGGGCCGGGTATTACAATCTCCCCCACTTAAACACTCAACGTCCTCGTTGAGCCACATCCACTCCACATCTAGGAACGTACCATCCGTGTGAGACTCATCTCACAATTCCGGACGGCTCCGCTCTGATACCATTTGCACGCTTAACTTTGAAGTTCTTCTGAGTTGGGCTACCGAAAAGAAGATGCATCTTGATGATATGAGTAGTACATATCAAATCATATCAAATATATCACACCACTCACTACGGGCCGGGTATTACATATTCGATTCTTTATATGATTTTTCACAATTTTGATATACAAAACTTGTATAAAAACCCAACAGACTTCTGGGGGCTAACTCGCTGGCCCGACCACTGCTCATAGGTAGCAAGAATACCCTTAAAACAGGCAGCCTCCTCCAGAGTTGCCTTACCCACCAAAAGTGTATCATTAGCAAACATCATATGTGATATAGTCTCCACATTATTATTCTTAACCCCTTGTAGTTTTCCAGTAGCACACACATCTTTTAGAAGTGAAATTACTCCCTCGGTGTAAATAATAAATAAATAAGGAGACAGCGGGTCACCTTGTCTCAACCCCCGCCCACGTCTAATATAACCTGATTGTTCTCCATTAACCATAAGTGAATAGGAAACATATAGTACATGGCCCATAATTAGCTTGATCTAGTGTTCATCAAACTTGAGATGTCTCAACATGGCCTTTAAGAAACTCCATTCAATACGGTCATAAGCCTTTAACATGTCCAGCTTTATGGACATATACCTTTCCTTTCCCGACTTCTTGTTTTTCATGGTATGGTGAATTTCATAAGCAAGAAGAATGATCGTGATGAGACGGTTGGGCATAAATGCACTTTGAGTCTCTAAAATAATTGATGGTAGAACTTCCTTAAGTCTACTATCTATTGCTTTAGCAATAATTTTCATCCTTGTGTTACATAAAGCAATAGGCCAAAACTCCGCCATAGAAATTGGCTTTGGTAGCTTTGGGATTAATGTAATCAGGGTAAAATTTCATTTACGCAAAAACTCCCCTCAATTAAGCGTCTGTAACCCCATAGTGATAATGTCATCGCCCACAATCTCCCACTAATGCTTAAAAAATGAGGTTGCCATACCATCCGGCCCCGGAGCTTTAGAGCTCTGCATAGAGAAAAGGGCTAACTTAATTTCCTCTTCCACAAATGGTCGATTAAACCACTGCCTATTATGATGTGTGAAAGTATTGAATTGTATAATACCAGATAAATCACACTCTTGCTGTAATTCTGATGTAAATAACTTAGAATAGAAATTAATTGCCACCCGCTTAATTCCCTATGTGTCCAGGAGACCAGGACCTAACACCCATCATAATCTTGAAGCTCGGATACATAATTTGTCTGATTCTTGTGAGTGGCTTGAGAATGAAAGTAGGCTGTATTCCTATCCCCTTTAACCCGCCAGCGCTGACCTTTCCCAGTGGAGAAATCCAAGCCTTGAATTTTGAACACTTTCGAAAACCTACGAACCTCGATCATTCATGCGCAACTTGTTCCAGGCCTCAGCTACCACTGCCTTGGTTTCATCATACAAACACCAACCATCCTCAGATCGGAATCTGGGCTTCACTTTAGAAGCTAGTCGAGATTGTCCTAGTTCTAATAGGATTGGTAAGTGGTCTGAAGAATTACACGAAACATATTTCAAAGTTGTCCCACCGAATGCATTGGGCATTCGAACTTTTTGCTTAATAAAATGGACATCTTTATTCCATAATTTGGTTTCAACTAAAAAAACAAGTAAAGGTTTGTGAGTCTTGACAAGGCTCACCAAAGATCGAACTGCCCGAGGATGTCTCAATCCTCGGCAGTTCCAAGATAGGCAACTCATTCTTCCCGGCTGAACTGCGAAGCAGTCTCAGCCGATACATCATTGTCTTTAGAAGCATTCTCAGCCGATACTAACTCCCATTTAGTTTTTCTTTTTTGAAAATTTTAAAGTTGTATTATTATTTTATACATTAAATTATTTAATCTTAAGATGAATAAAATAGTTACATATATATAATTGTATATTTATTCAATGATTTTTATCATGCACATATTTTGAATTTCACAAGAAATATTTTACCATCATATATGCTTGTAACAATTAATATAACAACATATATTTTAAATATGATAAACGAACGCGCACAAGTTGAACTATGCACAACCATCTAGTTGAGGTAATGCATGATTCAGTCTAAAACGACTTAGAATATGAATAGGAGGGAGTTAATCGAATAGCCAAGTGGAAAAGGCTCTTGTTAGCGACCAAAAAGGTCTTGGGTTCGAAACTCATGTTCATCGCTAATTATCAAAGAAAAAGAAGAATATGAATAGGAGGGAGTAGTATTTAATTATACTCCATCCTCCTCTAAAAGATTGTCACGTTTTAACTTTTGGTAGTAGACCTTGTTAGATTCGTCTCAATATATATTTGAAATATTAACTTTTTATAATTTTTGCACATGTAAAATGATAGATATTTATGTTTTAAATCATATTTTGTTGACCACCAAAAGTCAAAATGTGACAATCTTTTAGAGACGGAGACAATATTTTTCTTCATTTCCCCTATTTTCATAATTTATAATTATGATACTCAAACAAATAAAATATAGGGCAAATGACACCAGACATCACTAACGTTTGATTTATTTACCACATTTACCACTGACATTCACTTTCGTGCCAAAGACATCACTCATGTTCCAATACTACTCAACCCGTCTACTTTTCGTCAATGTTGCTGAAATCGCAATTTTAAGCACAAAAGTTAGAAGGGCAATTTAGTCACGACACTTAAATTATTAGTAACTACTTTTAGATATTACACTTCCCACCTAATTGTCCATCAATTGAAGCTTTCGAGAAACGGCACATGTCTCTCATTCAACAGATCCCACTTCATCTTCTTCCTCTTCTTCGCTTTTTTCCTCTTCTCAAAACCCTGCCGCCGCCGTCGCCGCAACCCTAAAACCACACACTTGGGCAGCTTCATTCAGCCCCTCGCCCCGCAGCAGCACGACATTTGCCCACGCCTGTGAATAGAAAAACCTTGAAGAGAGCCCAAGCAGGCTATAAAACCTGAGTCTCCACCATTAATAAAATCGTCACCAGAAATTTACGAAAGCCGACCTTCCAAAAATCATCTATCCGTTAATTACGATTCATCAGAAAATCGAACAACCCACATCTCGATTGCTGCTATTCAATTCAGGTATGCTATTAATATAATTTGTTCGGAATTAATTATTTACTAATATTTATTTTAAAAAATTAGTTATTATTTGAGTACTCTATTTCAGTTCCGCCGCCGGTACCTTCTCCCCCTACTCAACGTACAAGGACGACTCTAGGTCCCAGGCGACCAACCTCGGGCAGCTCCAACTTGACCCAGCTAGGTATGTTATTTCTTAAGTAATTAATAATTGATTGTTACTTGATATTAATTTTTGCATTTGGGTATTGAACTTGAATTTGAATTTTTATTTGTAAATTAAAATTACAAAAAAGCATTGGTTTCCACGGCAGCAGTGGATCGCCATTGGTTCCGCGATATTTAGACGTGTAGTATGGGTGATTTGAATTAATTATTGGAGGCGATAGGTTTGTGGGACTGTTGTTTTCCTCGACTTTTGGACCCGATGTAGGTTCCTAACTGGTAATTTATATTGTTGGTTGATGCAGAAAAATGGGGAGTGATTTGAAGGCGTGGGTATCAGATAGATTGATTTCCCTTTTAGGATATTCACAACCGACGGTTGTCCAATATGTTATTGGTTTATGTAAGTCCATCGTCTTTCTCGTTGCTTCTGATTGTACCCTTGATCTGAATTTGACAACGTTAAAATATATGCTACTCTGATTTTTTCCATACATCTTCTTCCACCAGCTAAAAAAGCTTCATCACCTGCTGAAATTGTAAGTCAGCTCGTTGACATGGGAATGTCATCGTCTTCTGAGTTGCTTGGATTTGCAAAGGAAATTTTTGTGAGGGTGGAACACAGGTCATCTGGACCAAGTGTAAGTCGGCCTTTACACTGTACTGTTTTAGTTTATAAATATGGTATGATTGACTGTGTAATCGGGTATAATGTTTATGATTATTAGCTTTACCAACAAGAACAACGGGAAGCTGCAGCGCTAGCAAAGAGGCAAAATACCTACAAATTACTAGATGACGATGATGAGGAGAATGATGTTGTCACTGGTACCAATCAACAGGAAAAGAAGATGGATACAAGTAAGAGGTTTAGGAAGAGGACTGAGACACAAGAAGATGAAGATGAAGATGAAGATGATGAAGTATAAACTTCTAATATTTCCATACAATGTGGTTTTATCACTTTTAATGAACATATTATAGTGTGTTTTGTTATGACATTCTTTTATGTTCCTCAGGGTGTTGTTAAAAGAGCAAATGACAGGCGAGTTAGACGACGAACTACTGAGGAAGAAAGCAATGGCTCCGAGGTATTTTTTAGACCTACTTAGCCACTCTACTGTTATTGTCAGGCTAAAAAGAGAGGGAACTTTATATCTTGTTTTTATTTCTTTGTTTGTTTTAACAATATTTTTTTGTTAAAAAAAAGGATCTATTATGCCCGTCGTGGTGTAAAAAATTATGGGTACACATTTTTCCAGACAAATTGCTTTGATTTTATATTTTCCCTTGTTACTTATTTAACCTATTGATTTTGGAGCATAGTCGGTTATAAGTAAATATCTTTGAGTTTCTTCTTTAAGTGTAATTCATTTTTTTGCAGTCTGAAGAAGAAAGACTGAGAGACCAGGAAGAGAGGGAGGAACTAGAGAAGCACATAAGAGAGCGCGACGCAGCCTCAACTAGAAAGGTATGTCTCAGTGCGTGTCTAGTGCTTATTACAATTTTCTTAGCAATGTGCTATAAAAAGTCAAAATTCATCATTTTCTCATCGAATTCTGATGGCTATGGTTATAAGTCAGTTGACTTCTCTTCGAAATAGGATGTCAAAAATTGACCATAATATTTAGATTATTGGATTACTATATTAGATAATTCTTCAAGATTTTAAACCAAACCAGACAAAACTAAGCCTTATCCCACTTAGTGGAAATTCTAAAGATTCTTTCCTACCAAAATTTCTAATAAATAAAATCATACCACGATGAGCTTCCCGATATTTGGAAGCCAATAAACGATGTCTACGAGTTGTATTTCTTTATATACTTCCATGATTCGATCCTATGCATGAACCGTGGTTTATTATTTTTTTGATTTTAGATCAGTAGCAGAGAACTCATCACGACCACGGTTTTGCTTCTCCTTATCATTTATAGTTCTGTATATATCAACACTGTGCCACACCCATCTTGCCCAGACCTGTTCAATATTGTTTACGAAGCATACCTTTCTCCAACTACAGAAGTGGAAGTTTATTCTACCTTCTTCTATGTTGGAGGATGAGTTAATTATTACTAGATATTATCGATTGGAACAAGTGCCTGAATTAGAACTGCTTGTTCATTGATACCACTCTTTATTTGTATGAGCTTACTCCATCTCTGATTCGTATAGATAATTATCTATTGAAATAAATTATGAGTTCTTCTGAAATTGCTTATCCTTTGATTGACTACATTTTACTTTCTCGACTTCTATAACAGTTGACTGAGCACAAGCTGAGCAAGAGGGAGGAAGGTAATATGTGTTTCCCTTTTACATTTGTATATTAGTTCCTATGGTTTACACGACTGGTTATAGTTATACGATATAAATTCATCTGTATATGCCACAGAAGAAGCAATCCGGAGGTCCAATGCATTAGAGAAAGATGAGTTGAGTACATTAAGGTATGTGGTGCTGACATATTGTGATTTATATGTTGTTGTTCATCTCTTAGGTTCCAACTGCTAGATCAAAGTTTTCATCTACTTAATTTTATTATGCTGTTGTTGCTACTTCTAAGGCTTTGATTCTTAAATGAACCGGAAAATTTTCAACATATTTCTTTCGAAAATAATTTAGAATGTTCTTTTATGATGTCCTTCATATCATTCTACCACGAAACAATTACTACTTTATTTCTGATATGGCCCATACATAAAAGCATACATTAGGCCAGCATTTTGTTCCTGACTTGAATACTGACACCATATACTAGTGACTGTCTAGTATTCATTCTGGATGTCAGGGTTTAAATATCTGTTGATTTAAAGAATTTATCATCAGCCTGTTCGGATGAAAATTTGTGTGTTTTTGTGCTATTTCCGTTATAATATGATATCTGTTACTTTTACTTTTTTGTTCTCCCCTCTGGACAACCACCTATGTATGCTGCTGATTCTACTCATTTCCATTTCTCGTATCAGAAAATATTCAAGACAAGAATACCTCAAGAAGAGGGAACAAAAGAAATTGGACGAGCTGAGGTATTGTGTTAGCTCAACTGAGATTGTTTTATTTCTTAATCGTATTTTTGCCCTTACTAACTCATCTTCTCTCAGAGATGAAATTGAAGATGAGAAGTATTTATTTGAAGATGTGAAGTTGACTTCCGTAGAAATACGCGAGCTAAGGTACTCATCTTTCATATTTAGGATTTAGAGATGTCATTCTTTTCCAGAGCAGCACCTAAACTCCTGCAGTTTCTTTCAACTGCTTTAGTTTGTAACATACCTTGGGAAAACTGTGACCATGTCATTTGATGGCTTAATGAACACATTTGAAACTTAATCTGTAACTGGTTACGAGGAAGTAGAGTATCCTAACACAAGATATTTCGATAAAATCAAATAAGAACTATATCCTGTCTCTCTCTCACACACACACACACACACCTAGTTTTGCTTTTAGCTCTGAATTTCTGCACTTGAATATTTTGTTGCCATGCTAGTAACGAGTTCTCTAATTTGTTTCCTGTTGTTAACATAGGGTTCCATTGCATAATTTGTATGTTGTTAACTAACCAACCTAAAGTAAAAAAATCAAATCTTATCCCACTCAGCGGGATCTATATGAATGTGCTGTCTCCATTCATCTCTATTTTTTGTGATCTCTTCTGTTAAGCACATAAATCTTTTAATATTGTCGCTGTCCAACTCTTCTTCGGTCTTACTCTGCCTTGACGTCCAATTGTGAGTGTCATAGCTTCATATCTTCTTATTGGTGCCTCTAATGTTAAATTTTTACATGAAAATGCCATCTCAAGTACTACATTGTCGCGGTTTGTATGTAGTAAGATATTGAAAAAGCATTGGTTCTGAATGATTATATTCTGGCAGACACAAGAAACAACTATATGACCTTGTTAAGAAGCAGCCTGAAGAAGATGGTAACTTAAATGAGGTATATTCCTTTTCTTGTAAATTATTTTTTGTAACCTTATTTCTTTTCTCCGCTGGGTGATCTAGATTAATACTTACATTTGGTACTCTGTGGTATGTCCTTATTGAACCCATTCTGGAAAAAAGGAAACAGAAGAAGGAAAGAGAGTGTCAAATTTTGAGGATTATTTTAGCTTCCTTACTGTTAATTGCTTAAGATGTATTGTTTCTTTTCATGTGCAACAGCTCCTTCTTTTTATCTAAAAGTGTTTTTATCTAATGTATTACTTAAGTTGTCTGTCTCCCTTTCTCTGAAATGGTAGCTACACTATTTTTATTGCGCCAAAGGGGTATAAACTTAAACACTATTCAATGTATCAGATGTGATTAATTAGAATGTTTGAGAATCAAAGTTACATGAAATACATAGTGGTGCAATGAGTGTGAGTATTTATTAAGTTAAGTTCAAAACTTAAATATTGAAGTATAAAATCGTTGTAATGATTCTAATTCAGTATTTCATAAATAAATAATTAAGTGTTAAGTATGTATTAATCATTTTAAAAATAAAGGCAATATGTGTGCTTGAGGAATGTGAAATTCCCCTTATCCGCAAACATAGAGTATGAACCAAATTCTAGTAGATATAATATGAAGTGGAGTTTGACTATCTGAAAGTACCATAACAATATTTGTCTAAAAAGTTGCCTAAAATTTAATTAGTTGTATTACTTGGTATCACCTGTATTTGTTTAATTTGGTTCCGTTGTATTTTTGTGTTCAGTATAGATTCCCTGATGCCTACGATCAGGAAGGTGGGGTAAATCAGGAGAAAAGATTCTCCGTTGCGGAGCAGCGGTACAGGTATGTTATTTTCACTCACATGAATGTTTAACTAGAATTCTCATGGTTGAGAATTAGTTCTTCAAGTGCCTACAGCTAAGGCAATTACAAATACTTGGTCTCAAATTCTATTCTGTTCCAGAGACCCAGATGCAGCGCAGAAAATGAATCCCTTTGCAGAGCAAGAAGCATGGGAGGACCATCAGATTGGTATCTCTCTTGCACTGTCTCGAACACTTCATGTTGTTGCTTAGTGAATGTCATTAGTGACTAATTCTGCATTTCTTTTGCAGGGAAGGCAACTCTAAAATATGGGGCAAAAGATAGGAAACATAAATCTGATGAGTATCAGTAAGTCCTAACTTAGATCGGGTGTCTCGCTTCCCTCTTTAAGTGGCTTGATCTGTTTTTGTCTGATTACACGCATGTAATCGAATTAATACATAGCTAGGCACTTCCTTTAATGTGCATCCTCTCTGTGTGAAGGCTCTGCATGTGGCGTCTAGGGTTCAGTGTCTTAGTTTCTACTTGTATTTGGTTTCTAGCCCAGCAATAAGTTCTCTATTGCATCTTTCTTGTAGGTTTGTGTTTGAAAACCAAATTGATTTCATCAAGGCAACAGTAATGGATGGTGATAATGTAAGTATTTACTACAGGCAGTATATGTTCTGTGGATCTTTAACTTAGTACTCATATAAAATATGGAACCCTATCCACAGTTCGAAGAAGAATCATCCATGGAGTCGCCTGGAAAATCTGCTGCGAAATCAGCATCTGAAAAGCTTCAGGTGAACAACGAATACATGTTCATGCAGTTGTTTTTTCATTTTCGGACCTTCAAATTGCTCTATCCTAAAATTGAACTTGTTCCTTTATTAAGACAAAATGTATAAGAACTACACTTTCGTGTCGGTCCTGAGGTAGACTTGGGATGATTTGTCGCAGATTAAGAGATACCTTGAACTTGTTCCTTTATGAAAAAACATTGTAATGTCACAGTTGAATTGATGGTTTGTCGCAGATTTAGAGATACCTGAATCAAGATGGTAGACTTGGGATGATTTCGACTGTAACCCGTTGATTTTTTCATATGTATTAAATTTGTCACTCTTTCAACTTCATTTATCAACTTATCATACCCCTTGTAAAATCTTGCACAGTCTCCTAGTATTGCCTTGCATTAAAATAGCATTGGATCTCCTGCAAACTGGATATATAACGAATAAAGGGGACACTGTGCAACTTTGTAAGAGTATATGGAGGTATCATTCTAATTAAATAATGAAAGTGAATATTAGCTAGTTCTATATTAATAGTTCTGGGTCATGGGTGAATTCAACAGGTAGCCTATAGGTTAGAGTAGGTAGATTTCTTGCACTTCGTGGATTATTTGGAAGCTTTTATGTTCAATAGCACTAGGATGTTAAATGGATATGTACCTTTTCTCAGATCACTAAGGTTAACTAAGTCCAGCACCCCCATATGCTCTAGAGCTGAATTATAGTTGATAGGCTAAGAATTTGTAGCTGCAGAATTTGATATTCTGTGCTGGACATTTGTATTTCAGACATGCTTTAGTGCTTTTTAAGGTTTAGCCGTTACAAATTTCAGTCTATTTGTTGGATCTTGTCTCCATTATCTCTTTTCTTAGTTTTCTTTTAATTCCTTTATCTTTTATATCAATTATTTGTTGTTTACAGGAAGACAGAAAGACACTGCCTATCTATCAATATAGGGACAGTTTACTCCAAGCTGTCAATGATCACCAGGTTAGTTGACCAGTTTTGCACAATATAAGTTGATTTTGGAACCCGAGGTAGATTAACTACTCTTATACAGGTCCTAGTAATTGTGGGAGAGACTGGCTCAGGAAAAACTACACAGATACCGCAATATCTCCACGAGGCTGGGTACACAAAACGCGGAATGGTATGAACTTAACATCTTATCTGTCTTTTCTATGTACTGTATCTTTACATATAATGGTTTATCATTTTTGGTAATCCATTTCATTTGTCCTAAGGTTAACATAAACATGATGCTGCAAACCAGATGTAACTAAAAATGTTATGTCTATGGGTTGCCATACAAGCATGACAGAAGTGCATTGTCTGCCTCATCCATAAAGGAAAATACTTCAAAAAGTTCTTTATGATATGTATAAAGTCTTCTGCCAGTTTTCTCAAGGGGAGTCTCAATGTTAAGTAGAATGAGGATTGATAGCCTACACTGAAGTAAACCAATCTTCTTTAAGCTTAAACTTATCCAAACTAAACCAAGCCTTTCCTCTAAGTGAAGTCAGCTCATATAAATACGTCTTCATTCAGTTTTATGTTGGGTCATTTCCTTCATTATGCCGATGACTCTAATGCTTTTCCTAATATTAGAATCTTACTGCGCCTTTGTTTAAAATCTGAATCTTCAATGCTTTTCCTAATAGCTCTAATTTCACCATTTGTTATTTCATTAGACTTGTCTGCTGTGAGAATATCGTTCGCAAACAACGTACACGATGATATTTTCATCTTGAATGCGTTTTGTAGCTTTTCCATCCCCCGCCTATATAATGTGGGAACCGTTGCTTGTCTTGAGGAACTACACTTGTGTATTGGTGCAATGGTTCTTGCTCAGTTTTCCACTGTAATTGGAACATACGACTCATTGCTCTGCACGGAACATCCCAACATTGATTCATTAAGTTTTACGTTAGTGATAAATTTTTTCAAAAGTTTTATGCTTAATTTTAGGACCAACAAATTGCCCTTCCTTTCCGCGCTTGGATCGGAAAACCTACACAAAGTAACACATATGGACTTGCCTCATAAACTTAATTTTGTAAATAATCATAATAGTAAGACACTAGTCTAATTGTATCCATTGTTAAGATTTTCTTCTTTGTAATCGACCTCCGGTTAACTCTCTAAAATCTTTTTTTAATGAACTTGTGTATATACCTGTAGGGTAATAGGAATTCATTGCCTTGTTTGGTCTGTTCTAGCAACCCTTTCAAAAGCAAATGCATTCACTGTTAATGTCATGTTTCTAGGATTTTATGCAACTATATGCATGATCCATGCTTTTTCGTCCCCTCAGCTTTAGCTGGTTAAACCCTATGCCAAAAGCGAGAGAAACTCCATCCCTCTCTCTTTCCCCTCCCTCTCTGAAAGGAAATCGTAAAAATATGATTTTGACCATTAAGAATGAGTGAAGTACTCTTGGAAGTTCGTTATTATGCATGTAAGAGATGATACATGTAAATAGCCCAGTGATGGGATAACATAAGTGAGTTCTTGATTATAGAAACAATAGCCGTGCTTCCTCTTATACCTTAATCTGCCAAAGACATGTCTGCTAATAGTATAAATGAGAAATGGAATACACACCTATGATCTACCACCATTTTTATATCTACCACCATTTTTATATCTAGCACATACTTGGGATTGTAGGTAGTAAACTATTGATACTCCATCCTCATTTTCTAGCAGATGCTTGTAAAAGTCAGGTTCAGTGTCCTTAATTTTTGAAAGGGAATTTTGTGCATGGTATTAATTTTGATTCGTTCTTCACTGCTTAATATCTGAGTGGGTATCTGTTACACCTGTACCAATTATCATTGCATCAGAAGTTATCAGGAGTCGAATACCATATATTTTACTTCCTGAAATTTATTATTGTAATGCTATCATCCTGGACCATTGTTTTTGATTATGAACTCTTCTGCAGATTGGTTGTACTCAGCCACGCAGAGTAGCAGCTATGAGTGTTGCTGCTCGAGTTTCGCAGGAATTAGGTGTCAAACTTGGCCATGAGGTAATAACTGACACCTTATTAGCTTTGATTAATTTTAAAAGGGAGTGGCTGTTATGGCCAACATATTAAGTCAGTGAGTCCTAGGACCTGGATTGTGATAGTTCAATAGAAGAATGAATTTCTATTCGATTGATTCATTGATTTGTTCAATGTCAAGGCAATAGAATAACAAAGATCTGTTCTATTTCAGTGTTTGGTAAGTGATGTTAAGCCTTTTTATGCTAAATTCAGGTAGGATATTCAATTCGTTTCGAGGATTGCACCTCAGACAAGACAATTTTGAAATACATGACTGATGGCATGCTACTTCGTGAGTTCCTTAGTGAACCTGATCTTGCAAATTATAGGTGTGTTCTATATAAGAAAGTGTAAATATCTAAATATCAACGGATCTTTTGTGCTTATCACTAACTAAAACTTTATCGATGTCTCAGTGTAATTATGGTTGATGAGGCCCACGAAAGAACACTGTCCACTGATATACTGTTTGGTTTGGTAAAGGTAAGCATTACCAGTCCTAAGTTCAGTATATAATATAAATTCATTTCTGGTGACTTCTTCATCAGTGAGACTGTCCGAGTGCCTAACTTCCATCTTTGAACATCAATTATAATGGTGTCTACTCTCCAACGATATATCTCAGACTTTTTGACGTACCATCATCATCTGACAAACAATCAAACCCCTTGATTGTGCATGATATGTCTTGTTCCTAAGAACTGGGTATCTCCTGCACGTTCTTTAAATTCTTGTGTTGTAAACTGATCAAACCCTCATACGTTCCAATATTAGAAACTAGTCTTTTTTATGTGGTTTAGCAACTTCGTTCCAATTTCATACAGGACATTGCTCGATTTCGGCCTGATCTCAAATTACTCATTTCAAGTGCTACTTTGGATGCTGAAAAGTTTAGCGATTATTTTGATTTCGCTCCAATTTTTAAAATACCTGGTAGGCGGTATCCAGTAGAAATTCATTATACTAAGGCACCGGAGGCTGATTACTTGGATGCAGCTATAGTCACAGCACTTCAAATCCATGTTAACCAACCTCCTGGAGATGGAGATATCTTAGTATTCATGACTGGCCAGGAGGAGATAGAAACAGCAGAGGAGATTCTTAAGCATCGGACGCGAGGGTTGGGAACAAAAATAGCTGAACTGATAATATGCCCAATCTATGCAAATCTGCCAACAGAACTTCAGTCAAAAATATTTGAACCCACTCCTGAACGGGCACGCAAGGTTGTTCTGGCCACGAATATTGCTGAGACATCATTAACAATCGATGGGATCAAATATGTAATTGACCCTGGGTTCTGTAAGATGAAATCATATAATCCAAGGACAGGGATGGAGTCATTATTGATCACACCCATTTCCAAGGCATCTGCGAACCAAAGAGCTGGTAGGTCGGGACGAACTGGTCCAGGGAAGTGTTTTCGGCTGTATACTGCATACAATTATTACCAGGATCTGGAAGATAATACGGTTCCTGAAATACAGAGGACCAACCTGGCGAATGTTGTTCTCACTCTTAAGAGTCTAGGCATTCATGACTTGCTGAACTTCGATTTTATGGATCCTCCACCATCTGAAGCTTTATTAAAAGCCCTCGAAATGCTTTATGCACTTAGTGCACTCAATAAGCTAGGTGAATTGACAAAGGTGGGTAGGAGAATGGCAGAGTTTCCCCTTGATCCCATGCTCTCGAAAATGATTGTTGCTTCTGACAAGTATAAGTGCTCCGATGAGATCATTTCTATCGCTGCAATGCTTTCAATTGGCAATTCAATCTTTTATCGTCCAAAAGATAAACAAGTTCATGCAGATAATGCACGAGAAAACTTCCATGCGGGTAACGTTGGGGACCATATTGCATTACTAAAGGTTAGTTGACCTCATTCAGTCTTCCCTTCTTTCTGCAACCAGCTACTCCATAACTTATTTGAACTCAGCTTAGTTGTTCTTACTGAGTTCTGAATGATGCATATGTTCATTATCAATCTATCCGTAACTTGCTTTTCTATGAACAGATTAAAATGCTTCTTTTCTTACTGGTTCTTATTATTGCCTCAGGTGTACAGTGCATGGAGGGAAACTGACTTTTCAACACAGTGGTGCTATGAGAATTACATCCAAGTATGTTTAGTCTTGTAATTTTGTTCTTTGTTCCATAGTATAATTTCAGTTGATTGCATATGAGACATGTTACATATGCTGTTCTCAGTATCACAGACCCCAATTTCATTCCCTCTTCTCAACACAATAGTTTTTAGTGTACGCTGATCTACTCCAATAGTGTTTAATCAATGAATTTATATCTGCAAATTGCTTCAGGTCAGGAGCATGAAGCGAGCTAGAGATATAAGGGATCAACTAGAGGGCTTACTGGAACGCGTTGAAATTGAAATGGCATCTAATGCCAACGATTTAGATGCTATTAAAAAGGCCATAACATCTGGTTTTTTCCCTCACTCTGCAAGGCTACAGAAGAACGGGTCCTATCGGACAGTGAAACATCCCCAGACTGTTCATATCCATCCTAGCTCAGGTTTATCGAAGGTAACATATATCTATATTATTGAATGAAAATGGTTTATTTTGAAATCATGGTTTCAGTTTTGCTATTGAGTTCTGTTAGTCAAAGTGGCGGATGTGTTTCATAATACAGTTGGACTTTTGTGATAATAGGCTGTATGCTGGCACTCAGAAATAATTGTCGATAATCTCATTAGGCTTTAGTTATTAGAGATATTATTAGCTTGAAGGAGTTGCACAATGTCGTGGCTGCTTTCTATGTCCTCTGTTTGATCCCTCCTCTCAATGCCGAAGTTTTTGTTGTGTGAATATTTTGCTGTTATACCTTTGTTTGAAGTTCTCTAAGATACATTAACATTAACACACCCTAATGCCCCGAAGAGGCTTCCAGCTAAGTAGGACAAGGTAGTGTAATGAGCCATTTTAAATGAAGTTCACTCAGATAATTGAGGAAAAACATATAAATATATGAAAGGTGACAAATTTGTAATATTACATGGAAGGGAAGATGGATAATGTGGAACGAGAAAGGCCATAGATTAGTTTAGGAGATTAGCAATTCAAATAAAAAAGGAGGAAGTGCTATTTATGTTTCTTCTTTGTTGCACTCCCTGCATCCCAAAATGTTAGGGACTCCTTCAAGTTTTAGAAATCCCAATTTAAGAGTCCCATATTGACTTATTATTGAGTGAAAGAAATGGAGGGAATTTTGAATTGTGAGAGTAATTTGATTTTTCTAATTATTGTGAAAAAATGGGTCTAACAATTAGGAATTTAGTAGTTATTTGCTTTTGTTATTGTGTTTTGCTTTTGCTTTCTTGAGGCAACCAAACCAGGCTAGAACTATGAAAACAATTGATCCAATTGTAGAGTAGAGTGGAAACCTTCTTGGCGGAAACATTTTATGTCGAATTTTGGTCCGAGAAATGTGGTAGTTAATCATGCCTGTATGGATTGAAGGAGTCTAGTTGCCATGTGCTTTGTCTGTCTCTGTATTGGACTCAAATTGTTGAGAAATTGAATCTCATATTGCATCCTTATTGTGCATTTCGCTGATCATATTGTTTTATAATGTAGGTTCTGCCAAGATGGGTTATCTACCACGAGTTGGTTTTGACATCAAAGGAGTATATGCGCCAGGTAAATTTTTATCTTCTCTACATCTTCGTTGTGGCATTTTTATATTTAAGTGGCTGGGCTCACCTATATTTAATCTTGAAAATTTGGTTACAGGTAACTGAACTAAAACCAGAGTGGCTGGTGGAAATAGCTCCTCACTATTATCAACTAAAGGATGTGGAAGATCGTAAGATTCTTGTCTTTTTGTCTAAATACACATACCCAAGCGCATGTATTTCGTTCAATTTACTGATGTATCTCACACCCCTTGTGGTGCATACCATATGCAATTTTGATGTTCTTGGATACCTTTATGTTTTCATATTGAACATAATCTTGTAGGGGTTATTGGCTTGTCTGCTATATCAGTTTTGTTTACATGACTCATGAGGTTTCGCTGGTTCTTATTATTTTCCACCTGAGACTGCGTCGTTGTCATTTTTTAAGATGCATGCTCTCAGACATCAGTCCATGACTACAAATAGTCTATGCAATGGCATCTTAGGTTTAGCTTGCCTGCAATTTTATTTGACCTGACAAGGTCACTTTGCCGACATATATTCTGATTTACGATATTCTAGGTTTTAATCTTTAAATTGGTGCAACATAACAAATTGTTTATACCATGCTGCTAATTTTATTGTTTTGAATCTTTCTTCAGCCGCGACAAAGAAAATGCCTCGTGCAGAGGGTCGAGCTCCAACCAAGGGGTGAAAGTTCCATGTTCATTGGTAAGAACCCAGTCCTGTAACAACATGGGTACAAAATTACGTGCTGAGCAGCTAGAAAGCAGCACTGGTGCAGAAGCTCTCCCGTCGCTAGCGGCAAGAACGATTTAATTGTTGTATACAGATCTTTTTATGCCTGAGCCAGGCTCCTTGAGAAACTTTGAGTGTATTGTAACATACTTATTCTAGAGAAAATCGAGCCACAAAGTTAAGTTAACGAGACATTGTAAATAACTGAAGACTTGAAATTTTGTAGATTGCATTTAGTTCAATTCTAGCTTATCAGGAAGTTACCAACAGTGTTTTTGTAAACTATTATCCGAGGTTTTGTGTATGCAGTTTAAAGGATCACTTATCTTCTCTACATAATCCTTCTACTAATTTACGCAAACCTAAAGAATGAATTGGGCACCGGACGGGAAATTTGATGCCCTAAGTTTCAGTTGGCACACATAATAGGCTATAATTGGTCTAGTCGCACGAATTATTTCGGATCCTTTCTTGAGTTAATTGAATAGCCTAGTGGAAAAGGCTCTTGCTAGTGACCAGAAGGTCCTGGGTTCGAAATTCACTCCATTGCTAATTTTCACAAAAAAAAAAAAAAGTAAGTCGCCCATATCAGATAGTAATTATTGTACGAATACTCTCATAATCTCCTACAACATGCAGGGAGTAATTGATATGTCTAGTCATAATTTTATCATAGTAATTGAATTAACAACAAATGATTGGGACTAGGGCTATAAATGGATCGAACTATACCGAATATAACTAGGTTTGAGTTCGGTCCGTAGGGAGGTTGAACCGGACTGAACTATTTGCGAATTGCACCTAACCAGAAGTTCGGCTCGGTCCGCTATATGCCAACCGGATCGAACTATTTGCAAACTGTGTGATTTGAACCAAATCATAAGAAATATAAAATGGAAGCGATTTTTATGATTTAAGTTAACTTAGAACTTTCAAGTCTTGACTTTAGAGTATAAATAAGAAAAAACTCTCTTTTAGTATGTGAGCCGAATTAAATTGAACTGTTTGGTTTGGTTTGGTTTGGTTCGCCGAACCTTGAATTTTACAGTTTGATTTGGTATTTGTCAATGTGCACCGAGCCACGAGCCGAACTTTTCGAACCGAATAATGCGACTTGGATCGAACCTTTTACGCTCACTCACAATCTTAGTTGGAACCATCACCTATGTTTATGAGATGTTTCCAGTCAGTCACTTGTGTTTAAAATGGTTCTAGTGAATCACTCATGTCTTAAAATGTGTCTTTGTTAGTATACCTTTAAAATTACCATTAAGTAAGTGTTAATTAAAAATTTGCTTAGCACGTGAATAGCAGAGAAATGTAATATAGTTACCAAAAACCCTACTGCTTTAGCAAAAACTCGAATCGCATATCGAAACCAAAATAAGGTCCACCCAGCTCCCTTCCAACCAAACACTCCACCGTAGATGGTGGCGTTGGGTATGAACAAGGGTCAGGAAATGGCATGAGCCGATATAATCGGAGCTCACTAAAATATGAGTTCTCTTGGCTTGGGGTTTGTAGGGGTTTATTCAAACTAAACTCTTTTCAACATTCATTTTAAATTCTTTAAAATTCAAATAAAATTATGAAAATGTTTTAACATAAGAAAGTTTCCACAATGTTCGAACTTTATTGAAAAAAATGAGAGTACTTCCTCGAAGTTTTTTTAGTTGTCGGTCTAGCCATTTGCACATAAATTAAGAAAAAAATAAAAGTAACCAAAAGTACAATGAAACTATAAAAGGACAATTGATTGTCATCATATCATTGGATGACTGTAACTTCAATAGAAAAAGTATATTGAAAATATAAAGTTACAATTAATTATGCTAGAACAACAATTAAAAAAAAAGACTTTAGGCAAAAACAATAAGTAAAAAAATGGAGGGACTATTAATTATAAGAACCATAGTCAAGTTGCTTTTTTTTTTTTTTTTTTTTGTAAATTAGTGATGAGGTGAGTTTCGAACCCAGGATCTTTTGGTCACTAACTCCATGTTATACATTAAATTAACAATGTAAGATAAAGTGTTCCAAATCCCAAGGTGGGTTTCGAACCTTCCACTCGAAATAAGGAGATATAGGATGTTATGGGGTGTAAGGTGATTGTTAGGTTAATGGGCGAATAGTCCATAAGCCCATAGAAAAGAGTATAGGGTTAGTTAATATTTACCTATAAATATAGGTCTTTATATTGTATTTAAACAACAACTATTATTATCAATAAAATATATCCCCTAAATTATTACATGGTATCGAGCCTATCGAATCTTTAGGCCTAAATACGATTTGATCTTTTTCAATTTTATTTTTATAATATTTCTTGAAATTTACTACTATTATTTTAATATTACAAACTCATGAAAATTTAGACAAATTACCATGACTTTGAGGGAGGGAGATAGGGATTATGAACAAATGGGAGTAGCCCATTGAAAAAAAAATGAAAAAGAAAATTGATTTACTCTACTTCGAGTTGAAGTGGAATTTTGAAAACAAGATCTGACAGGTTCGAAAAGGATGTCGTTCCTGACAGTTCCTTATTGGTGAATTATGCATTGTCTGGCGAGTCCTATACACATAGATCTATTATGTTCGAAAAGGATGACGTTCATGATAGTTATTGGTTGGCGAATTACGCAAAGATCTAACAGGTTCGAAAAGGATGGCGTTCCTGGTAGTTAATGATTTCCGATATCCATTGTCTGGCGAGTCCGATATGCACTGATTTATTCTACTTCGAGTTGAAGTGGAATTTTGAAAAATCTGACAGGTTCAAAAGGATGGTGTTCTTGGCAGTTACACATTGGCGAATTACCCATAGTCTGGCGAGTCTTATACGCAGAGATCTAGCAGGTTCGAAAAGAATGATGTTCCTGACAACTAATGATTGATGATACGTGTTGTCTGGCGATTCCGATACGCGTTGTCTGGCGAGTCCTATACGCACTGATCTGACCGGGTTCGAACAGAATGGCGTTCGCGGCAGTTACTGATTGACAATTGGTGATACACGTTGTCTGGCGAATCCGACCGCACTGATCACGGATCCGACTTGAATTAATTTTATGTTTTCTTTTTTTACTACTTATTATTGTTGTATTGCAAACTCATTGAAATTCTATCAAATTACCATGAGTTTGAGGGATGGTGTTAGGTTAATGGGCGAGTAGCCATAAGCCCGTAGAAGAGAGTATAAGGTTAATTAATATTTGCCTATAAATATATGTCAACAATTATTATTGTCAATAAAATATCTCCCGCTATATTTATATAGCCGTAAATAATGTTTTTATTTTATTTTTTCTTAGACTAATACAATAACTTATTAAAAATTGATTTAATTAAATATTTATCATTTAAAAAATGATTCATATATACATGAAATTTACGTATGGTCCTTCAGTATACCTGTTAAACCCAGGTGACCATTTGAGATGTTTGTGAAAGTTTGAGGTGTCTAGACGAAATAAAACCTAAATTTAAGTATGCAAACATTTATCAATTTTATCACATGAAATTGACCAAGGGTATATTGATTTTATTGTTTTCCTAATATTTGTTGGGAATTCTTTTCCTTTTGGACTATTTTTCCAAAAATTAAGTTGCGCTTTTAAAAATGTAACTATATCAAAAAATTGAAGCAAATATAATTGATATATATATATATATATATATATATATATATATATATATATATATATATATATATATATTTAAACTAACGAAAGAGAATATTTATCTAAATAGTTGTCTAGATAGATTTATACAAAAAAAACAAAAAATGATATGACAAACCTTTTTAGGAATTCAATTAAAAATTAATTGTCAAGTAGTGTCTTTTTGCACCCTCACCGAAAACTTGTCAAAATATAACCCCATTTAAAATTTCGAAACAAAAGAAATTTCCTATGTTTTTAACCAAACATCTAATATGTTTTTGACGTCACCACACTAAATATCACGAATTCGGTTGCTTAAACGCTGGACACCATATTCACTAATATGCTCCCAAATCCTAAACCACCCAACCCCTCGGCTTGAGTTTTATATATTAAGCCATTCAAATCATTCATGTAAATGTAAAGTTAACAAAAGCACTGTATAAAATCACATCGAACAATCATAAGATATCCTTAGCAGGCATCGAGCCAATGGTGAAGAATGTAGAGATATGGAATCTCGTCGGCTCGTCGCTTCTAAATGGCGCCACCAAACGGAACTTTGTTAGCATATACGTTGCTACTCCGTGTTCCTTTGAATAAAGTAAAAGTAAAAACGAATATATTACACACCTGAAATTTATAGTGGTAAGAACACAATCAAATTGCCTAAATATCGGTTGTATGTACACACCAACTTTATATTCCTACTCATAATCTAACAACGCAAATTTAGCATGTAAACCGATTTTACCACTCTCGATCACCAACTTTGCTGCAATAACCAACCAATGCCCAGGGTGGTCATAGGGACCACGAGCAACCTCGGCAATGTCAACAAACTTAAGCAACTTCGTGGAACCAACAGGAACAGGCGGGCCATCAGGATACACTCCCGAGTTTAGGGCAGCAGGAAGCTGCTTTGGCTCCTCAGCAACAGCCCGCTTTGTGAAGGTAAAAGTTGTACTTATGTTTGAGAAGAATGTAGACTTGTGAGTACCTTCTGGAGTAGTTGCCCATTCTGATTTCCGAATGCTGCAGTAAGGTAGGTGAGAATATAGCAAGCGGAGATGGAGAGTTTTCTTTGGCCACTTCCCCTTGCTGACGATTTGGGCACCGGTCACTATAAATACACCGTCTGTATCTCCCTGCATCCAGCTGGGGTCATACTTCACAACTGAGGAACACACATTTGCAAATCTCTTCCATCTGACTGGTTCTAGAAATTGATCACTGAATGAATAATCATCAGAACCTCGCCAATGGGATGGCTTGTTCTGGCTGGAGGAGTTCAATGTCATAAAATTTGGAAGGCTTGAGAGATGTTGTACATGTATTGCCAATCGGTTATACTTCTTCCCCTCTAAATAGAGGCGTAAGCCAATAACAGGCTTCTCCTCACTTGATACCTGAGAGGTGCTAGAATAAAGACTCCATTCATCTCGAGCAAATTAATTGTTTCAGTATGTTCTTAATTTCTTTTGAAAATATAATATAAAATTGAACAGGGTTCCATTATATCTCGGCTGCCTTCACCAACTTGCCAGAACCGCAATTCAGATCTCAGCATGTTGTTGTTTTTCATTCTCATAATTGGGAAACTAGTGCTTATGGTAGATTGGATTTTCTCGATGGTTATACGTTGACATGGATTAGCTCTAGGTAAGAAAAATATGTCGTCCGTATTTGTAAAGATGATTACTATAGCTCATGAAACAACATTACGTAAAATAACAAAGAACCATGCCGCACATGAATGGATTGGAAAGTATGTCCTATTTTTGAAGAGAGGGTTATTGTCTATTATGTTAAAAAACTTCACATTCTCCAACGTTTATGTACTTTTGTCTAATATTCACCTCTTCCACAAGGAACGGTGATAAGAATGAGAGATCGA
Organism: Echium plantagineum; assembly: GCA_003412495.2. Classification (NCBI taxonomy): domain Eukaryota; kingdom Viridiplantae; phylum Streptophyta; class Magnoliopsida; order Boraginales; family Boraginaceae; genus Echium; species Echium plantagineum. The sequence goes on along the minus strand of CM016566.1, from coordinate 31,015,687 downwards.
AGCATACCTGGATAGAGCTTATGTACAATTTCGGACCAAAGAAAGTGAACTGCAATGAGGGTGTAGATGCTATTTTTCTTTGATGCCTGAGAGGTAGCTCACAGAATAAAGGTGCCCACTGACGAGGCACTTGAAACTCCAAGAAGTATTGCAGATCTTCCAAAGCAGGTTTGTCTAATAACATAAGAAATTAGATTTCAAGGTCAATTAGACAACACTAAACTGATCAAACCAAAAGAAAGAGCTCATTTAAAACGATAGCCATCTGAGACAGAAGTTCTAAAAGCTGTAGAAAAAGAAGTCAGACAAAACTAGACATGCCTTTATTACATAGTGCGTGTTAGTAGAGTGTAGAAACCTCACACTAGTAATGGAAGATGGAATTAAGGAATGGAAGGTATTAATAAGAAATTATATAGTGATGCTAGAGTCGCTCACATCGGAGATACAAATTTATTGCATGACTCAGATATCCACTCCCAGGAATTCCAGTAAGAAGAGAAGTGATGGGTACAAATTTGAACTGTATAGCTTCTGGATTAGCTGTCACTGTTTGTAGCCACCTGGAATGGCTTTGTGAAAAGACATCTCCGCCTCTTTTTGACCAAATAAGTGTAAGACCCTGTGCCACAAAAGGTCATCATTTGGATGCTATAATATTTAGTCAGAGTTGCCTTAAAGTGGGACTACCTACATCTTTGGTAGAGGTCTCGGTGATGCTAGTAAATTGCATGGTATGTGACTGCAACATACGACTGAACACTTCTGGCACCTTGAACAAAGAGAGAACAATTCTTTAACTGTCTTGTTAAAAAGTGACCTAACATAAAGTCATATGCTTCACTAAGATACCTTTCTTTTCCCTTCTCTAGTCTTCCACTCTTGGTGAGGACCCACGTTATCAGAGAATAAATGGTCACCAAGATCCTCCAAGCATCCTTTTAGCTCTGCTGGGGGGATACTAGAAGAAGGTTTCTGTTTAACACACAGTAAATCCTGGCCGCCAATAGCCATCCCAGTGATAATGTGGGTACCATAAGTCTGGATAAATCTGCCTGATGAAACTGATTAGCATCTACGGGTCATTCGAATTAAATTCTCATATGACATCGAACAAATATTCTTAAACTAAGTTACTGAATGGATGGAACATCGATATTGAACAGTACACCCTTCTCAGAACAGTTGGCATAGAAGTGAGGGTACTTTTAATACATTACAGTCAGGTCTAGTTCAGTTGGAGAAACATTATAGCATAATTTATAATTACTGAAAATAATTAGATCACAGAAAAAGAGCAAGAGTTCAAAAGTCTAATATTTCACTTTTATACTTGTTTATTGAGAACATTCAGTAGCTTGACTAGCTTCTCACAACAAAAGAATCATATAATCTCTAGAAAAACACATCATCCACGAAAACATCAAGTAATCACTTTTAAACCCACAAGGTGGTGGTTGGTGCATGAGCAGCAACTACACATGAGGTATTGACTTTCCATTGAATGATAGCAAGTAGCTTATGCATGAGGACTCATGCTGTACATAACTTTCATTTTCTTTTTTATATTTTTATTAATTTCTTTTAAAGTAATGATCCTCGGCTTCATCATTGCAAGTAACATCCTGTCACCACTAGACTTACCTTAGTGATCAAAAACTATTTTATTGTGAACAGAATGCATATAGTTCTCTACTGGCTCTCACATCTCTATTTTGTTATCAAATTTGGACCACCAACAGATGGTAACTTTTACTGTATCTGAGATAATTAGTCTTAATATAATGGTGTTTTCCATTCCCTTATCAACTAAGATATACAAAAAAATCACCTTGACAAGGAGGCTGGATTCCAGTGAGATGGCACAGATTTCTTCACTTCGTCGCGCAGAACTAATGGATACGCTGTCAAATGCAGATAGTAAAGTGAGACAAAGTAACCATCAAAAGACAGGTATTTGGATTCCCCTGCATCATTCAACCATGCTCCACTCAAATCGAAAAGAGCATTTAAATATCCTGAAGGAACTTTCCCTGGTACTGAAGATTTTTGATTAAGTAACTCTGACATCTGCAATATAAATATGCCAAAAGAGTTCTTAGGAGCAGCATTAATAAGGAAAATACAGTGAATTACATCACAAAGCAATCTCAGCATGCCCGTAAGTAAATATCTGCACAGAATTAGTGTCTCCCTCGTTGAAAAGAACACAAAATATAAAAAATGGCAGATTAAAATTGATAAATTACAAATTGTGTTAAGATTTCCGGGCCCATTTAGGAGCCAGAGTAGTCAAGAAGCTTATGAAACAACTCATATGCTACAACATTTTCATTGTATGATCAATCATCTCCAATAGCAATAATTCAAACAAATAACTCTTGCCTCAAACATTTCTAGCAAAATTTTCTCATCCCTCAATCTCAAGCACTCGTATGCTAAAATTTTAAACATTAAAAATAAGAAGAATTAATTTAGACTACAAACTAGGTTCTTTCTTTAATTGATTAGTCAATAAACCCAACAAGTAAATCAGATTGAAATGGAACTAGCATATTCCGTGCCTACACAATCAAATACTCCCTCCATCCATACAAAATGCCCAGTTCGAAATTTTGATGGCTAAGTTTAGAAATTTTGAACTCAGACATTGTTATGAATGTTGTGCCATATTTTTATGAAAAACATATTAAAGTATACAATTTTGAACATAATTTTGATTTAAATTGAAGTTGTGTGTGTCAATTAATACCACAAGTTTGTTAATTTTGCCAATTGAAAAATCTTTTAAGAATGGTGGTTACATTTATACACTAAAATAATTGTCCTATATAAACTAAAAACTATTTAATGAACAACTAACATGATAATTTTGATTTAAATCGAAGTTAAGCATACCAAATAAGGCTACACAATTAATTGTTTTCACAATAAAAAACAAACTAAACAATCAATTAGGACAGATTTAGCATATCCATAGATAACTATCCTGATTAAGCTAGAAATTAATTAATTGATCAATTAACCTGCCTTCAGCGTAAATGCGATGGAACTAGCAGAATTAATGCTGATACAATCAAATATGAAAATACATACTAAAAGCACAACCAGTAAAGTAGTATATAGAGTCCTGGAAAATTAATGATGGTTCTGTATCTTCGTAATTTTATCCTCCCTCCGTTTTTTAGTTGACGTTTTAAACTTTTGTTTTTGTTTTTTAGTTAACCATATATGGGTCTTCCTCTCAAGTCTCTATTTTTTTTCTCAAGTCTCTATTTAATGTATTCAAAGTGTAATAAATAATATTGTTGATTATTACCCCCTCTGTCCCTAAAAGATTGTCACATTTTGACTTTTGGTGGTCAACAAAACACGATTTAAAACATAAATATTTATTATTTTACACGCGAAAAAATTATAAAAAGTTAATATTTCGAAAATATATATTGAGACGAATCTAACAAGCTACACAAGACTATATTATTTCTTATCATTTAATGAGAATTCATGATCAAATGACAATCTTTAACGGATGGAGGGCGTATTAATTAAGGATATATGTGTAAAATGTCATTCATTTAAAAAAGCTAGAAGGACAACTATAAAATCGATATTATGTCAGAAAACATGAAGGCTAATTATGAATTCATAGTACCCTAGTGGAAAATGTCTTGCTAGAGACCAGACCAGAGGGTCCTCAAACTCACCTTATCGTTAATTTACAAAAAAAAAAAAAAACAACTTCAAGTACATGTAGAAATTCTTTACGACACCAAAAATCAAAATAACAGTAGCTATTCATTGATTGATGAACTACCTGATTAAACTCAAGGACATCAGACTTGAAGCGCACATGATCACCTTTATCGCAGTGAATATTCTCCGGCACATCCTTAACCACCACCCCCACCGCACCACCACCAGCACCGCCGCCAGCTGAAATAGGGATGACAACATCGCGCTTCTTCTGCTCATCCAAATTGACCAACCTACCACCACCAGCAGACCTCTTGACGAACTTCAACCTGAAATCACTGGCTAAATCGAAACCCGATCCTAGAGCCTCCATAGCCCGAACCTCTATCGGCTTCTTCTCGTACTCCTCAACACGATGCATCATTTTGAGGAAGGAATTATTATTGTGGGAGGGAAATTGGGTTTGCTGTTAAAACGACGCCGTTTTGTGAGGGAGGTAGGGGGGGGGGGAGGCAAAATGATGAAGAAGGTGAAGGTTGAAAGAGAAGGTTTAACAAAAAGGAGAATTTATTTTTTAGTAGTTAAAAAGTTTGATTCAGGGTTATATAGTAATTTTACTCCTTAAAAAGAAAACTATTTGGATATGTCTATAGCAATTTTCGAGATAAAGAAATAATGCTAACATGGCCTCACATAATATGAGTTACACTTTTAATCCATCTAAATGTTCGGTATGTATAAATGGTCCTTGATATTGGTCGAAAAAAATGTATTTTAGTCATTCTTTGAGTGAGACGTTAAATTTTGAGAAAATAGGGGCTAAAGTGCATATTTTTACCAATATCATGGACTAAAGTGTACATTTTCAAGATATATTTAAATTTTAAAAATTTTACTTTGACTCTATTATGTCTCCGTCAAAAGAAAGACTAAATTGCACATTTTATGCCAATATCAAAGACTATGTGCGTAAATCAAACATTTACTAAAACTAAAGTATAACTTACACATATTATTTGGAACTATTTTGACAATTTTTTCGTAAGAATCCACGAAAAGGTGGGTTTAACATTGTGAGGACTTTTCAACTCCTACTACTTATTGTCTACTCGGTCAACTGACAATTTTTGCCTAAAATAGATATGTGTTTTTATAATCTTATTTTACTTAATAAGGAAAGGAAAAGTGGAGAGTTTGATTTTTCTAAACTTTGTACAAAAGTAATAGTTTTTAGAAAAATGATGAAGAAATTAACATTTACTCATGTTCGATTCATTACAATCGGTTCTTATTATTATGATAAGTATGAAAGTTGTTGGTTTGGTTCAAACACAAAAAATAGATAATAATGAAATGGAATTCTACTAATTCATTTAATTGAAAAATAAAATGGAAATGGGAATAGTTTTAGAAAATCAAAAGCGATAAGAAAGTTAATTATTTTAAAAATAAATTCGACCAAACCCGATTGAGTCAAACGGATTATGTATATTTTGTTTAGAATATTATTTATATTGTGATTTTACAGAAAAAATTCAATTAATGTTTACATTTATAAAATAAATTATGCTACAAGTATTTTTTTAAGAAACAAGAAACATAATTCTTGAATAACATGTTCTTCATTATATTTTTCCATTATCTTGTGAAAGATATATATAAAAGGTAAATGTTTGTATAATCAGTATTAATAAATGATCAATAAGAACATATAACAAAATACTTTTGAAGTGACTTTAATTAGAAATAAAAGTTAAGCTAGTATAATAAGTACTTGAAGTATATAGCGATAAAGAGTTTTATTTCTACCTAAATTTTTTAAATCATTATGAATATTTTTTTTATTGGTGATTACGATAGTTCTCAACCCCTCCTTTGATATGAAAATGGTATTCAAAACTTGAAGGATATCTTATTACATGTTCAACCACAGATCAATTAATTTATTAATTATTTTTCAAACTAAACAAAATATTACTCCTACAGAAGTAAATCAAAATACATCACATTTCTATTTTTGTGTATAAAATATTATAAATTGATTTGCATAAAAATCATATTCTAAGTTTGAAGTATCTTTGATTACTAATTCAGTCATTAAATCAAAATACATCACATGTCTATTTGTGTGTATATAACATTGTGATTTTTTTTAATTAGGACAATTCTCAAGCCTTCCTTTTGTGCAAAAATTGAAGAGTATCTGGTTAAATTTACTAATTTAATGATTCATTAATCAATCAATTTTTATTAACTATTTTTCAAACTAGTAGAAAATTATTTATACTATGAAAGAATGGAATGACCTCCTCTAACGTGTGTAAATCCATTACACGCCTCCACTTCTGCCGTCCATATTACTACCTCCATAGCAAATGGGCTAAATGATCCGACTTGTGGGCTGAATGCGGTTTACTATGTACACAGTGGCAAAGGAGTGGCAAAAAATTGTAATTCGTGGTCTTTTCGGATGATGTATTCTAACGTCTTCCTCGTGACATGTTGGTATGTGGCATCTCCACTGTTCACAATCCTTATCTCCTATAGAATACTATTCGACTTTCTGCATATTAGGGTCTTGCAACATGGCCTTGATTCCCCTATTTCATCTCGTTTGATCTGGACCATGTTTTCTTTATAGGCGACTGTTTTCAGTTGCAATCGTACTTCCTACTATGCTAACAAAAAAAGTGGTAAATATTTATTGCGGTTGCGAGGTGTGCCGTTGTGATGAGTTGGAAGTTTGGTTGATATCCTCGATCATTGAGCTTGGCTAGTATCAGAATTGTGAAATTCAGAAAGGAGAAGACTTCTCACTATGAGAAAGATCAGACTTATAAGAAGGACCAAACTTATGAAAAGGAAAAAGAGAAAACATAATGCTCATCAAGAAAGATATAAAGACGCATTTATCTGAATATTTGTGTAAATTATCTTCCCATCTACCCCTACCTACCATAATATATATATAACCAAAAAAATTGAAAGAATTAGAAGTCAAAACGCCCCACATAATCCTAAATTGTAGGAAATATATATTTTTTAATGTGGAATCCAACTATCCACTAATACGTTATCTTTACCTTCAAAATGTAAATATATAACTCGAACATAAAGGGAAGTGGAAGTTCAAACGCCATACGTCTTTCTTAGTCGTCGAAAGAATATATAATAAAAATATTGAATCCAACGACCAACTAATACGTCAACCCTACCTTTGATGCTATCGCATGAATATTCACAACTTCTATTGTTTGGGAGAAAAAATAACCGTTGAATATTTATCGAAGTACATGCAACAATATACAATCCACGTCATTTATGTTATCAAGAGAAGCATAGAGTAAAGAGTATAAATAAATTAAAAGGAACAAAAGGAAGAACTTTAATGCAACAAAATTCATTCGCGCCATTCAACATCGTTTGGTAAAATGACAAAAGTATAGATGACATATTACCCTCCATATTACATATCCAAATAATAGAGTCATTAGCACATCCGAACAACGAATAAAATATGTTATTCAAGAGAAAAGGAAAATGTGTAGACATGGAGTATGCCAGATAACCCCAATCAAATACAATCCAAATAGTCCGTGCCTACACAATCAAATACTCCTCCAATCATAGCCGGATCGAAGACTCAAATCTCGGTGGTACAAAATCAAAAAAAGTTATTAAACAAGTATTAGTTCAACATAAAATTATATTAGTGAGAGTGTATTCATAAGTTTACAAAGCAAATCTTATTATAGAAACTTTTATCAAAAAGTTGATAAAATACTAAAAAAATTACATTAATGAGAATGTAGTCATAATATTACTTCTGATATAAATTGCATTCTAACAACTATATAATATTACTTGTGATGTAATTACAAATTATTCTCATTAAATCACCAAGTTACACATAAGTTTATATAAAAAAATTTCACCAAAAATTTTGGTAGTGCATTTGCACCACTTTGTTGTATGTAAGTCCCATGAAGGATGTTCTCCTCGATAATCACGGCATCATCATCAGCGCTATCCCTTACCGATGGCGGGGTAGCGCGACCGCACTAGGCCCCCGTTTTAGAGGGCCTCAAATTTTAATATTATGTGTGCTCAACTCAGCGATGACCTACATATGCGTATAGAGTATCACGTAAAGAGAGGCAACAAAAGAGAGAAGTTCAGGAGGACATTGAGACCACAGTGATGCACAGTTTTATTAAGAGTCTTCAGGAAGAGTCAAAGGAGAAGTCGGGAAGTCATAGTGCTATGCTTTGTAATGGCCAACGTGTAGATTGCGGTGAAAAACTAGATGATATATCTTTGTTACGTAGTGAGTTAAATTCTTTATTGAACTCATTGGATAATCCAGAAATTAAGCACTTGATTTCTAATGAATCGCTTGATCTAGAAACTTCTCATTTTGGTAGGGAAGGAAATGGGACAATATAATAGAGGATTCCAATATTGATGTGCCAGAAGCATTAGATGCAGCTCAGTTTAAGCATTTGAAAAGGGAGGACCTTGTGAGTTTCTTCAATCATACAATAAGAAAGATGAGGAGGGATCATGAATCCATTGTGGCGAAAATGACAGATGATTATTTCAGCTTAAAGAGAGAGTATCTAAAGGTAAAGTAACGGAGTCCATAGAAAAATTATACATATATATATTATTAAAATTGATGAACTAATATCGATATGAAAACATTATATTAAAATTTCTATAGATTTCTTACGAAACATACGAAAATATTTGAAATTATGGAAACAAAATGTTTGTATTTCGAAATTAATTTTTTTCATAGCACAAGTTCAACTTTTCAACTTTTCTTAGACATATATGAACTAAAAGTATTTGTTTAAAAAGAGTTTATATAATGATTAAAGGTATTTGATCATGGATTCCCATTAAACGATAAGAAATAATATACTTATTAGATTCGTCTCAATATATATTTTTGAAATATTAACTTTTTATAATTTTTTCGCATGTAGAATAATAGATTTGTATGTTTTAAATCGTGTTATGTTGACCACCAAAAGTCAAAATGTGACAATCTTTTAGGGACGGAGGGAGTATATAATATTTATGTTTATTCAAATTTCTTTTGACGTTTACGTATAATTTATTTTGATTTTTTTTAAAATTTTTAAATCGTTTCTTAAATGTTTCCACGATGTAATAACATGGCTTTATTCTATGATTTAAAATATAATAAAAAATTATATAACTTTAATAACACATTTTGTTTTATTTAAAACTCGTTAATAGTTTGCCCGTTCGGTCAATTTGAGTCCTAATCGAGCCAAGCCCGTATAAGGGCCTTGTGATAACTATTTATTATTGTTACTCACATGCTTTTACATAAGTTTATTGAGTCATCCATCGAGTGATGACTCTGTACCGAGTTGATATCGAGCCTAACCTCAGGGGGCTTAGCTGGGTGGGTCGTTACACATAGTGTTTCTAAAAAGTTGCTTAATTTTATAATTTCAAAACTATATTCGAAAAAGAAACTTTGAACTATGGACAGAACTACTGTTTACTTAGCTTACTAGTATTCTTTGAGTCTTTCGGTATGTCTTATAGAGTAATATATTAGTTGTATAAGTAAAAGTACAAAACGAAAATTCTTTTTAAAAGTAGTTATATAGCTAGTGATCAATTAAATCAAAATTTGAGGAAAAATATGTAGTCTCAAGTAATGAAAATATAGTGTCAACAGAACTTGATAAAAAAAATATAATACCAAATGAACTCAATAATGAAAATTTAGCTTAGAATAGTGAATCTTTTCCACATTTTGATTTTTGCAACCCTAAAACTTGGGAAAATCTTGATAATGACACAGAAGATATTTTAGTTGATAATGGATTTGAAGATACCGCTTGTGTAATAATTTTGCATCAAATAATGTTCAAAGATATCGTTTTGTGTAATTTGTAATTTTTCATTTCAATGAATAAAAATGAGACCTCGAAAAAAAAAATTTACTGAAGGCCCCAATTTTCAGTTTTCGCACTAGGCCTCGAAAATTTATGGAACGGCCTTGGGCGTCATTTTCCCGTGAAAGGGGAGCGTCTATCTTGGTTCCATAATTATATTAACCTATGTTTTTAATTATTTCTAAATGTTTATTGTGCCCTTCTTAAATATAGTGCTTAAAATTCACCGTAAGCACCTAAGTCAAAGTTGTGCAATACATAAAGTTTAGAATCTAAGTAAATCGATATACATCAAACTTTTTATTTGTGTTGATAGAAACAGAAAGTAATTTGTAAGTACAACGTTATAAACTTAGAACACATAAACTAAACTAAATTGATTCATACGAGCTCAGTAGCTGTTATTGTACTTGCATTAGTTGTGTTTGTGTCACCCCACTATAGTAATAGTTTTATTTTAGTGCTCACCTGTTTCCGATGGCTAGCATTTAATTTATTTTAATTATGTGACCATCTTTAAATGATATACTCATTTAAGGCGCTCTCGCTTGGCTAGTCCATCGCCCAACAGAGGAGGTGAATCCGGGATGTGCCTCTAGTGGCTTATTACTCCACATACATCAAAAGTGCCCAGAGAGGCTGGGTAACCACCCACAAGCAGATCCTCTCTTGAACAAATGCAGAGTTACTCATGCATCTGTCGTGGATCGAATCCACACACTTGTAGAGAATCACACTCTTATAATGAAGCCCCTTACCAATTCGATTTATGGTTGGACCTATTCTTTAAAATATATATATATATTCAAAATCGATATTATAAATAATAAATTTGATAATGAGAATTAAAAAATTAAAATTTACATTACTTCATAAAGGTGTTCGGACTATTTTATTCCTGCTATTTTTTCTTAAGAAGTCAAACTTAACACCAATTATAAAAAAATAACAAAATAAAATATTTTTCAAAACATATCATTAAATATTCGATTGAAACATGAATGATCGAACGAGCGCATAATCAAACCTACAGAGTATTCCAAATTCTTAATCTTAGTGCCAAATAAATTTGGAGGGGAGGGCCTACAAGTTGTAGTCTTTTGACCATTACAGAATAAAGAAATGTCTTTGTTGGACGCATGTGGTAGGTTTGCGCATCACTGAGGTTTACCTAAGCGTCGCGTTTGGCAAATTAAATTGATTGCGAGCTTTGAACTACTAGAAACATGTGTGGGTCAAAGATATACACAAGAAAAGAAAATGGTTATACATGAAAGTGAAGGTTTATAGGTTTATACAAGTAATTTACTAAAATGAATTTATTTTTTGCTTACATAGAAATATCCAATATTAAAAAGAAGTGTATAATAAATATTTGATGTGGAACCTTGACCCCACCTCTAATATATAAGTCCACAACGATTACGAACCTGATCTAGTCAAGCCCAGTCTCCTAGGGTTTGTGGCAACACCAATCATCAATGGACACGCGTCCATACAGAGCGAGAATAACGGTACTACTTCACTATAAATAGACCATGTTGGTCACAGATGAGGTAACTTGTATTGACTCCTTTAATACTCATATTCTCAAACATCTTTGACTAACTTGATCGTCGGAGTGTTTGTGGAAAACCCACGGCCACACTTCCAGATACATAGCTCCACGAAAGACCAATACATCCAAGGCGGGCGAATCTAAGCAACTCTCCAAAGCCCCCATGGATGATCGCATATCGATAAGGCCGACTAGACAACAAAATGCACGTCAGGATCTGCGAAACCAACTGAATCAGCAAAGGGAAGTAGATCCGCCCACCATGCAGTCACATTCAGACAGGGATGCCAGGTGCATAGGGAGGATTCGCGGAGGGGCTCACAACTACACATGCGCGAAGAGAATGTGGATAAATCAATGGCGCGTCCCTGGGAAATAGAACAAACTTGCCACATCGCTCTCATAGAAGCCCTGACACTGGCCGTCATAGAAACTCTGCCATGTCTCGTTTGAATCTGGGGGCAGAACTCGAGCGGGAGGTTCAATACCGCGTCGATATTTCTCTACGCGCAGCAGAGGCAACTCGCCAAACACCCCCGGTCAATTCAGCTAACCCTCCGCCGATCATCAATCTCGACGAAGGTGGAGTAACACATCTTCCTAATGTCCAGACTCCTCCAGTGCACCCTGCACCCGTCGTCCCTCCTCAAGATCCAGCATACGTAAAGCTGTTACAAAAAATGGAAGCCCTCAAACAATATGTGTCAAATATGGAAGCGTCTCGCACCCCTGTCATGGTGGCCCACACACAAATGCCATTTTCAGATCGCCTTAAGGCGAAAATGCCTCCTCCTGGTTTCGTCTTACCTCAATTCACTCAATACGACGGCACCAGTGACTCGCAGAAGCACCCCAAGGGCTTCCTCACCCAAATGACCATGGCCATTAACGACCCTGACCTCTACGCCAAAGCTTTCGCAAATAGTTTCAAGGGTAAAGCCCTCGATTGGTATATGGAGCTTCCGTCAAAGTCCCTCGACACTTACGAACAAACGGCTACGACATTTTTGAGCAAATTTGGAGCTGCCATCCGTTAAGAATTTGATGAAAAAGCGTTGATGGAGCTAGAGCAAGGCAAAAGCGAGTCTATGCGTGCCTTCCACAACGATACAATGACCTTATCCTCAGCATCCCTAAATGTGACTCCAAAACAGCTTATATGGCATTCTTCCGTGCCTTAAGGTATGGTGCCTTAAAAAAGAACGTCCTTTTGGAAAAAACTTTGTCCAAGGACGCTCTAACAGCCCGGGTTCGACAATTCATCGAGATGGAGGAGCTGAAGACGAGGGAGAAGAAAGATGGGAAAAAAGATTTGCGCCAGACGGTTCTAACCACAGACCGCGACTCTTCTCCCTCCAAACCGAAGGTGTGGGAGCATTTACAACGAGACCGCGGATCCAATTTTATGCAGGGATATAAGCGGAGAATTTACTCCCCTGTCAAAGCGGATCCTCCGCCTTCCGCTAAAACCATACGGCGCACACCACTAAATACGTCCGTCGCCGAGATTTTCACAGCTATTGAAGATAAAAATCTTCTACCCAAACCCAAGAGTTTGAGTACTACGCCTAGCAAGCGCGACCAAAATAAATACTGTGAATATCATCGTGAACACGACCATGATACAGATGAATGTCGGGTCCTCAAAGCTGAAATCGAGAGGTTAATACAACGTGGGCACCTGCATGAGTATACACAACCTGATAGACGTAAGTCTTATGCTCGGGATTCGAAGCCGAACAATCAAACCTCCGAGGATAGAGATCGATCCCCTCCTGCGGCCCCCCGTAGGATTGAAACCATCTCTGGGGCATGGCAGGCGGAGGTGACTCACGGTACGAGCGGCGGAAGTACACTCGAAGGGAGGTACATTGCTCGTATCAAGTACGTGTAACAAGGATAGATCCGATCACTTTCAAGGATACGAAGCTGTATGGGATAGAATTACCCCATGACGACCCATTAGTGATCATGCCGATTATAGCCAACACAGAGGTAAAAAGAATGTTTGTAGACATGGACAACTCTGTTGACGTTCTTTATTTGCTGACTCTTGATGAATTGCAACTCCCTAGGTCAATAATACAGGCCATCCGAGCGCCCTTGACGGGTTTTACAGGGCATTCGATATATCCCATAGGAGTGGCAGATTTAGATGTAACTATGGGAACGGGAGCAACCACTTCCACGGTACGGGTCTCGTTCACGATCGTGGATCTACACGACCCTTCATACAATGGAATAATTGGAAGAACCTCACTATTTGAGTTCAGAGCAATAGTATCTCCGGTACATTTAGAGCTCAAGCTCCCTACGGCGCAAGGGACAGGTGAGATGGTCGGGAAACAGAAGAGTGCTAAAAAGTGCTATTTGTCGTCTGTTCCTGCGATCAATGATGCTCCCGCGGCGGACGAGGCGCCGACCACCAAAAAAGCGAAGAAAACACAGATATGGAGATCAAGGCGGTACAAGTATCAAAAGATAAATCTCTCCTGGAACGGGAAAGTCAGAAGAAAGCTGCCCCACATGAAGAAGTTGAGGTAATCCCGTTTGATGAAGGGACCCCAATGAAGACCTTCCGTATCGGGACGCGCTTGGAGCCGAATCATAGGAGCCAGCTCATAGAGCTAGTAAAGAGCTTACAAGATATCTTTGCATGGAACCCGGAGGATATGCCAAGTGTTGGTATTGGTATAGCTAAGCATCAATTATATATAGACCCCCAATATCGTCCCGTTAAACAGATGAAGCGAACATTCAGTGATGAAAAGAGCATAGCCATTCGACAGGAAGTAACTACTCTATTGGAGGCCCGAGCCATCCGTGAACTGCAATTTCCCCAGTGGATCACGAATGTCGTCTTAGTCAAGAAATTAAATGGTAGCTGGCGAATGTGCACGGACTTTACCTGTTTGAATAAGGCGTGTCCACTGCCATGTTTGAACAGACTTGTAGATGGTAGCGATGACTATGAAGTGTGCGATTTCATGGACGCGTCTCGAGGATATCACCAAATTCATATGGATGAGGAGGACGCTATTATAACAGCTTTTATCATTGAATATGGATTATATTATTGGACGGTAATGCCCTTTGGATTGAAGAATGCAGGAGCTACTGTCAACACATGGTAAACCATATATTTGCTCAGCAAATCGGACACAACATGGAAATATATGTGGATGATATGTTAGTCAAAAGCAGGCGAAAATACGACCATTTGTCTAATTTGACTGAGGCCTTTGTAAAACTAAGAGAAACTAAGTTAATGCTCAATCCAGACAAATGCTCTTTTGGAGTGACTTCGGAGAAATTCCTGGGTTATATGATAAGTAAACGGGGAATCGAGCCTAATCCAGATAAAATTGAGGCATTAATAATATGAGAGCACTAGAAAGTTACAAGGATGTGCAGAAATTGATGACAGGGTGTCTCTTTTTTTTCAAGGTTGTTAAAGATGGTTGCAAGGTTGATCCCTTGGCATTCAAAGATAGAAAAGCTATGTATGTGATTTTTCTAACTTGAGATTGTGAAAAAGAACTCATAACAAGTAACCTCAAATTAAACTACTTTTTGTGAGCTCGGACACTGTCAACTATCACTCGGTCACAGAACTGGAAGAACTTCTGGAACGACTACAAGAAGCAAGGAATAGGCCTCTATTGGAGGCCAATTTTGACCCCCTTGAATTCGGATATGTTTAATTTTGATTATTACTGATCCCAGTCAACTATGACATATGTTTTTGATGATATCTTCAGTTTGTTTTGGAGTTTTAGCACAGGAAGAAACACTATACTTCCTTTGTGTATGAACTTAAATTAATTTATAGTGTGTTCCTATTTTTATTTATCAAAAAAAAAATTAAACTACTCTTTTAGGAGTAAGTTTCAAGATTTGAAGTTGAGTTTCAAGATATCAAAGCAGTTATCATATATTTGATCAAATTAATAGTGAAGTGGTTGGTGATGTATGAAAGGTTAGCTTTTGGATTATTAGAATAAAATCCAATTGCATAAAACAAAGAACATTTTATTCTTAATAGTATAATGAACTTGTAGTAATTAACGTCTCTTGATTCTTCTTAATCGCTACATGTTGTCCTTTTACATGAACCATGGAATTGCTCCCAATAGAAACAAGTTTGAGTCATAATCGGAATTTGAGATTCGTTCCTATTAGTATATGCTTATCTTCGAGTATGTCTCACGTCTCATGTATGTATGGGTCTCTGCGAGTGGCTATGGCCTTAACCCCTTGAAGATATTTATTAAAAAGAAAAAAGATTACTCCCTCCGTCCCTAAAAGATTGTCACATTTTAACTTTTGGTAGTCAATAAAACACGATTTAAAACATAAATATCTATTATTCTACATGTGAAAAAATTAAAAAAAAAAATTAATATTTCAAAAATATATATTGAGACAAATCTAACAAGGTCCCACAAGATTATATTATTTCTTATCGTTTAATAAGAATTCATGATCAAATTTTATATTGTTTGACTACCAAAAGTCAAAATGTGACAATCTTTTAGGGACGGAGGGAGTACATTATAATGTACATTAAAAACGATTACAATGAACAATAATAGTGTATGAAATTGCAATTACTTGCCTATGATAAATAAGTTAATAAATTGTTGTAAATTCAAATTATTTATGAGGTCCCGTTAAAATTATCATGAATAAAAGCAAGTAAAGTACTAATAAGCTTAAGTACTTTTATTAATAAACTACTCCTACTTTACTTAAAATTCTTCTAATAATAAACTACTATTAATTTAATAAACCAATTTTAATTAAACAAAATCATTATAACTAGACTATGAATATCAGAATATGATGTGGTAGTATTCCACAAAAATATCATGATAAAACCTAACAAAAAGTATTTCTAACAGCCTTGGTAGTACATCAAGATTAAACTACAAGAAGCTTGAAAAGAACAAAAATGGCGAAAAATTATCAAAGAGAATAAAGAGATTTTTATTGATAAGAAAATTGAGAATTCTACAAATTGATGATTGAGAGAGAGTCTTCGTAATACAAGGATCGAGTATATATAGAGCAATTACATCCTTGTCTACTTAATCGAAAGATCCTAAAAAAACAGTTATGTAAAACCCTAACTAACTAAGCTTCTTGATCTTCAACTGTTATTTGCTTCCAACGGCTAGTACACGTGTCGCTGTATGATTGGCTCCGTGCTTTATCAAACAATGGGGGTTCGATCCCTGTTAGCTCTATTTGTTTTGATTAACTGCCAATCTCAGTAACTATATATTGCTCATCTCAATACATACAAACAACATATGGTTTCACTCCCCCCCCCTCAAGATGGTGCTGACTGAAAGCCCATCTTGGACAGCAATCTCTGAAGAACTGGAGAAGACAAAGATTTAGTTAAGGAATCAGCTAACTGATCATGTGAAGACACAAACACTGGCTGAATGAAATCTTCTCTATAGTGATCTCTCAAAAAATGACAATCTATTTCAATATGTTTAGACTTTTCATGAAATACAGGATTCTCCATGAGCTGAATAGCAGATTTGTTATCACACTTTAGAGCTATAGGATGCTGCGCTGGAATCTTCAAGTCTGCTAGACTATACACAATCCATTTAGCTCACACAAAGCCAGAGATGCACTCCTATACTCAGCTTCAGAGGATGACCTGGCCACTGTTTACTGCTTCTTTGACTTCCAAGAAACCAGTGAATCACCAAGCAATACACAATAGCCTGATACTGATCTTCTGGTCACTGGGCACCTTGCCCAATCACTGTCAGAGTACACTTGGACTAACAAAGAAATATCAGTTTTATAGAAAAGCCCATGAGAAATAGTACCTCTCAAGTACCTACACACATGTTGTGCTGCCTTCCAATATGCTTCTGTAGGGGCTTGCATGAATTGGCTTAGATAATGTACACTATAGGTGAGGTCAGGCCTAGTGAAATTTAGGTATAATAGCCTGCCTACTAACCTCCTATACACACTTAGATCAGATAACAATGGTGATCCATCCACCAACTGATATATATCATGAGGCAATGGAGTAGCAGTAGATTTAGCTTCAAGCATCTTAAGATCTGACAAAATATCAGTGATATACTTTCTTTGATTCAAAAACATTCCCTTCTGTGATCTAGCAATCTGTATATCAAGGAAGAACTTAGCAACTCCCATATCCTTAATAGTAAACTCTGTATTGAGAAATTGCTTAACACCTTCTATTGCAGCCACAGAATTGCCTGATATTATTATATCATCAACATATACTATCCGAACAAGAAACACTCCATCTGAATTCAGAGTGAATATGCAAGAATCATGATAAGACTGTACAAAACCATAAGCAATAATCTGTTTTGTAAACTCCAAATTCCACTGCCTGGATGTTTGTTTGAGTCCATACAAGGACCTTTTTAATTTACATACTTTCCCTTCCTGATTAGGCATATATCCATCAGGCAGTTCCATGTACAATTCTTCATTCAAAAAGCCATGTAAAAAGGCATTATTAACATCCATTTGATGCACTGGCCAATTATATTTAACAGATATAGCTAGTACAATCCTCACAGTGACTGTCTTAGCTACTGGTGAAAAACTTTCAAAGTAATCCACTCCCTCTATTTGATTGTATCCCTTAGCCACCAGCCTAACTTTATACTTGTCAATGGAACCATCAGGCTTCCTTTTCAACTTATACACCCATCTACAACCTATAGGTTTAGCATTCTTAGGCCTATCTACTAAATCCCAGGTATCATTTAACTCCAAAGCTAAAATCTCCCTTTCCATAGCTTCTATCCATGGCCCTCTAAACGTAGCTTGATGGTAAGAATAAAGCTCATTTTCTTGATCTATTTGAGACAAGAAAACTTGATGTTCCTTTGAATATATCACATCAACACATCCATGTTTTGCCACACTGACCTCATAGTCTTTAAGCCAAGATAGCAACCTTCTACTTCTTCCATTACTAGTGACCTCTGAAGTTGTCAGTTCTGTATCCATATCAATCCCTGGCAAACTGTTCAAACTTCCTAGACCCTGTAAATACTCCTGTATTGGTACTAGAGAATTGTGCTCAAAATCAGGAGCAAAAGGAAACAAATCTTCATGAAAAATCACATCCCTAGACACTATGATTTGATTATCTTGCAAATTCAACAGCTTGTACCCCTTATGATCTGCTGGATATCCCAACAAAATGCAGGCATGTGCCCTGCAATCAAACTTCTGTTTAGATGGCAAAACATTTGTAGCATAACAAAGACAACCAAAACTCCTAAGATGATCAATACCTAGCAACTTTATTATGAACAATTTCATAAGGAGATTTCCAATGTAAAATCTGTGAGGGAGTTCTATTAATCAGATAGGTTGTTGTTAAAATGACATCTCCCCAAAACATTTCAGGAAGATGAGATTGAATCATTAAAGCCCTAGCTACCTGTAACAAGTGTGGATGCTTTCTCTCCACTACACCATTTTGCTGTGGAGTGTACACACAAGTTTTATAATGCATTATTCCCTCACTTAGCACAATCTCCTGAAATTCTTTACTAATAAACTCACTACCATTTTCACTTCTTATGCCTTTCACAACCTGACTAAATTGCCTTCTAACATAGGCCGGAAACCCCTTGATAGTGTTGGCAACTTGCATTTTATTATTAAGTAAGAATGTCCAAGTGCACCTACTACAATCTTCCACAATAGTTAAGAAATACCTAGTACCTAATCTAGTTACCATTTTATAAGGTCCCCAAAGATCAACATGAATCAACTCAAACAAAACACTAGAATGAAACACTTTCTTATTAAATTTCAATCTTTGCTGCTTGACCAAAGGAGAAACTAAACAAGGTATATCACATTTCATATCAGAATGAAAAATCCTTCTAATTACATCATCAAATACATGACCAAATCTAGAATGCCAAAGTTTGAAATTAGCAGAATTCAAAATTTACAGAAGATCCAACAAAATTAACAGAATCAACATGAACAACTAAGGAATTAGCAGCTCCAATATTCTTGGAGTCATCACAATTCAGCAAATAGAGTCCTCTTTCTTGCTTTGCAATAGCCACTGTCTTGAGTGTCCTACACTCCTGCAAAACACAATTATTAGCCAAGAAAACAAACCTCATATGACCTTCCCCAGTCAGCTTACTAACTGACAACAAATTGTATTTAAAAGAAGGAACATAAAGACAATCTGCTAAAAACAAATACTTGTTTAATTTAACCTTTCCTGCATATTCCACTTTCTTAGTTTATAAATCAGGTAAAGTAAGTTTATACAAACAATCAAAGTTATTTAGATCAGAACACATATGTGCTGTTGTACCAGTGTCTACTATCCAGATATTACCTGCCTGCCTTTGATCATTATTAACAAGTGTACCTGCAAAATGATCAAAGTTGGTAAAGTTAGCTTCCTTTTGGGATGTACCAGCTCTATTCATATCTCTGCCTTTGAAAGCTTTCTCAATCTCTTGCTGAATTACTGAAGAAATCAGCCCTTTGATTCCATTTCCATCCTGTATTTCCATTCCAAACTCCAGAGGACTATTCAATTCTTGCACTGCATAAGCCTTCTCTTTCAATTTCTGATCCTTTTGCCCTGGCCACCAATCTGGAAAACCTTTGATTTTAAAACAATCCTTCTTAAGATGGCCATTCTTTCCACAGAAATCACATTTAAACTGAGACTTATCCTCCTTCTTTGGTCCTTGCACAAAATTTCTTGAACCCATAGATGGATTCTGAAACTGCTGTTGCACCCTGTAGACTTGAGGCTGTTGATTACCATTTCTTGAACCAAATCTTGAAGTAGCTTGCATAGCTGAAACTCCAACTCCTTCCATTCCTTGAAGCCTTCTCTGTTTTTCATTGTCTCTAATCATTCCATAAGCTTCAGCCAATGTAGGTAAAGGTTTATACAACAGTATTTGATCTCTTGTGTTAGAGAAATCCTCATTGAGACCCCTGAGGAAAAGCATCATCTTCTCTTCCTCATAGTCTCCAAACCTCATTCCAGGCTTGATACAAAACAATTCTTCCCAAAGCACCTTAATCTTGTTATAGTAAACTGCAACTGAATCTGCTCCTTGTTTTGCAGAATAAATTATTTTCCTGATTTCATACAATCGAGGTCCAATACAACCTCCCAGCTGATCTTTGACCTCTTGCCAAAGTATGAATGCATCTGATGCATACGCAAAACCTGCTGCCAGCTCCCTGGTCATAGCATTCAAGATCCAAGACACCAATGTGGCATTTACTTTGCCCCATTGTTTATAATCCTCATGATCTTGCTCTGGTTTCAAAAATTCACCATTGATGAACACTAATTTATCCTTTGCTTGGAGTGCATTCAGCATAGACCTACTCCAAGTCTGGTAATTATGTTCTGTTAGCAAATTTGCCACAAGAACTAGATTCGAATGATCAGCACTATGTAAAAACAATGGATTCTTAGATCCATATCTTGGTTCATTCCCATTCGCCATTCTTGAACACACAAAAAACTTCTCACACTATCAAATAACCTACAGCTCTGATACCATCTAACAGCCTTGGTAGCACACCAAAATTAAACTACAAGAAGCTTGAAAAGAACAAAAATGGCGAAAAATTATCGAAGAGAATAAAGAGATTTTTATTGATAAGAGAATTGAGAATTATACAAATTGATGATTGAGAGAGAGTCTTCGTAATACAAGGATCGAGTATATATAGAGCAATTACATCCTTATCTACTTAATCGAAAGATCCTAAAAAAAACAGTTATGTAAAACCCTAACTAACTAAGCTTCTTGATCTTGAACTGTTATTTGCTTCCAACTGCTAGTACACATGTCGCTGTATGATTGGCTCCGTGCTTTATCAAACAATGCGGGTTCAATCCCTGTTAGCTCTATTTGTTTTGATTAACTGCCAATCTCAGTAAATATATATTGCTCATCTCAATACATACAAACAACATATGGTTTCAGTATTACTAATCATATTATTCTTTGAACTTATTAGAATTCTCTTATGTTTTATTTCTGCTATAATTTTTTGATTTTCGCAATCTTGAGATTCGTATATACAAAGTAGTGTGTGTCAAAATTGGTACAACATGTATGTAAAGCTACTTGGTCCTAACCTGATGAAGACTGCGTCTATCTATCTAATAATTATATATTTTATTGAGATTATGAGTTTTACTATTTAAATTATTATATATGTCATAAGACGAGTCCATTTGTATTAAGGTTGTTTGAAGTGCCCACTAATATTAGGGTTTTAATTACATTATTATAAATAGTGGTCCAGATAATGTATTGAAGGTAGTTGATTATTGAATAAAATTTTGAAAACATTTGTTTTCTTTCATCCCAAAAATATTTATCAATTGTTCTTGTTGAACAAGTATAATATTTTTGAAGCCTTAGCCTTCGATATTCACGCGTGAATCAACGAAAGCTTTGAAGGAATAATATTGTCGTTATTCTTAATAGGGATAATAATGTACATCATAACCGAAACCTAATAAATGAAATAGGGAATCAAAATTTTTAATAATAAAAAACAAAATCAAAATTCTTAATAATCAAAAACAAAATTTAAACAGACAAAAAAAAATACTCCATGAAATTTGGAGTAATACCAAATCGGCCAAACCTATTTGCACGCTAGAAAAATCCACACCATGAAATTTGGACAATTTTGTCCTTACCGAGCTCACGGTTTGTGTGGTCGTAAAAGATTCGAGCTCACGCGGCATGTGGTGGAAGCATTAACCAGCAAAACAAGTTTATGTCCAACATTTGTACATTACGTGTGGGCGAAAGGATATTCACCTCACACACAGTATGTTGCATTCTCAACAAGCAAAACAAGTTCTATTGGTAAATTACAAATTACCATACAATACATGTGCTCAAAATAAAACTGAGCTCACACGAGGTGTGTTCGGAAGCTTCACCAACATTTTCTATGTGCGAATTGTGGTCAAATTACAATTATTACTAATCGTGATTATTATTATTAACTAAATCAATTATTATTGATTATAATTAAAATAGATAATTCATATTCAATAAAATCTTATTTCTTCTTTTTTTGCCCAACTTAGGAATATAAGTGAAATTACCAAAATTGAATATTGTGATCAATGACTTATGTAGTGGCGATTTTTTGTTAAATGTGAAAAAAAGAGATGAGTTGAGAATTATAAATATATATAAAAATTAGCTTGGTAATCTTCAAGCACAATTATGGTTAAATAATTAATTTTTGAAATTATTATGGTAGATTTGGAAAACAACTATAAACTAGTCATTTGAGCATATATTGTCTCATCTATCTGAAGACTTTGTCTCGTGTATGCCAATTTGCCCTTATCGAGCGCACATTGTGTGTGGTGGTTAATATTTCCACCGTACGGAATTTATGCTCGCGTTTTTCTTTTGGATTTAACATATCTTAACCGAGCACATGTTATGTATGCTAGTTATAATCAACATAAATAACACAAATAATAGGTATAGATATTTTCATGAACATGTGAAACATTCTTGATAACAATAATACTACTTAATATCTTAAAAAATTACTACTTTCGACATTTGTGCTTTCATAATAAATTGAGATAACATTTTTTTTAGTCAATCAATATCATACAAGTAAGTAAATCATACCCTATCGGGAAGGGGAATCTAAGCTATAATAATGGGGCAGAGTCATCCATAAATATTTGAACCCTTGCCAGGTCTCAAACCCATGACCTCCAGTCCTTCATTGAGCACACATACGACATGGTCGCTTATCAAGTAATCGCAAGGACTATGTGTGGAAATATGTTGTGACCGCATGTGACGCGTGCTTGTACTACTAACAATATATATTCACATGTGTTGAAAATAATATAAAATTTAAAACAAAAATTAGATAAAAATTAACAATCGCATGTGATGCGTGCTTGTCCTTTTTTTTCGTACTGATGTTATAAGTTTCTACACTTGTTTCCAAGATATAGACACCACTCTGCAGTGATGCAGTACAATAAACATTTTTATTTTTAGAGATAAAACAACCACTTTTATCAATAGTAAAGGAAAAAACCATCCAAATTTAATAAGGAAATTGACATGATATTCTTACATAAAGTAGGAACATAGACTAGATTATTCAAAACAATACAATATCCAGATGGTAAATTTACAAACAAAAGTATGCATTTTGGCTTTAATCACATTAAAACAAAATGTAACCTCCCCTTATTAATCACCATTCAAGACTAGTTTGAATGTGCTTGAAATTCAAAAGTCACATTTGACTTTTGAAGCTCTATTATGGACTGCTAAATGGGGTGGAAATTCCACTTTGAAATTTCCTCCCCTTCTAAAAATGAAAATGAATAAATATGGTGGCGTATATGATGGAATGATGTGGGTGAAAAAGAATGTTAAAAAAGTGAAATTGCCTAGTTGCTGTAGAGTATGGAAGTATTGGAGTATTAAATAGGGTGTTAATTTGATGTGGCAAAAAAGAGGGTGTTAAAATTTGCCTAGCTGTTGGAGATGGTCTCAAATTAAACGGCAGAGAATAAACCAAAAATAGAAGACAAATTTTAGCGCTCTATGATTAGCTAATATTTGTGATATTTTAGGTTTGTTCCGGGTGATTAATTGCTTATATTTGGCTTTGTTGGTACATGGAGTTGGCTGAAGTTTTTCAAGCAAATACACGTGTGCAAACAAGTGTTGACTGCATTTATTGGAGGCTATATTATTGGAGAGTATTGAGCTAGATATGTAACGGCCTCGTTTATTGTTGTGCTAAGACAAGTGTTGACCACATTTATTGGATGAGGAGAGTATTATGCTAGACATAAATGCAGCTGAAGACCAAATGAAGAAGGAGCATTAATGCGGTATTTGTCCAAATAAAGAAGGAGCATTAATTCGATCTTTGTCAATCATGGTGCAATTAATTCAAGGTTGACTGAAGGAGACATTTACTCGGTCCTTGCTAAATAAATAAGGAGCATTAATGAGTTCTTTGTCCAAATAAAGAAGGAGCGTTAATTCGGTCTTTGTCAATCATGGTGCAATTAATTCAAGGTTGACTAAAGGAGATATTTACTCTGTCCTTGCTAATTATGGAGTATTAATTCAAGGTTGACCGAATGAGACATTTACTCGGTCCATGCTAATTATGGAGTATTAAATCAAGTTGACCACATTGATTTCAAGGACCATTGGCCTAGTATAAAAGGAGCTCGATGCTACACTTGAAGACACACCTTTTAGACATTTGTACTTTTTATCTATTTCACACAAGAAGCTTTTAAGCAATTTGTGTAATAGTGTTCTAGGCTATTTTGTATAGAAGCACATTCTTCAAGCTTCTATACTAATTGTACAGTCAGTGAAGATTGTTTACTACAATTGAATCTTGTAAACCTCAAATCACAAGAGTGATATAGTAGTAGGAGCCGATTTGAAAAGGCATAGTTTAGGGCGATAGATAGTATGTGGGCATACTAATAAGTCCCTTCTTGTAAGATTCCTTTTAAATAGTGGATTGTTCCCTCTGGCAGGCTGCCCCCCAGACGTAGGTGCTTGTGCACTGAACTGGGTTACCAAGTTCTCTGTGTTGGTTTACTTACTCGTAATTCATTTATGTTAAACCTATTGTTTTAACATCTACTCTAACACACGTAGTGGATACATAACTTTCAATTGGTATCAGAGCGGGAGCTCAATATTCAGAGTGCTAAACGATCAGAGTTATCCACAAGAATGACTAATTCAAATCAATCACTGAGACCTCTGGATCTAAATGGGAATAACTACAGCTTCTGGAAGAACAAGATGACTATTTTTCTCAAGTCTCTTGAAAAGAGAACATGGATGATTGTTGTGAAAGGCTGGGAACCACCTACTAAGGAGGTAAATGGACAAATGGTTCTCAAAGAAGAGGAGGAATGGACTAACCTTGAATCAGATCTTGCATTAGCAAACAACAGAGCAATGAATGCTCTATTTTCATGTGTTGATGAAAATGTTTATGAGCTGATCACTATGGAAACCGTTGCCAAAAACGCATGGGATATCCTTCAAAATACCTACGAAGGAACCACTCAAGTGAAGATAGCACGCTTGCAACAGTTGGCCTCAACTTGGGAATCCATGAAAATGAAGGATGATGAAACCATCAAAGAGTATGGATTCCGTGTCACAAAAATTGCTACAGAGTGTGCATCTCTTGGAGAACCCATGAATAGAGAAAAGATGGTAAGAAAGGTTCTCAGATCTCTTCCTGCTCGGTTTGCTGGAAAAGTCTTAGCAATTGGAGAAACTCAAGATCTAACCACTTATCGGCTAGATGTCCTATTGGGTAATTTGGATACCTATGAGAAGGAACTCAACATGAAAAATGGGGAGAATAAGAGCTTGGCTCTTAAAACAGACTGTTCAGTAGAGAAAAACGCTGGACTCACTGAACAAATTGGAATGCTTGTCAAGAACTTTAATAAGACCTTCAAACACATAAACAACAAAGGGAATGATACTCAAGAGTATCAAGAGTCCCGAGAAAAAAGGGAAGAAAGATTTTCCAAAGGAGGAGAAGACAAGTTTAAGAAAGGAAGTGTTTCTACTTTTCGGAGTATGAACAAAGGAACAAGCATTCAATGTAGAGGATGTGAAGGATTTGGTCACATTCAATCTGAATGTCCAACGTTCTTGAAAAGACAACACAAGAACTATTGCACCACTTTATCTGATGATTCAGATGAAGATGATGATGAGGTGATTGCTTTCATCACAGTAGAAGATGTTCCCAGTCAGGAGGAACCAGTTGTTAATAACAAAGGGGATGACAGTGATGAAGAGACAGAGATCACTCATGATGAACTAGTGGCTGATTATGGGAAACTTTTTCATAGCTGGACTAAACTTACAGAGGCTTATCTTGCAGTAACTACAGAGAAAGCTAAAAGTGACAAATGGAATCAGGAACTAGTGCAAGAGAACAATTCTCTCAAAAACAAAATAGATGTACTAGAAGGAAGAATTCAGACCATGGAAAAAGGTATCAAAATGATGAATTCTAGCACAAATCTTCTAGATGAAATACTGGAGAAGGGTAGACCCTACAAAAGTACCAGTGGTATAGGCTATGGAGAGGATCAAGAGTCTAATCATGGCAGGAGGAAGTCTAAACCAAAATGGAGATGTTATCACTGTGAAAAAAAGGGACACATTGCACCCTATTGCTACAAGCTGTATGGTAAGGGAAAAAGTAGAGCAAAACACCAAAAAGACTTGGGTCCCTAAGACAAAAACCATCTGGGTTCCAAAGGAACAAACTGTAGGACATGTTGTACTAACCTTCCTTAAAGCCACTGCTTGGGAAGGCTGGTATTTTGATAGCGGTTGCTCTAGACACATGACTCGCAATCATGCTTATCTTTCAGAGGTGAAACCAGTTAGCAATCACATGTCATCTTTGGAGGGGGAGCAAAAGGTACAATAGTTGGAAAAGGATTGACTGCTAATCTTATTAGCATTAGTCAGTTGTGTGATGATGGCATGGATGTCCAATTCAGCTAAAGTGCTTGTGAGGTCAGAGATCTGGAGGAGATGTGGCACAAAAAGCTAATCGATCGAGTGATAACTGCTATCAATGGCCCTCACATAAAGCTCTAACTTGTCATACTACTCATGAAGCAGAGATGTGGCACAAAAAATTGGGACAT
The DNA here is from genome assembly GCA_003412495.2 of Echium plantagineum. Taxonomy (NCBI): domain Eukaryota; kingdom Viridiplantae; phylum Streptophyta; class Magnoliopsida; order Boraginales; family Boraginaceae; genus Echium; species Echium plantagineum. The sequence continues at coordinate 30,988,710 of CM016566.1, read as the reverse complement.
ACAAACTATAGAAATCTTCAGAGGTTAGTTCAAAAAGAGCTTGTTAGAGGACTACCCAAGCTGAATATTCAAGCTATTCAAGGTGCTGAGTGTCAAGTAGGAAAACAGGTGAACATGTCAGACCAACAATTACAACAAGTGGTCTCCGATCGAGTACTTGAATTTTTTCATATGGATCTCATGAGGCCAATGCAGATGGAAAGTCTTGGAAGGAAGAGGGCCGTGCAAACTCAATATGTATGGAGGAGGAGAAAACCTAATGATCAATATTTTCATATTTTTGGGAACGAGTGTTGCATTCCGGTTGATATATTTACCAAGGGGCTAGGTACAAATCAATTTGAGTATCTAAGGACAGCCCTTGGGTTATGTGTTATGGAAGATTAAGCTAATGAAGAAGTTGTTATAACATGTAGTGGTCAATTGTTATAACAACTGGTATAGAGACCACACGTGTGCTGAAATGACGGTTTTATTTGTATCACACTTAATGGGACTGTCAGTTATTGGCAATTTTTGAGTTCATAGGAAGACGGTTGATTTTCTCATCTCTCTCTCAAATCAAAATCCTTCAAGGAAACCAAAAGCCTCATCAATTGAAAGGTCAAAGTGAAAAACTCCATTCCCTTTCAATGCAAAGACATTCTTTGAAGTCGTTCCGCTGCAAATGGTAACCCCAGAAGATGAAGCAGAAGCCGCAAGAGCAACTTTTAGTGAAGTCCATGAAACCTCCAAGGGAGAGGATTCCAAGCAAGCAAATGAAGGAACTTCCAAGGGAGAAGCAACCAAGGAATCAAAAGAAAAAGGCTCAAAGGAAAGCACTCCTAAACCAAAAAAAGGAGAAAATTTTGCTACTTCCGTGGAAAGATGATGAAAGAAGAGGGTCTTCATAAAGGGTGGTAGGCTTGCAAGAATTATAGAATCTGATAAGGATGATGGGGGTAAAAATGTTGAATCTAATAAATTTAGAAAGGGTAAAAATGTTGATGATGTGCCTCCTACAGTAGAAGAGAATGTAGAGGTTGAACAGAATGTGGAAGAGAATGTAGAGGCTAATAAGGGTAATGATGATGTGGAGATTCTGTCCTTCAAACCTGGAACTGAAAGAAGGAGAACCAGGTCTAGTATGAAAGGATTAGAGATTCCTGAATTAGATGAATTGAATGATACTTTGGATGAAATAGAAAAGAGGGCAGATAAATTTAAGACTGGGCAGAAGAGGAAGAAGCAATCTGTTGAGATCAAAGATCCTAGCACCAGTAGGGAAAAGGCAACAACACATGCCAAACCAACTGGTGCATCATCTGGTAAGGCTACTGCTTTAACATCTAAGTCCACTGATAAGGGAAAAGAGTCTGCAAAGGTAAAAGCTAGCACCCCTTCCTCATCTAAGAAAAGGAAATTTGTTGATTCAAGGGATGAGGAGAATGAGAGAGGAAAATCTCAGTTTGATGTAAGCAGGGGGAGAATAAACAAGAGGAGAGTGGCTCATATAGCTGATGCCCCTGTGATGGAGTAGACTTTGGGAGTGCAGACCAGAGGACAAAGTAGAAGTTTGTGTTTGCAAGGATTATCTGTCCTGAGAAACACCTGTCTGACACCACTTTAAATAATTGTACATGCATGGAAGTGTTAGAGGCAAATGGCATCACACGTATGCTTGTGAGAGGAAGTATTGGGCTAAGCTGTTCAAGGAGTTTATCGGTTCAATGACTGCTGAGATTAGAGGCCCCACTCATGAAATGTTCTACAGGGTTCATCTAAGGGATTATGAGTTCATCTTCAGTCCTTCCATTCTCAATGCTTTTTTTTTGGCAGAGAAGACAAAGAAGAAACTGACAACTACTCAAACTGAAGGATATTGTAACAGAGAGTGCGCCAAATAGGGGGAGTAACGCCGTATGTGTTACTACTCAAATTGTAGACTTTTCTAATTACGGTTGTTAAAGATCATTATCCATGTCTATAGAGAAACGAGAAAAAACATATTACTTTTAATTTTGTAATCATTATTGTTATTTCAAAGATAGTACTCCTAAAAAGTATTTTTCATAATTTTTCTCAATTGAGTTTAGTGAATGAATTTAATCTATGATCTTCATATGACAAGTAGGTTCCTAATAATACTACAACACAAAGCATTTTAATTGATATAAGTTTCAAAATTTCACTTTTGGATACTCATCTGTCGAACCGTATCAATATCTATCTTTGAACTTCAAAGATGACAACTTTTGATCTCCTATCTAATTTTAGACCCGATTTTGTGTCGTGTTAGCAGGTCTAAAGCTTTTGCATAACATATATTCTTACTATGTTTGCTCACATTTTATCCTTTCCATATATATGTGTGAATTGTCCAAAAAAAGTATGGGGAAAGATGTGCCATCAACCTAAAATTTAGTAAGTGATTGTATGATCATAGCTAATTAATGATTAGATTGTATAATTTTCAAATTTTGTTGTATGGAAATCCCTATGTTCCGTTTTCTAAGGCCCCTTTCTATTTTATAAGATCTTGTTATATTTATTTTTGAAATTAACCTTTTATAACTTTTACGTGAGTAAATTAGAGATATTTTAATTTCGTAGTCGTGTCTTGATGAACGCACAAAGTAAAAAGGACCTTAAACAAAGGAGAGGAGAGAGTATTTAATAAGCTCAAATAAATGTCATTATTATTACATTATATGTTACTATTTAAATTGTGGACTCTTTTGTGGCTAAAATATGAAGTCAATTGGATTTACATGAACTATCGTTAAAGATTAGTATCGAGATCTATAGAAAAACGAGAAAAAATGTATTACTTTTCATTTTGTAATTATTATATTTATCTCAAAGATAATACTCCTAAAATGTATTTTTCATAATTATCCTCAATTGGGTTTATTGAATGAATTTAATCTATGATCTCAATTCTCACATATGCACTAGTACAAAATCAGCATTAGACATCACATCTTAGACATCATATACAAAACGAGCGATGTCTAAGGGTCTCTTAGACAGCGCTCCCATGTAGCGATGTCTAAGGGAGCCTTAGACATCGCTTCATTGAGCGATGTTAAGTGAATGAGTGATGTCTAAGTGAACGAGCGATGTCTAATGTCAAAACCCAATTAAATTATACGTACGTTCTAAAACCCAATTGCTCTTCATCGATTATTAAACCCAATTGATCTCCGTCCCAAATTAATTAAACCCTTTCTCCTTCGACCACCTGCGCCGCCAACAGTCACCAGCCGTCCGACGACCACTTGCGCAGCCCACAATCACCACCATCGTCGACAGCAATCTTCATGGTACACTCTCTAATCTATCTCCCAATTTAAATTAAGAAAGCAAATAAAACCCTCCTCCTTCGACCACCACTATCACCTGCGCGTCCGACGACCACCATTAGCTATCACCATCGTCAATCATCATCTTCATTCAGTTTATACGACCAGCAGCCACCGTCGTCGACTTGTTCTTCCTCAACAGGTATTATCATTGTCAATTAATTATTCTTCTAATTAAATTGATTGAATTTCGAAATATTGAAGAGTACAATTTGTTGATTGAATTTCGAAATTTTGCCATGGCGGGACTAGTTATTTGTATTTTGCCATTGATTGAATTTCGAAATTGATTGATTTTGATTAATTTAACAAAAAAATGAAGTTGATTGCATATGGACATGGATGTTGAATGGAGGAAGATAGAGTTAGAACATATAGACGTGCTTGATGATAATGTGGGTTGTAGTTGATGGCAATTATAAATAAATGAAAAACCAAGTGTGTCTCTGTATAATGGAAGAATTAAATCTATTGTTCCATGTAGCAACTCTTAACATGCCAAACATACACACATAAAGAAGGTCTGCGGCAGCAGCAGTTATTGACCATTATTCCAAGGCATCATAAACATTATATTTTGCCGAGTAAGTTAACAGTTGTTAGAATGTTAGAACGTGTTCTGATCCCATCGAGATTATTGTATTCTGAAGTCCATATTATCCATATGAATAGGGTCTTAAGTCTTGTTTATAATTTCTTAGGCATATATCTTATAATATATCTTAGGGTCTTAGGCATATTTCTGAAGTCCATATTATCCATATTATCCATATGGAAGGACATAATATGGTGCAAATAGGTTTATAATTTCTTAGGCATATATCTTATATTTTGGCTTTGAAGCTGTACATACTAGAGGTTGAAATTTAATTGATTGCATAAATATAGTATTTTAGGGTGGGGGTAGATACTAGATACTCTACATGAGATGTGTGATACAATAAGATTAGTTTTACTCTACATCTTAGTTGCAAGTTGATTATGAAACAAAATCTATGCTAATATGATGTATTAACATATATATGATAGATGCTAATTATGGACAAAAGTTGGATGTTTGCCCCTCAATTGTCCAAGAAATATGAAATAGGTGTGAAGGTCTTCATTAAAAATGCTATTCAACATGCCAAGTACAAAGATTGCATTGCATGTCCTTGTCGTAAGTGTGTAAATCTTAACATGGTGGACGAATTTGTATTAGAGGATCATTTGATGCGTATAGGGATAAATCAAAGGTATACCTGTTGGACTGAGCATGGTGAGAGTAGTGTTGACTCAGTCTGTGAAGAGACTAATTCTCGGCATAAAGATAGTGTTGACAGAGATATGGGGAGTGAAAACATACCGATGGTGTTAGAGGAGGAAATGATTGATCGTCCTGAACGGTTAGAGAGGTTAAAAAATGATTCAAATCAACCTTTATGGGATGGATGTACTAAGTTCACAAAATTGGATGCAGTTTTAACATTATTCAATTGTAAAGCTGCTCATGGACTGACCGATGCATGTTTCACTGACATACTTAGTAAGGTCAGTGATATGTTGCCAGACGGTAATGTATTACCTCGGAGAACATATGAAGCCAAACAAATCCTTAATTCCATTGGTCTGAAAAAAGAAAGGACACATGCTTGTGTCAACGATTGTATCTTATTCAGAAAGGAGCATGCATCGTTGAATGAGTGTCCAGTTTGTAATGCCCAACGTTATAAGAAAGGGGGATCTGTACCGGCTAAGGTGATGTATTATTTCCCACTTATTCCCAGACTTAGACGTGTGTACAGAAGTGCAGAGTATGCGAAATATTTGACGTGGCATGCAGATGAGAGAATTAGAGATGGCAAACTCAGACATCCAGCCGATGCACATCAGTGGAAAAAATTCGATGATATGTATCCCGATTTTGCAGTAGAACCAAGAAATTTACGGTTGGTATTATCAGCTGATGGAATGAATCCTCATGGAGTCCAAAGTACCTCACATAGTACGTGGCCAGTTGTTTTGGCTGTGTACAATTTACCACCGGAGCTTTGCATGAAACGGAAGTACATGATGCTTACTATGTTAATATCGGGGCCTAAAGCATCACCCCATGTGACGAAAGGGCATACTCATATTGTCGAGTCATGAAGAGGACGGTATACAATCCAACTCAACTAAATATTCGTTCACATCACCCCATGTGAAGAAAGGGCATACTCATATTTTCGATGCACTTCAAAAGCATGCTGGCGAAGACCACCTCGTCATTATTCCTCATAATTTAGGGTAAGCAATGCAACATTCATCATAACTTATATATATTGTCATTAATTATCTATCTCATATAAAGATATTTATTTATAGCCAACATCCCCTCTTTACTGTTTCATAATGGTGTGATTTTAGGTTTATTGTCATTGATTTTAGGTTTATTGTTTCAAAGGTAATGAGTACAGAAGATTATTTTGAGCCTTTAGTATAGTTATGCTTGCTAATCTATCTCATATATAACTTATATTTAAAATTTTGCAGACAACATTGGATATTGGTGGCCATTAATGCCAAAACTGAAAATGTTTATTATTTGGATCCGTTGCGAGTACATCATACGAAGGCCGAGCGGCGAGAGTTGGTATACATTATGACAAGGTACTACCTCGTTATCGCCTATATAATATTATGATGAAAATGATTAGTTTTTGTTAGTTGTTATTATATATATGTTCTTGAACAATATCCAACAGTTCGTACCCTAAATGCACTTTACAGACACATGCTAGAATTTGAAACAAAGTTGCCTAATGTCCAGATTTTGACCAATCTCGATTTGTATATTTAACCATTGTTTTTTGTGTACAATCTTTTAGCGCCTTCAGTGCTTATCGGGCAAACAAACAAGGTAATAGTGGAGGTAGGAGCAGGACTATAACAAACGTTCAGTGGCATGATATCCAGGTATTTATAAAAAACTTCTTCATTGTCAATGTACACATTGCGGCTTTCACATATTTTTAACATCATTTGTTGTTTGGCAGTGTCCAAAGCAGGATGTGCAGAAAGGTCATTGCGCATACTACATTTGTTTGTTTATTGAAGACATTTTAGAGTCGGGGGCAACTACTATTCCGGGCATGGTTAGTAACTACATTTTTACTTAGAGAAACTCATAATAAGTTTGTGAATGATACCTTAGTTATTTTGTTATTTTGTTACCTTAGAAGCTCATAGTAACTTAGTTATTATTACAGTATATCATAGTAACTTAGTTATTCCGGGCATGATACCTTAGAAACTCATAGTAACTTAGTTATTTTTTTTTATTTTTCAGTATATGAAGAAACGACGGTGCGATACCTTCTCTGACGATCGAATTATGCATGTCCAGAAGGAATGGTGTGCTTACTTTTATAATAAGTTTGTGAATGATATATTGTGATGATATGATTAAGTTGTTTAATACATTCGCACTTTGGTAGTTCTCTTTCGATTCATTGCTTTGTATTGTTTGTGATCGTTCGAATGTAATCCGAATAAATATTGTCTTTGAATGCATATGGCTAGTTTTGGTTCGTGAGTACTGTTTTTTTCGTTAATGAGTTGTGGTTGAATGCTGAAAAATAGGGAATGGAAACACCGTATTAAAATATAATTCAAAAAAAAATATGAACATAGACATCGCTCAATGAAGTGATGTCTAAGTTCAGCATTAAAAAATAATTTTAAAAAAAAAAGACCAACTTAGACAGCGCCACACGGGAGCGCTGTCTAAGACACCCTTAGACATCACCTCATTGAGCGATGTCTAAGTCTTAGACAGCGCTCCCGTGTCGCGCTGTCTAAAGCTTTTCACTTAGACATCAGTCGTCGTAGTAGCGTTTTTTTGTGATGTCTAAGCCATTTTTGGAGTGATGTTTAAGACCTTTTTTGTACTAGTGATGGCTACTTCTAGGGTCTACTAATTTTTAATTAGTTAAAAAATTCGAAGGTTATGAATATCACATTAATAAAATCAAGTGACAATTTAAACTAATTCTTCTCTTTCGTCATTCTTCGATCTTTCATTACATAAAATCCGATGAGATTGAAGTGCATTTTCTAATTGTACTTTAACTGAACTCGTAATTATCGTAAATCATTAAATATCACTTTTTGGCTTAAAATACTTATGTATCTTAGAAACAAAAAATATATAATTAAGAACTAACCAGCAATTAAAATAATTATATAAATGATTATATATCTAATAAAATAATAAAGATATTAGCATTAGAATCCTAAACCAATTATTTTACCTTTTGTGGCTTATTAATTGAGCAATTATTTCATTTTAACAAGCAATATAAAATCAGAAAAAATGTAATCTAATTAAAATCCTAAATTAGTTACATCCAATCAATAAAATTTAAAGAAGATCATCTAAGTGAAAACCTTACTTTATTGAATATATGTTTCAATACATGATCTTGAAACAAGAAGCATACATTGAACAACAGTAAAAAAAAAAGCAGCAACAAAATTGAGAAAATAGCAAATGCATGGTCCTCTGCTAGAGAAATGAGCAATACCCTAATTATTCCCATTTTTAGTTCCATCAAATGGACCAACAACATTATCATCTTCATCGTCCTCAACTTTAACTTCCACAGCACATAGTTCTTCCTTCTTCTTTTGCACCACACTAGCAAGATCTTGCATCTTTAAGCTCAATTCCTCGAGGCTCAGCTCCTCCCTGTTTGCACCCTTCCACCTGCTGTAGAGGTCGAGTCTCGTCTTCTTTCACCAAAGCATCCAAATGTCTTCCTCTTTCCTCCTCGATCTCCAACAATTCTTTCAAGCGGATGAGCTCTGCATCAGACCCTCGTAGGTTCTCAACACGTTGAGCCTCATCCGCATAGTTGACAGAACTATTGCCATAATTGGAAGAAAAATCCACAAGGTAGTAGTTGTCTACTACCTCGTCGACAGATGGATACCCGAAAGAGTGACACTACTAGAAAACGCACTTTTGGAGTCGGGGTTAGGAATCCGACGTGAGTAGAAACACGTCGGAATCACGTCGGATAGGGGTGAAAACAACATTTAATTAATTAATTTAATATTGGTGTCGACATTACTTTGGAATAGCGTCGGAATAATATCCTTACGTCGGATATGATAACCGAAGCAAAAACATTTACTTCGGATTTGATTCAGCTAGCAGTTGAACCACACAAATGTTGACTGTACTTTAAAATGGTCTCGGATTTACTTCAGATTAGAGTCGGAATTCTTAATAGCATCCCCGACTCATTTCCGAATTATTATGGCCTTATGGGGAGTCAGAATGGTTTCGGAATTTCTTGGGATTCCTAAATTCCAGAATCCAAAAATTTTGTAAAGAGTTATAAATTTTATTATTAGTATCTTTGATCATAAAATTATCCAAAAATTATGTAAAATTACTTAGCCGAAAATATTGTAAAGATAGCTAAATATTTATAGAAATAATAATTAAATAATCTTAATTCTTGAATAAAACATAATCATTCATATTAATAAATCATACATAATCCGATTTTCGATCATTACATGTAAAACATGATCGAAAATATATAGTTCACTCTAATTAATAACTACTATTACACAATAAATAATAAATCTAAATAGGTGAACTATTAATTTTTTATTATCGCATTCATTCCATATATCTTGACATTGAACACCGGGCCATTGTGTATGGTACGAAGTAAGTCAATTTCGAACGTCACAACATCGCCCAAGTCCACGTTGTTGGCACGTATGAAATCCGCCCAACCTTCGCATAATTTGAGTTGGTTGCCATTTCTCCCACGGAAATTTTTAATTTTCATATGGTACCATCGATCATCTCCTTTGCGCTTTAACATACAATTTCCGACCAATTCACATCTACACCGATTACAAAATCCCTTTGGAATTGGCTATTATGAACACATATAAACCATTAGATTAAAAATGAAATGATTAATTTGTATATATATTATAAACTAACATTAAAATTAAATTACCAATTTTTGGTCCATGCCGGGCAAAATGATGTTGAAGAATTCACGACAACCAATCGTTTCGTTGTTGAAAATCGTCATTGTGCCACGCTTGAATTGGAGATTATAACTATGATTTTGTTGTGATGAGGATGAGGAACTCTTCTGCTTCAACCCACCATTTATAGGTGTTAGAAAGTTGGTTCACTTCGAAATTACTTCGGAAACGTTCTAGTTTTTCTTACCGTTACATTATGTGTCGGATTAGTGTCGGATTTGCTTCTAAATCCGAAGCCATTTTGAAGCATAATGGAAACGTATTTTTTGTTTGACAGCTTTCATTGGCAGGGATTCTAAACAATGTTCATCACAATATAAAAAATTGTAAATAATAATAAATAAATATTAAATAGTAGGACTTATTATTCATAATAATTAGAAAATTACATATAATTCGATTTCAAGATCACTACACATGAAAATGTGATCGAGAAAAGTCCAATCTAATAGAAAACAAACACGAAATCTAATCAACTTGGACTATGACTTGTTGAATGCATCCACTCGGTCCAAATATCTTAACATTGAAGGCTGGACGATTGTGTAGGCTACGAACGAGGTCAATGTCGAATATCAAAAGAGTGTTTGGTCGCACGTTGTGGGCACGTACGAAATCCGCCCAACCTTCGCATATTTTAAGTTCATTGTCATCGTTCCCAATTTCTTGTATTTGCATGCGATACCATTGAGTGTCTCCTTTGACCTTCAATCGACAGTGTCCAATCAATTGACAGTTACAATTCTCTTTAAATGCCTTTGGAATTCTCTATAATAAAATAAAACAAAGCATTACATTAATAATTATTTAATTTGTAAAATTAATAAATATAAATTAATGACTTATTTGAAAATATAAATTACCACATATTCCTCCATTCCTTCCATGAAAAACTTGAAGAATTTTCTACACCCAATTGTATCAACGGTAAAAATCGTCATTATAAATTAATTAACTTAATGATTTTTATGGATAGAAATTTATTGTGAGAAATTCTATCAATTCCATCCCTTTATATATACAAAGTCCCAACGGATACATAACGTTCATATGGAAAAGAAAAAAAACCTAGTTTCGGAAATGTTTCGGAATTGCGTCGGATACATAAATAACGTTCATATGGAGCATTTAATTGAGCATTTAATTTGTTGCGTCGGATTTGAGTCGGAAACGGAAACATCCGAATCATTTCCGACGCCATTATTTGCCTATAAAACATTCTTCTGCCTATGTTCAATTCATTTTCATAAGACAATGGCAAATCCAAATAAAATTGGTCGATTCGAAGCTGTTTATCTCGACGAAAACGAGTTTTACATGGTATGTTATATTTTGAACAAAAAATTGTAATTTGTATTTATTTTATTTCAATTTTTAGATACTTAATAATGAACTAACTTGAATTTATTAAACAGGAGCTTGACACTGAATTTGTTAATCGTTATTTTCCTCGCAACTGTAAAAAGGAATTGATGGCATATTTCCATTTGCAAAACTCCACCGTCCACTATCGAGTGAAGATTTTGAAGAGGCCTGGACATAAATTTCACTTCGCGGATGGATGGGATGACTTCATTGGTGGACACAATGTATGGTTAGGAGCATTAATGACGTTCGAGATAAATACGAGCATGCACAGATATGGAGCATGCACAAATATTTATTTTAATCTATATGATTTTCAGGGTTTGTGAATGGTCGTACTTGTCGGGCGATACAATCAGAACGGCTTTCTGGAGAGTCAATTGAACAATTGGTGTCCACGTTGGATGATGATGTGTTTGGAAAAAATAAACTAGCTGAACATAGATCGCCTGGGTATAATGTTCAGCACAACTGGTGCAAGAAGAGTATATTTTGGGAGTTGAGTTATTGGTCGACACAAAAAATCAGACACAACATCGACTTCATGCATACAGAGAAAAATAATGGGGAAAATCTATTACATACTGTAATGGATGTCATTGGAAAAACAAAGGACAATGAACGGGCAAGGATTGATTTGGCGACTCACTGTTCCAGACCAGAGTTGCATATGGTTGATATTGTTGGTGGCAGGAAAGCGAAACCAAAAGCGGCATACACTTGTAACGCTGTCCAGCAAAAGGATGTTAGGCTTTGGTTGGAGCGTCTTCAATTACCCGATGGATATGCTTCCAACATTGCGAGATGTGCAAGAAATTTGAAGTTCAGCGGACTCAAGAGCCACGACATCCATATTATGGTGCAGCGCTTACTTCCGGTAGCTCTCCGTCATGTACTGCCAGTTGCCATATGGGAAACCATTACAGAGTGGTGTTATTTCTTCAGGGATATTTCAGCAACGACACTAAATGTGGAACATGTGGAACAACTAGGCCGCGACATTGTTGAGATCATTTGCAAGTTGGAGAAGATATTCCCACCTGCGTTCTTCGACGTCATGGAGCATCTACCGATACATATGCCTTACGAAGCTTTGAATGGAGGTCCGGTGCAGTATAGATGGATGTACCCTTTCGAATCGTGAGTATTATTTTCAGTTTATTATAATTGTAAACTTTTTGGAGTCGTTTACTTATTTAACTAAATATATAAATGATTCCATGTTCCTAGGGGGATTAAAGAAAATGGTAAGGCAAAAGGCACGTGTGGAAGGGTCAATATGCGAGGCATATCTTGTCAAAGAGGTTTCTAACTTCTGTTCCATGTACTTCGAAGAGGGAATAGAAACCGACCTAACACGGCCTAGGAGGCACGATGTGCCAAACCCACCGGAAGACCCAACTCGTTTGCCGTTGTTTTCTTACCCGGGACGGGGCACATTTATTGTAAAACACAGATATTACATGGAAGAAAAAGAATATAACACTGCTCATGTGTATATTCTCTGCAACACACCTGAAGTACAAGAACATCTTCGGTAAGTGTGGCTTACTCTCTTTAAAGATAAATTCAATCCATATTATGTAATTTAGTAACTAACTGAACAAATTACGATGTTGTCATAGGTCGTTCCACGAGTGTCTTGAGGAGTTAAATCCCAACACAACAGAAGAAGAAAGGAATTGTGAGGTGACCCTACATTTTGCTACATGGTTTCGTATGCACGTTCAAAGTAATATGGGCACACTCGGATTTCTAAAGACACTCGCAAGAGGCCCGTCTCCTGAAATAAAAAGGTACAAGGGGTACTACGTCAATGGGTACTACTTTGACATTAGACAGGGAGATGGTAATAAAACCACTTACAATAGCGGGGTTTGTGTCAAAGGTTCCTGTTATGAGGATGATAACCATGTTGACTACTATGGCGTCATAGAGGAGATATGGGAGCTCTCGTATGGCTTGATGTATGACAAAGTCGTATTGTTCAAGTGTTTTTGGTTTGACACTAGTAAGTGGATGCAGGTGCATCCGAAAAATGGAATGGTTCAAATCAAATACAAAAGTAGAGCTTCTAAGGATGACCCGTTCATCTTAGCATCGCAGGCGCAACAAGTGTACTATCTCCGTTACGTCTCGGCCAACCGAGAACATAAGCAATGGTGGGTCGCAATGAAATCGAATGCTAGAAGCCGAGTTGATTGGAGTCATATGCAAAACGTTGATCCTAAATCTTTGAATCCCGAAGACATTTTCCAAGAGGAGCAACAACCACCTCCGGTTGGTGTTAATCCAACAATTGATGTCGCCATTGTTGAAGAAGGACTTTACGACATAGTAGATGGGGAAGAACCTGTTGACGACCCATATATAGATGCTTCGGATTACGAGTCGCACTACTCGGATGAATATGACGACTCCAATGAAGATGACGACTCCGATGAAGATGACGACGATTAGTTTATTAATTAATTGAACTATGAATTATAAATGTTTTATGTATACATTATGTTCTATTTTCTACGTTATAATTATTGTTATGTATTAACATTGACTTAATTGAATAAGTGTGATGATATTTTGATCTTATTATTTTGAATGTTGTTGTTGTTGTTCCAGGGAGCTTTGTTGCCAAACTCTAGTTTAAGTTTAAAGGACTGCATGGTTGGATTCGGAATGGCTTCGGTTGGCAATTTAAATAAAGTATAATACGTCGGGTGCACGTCAGATTTTGAGTCGGATGGGCGTCGGATTTTTATGTCCACAGATTCACTTCGGATTTGCTTCAGACATACCAGAATATATACTCAACCCACCATTTTCGATTCATTTCTCTGTTTCATTCAATTTTTTCCATACTTTTCTCTCCAAAATCATAAATTTCTTTATTACAATCTTTATTCTAACACTAATCTTTAACTTGTTTTTACTTTGTAAGCTAAATCATCAAGATATCATGAAGAGGTAACCATTTTATCTTCCATTCTAAAATCATATTCATATACATTTTTTATTTTATTTTTGTTGAATACTAATCTTTAATCCAATTTTATTATATAGGTGGATTCATAAAAAGGTCATTAAGAGGTAACCATCTAACTTTTAGTTGTTCTTATTTTATTATTTCAATTCTTTATCTACTTGTCTAATTTTATCTAATTTTTTTTATGATTGTTTTTTTGTAGAAAAAATTGTGTTCCTCAATAAATATTTGAGGTATGTTTTCTTTTTTATATAATGTTTATACTTTTATTATATATGATTTCAAGTTTGATATATAATGTTTTGAATTGATTGATTTTTGTTTCCATTTTGGGACATTTTTTTTTACTCATTTGTATTTCTATTTTAAATGTTTAATTATATTGTATATGTATGTGTTTTGGATAGATATTATGTAAAAAATACATTTAACATATGCATTAATATAAATTTGTAGCCTGGTTCTGCATACATTGCAGAAACCAGGCTACAATTTTTTTTTCTGTTACAAACAAAGAGTGTCGGAATTACTTCGGACACCATGTACGGTTACTTCGGAATTACTTCAGAACACAAAGACATATTCCTAAACTACTAAAAGTGTCAGAAAGGAGTCGGGGTGCTTTAGTGATTCAGATTTACGTCGGACAAGTTGATTCGGAATGGCTGCGAATTATTACTTCGGAATTTCTTCAGCTTTTTCTTCATGAAGAAATCAATAACCCTAATTCAAGTGTCAGAAAGGCGTCGGGGATCTTTTGTGATTCAGCATTACGTCGGAAATGTTGATTCGGAATGGCTGCGAATTGTTACTTCGGAATTTCTTCAGCCTTTTTCATGAAGAAATCAATAACCCTAATTCAAGTGTCAGAAACGCGTCGGGGTACTTTAGTGATTCAGCATTACGTCGGACACCGGAATTGCGACATCTTTTTTTCCTCGGAGGCGGTCCGACTCCATTCCAACGTAAATTAGCTTTTTTCTTCGGTTGTACGTCGGATTTGGGAGACGCAAAAGGTGTGTTTTCTAGTAGTGTGAGCAGTTCCATTTGGGGAAAAAATAATTATAGCAATCTTTGCACCATAAAGGGCGCAAAGCTCGCTAGCCATTGCAAAAATGTCATCGACACGATTTTTGAAAGCGAGTTCCATGTTCACATTATCAATTTCGAGCTCATTGATATTTTTTTCCATAGTAACGAGAACAGGAATACCTTTTTCTATTCAGGAACTGGTCGAATATATGAGCAAAACAAATTAGATGGTTTTGGTGATAAGAGTTAACTGGTATTGATAGCAAAATTTGCATACCGAACATAATATATTTATAGTGTTTCTACAGAAGAATTTTTTTTTGAAATGATATTAGTTTTAAGTATATATATATTTTAAGACAACCCATTCACTTTATACTTTATAGAAATAGAAACTCTACATATAATATGAACTCGATCGAACATGCCCTAATATATAATCAATAAAATTTCTTCATAATAAGCATGACAATAAAGCCTACAACCAGAAGCGTATGTAGTTCCTAATACACAATGAATAAAATTATAGCAAAATATGAAACTATTACTTATAAGGACGAGATCTCGAACTTAGATCCTTACAATAATGGACATAATTTCTTCAACAAAAACTAAAATACTAATATTTCATTATTTATTGTCGTCATCTTTATGTTCACGTTCATCTTCATCTTCATCGTCCTCATCATTATAGTGCGGTAAAGTAACCGCACCCGACTCGATTGCATTAAGATCTGCAACAAGGGCCTCATAGTGGATCTTAATATCCTCTATAGTCTTGCCATCTCCAAGGGCATTGGCTATCCTTGCCCATGCATTGTTCATCTCCACCTCCATATTCTCTTCTTGAGCAATTGCATTCTCAAACCTCTTATTTTGATCCCAAGTCCATGTTGTTGATTTTGACTCCATCTTCTACTTTTTCTTGACTGATATCACCAAACCAACTATTGAAGAGTATACAATCTGTTTGTGCCTGGTAGTCCTATTTATACAATTGTTAACATCATAATTTTGGCAATAATTAGATTTTCTTGCAAGAAAAGGTACAATATTTGATTGTGCCAGTCCTAATTAATTATACAATTAGTTAATATAACTATTTTGGTAAGAATTAGATCTTCTTACAACAAAAGGACGGTAACGATCATTGATTATATTTCTTACAAACGGAAAAAGCTATGAGGTTTACTCATTAAGAATATTAATGGGTACGGTTGAAAATACTTTCTATTTAATTAAATAAGGTATAACATATAAGTATGAGTTTTTTGGTAGAATAGCACCCAAAATCACCTTTTATAAAATTTTAGCACCCATCACCCTTTTAATTAACAATTAGCACTAAGAAGGGGTAAAATGATTGAATTACCCCTTGATATTTTGACACACTTTTTTCGACTTTTCTTTTTGAATTTTTTTCGACTTTTTTTTTGAATTTTTTTAACTACATAATCTAAATTTTTTTTTTTACTTTTTCCGACTTGTTTTTCGAAAAAAAAAAGGTAAAAAAAAAAGCAGAAAAAAAGTAAAAAAGAATTTAGATTATGAAGTTAAAAAATTTCAAAAAAAAGTCGAAAAAAATTCAAAAAAAAAAGTCTAAAAAAGTGTATCAAAATATCAAGGGAGTAATTTAGTCATTTTATCCCCCTTAGTGCTAGTTATTAATTAAAAGAGTGATGGGTGCTAAAATTTTATAAAAAGTAATTTTGGGTGCTATTCTGACAAAAAACTCATATAAGTATTGTACATAGTATATAGGTTGATTGTATATCTCTATTATTTATTTAGTTTGTTATTAAGAATTATACAGGCACGTAGGTAATTTAGCTAGGTTTACCTTTACACGAGTGTGGAGGAAAACGGAAACCGAGCCGAATCGGAACCGAACTGAAAATAACCAATTTTTTGGAACTGACCGGAACCGAACCGATTTCGGTTCGTCCTTTAAGGGAATCGAACCGATGCAATTCGTCTTATGGGAGAACCGATAAAAATCGAACCGATAATTAATTTTACTTAAAAAAAATTAAGCGTAGTAAATGATAATTGGCAAGACGATTTAAGATTGTTCACTATTTTGTATGATATAAGGATAGATAAGTTAATATGTTTAAGTTAATAATATATGGATGTATATTTTTCTAAAATGTTCCCTTAGGGCACGGGTTAATAATAGAATATGCACATTTTAAGACCCATTGATAAACCATGATTAATTTAAATAGTTTCATTCCATTTTAATAGTAATTATCTTCCTTAATTTTAGTCAACTAATCCATCCATCAAGTCATCCCATTCATTAAAACACTGCCATCAACTTTATTATGCGTATATGCTTGTTGAACTTAATTTATTCAATTTTCATCATTTTTTTCAACTTGTTCAATCTTTTTATATTGGAAGCAGCCCATTTTAAGTAGATGAATCAATTGGCGTTCATTCTATTAGAAGGTTTTTTTTATCTTATTTTAAATCTAAAATGGAGAAGGAATATGGGTATTCACTTTGACAAATATAATAATCAATGTCCTAGGCTCTAATGGTTCTTTCTTTCTTGAGTTATCATGCTCGCACTCTATTAAGCAACGATAATAAGCATGGTATTCAACGACGATAATAAAAATGACAATTAAATTACCAAAAGTTAAATGCTAATTCATATCCATAAACGAATGATAATTAAATGTATAACAACAAAATTATTAAAAAAAATTGTTGTGAAATTAAAATTTGACATGAAATATAGGGTTCAAATCAGTAATCTCATTATCGGCTTCTTGCTCTTGCTTATTTGTATCAACGGATTGATCACCATTCCCTTCCTCTTTTTCTTTGTCCGGACAAGTTGTGATATTATGACCAGAAATCTTACAGTAACTACACCTTCACTTTTGTTTTTGTATCACTTTGGCACCTGTATGTCGTTTTTGTTTTGGACACCTTTTAATTTTTGAAATATGTGGACAATCAACAAAATTAAGAATTTCACCTTCATTGACCCCAGAAATTTCTTTAACTACTATGCTTTCTTGAGGCTCACCGCTTTTTCCACCATCTTCCGATTCTTTTTTACGACACCATCGAGGTAATATATATCTTGAAGGTAGTGCAAAAAAGTCTTTATGGAGGAAAACATTAAAAATGTGACAACATAGGATGCCCAAGAATTCAAAATGTTGGCAAATGGCAACTGCAAGCCTGCCTCTTGTAATTCTCGTGATGAAGCGATCTTTTCTTATTGAAAAACCCTTTTGTTTTGTTGTTGATAAAATACATAAGCCTCCTCCTCGCTAAGAAAACATTTTCCAACAAAAGGTTCAAACGTTTCTTTAGCATCATCTTCATTCTCGTCATTTAAATATACTAATGCATCAACATAGTCTTGAGTGATTTGATTTTCGTCCTCAGACATATCAAGAACTCTACTATTTTTTGAGTAATAATATTGCAGCAAATGTAATTAGATTTTAATGGAGTTATACATATTGTAAAGTTGATGACAGTGCTTTAATGAATGGGATGACTTGATGGATGGGTTAATTGAATAAAATTAAGGAAGATAATTGATGTAACCCTATATCTAAAGGCTTACCCTGGTCCATATCCAATAAGAGAAACGAGCCATCCCTCTGAAGAGAGTGGGTGAGTCCAAACCCAAAGGCCCATCCGAGGGCCCAGAAGGAACAGGTGTCACCTCCTCATAGGTCCAGGTGATATTGTACTTCTCTCTCTTAAAGTCTATAAATAGCCAAGAGGTACTATCATTAAAGCTAATCTACATTTTCATACTTTATTGTACTTAAGCATTAGTTAACCCTTCTTTAGAAAGTACCTGTACTGACTTAGGCATCGGAGTGTCTGTGGCTGGAACCCAGCCACGCTTTCAGATGTAGCCGAGCGTACGGAGAACGGACCCTGGCTCCTAAGGCGCGCCCTGCTTCCAAGCGCACCATCTCGACTCGTAGGTTTCAAGTGCAGGAGAGTCCTGAGCTAGATTTGGGGTCGAGACTAATAGGACAGGAAAGAGAAAGAAGAAGCGAGAGTGCATCATTGGCGCCGTATGTGGGCTCGATACAGAAAGCCATGGGGAGCATGAGGAGAACCAACATGGGGACTCGTCAATGAGCCTACCACACCCTCGACGTAAGGACAAACAACCAATGGTTTTTTCTCCTGAAATCGAGGAAGAGCTGGAGAAAAGGGTACATCAGGCAGTCAAACAAGCCTTGGCAAATATGGCGCAACCTGCAGTACACCAGGAAGAGGCCCAGTCTAAAATGCATTGTGATGGGTCGCACAATCCGCTTCCAAGACAGCACAATTCTGAGAGGCCCTCAGGGCATGCACCACCTCCTCAGGAGGTGCCTGCAACTCAGGAAGCTGATATTCTCAAGTCTATGCGAGAGGAGATGGAGAAATTTAAGGCAACCATGTTGGCTACTCTTAAACCACAACATACATATATGATACCTCAAACGCGTATGCCATTTTCAACAAGACTTGAGAACAAAGATGTACCAATGGGGTATGTTCTCCCACGATTAAACCAATATAATGGTACGGGAGATCCTCAAAAGCATTTGCGAGGATATACGGCACAAATGATTGTGTCAACCCCTGATAAGGACATGTATGCTAAGGCATTTCCAAACAGCTTGACTGGGCAAGCTCTTGATTGGTTTATGCAATTACCACAGGCCTCAATCGATACGTTCGATCAGGCAGCCTTAGCATTTTTGGCAAAATTTGGCTCTGAAATAAATCAAGAGGAGGATGAAAGAATCCTTTTGTCAGTAAAACAAAAGAATGGGGAAACCCTCAGGGCATACCACAAAAGGTATAATGACAAGTTGTTAACAATACCATCTGTAGACTCTCGTTTAGCATACATGGCGTTTTACGAGGGTCTACAATATGGTAAGTTGAAAAAAGCCCTCACATTACAGAAACCATTGGGAAAAGATGAACTTACAGCCATGGTACGGAAATATATTGATGTGGAAGAGCTAAAGTTAAAGGATAAAGATCCTAAAGACTTGCGAGACACGGTTCTCAACAAGCAGGTCCCCAAAACTAAGGTGTGGGAACGCTTACAGAGGACTAGAGGTGCGGATTTCCCACCTGCTCAGGCTCGTAAAAGCGAAGGCACATCCTATCCTTCCAAGGTTACGGCTAAGTGCACAAAAACGTGGGGTTTATCAAGTCTGAATGTCTCAATAGCGGAGGTATACTCAGAGATTGCAAATAAAGGGTTGTTACCTAAACCAGCTCGGATTAATGCTCCGCCAAGTAAAAGGGATAAGACTCGATATTGCGAGTACCACAAAGAATGTGGCCATGACACAAAGGAATGCCGAACACTCGAGAGGGAGATTGAGAAATTGTTGGAAAGAGGATACCTTCGAGAATTCACAGAGAAGAAGAGTAAGGGTAGAGGACGAGACCGATCTTCGCAGGATAACAGGGAGACGGTTAAGAAAGAAAAACGAGAACAATCTCCTGTTATTACTGGCAGAATTAACACCATATCTGGTGGACATAGTGGGGGGGGGGAGATAGCAGAAACGCCAGAAAAAATTATGCAAGGCGACAGGTATATGCCTTCCAGGCACATACAGCTAAGCCAACAGAACCCATAATGTTCACAGATGAAGATATGGTGGGAATCGAAGTACCACATGACGATCCTTTAATGGTTATCCCAATCATTGGCACTTTGGAAGTGGATCGCATGTTAGTGGACACGGGAAGTTCATCAGATATCATGTATTTGTCAACTTACGATCAGTTAAATTTGCCGAGGAGTAGGTTACAGCCGGCCAACACGTCACTTACAGGCTTCACAGGACATTCAGTTAATCCAGTGGGGGTCATCGCTTTGGATGTCACGTTTGGGCGAGGCCGGAAGTGTATAACGATTATTGTCAGATTCACAGTGGTGGACATACAAGATAGGGCGTATAATGGCATTATTGGACGACCAACATTGTCAGCATTGAAGGCAATAGTCTCGCCTATTCACATGAAAATGAAATTCCCAGTGCCAGGGGGTGTAGGTGAGATGAGTGCTGATCAAAAGAACGCACGTATGTGTTATCTGGAATCAGTTCCGCCAGCCAACAAAGGGGAAAAGCGCAAAGCCATAGACTGTAATCAGGTAAAGCAGAAGGGCGAGAGTAAGGAGGACAACTCCCCAAAGGAGCGAGAAGTAGAGCTCCATACCCCGCATGAAGAAGTAGAGAAAGTGCCTTTTGATGAACGAGATGGCTCCAAAACGTTTAAAATAGGCACACGTCTGGACGAAGCTCATAGACGAGACCTGGTGCGGTTAATACAGTCATACAAAGATGTGTTTGCATGGGGCCCAGAAGATATGCCTGGGGTAGATCCGCAACTGGCCATCCATCGTTTACATGTTGAGCCGTCATACGTTCCAATTAAACAGAAGAAGCGGACGTTTAATGACGAAAAGAATAAAGCAATCAGAGAAGAGGTGGAGGCTTTATTGCAGGCCGGAGCTATATCCGAATTAAAATTTCCTACATGGATAGCCAATGTAGTACTGGTTAAAAAGCCTAACAAGACATGGCGCATGTGTACGGATTTTACGAGCCTTAATAGGGCGTGCCCAAAGGATTTTTACCCCTTACCATGCCTGGCAAGGTTGGTGGATGGGAGTGCTGGTCATGAAGTTTTTGATTTCATGGATGCTTCCAGAGGCTACCACCAAGTACAAATGTCCGAGGACGAAGCCGAAAAAACTGCCTTCATAACCGAATATGGCCTTTATTACTGGAAAGTTATGCCCTTCGGTCTCAAGAACGCAGGGGCTACTTACCAGAGGATGGTAAACACCATGTTTGCAGATCAGGTGGGACGAAATATGGAAATCTATGTTGATGATATGTTAGTCAAAAGTAAGCTTCGGACAGATCATCTGGGAAACCTGAGAGAAACAATGGAAAGGTTGCGGAAGAACAGGTTACGGATAAATCCAGATAAGTGCTCATTTGGAGTCACATCAGGCAATTTTTTGGGCTACATGATAAGCAAAAATGGGATAGAGCCTAACCCAGATAAAATCAAAGCCCTGATTGACATGACACCACCAAAAACTTATAAGGACCTGATGAGATTAAATGGATGTTTGGCGGCTCTAAGCCGATTTATCTCCAAGTCAGGAGAGAGGAGTTTACCATTTTTCAAAAACCTGAGACGCGCCCCAGAAAAGTTTAACTGGGATGAAGAGTGTGATACAAATTTTCAGGAGTTAAAGGAATATTTGGCGAGCCCTAAGCTATTGACCCACCCAGACCAGGGAGAAACCTTACAGTTGTATTTAGCAGTGTCAGACGCAGCTGTCAGTGCCGTCCTAGTCAAGGAAGCACAGGGGAGTCAAAAGCCTATTTACTATGTCAGCCACGTCTTGCGAGGCTCAGAATTAAAGTATCCACTAATTGACAAATGTGCGTTTGCTTTAATAGTCGCGGCTAGACGTCTAAAGATATACTTTGAATCACATCCCATCGAGGTTGTAACTGACCAACCATTGAAGAGGGTTATATCTAGCCCTGCATTGTCTGGACGATTGACCACATGGGCAATCGAGTTGAGTGAATTCCAAATCACGTTTACTCCAAGAACGAGTATCAAGGCCCAAGCTCTGGCCGATTTCATAAATGAGTGTACCTCATCACCAGATCCTGTCAGTAGTGCTTCACCAACAAGGGAGGATATACCAGAATGGGTATTGAATGTTGACGGAGCTCAGAACAGCAAAGGCTCAGGGGCAGGGATAGTTATTCATGGACCAGAAGGAGTGGCCTTAGGTTATGCCCTACGCTTCACATTCCCTACAACTAACAACGAAGCTGAGTATGAGGCTTTCATTGCAGGACTCCAATTAATGAAGGACCTCGGGGTTACAAAGCTAATCGTCAGAGGTGATTCAAAGTTGGTCGTAGATCAGATGAATGGAGAGTGTGAGGTTAAAAGCGAGACCTTGAGCATATAAAGCCAAGACGAAGGAACTAGCTGAATACTTCTCACTTGTAATATTCCAACATGTCCCACGGGCACAGAATGAGGAAGTAGATTACTTATCACAGCTAGCCACGGTAGGATTTGAGGATTTACCCAGAGAGGTGTGGGTAGAGGTGCGAGACATACCTGCCCATCAGATAAATAAGGTAATGAAAGTTCTACAAGAAGAAGCAGATTGGAGGACCCCTATTGTCAAGTATTTGCTAACCCAAGAGTTACCAGAGGACAGAACAGAGGCACGCATAATTAAGATAAGATCCGTCAGATTCCACGTGATTCAAGGAGACTTATACAAGAAATCGTGGGATGGGCCTCTGCTATTCTGTGTAGCTAAAAGTGATCAGTCGAAGATATTGGCAGAAATCCACTAAGGATGGTGCGGAAGTCACATCGGAGGGGGAGCTTTAGCATTAAAAATAACCAGGACAGGTTACTTTTGGCCAACTCTTAAGAAGGATGCAGTTGAATTTGTGAGAAAATGCAATGCATGCCAGAGACAAAGCACGGTTTTGCACCTTCCAGTTATAGAAATGGTTCCTATGGTCAGTCCCATACCATTTGCAATGTGGGGCATCGACTTGGTGGGAAAACTACCAAAAGCCAGGGGAAATGTTGAATATGTCATAGTCGCAGTGGATTACTTCAGTAAATGGGTTGAAGCCGCGCCTCTGGCCAAAACCAAAGGAGACGATGTGGTCCACTTCATATGGAAACACATCATTACAAGATTTGGTATCCCTAAGGTCATAGTCTCGGACAACGGACCCCAGTTTGAGGGAAAGGTGGTTAAGGACTTATGTGAAAAGTATGGCATTGAGCAGAGATTTGTCCCAGTATATTACCCCCAGGCCAATGGACAGGTGGAGCTGATGAATAGAACTATATTCAAAGGCATTAAGAAGAATCTGATACAGAGCGAGGGGGCAAAGGGGACCTGGATAGAAGAACTGCCAGTCGTGCTATGGTCAATGAGAACGACACCATCTGCAGCTACAGGCGAAACACCATATAGCCTAGTGTATGGAGCAGAAGCATTATTACCAGCAGAGGTGGGTCTTCCAACATTTCGGCAGCGAGGCTTCGATGAGGACAAGAATCATTCACGCCCCAGGGAAGAGATGGACTTCATTGATGAAAAAAGGACCGAAGCCTTATACAGGACACAGAAGTACAAGAGCCTCATGACCAGAGCATACAACAGGCGTGTCAAAAATAGACAGTTCAAAACAGGGGACCTAGTCCTACGACTATATTCAGCAGCTCATCCAAGGGAAGTTCACAAACTAAGCCCCACATGGGAAGGACCATTCAGAATTTCAGTAATCCTTGGAGGGGGCACGTACAAGTTGGAGGAAGTCACAGGCGAGCCTGTACCAAGAACGTGGCATGTAACAAAGTTAATTAAGTTTTATGTTTAAGTCAGGCCATCCACTTGCATGTGGAACAGACATTACAAATTCCAGTATTTTATTAAAGTTTATCTATGTCTGCTAAATTTCCATTGTGTACCACAGGGTCCCGTCCAGAAAACGATCCTCAAAGATGTGATGTACCTAAACATCACTAGAGGACTCGTCCAGAAAACGATCCTCAAAGATGGGGTGTACCTAAACATCACTAGAGGACTCGTCCAAGAAAACGATCCTCAAAGATGTGATGTACCTAAACATCACTAGAGGACTCGTCCAAGAAAACGATCCTCAAAGATGTGATGTACCTAAACATCACTAGAGGACTCGTCCAGAAAACGATCCTCAAAGATGTGGTGTACCTAAACATCACTAGAGGACTCGTCCAAATAAAAAACGATCCTCAAAGATGTGATGTACCTAAACATCACTAGAGGACTCGTCCAGAAAACGATCCTCAAAGATGTGATGTACCTAAACATCACTAGAGGACTCGTCCAGAAAACGATCCTCTAAGATGGGGTGTACCTAAACATCACTAGAGGACTCGTCCAGAAAACGATCCTCTAAGATGTGGTGTACCTAAACATCACTAGAGGACTCGTCCAGAAAACGGCCCTCAAAGATGTGATGTATCTAAACATCACTAGAGGACTCGTCCAGAAAACGATCCTCAAAAGATGTGATGTACCTAACATCACCAAGAGGAAACGTACGCGAGGTAATATACTTAACCTATGTCAGGTGTTCCACAAAGGACGTTGCAATATACATTAAAAACAAAAACGTTGTAAAGTAAATTGCAAGGGGGAACAGGTGTATGACATAGGAATAAGCAAAGATAACAATATTATACCACTAAGGACGAAGTACATTACAAGACTTAACACAAGCCAAAAGATATACAAGGATAGCTAAAGAATAGAAGAAAAGTCATTCCCCTTGGTATATTCTTTCAAAAAGGAGGGAAGGTCAGGACACTTTTCAGAATAGGTTCGGGTGAAGTTGGAGAGGACACATGCCTGCGCTTCACGCACATGAGAACGAAGCACGGGGCTCTGCATAAAGGCATGAACCTGCTTCTGGACAGTCTCGGGACTCGAGGCCTTCAGATCCATGGTAGCTTTCGCCAACAAGGTGGCCTTCTTCTTCAGACCTTCGTTCTCCTTAAGGGCCGCAGCCAACTTGTCCTCCGAAGCTTTAGCTTGAGCTCTTTGATCAGAGAGGAGACGGAGAGATTCTTCCTTGGCTCGGGCTAGCTCAGCACGAAGACCCGCAGTCTCCTTCTTCTCCTTTTCATACCTACCCTCCATCTCCTTGCCCGCATCCTTCCAGGACTGACAGAGGGTCACCTCAGCCTCTAGCTTCTCTTGTGTCTCGGCCAGCTTAGCCGATTTCTTCTCACAGAGCAGCTCATATTGACAGGCCCTCCTTCCCAGGACAAAGGTGGCGTTAATATCCTGAAGATAAGAAAAGTCAGCAAGGAATGTAGAAGCGAGGGATTAACCTAAAAGGGAATGAGTCCAGGCTTACCTTCAGTTGTCGGTGCAAAACCTCAGAGGTCAGCTCAAAAGTATCCTCTATATCGTCCAACTCCTCACCCTCGCCTTGAAGAAGAAGAGGCTTCAGGGCTTGGAAACTGTCCTCGGCCGATGCCCAAGACGATTCCTCGTTTATCACCAAGGCTGCGCCTGGAAGGATGTAAGGAGTGGGCATGTACCTTAAGGTCGGCATCACCTCCACCAACTTGCCATTAGGGTCAAACAGGGAACTATGAATAGACCCTTTGGTAGTTTTGGTGGTGACACTCCCATCAGGCCCAGGGGTAGGACCTTCCTTGTCAGCAGAAACAGGCCGGGAGTCCTTACGCTTTTTGAGCGCAGCACTCCCCTGTTGAGAAGGAGCGACCTTGCGTTTGAGGGGAGGAACTTGGGCAGAGGAAGCCGCACCTTTGTCCTTAGGGGGAGGAACCTTCTTAGGGGCCGGAGGAGGGGCAGACACCTTTGTAGCAGATAGGGGAACAGCCGGAGCAGAACTGATGGGCATGGGGGAAAGTACAGGATCTACACCCTCGGTGACAGGCATGGGGGAAAGTACAGGATCTACACCCTCGGTGACAGGCACGTTCAAGCTAGGGGTTTGCTCTCCGAACATCGCAGCAAAGTCTAGCTGGATGGGAGGAGGGGCATGAAGGGCAGCGTTTAAAACGTCATCTGTAAAAGAACCGAGAGGGTTAGGACATAGACAAAATAAATAAATTACAGTCAAAAGAGAAACGAAGGTATACCCCAAGATACGGACAGGGAAAAGCGCCTATCTACTAAGCCTGCCAGCATCAGACAACCTTCGTCACTAAATACTGTCCAAGAGAGGGGATTCTTGAAGGTGTGGCGAAGAGCTTTGAGGCTAAGGTTATCTTGGTCTGAACTCTTCACTTTCTTGAGGCCATGATTGAGTCGGCGAGGCTGCCATTTCGTAGGAATACCCTCCCCAAAATTGCCCTTCACCAGACACCAGGCTTTATGTACAAATATGTCCCTAACTTTGGTAGGACGCGGGGTGCTAAGGAATTTACACTCAGGCCGGAGAGAAAAATAATATTGTCCTTTATGAGTAGTGGAAAAGATTTTGGTAAAAAGGCCTAGAGTCGGGGCCACTCTCGCCATCGCACAGGCAACCTGAAACATGGTAACAACCAACTGTCCCATGATGGTAATCTGACCCGGTGCCGAAGGGAGGGTTGCCAGAAGTTCTTGGACGAAAGGGGTAAAAGGAAGAGAATTACTGATAAAAGAGGGAATTTTACCATCAGTGAAGAGCGAGCCTAAGATGTCCTCCTCAGTTTGGTTCTCTTCCTCTCTAACTTCTTCCGCAACCTCCTCAGACTCAACAGGAAGATCCTCCCCCCGGGGAGGCCCCGATCCCTCAGTAGATTGAGTGGTATGACTCGAAGAGGCTACAGTTACGTGGCCAGGCATTAGGGAAGGGTCCATGGGAGAAAGCAAGGTTTGGGGCAACTTTAAGAGCTCCCTGAACTCCTCATCAACATCTTCTGAAACATCCTTCTCACCAGGCGAGAATTCCACAATTGGAGAAGTGTGGGGAGGATCCTTTGGAGCAAGAGGTTCAGTTTGGGTAGGAGAAGAATTCAGAAATTCCATACCCTCAGATAAGGCTTCGCGAATAGGGCTAGGTGACGCGACGGCTAGAGGCGTGACCACAGAGGGCCTGAGCGGGTGGATCTGTATATGAGGAAATGGATCACTGTTAGGAGAAATCACGACAGAAGGAGAAAGTGTTATGGTACAACCAAAGAGAGCTAACCACTTGTACCATTCTACCAGTTTAGGTTCATAGACGAAGAGTTCATCATCATCAGAGAAACCGAACTCGTCATAAAGGGAAGGGAGAGACTCACATTCTGAATGAAAAGCAAAGGCGTGACCTACCTCGCCCATGAGTTGGTCGTTTGATTGATAAGCTTCGGAATTAGTCTTGTCCATGAGAATATCTACAATGAAAAGGAAAAGAGTTAAAATAAAAGCAGGAAGAAGCGAGTGTCTCACCCAACAACCTAAAAACACTATTTGAACAAGCGAGAAGGGAAATGAAAGATCTGACAAGGGAATTTCAAAAGGCCGCCAAGAAGTGTTTTGAAATTCAAAGAAGAACATTCAAACATTCAAAATTTCTGAAATTGGAAGAAAACATAAAATCAAACATAATCAAGGTATAAGACGAATCCAGTTCACCAAGCGGGAAGGAGACTGAAGGAAAAGGATGTGTTCATACCTGAGGATGTTCGAAACTTGCAACCGAAAGGAAATAAGGCAAGAAGGCGAAAAACTTAGAGCAGAAAATACAGAGAAAACCGACAAGAAGAAGGATGAAAAGTACATATGAATGAGTTTAACTACCTTTTATAGGCCTCATATATGACTCTTCGACTTCTACACCAATCTGGAAAGGACGCGTGGCATGCTGTCGCAGATCCCAGTAGCTAGTTTGAAAATGGAGTAACAGACCAAGGCTTATCTCTCGGTCTTCATCCATACACAGCGAATGCGGGATTTAGCACGAGAGATAGGGGGCAATGATGTAACCCTATATCTAAAGGCTTACCCTGGTCCATATCCAATAAGAGAAACGAGCCAGCCCTCTGAAGAGAGTGAGTCCAAACCCAAAGGCCCATCCAAGGGCCCAGAAGGAACAGGTGTCACCTCCTCATAGGTCCAGGTGATATTGTACTTCTCTCTCTTAA
Source organism: Echium plantagineum (assembly GCA_003412495.2). NCBI lineage: Eukaryota > Viridiplantae > Streptophyta > Magnoliopsida > Boraginales > Boraginaceae > Echium > Echium plantagineum. Next base: position 30,960,228 of record CM016566.1, on the reverse strand, counting down.
AGTCTATAAATAGCCAAGAGGTACTATCATTAAAGCTAATCTACATTTTCATACTTTATTGTACTTAAGCATTAGTTAACCCTTCTTTAGAAAGTACCTGTACTGACTTAGGCATCGGAGTGTCTGTGGCTGGAACCCAGCCACGCTTTCAGGTGTAGCCGAGCGTACGGAGAACGGACCCTGGCTCCTAAGGCGCGCTCTGCTTCCAAGCGCACCATCTCGACTCGTAGGTTTCAAGTGCAGGAGAGTCCTGAGCTAGATTTGGGGTCGAGACTAATAGGACAGGAAAGAGAAGGAAGAAGCGAGAGTGCATCAATAATTACTATAAAAATGGAATGAAATTATTTACATTAACTATTGTTTGTCAATGGGTCTTAAAATGTACATTTTCTATTATTAATTCGTGTCCTATGGACACATTTTAAATATGTTTACTAAGCACACTTTTCTCCAGGGCGTTATATAAGTACTCATCCATTTCATGAATCATAAGAACATTCTCTGCTCTAAAATGAGTCGTGCAAGAGAAAGTATGATTCATCTGCTCAAGCAGCACCTCAACCTAATACCACTTCTAGGCAATTCAAAGTTGAACAATACAATTAAATGTAGGTTGAGGTGGTATTAGGTTGAGGTGCTGCTATGCACGACTCATTTTAGAGCAGAAAATGTTCTTTTGATCCATGAAATGGATGAGTACATATATACGCCCTGGGGAACACTACATATATTTAAGATAGATAGTAACTATAATCATATATGTTAAATATAATTATATATGTATCAATATTAAATATAATTATATATTAAATATATATGATATATATTGTATACACTATGTCGTAAGTGATGTGGGTCATTTCCCCGGTTAGGGGAAATCACTTCAATGAAATTATGTACGGGCTCCTTGCCTGGTCGATGTTTGACTGGAGAGGGTGATCTTCTCTATATCCTGGACCTTAATGATAATCCAGGCCAGGCCTTGTTAGCATCTTGGGCCCGGATGTTGTGCTCTGGTCGAGCCGGCCCAGGAGGGATGCCAGCTGGCCCTTGTGAGTGGCCAGCCGGTCCTGTTCTGGGTCTCCTTGGGATGTCTGAGATGGGAGGCGGGCTCCCGGACTCCCGGAGCCTTTCTGTCGGTCCATACTGTCTGGTTGCCGGTCCATGTTGTCCTGACTGCTTGTCCATGCTCGCTCCGGTACCTAGACCACGACCGGCTAGGTCGCGGCCACTCCGACGGTCAAGTTAGTATGGGTTTGAAGGAGTGACTAGCAAGTATGGAGCAAGAATTACATTACCTTCCACTAGAGCTAGTGGGAGTGTATTTATAGACCTGGATCCTTTTGTCTTGATGTGCTGAGATCGTGCCACGTGGACGGCTGGGATGCTTTGAGCCTTCCTTTCACCAAAGTGGGTCGAAACAGCCATTGGTCCTAGAAATGAGCATCGTGGCCCATTTCCCGAAATGGGTACGTATTTTATCATAAAACTTGGACCTCATCAATTGCCCCTTTAATGTTTCAACTACCCGTTCACCCCATGGGTCGGGAAGAGGAAACATTAAACAACTTTTCGTTACACTTGCATCCCCTTAAGTGGGACCAGGAGGCCAACGGACACGAATATTTTTATATAAAAGGTGACTTACTGCCCTCCTTCTTTACTTTTTAGTTTCACATTTTTACTCTCCCTCTTGCCTGAGCTCTTAGCATCCCTCTCTCTCTCTTAGATTTCCGGTCTTTAGTGTCTTAGAAGTTTTTTGGGATGGCGGGTTCCAACGATAGTAACAGCAGCAACCAAAAAGGCTCCCATGGCCGGATAGTGAGCGGTGCCTCTCCCCGGTCTGAGGGTAGGCCTGCTTTGTTCCGGGAAGGGGGTCGTCAAACCCTTCCCCTATTCAGTCGGCTTCCCCAATTTCCTCGGTTGGGGGTCCCAAGTCCTACCTTCGCACCGCGGAGGATTTTCAACTGCTGGAAGCCTATCGCCCTCGGACAAAGCCTCCGACGATCTCCTACATCTTCCTTCCGGCCATTAGGAGGTTTTTTGATGTCCCGGATAACGTGATCCTCAGAGCTCCCGCGCATCTGGAAGACCTCGACTCTCCCCACCTTCCCAACGTACCGGAGGCGAGGGGCTCCGGGGAATTCGAGGGTTTTACCTCGGTATTCTTCGAAGCTTTTAACTATGGGCTTCGCCTCCCGATGTCCGAATTTGTGAACGAAGTCCTGGCTGTTGTTGATTGGGCACCCTGTCAGATTCATCCCTTCTTTTGGCTAATACTTACGACCTTCCAGGTCGCCTGTGAGGCCGCCGGGGCAAAGCCCACCCTGTCCCTGTTTAGCAATATGTACAGGGTCAAACACGGTGGAGTCAAGACCTCCTTCGAAAGGAGGAAGACTGATTATGAGCTGCGTTCGTGTTCCAAACCTATAGACAAGGTTAAGCCCTGTCGGTGGTACAAACTGTGGGTAATGGTAAGGGGCGGATTCGGAGTGACTGTACCCCATTGCTGGTCCTTCTCCCCTTCGGTCCTCCCTAAAGATGAGAGCAACGACCCTGAGTTGGAGGAATCCTTTAGGAAGGTGAAGGCCGCATTTCCCAACCCTATCTCCTTCGAGGCTTGGTGTGATCATGATGTACTGGCCAAGGCCGGGATGTCAAAGAAGAGGGTCAAAGACCCGAGCATTTCAGTCCGTAAGTCCTTCTTCTTATGATAGAATTTCCTACTTATATATGGTGTCAAATTTTGTAAAATCATCTAACTTCTCCTTTTCCTCCTGTAGTGGACCTTCTGGCGGCCTGGCAAGGAGTCGCGGTTCGTCCTGAAAATGTGAACCTGAGGGACGTGGTCACGGGGTAGGAGGCTGTCCTGAAAGTGACCGGTAAACGTAAGGCTCCCGAGGGGGGTCCGCAGGAGGGAAAGGCCCCGAAAAAGAATAAGGCTCCCCGGATGGGTTTCTGACGCAGAACCAGAAAGTGTCTCCCTCTCCACCTCGAGTACAGGAAGACATCCCTCCTCGAGTAATCACATGTACTCCTGCCTCCCTTCCAGAGGACACGTCACCGAGCTTACCCGTTTCTCCTAGTCAGGACTCCCCCCCGGCTCCTGTGGTTCCTTAGTCCAGGGTAGATTCCCCTTCTTCTCAACCTACGGTCCTCTCCCAACCTTATTCGGGCCCGATCCCTCCAGTCTCCTGGATCCGGAACCGTGATGGACGAGAGGCCATCCTTCCACATTTCACCGAGGAAAATGACCCCATGTTCCTTCCTCGGCCCTACACCCTTCCCTCTGGCATCGAGGTGACCCCGGAGATGATCTCCAGGGTAAAGGAATGAACGACTGCCAACCTTCTTATGAACACCCACCTCCGGGCCGACGTGGAGACCATCATGCGTATGGGATCCGAGGATGCTTATAAGGTCTTCAGCCATTTTCTCTTAAAGGTAAGATTCCTGGCCCTATGACTCCAACGTTCCTCCTGGCCTCCCCTTTTTCCTAACCACTTCCCCTTTTTCACGCCTCTGCTTCTGCATGCCCTTGGGCCGTGAGGATGATAAGGGCAAAGCCCTCAAAGGGTTCCAGAGGCTCCGGACACAGATTGAGGCCGACCCTGGCCAAAAGTTCCTCAAAGATCTCCTCCTTGGAGGGAACTGTGAGGGAGCTCCAAGAATCCAACAACTCCCTTCAGGGCATCAATGATGAGCTCCGGGTTTCCAAGGCGGACTTGTAGAGGGCTCAAGCCGACATCTTGATCCGTCATGAAGAAGAGATAGCCAAGCTGCGTGCCGAACACAACCAGACAATCACCCAACTGAAGGAAGGGCTGACGTCCTTTGTGGACCGGGAAAAGAGACTTCAGGAAGATCTAAAGGGAACCCAGGCTCGTATTGCCGACTTCGAACGTTACTTAGCGTCAATCGGGGACTCTGCTGTCGAGGTGTTTAAGGACTAGGCGGAATACACTAACCTCTTAACCCGGAATTCCGTCTCTATCCTTCGACACTTTTGTAAAGTGTCCGAGGGTGTTTTCGCCAGTATTGGGGGGCACTTCTCAGTCTATGTTCGCAAGGATATCGGACCGGATTATGATATTCTTTACACCTTCAAGGGGTCTTCTAGTGAAGAGGGATCTGAGTCTGAATCCACATCGGAGACATTTTCGGGGTCAGATAGTAGTTCGTCGGTCGAAGGTGTTGAAGCCCGGGAAGGTTCTAGGGAGGAAGTAGAAATAGAGTAGGATATTTAAATAACCCCCCCCCCCCTGTTTTGTAATTAGTCCGATGTTAGTTTCAGGACATAGTAGTGCATGTGCCATTAGGTTGTAACTTTCTGGTCAAATTAGTAATAATGCACTAACTTTTCCTTCACTTTCCTTCTTTTTTTTTTCTCTTTCCTTTGTGATCCTCCTTTCCCTCTTTACTTAAATTTTTTTTTATGAAGCCTCCGGAGCCTAGCCTTCGGCCCATATATGATGCCCATTTTCATGGGTGGTGCTTTTTGCAATTGACACTTCCCATGAAATACTTCTACCCCTGACCTTTGCACCGGACATTTTTCATTCGGGCACACTTACCGGCCTATACGAGGTTACCAAACTTCTTTGTCCCTCGTTAGTACAGCTGGATTTTGATGTGGACTTCCCCGTCCTCTGTTTTAGCGGGTGGCCGTCCTTGTCCGACTTATGGACGAGGCTATGGCCACCGGCTTGTACGAGAGGTCCGAGCTCCTCATCCACTCGTTGGCCCATCCGATGTCGGGGACCCGATCGATATGCGGGATCCTTCCCGCCTGTTTATACGAGGAGCCCGCGCTTCTATGCTCCCCGTTAGTACACCCAAGGTTTAAGGTAGGCTTCCTCGGCCTCTGTTCGTACGGGTGGCCGCCCTATCCCGATTTATGGGAGAGGCTTTAACCACCAGTTTATACGAATGTTCAGAGCTTTTCTGCCCCTGTTTGTGCGGGTGGCTGTCCTTGTCCGATATACGGGCGAGGTTGTGGCATCCGTCTTATACGAGAGGTTCAATCTTCTCAGCCCCTTGTTTGCACATGCAATGTCTGGGCCCAATTAATATGCGAGGCCCTCACTGCGTGTTTGTACAAGGGACCTGAAAGCGAGCACTCCTCCGGGACCCGGCAAAGGCCGTTCTCCGGTGCCCTTTCTTTACACAGAAAGTCGTCCGGAGTCAGTCTGTGGATCGACCCCCGGCCCTCCTGTTGATACGAAAGGGTCTTTACCGATAGGTTTCCTAAAACATCGTTTTCTAGCAATATCTCATTCACGAGAAGGATCTAGGAGAATTTTACAAGCTATGGGGACTCCCCATTACATGTTTACTGATTCATCTGACTTTCAAGGGTAATATCTCTTCAAGTAGATGGCATGCCAGGCGTGCTCAATGGGTTGGCCGGTCATTTCTTCTAAGAGGTAGGTGGCCGACCCGAGAATCTTCCTTATCCTGTAAGGACCCTCCTATTTGGGGCTAAGCTTTTCCTTTTGTTTAGGCTTGCTGGCTTCCAACAACCTCAACACTATGTCCCCCACCGAGAGTTTCCTTCCTTTGACCCTCCGAATGTAAAACCTCGACATGTCATGCTTGTGTTTTTGCATACGGTACAAGGCGTTGTCCCTATGCTCATCTATGAAGTCCAACATTTCCCTCATTCGGGTGCCATTACGCTCTTCCACAAAATGGGTTTGCCGGATGCTGTGCAGGCAGACCTCTATGGGGAGCACGCACTCCGTGCCGTAGACCAGGTTGAAGGGTGTCTCCCCGGTGGCCGTGGAGGGTGTGGTTCTATGAGACCACAATACTCTAGGTAATTCCTCGTACCAGCGAGCTCCGGAATCCATGAGATTCTTCTTGATTCCGGTAAAGATAGTCCGATTCATGACCTCCACCTGCCCATTAGCTTGAGGATAGCATACGGGTGAGAATCTATGTTCGATCCCCAACCTCTCGCACATTCCTCTCAGTAGTTTAGAGTCGAACTGAGGTCCATTGTCTGAGACTAACACCCAGGGTATCCCATATACCGAGTTATGATATTCTTCCACAGGAATTCTTCGATGTCCCGAGCTTTCATGCCCCTCAGCGGCATGGCTTCGACCCATTTGGTGAAGTAATCCACAGCTACCACGGCATCTTTGTACTGGGTGGAAGGTTTCACAAATTGCTCGACTAAATCAGTTCCCCAGACCGCGAACGGGACTAGACTGATCACCGGGGTCATCGTAGCCGCCGGGGACCTGGATATGGATAGCATTCTTTGGCAAGGATCACAGGTGCGGACATAGTCTTCCGCCTCCCGGGCTAAGGTCCCGCCCTTGTTATTTTCAATGCTAGGGCCCGACCCCAATGTGGTGGCCACAATCTCCTTGATGGATCTCGAATAAAGTCTCTTGGACCTTTCCTTGAGATACGCAATACATGAGGATTCCCAAATGTGATCTCTTGTAGAGTTCCCCTTCCACAATCTGGAATTTGTGGCTCCTATTCCGGATCTTCCGGGCTTCGACCGGATCCTCAGGAGAGGTTCTCTGCTCCAAGAAGCGAGCTATTGGGCTCCTCCAATCTTCTTCCTCTTCTAATACACCGAGTGCGCGGGTCTCCTCGAAGGCCTGGTGTTCTCTATGCTCAATATGGACCCCCGCCGGTAAGTCCTCGTACAGTGTCGTGGCCAACCGTGATAAATGTGGCGCGTGTTCATTTTGTTCCCGGGGAATATGCTCGAACGACACATAATCGAAGCGTTCTTTCCAACTTAAAGCCTTATACCTGTATTTTTTAAGGTTCTCTTTCTGCACTCCGCATTCTCCGCGGATCTGCTCAATTACCAGTTTGGAATCGCCTTTGACAGCCAGTGTCGTAATCCCGAGGGCCCTTGCCAATGATAAGCCGACCACCATCGCTTCATACTCGGCCTCATTGTTAGTTGCCGGGAAGGAGAATTGGAGGGCATACTGGTACACGGCCCCTCCGGGACCTTCGATCAATATCCCTGCCCCGGCCCCCTTCGGGTTACTGGCCCCGTCCACGTATAGGGACCATTCCGGCTCATTCATTAAATTTGGTACAAATATGACACATCTGGATGACAATAATTCTAGAAAAAAAGTGTTTTATGAGTATTTAGAAGATGTGAAATAATGAAATTTAACTAAAAAAATATACGGGAAAAGTTAGAAATGCATAGCTGTCATTCTTCAACTTAAACAAGTTTCACATGTCTAATTAAACGTGGCAATCGAGTCGGGCCACCCATTATCGAATACGAGCAGGTCCACTTCAAGGAGGTGAGTGGGCCTTACGGTGCCTATTAAAATCTAGCGAGGGTCCATTAAGCCCTACAGGGTCCATTAGCCCTTGTCCAATTGATGTAGATGATAATAGCATCAAAACGGGTCTACAGAAGTTAGCGGGCCGGCCCACCATTGATATACAAGGGCCTATCCAATTTGCAGCCTCCATTGTCCAATTATTGGTTGTGGTTACATCAAAAATTAATTTGGCATGGGACTTGAAGCAAGTGGCTAAGCACTAAGCAGTAGTATGCCATGATAACATTTTGCCAAGTCTTATTATAAGACAATGTAATTATATTATTCGATACTAATCACAAACATCACATCAAGAACAGACTCAGGACTATACTTTTGGTGGTACAAATGTAAAAAGGAAATCAAAATTTTAATCCTTTTATTTAAATTTTTTGTAAATCTAGTCCTTTTAATACTTTTAGTGGTGCAAATCCTTTTTAAATTTTCTTTCCAAGATATTATCAAAATATTTTGCATAAATATGTAGTAATCTTTAAATAATTAAGTCTTGATGTAAGTAAAAACTATATGAAGAAATAAATAAAAGAATAATGATAATTTATTAATTTACCATGTGTTAATAAAGTGGTAACATAGTTTAATGCAATCTAAATCATAAAAGTTGTTTAGTACTCCCTCCGTCCCTAAATGATTGTCACATTTTGACTTTTCATGATCAACAAAACAAGAATTAAAACATAAATATCTCTTATTTTACATGCGAAAAAATTATAAAAATTTGATATTTCAAAAATATATATTGAGATGAATCTAACAAGATCCCACAAGACTATTATTTCTTATCGTTTGATGAGAATTTATGATCAAATTTTGTAATATTTGACCACAAAAAATCAAAATGTTACAATTTTTTAGGGACGGATGGAATATTATATAATTAGGAATAAAAGCATAGTAAAATATATTAATTCATCTCATGCTTTTATCCATATAAAGTAAAATTATTAAACATTAAACAAATTTTTTATAATATAATTAAAACATTAAACTTTATACATAATATTGTGATGAAATTCAATTTTAATAATATTTTATTAAACAATAAACATCTTATATCATTTCCAAAATAATATGTAATGCATCTTCTACTTTAAACTATATCTTCTAACAAAAATTTATCATTACATATATAACTTCAATAATATAGTTAGGAAAATAGTTTGTTATAATATTGATATAATATGTTGTATAATACTAAACAGTTTTTGTTATTTAAAGAGTAATAAATCGATAAATTGTAGACTTTTATTTATATGTTTAACAATATTGTCAATTGTAATAGAGAAACGAACGTGATACAATCACAACACAATGGTTAAAGGCATAGCCTCTTTTTATATCAACCAGGGTTCAGACTAGTACAACCAATTTACTTATTCTAAAATTAAGTTCAGAAGAATATTAATTCTAGTAAAAATTACAATTTTTTTATTTTTAAATTAGTGATGATGTGAGTTTCGAATCCATGACCTTCGATTCTGGTCACTATCAAGAGCCTTTTCTACTAGGCTATTCAATTATTAACTCATAGAAATTACTATTTTAGGACTTTCCGAATTTACATTAGAGTTATGATGGCTTCCTAGTGTTCGATCATAAGAGGTCACACACATAATTGAATCATAAATATGATTTGCAACTTCCCGGATTCAATGTGTAATATATAAAAGGAATATAGGGTCCATATGCAATTCATGAAAGTCCATTACCATGCATACATTTGGGGAAAATGTTGAGGATTATTATGCAAATAACCTAAACACTATAAATACAAGATTGTAGGTTTAGGGTTTTTGTTAATGAAAAGAGTTGCCTCATTTTAGTTCTCATCGTTTAGAAAAGATGAGAGACAAACAATTTTCTCTTCAACAACCTCTCTTGGCGGAAATAATAATGGAGGAGAAAAATAGTTTTTTCTTCTCCAATTTTATTCTTTATAAATATAGAAATCGTTTTAGTAAAACGAAAATTATTATGTGAGATAAGTTTATATTTCAAAATCACTATTATGTGGGACAAGTTCACATTTCCAAAGTTCCTAACTTTGCATTCCATGCTAGCACAATTCACTGACAAGAGAAAGTGAGATAATTGATAAAATGGTCCTAGTTAGCGGGTCATTAGTTGCACTTTGCTCCTTACAAGTGAACATGACACCATAATGGACCTTATAAATGTATATCGTGTGCATAAATGATCCATAAATTAACACATCTATTAAATGTTAATCGAGAAATATAACCTAAATCTATTTTGAAGACCATTTGTACACACTCTAAGCACTTCTAAGGATCATTTGCGCTTGGTATGGTAAAACTAAATATAAACACTACTGTTGGCTGTTGCACATAAAGAATTGTGCATCAACCACTAGATAATAACTTTGTCAAGCATCATCAACTTGAAAACATATAAATTAAATGTCCAGTGTTTTTATCGAGGCATGCCGACCTAATTTCAATTCAAATAATACACCATTACTACCATTACAAGCTACCTCCCTTTAAGAAATTATACCCCAAGCAAATTGCACCCCAAGTTACAAATTTTTCCTCTTAGAAGGTCGACAATGAAGACTTAAGAGCCATTTAATTTCATTATTGTATTACCACCAATCAAAAATAGTTATCGTTTAAGGTTTATTAAAATTTAATTTTATCCATCAATTACTTATTTTATTTATTCTAAAAATATAAGGTACTACCACAATATTAATTGTTTAAATTTTTTAACAATATAGTTAAAGACTAATTGAATATAAATTACTCCCTCCATCTCTTTTTACTTTTCGTTCTAGTAAAAAAATTGTTTTTATTTACTTGTTTTAGATTTTCAAGGCACTTTTTGGTTTAGTTTTCTTATTATGACCTTGTCAATAAATGAGGATGAATTATATATTTGTCTTGGAACTTGAGATAGTATTATTTATTTTTATAACAAATGAGGGGTATAAAAGTAAATTACATAATTTCCTTAATTATTGTGTTAAAGTCTAAAATGACAATTATTAAAAATGAAAGGATATTTATCTATATAAGAGAAACAATTATTTTATATTGAAGGGAGTATAAGTTTTTTTAAATATTCATCAATCATATGCTAGCTAATTAATGATATAAATAATAAACTCTCCATATATAAAACTGACAATGTTGTCCTTCAAAGAAACAAATAAAGGGTATTTAACAATCTGGAGAACCTTAATCATTAACTTTTTCCAATGTATAATGATCCTTCAATTCCAATTTCCAGCGGTTTTTGGTTGGAATAGACTTTCTGGTTGTTTTCTTAAAAATAATTTAGCAAAATGAGTGTTAATAAAATAAATGAAATTGTCAGTAATCACGTTTTCTTGTCTATTTTCTAAAGTTTATACCTCGGTTGTCGTGTTGAAAACCAATAATCGTTTGTTTATAAGTTGTCCTTTGTTGATTATTTATTTGGACTTTCCACACAAGAGTAAAAATGAAAGTCAACATCCACAAAAAAAGTCATTTTTGCGTGAGGGACACGCGTGATCGCTGGATCATACGTTTGATTTATCGGTTGTATTTTATGCATTAATTGCCATACATTGTACAATTTATATTAGCAGTTTGAACAATTCACATCGATTATTATACAATAGTGAAGATTAAAGAACTTTGCCTTTGCAATTACTAACCCTACAAAACATTTACATCCATTTCCCACCAATGAGAACGCACACCCCCTACCAGGTACCAGCATGCCTGGATTGTACAACGCATGTTTCATTGTCATATTTAGTAAGGTCAGTGATATGTTGTCTGACGGTAATGTATTATCTCGAACAACATTGATGCCAAACAAGTCTTAATTTCACTGATATGAAAACAAAAATCATGCATGCTTGTGTTAATGATTGCATCTTATTTAGAAAGGAGTCAAAAAGATCCTTTTGTATGAATGGACTCGGAGAACTAAAACTGGCATTGTTTATTAGAAAAGTCGGAATCAATGAAATTTATTAATTTATAGAGTTGTCAATTGATCGATACCTAAACAATTAAGTAATGTAAAGTGTTTCAATTAAGACTATAATTTAAATTTGAATTATGAGAATTTGTTAATTTATATATAATGTTCAGAGTTTTTAACTACTCTTTGGATGGGTTTTTGAAATTGAATTCAATTTCTTTGGACTTTAATATATTTATAGCATAAACTCTTGAAATAATATTCAGCGCCTTTTAATTAATATATATATATATATGTATATATGTATAAATGAGCATATGAAACAAAGGCGAGCAACATAAGCCCTTCTCTGGCCTGGAAAAAGTAGCGAACTCTATAAGCTAGGGCTTTGTTCACCTTTTGACACGAACACTATTCCGTTCTCAGTGGAAACCCGCCTTAGGGATTGAACGGCAATAAGATAAGTCGACGTTCAATCTAAGACAGGGTGGAGCGCTGATGGCTTGTACTGAACAACCCCCTTATGAAACAACAATTATTCTTGCTAAGAAGAACGCCGATGTTATGGCAATTCCGGCCAGAAGGTAATGGGTTACTCCTACAGCATGTCCTTGTACAATGCTCAAGGCTTTCGGTTGAGTAGCGGGAGCAACTTTTAATTTATTATGTGCCCAAACAATGAATTCAATAAGTTCTTGCCAATAACCACGCAAACTGAATAGAAACATTAAACTAAAAGCCCATATAAAATCAACATCTAGGAAAAAATACCATATGCGGATAATGAAGAACCATAAGACTGAATTACCTGAGATGCATGTGCCCATTACTGTATAGATGTAAGATGGCGTATTGAGAAGTAAGGAAAGTCCGGTCTTGTTTTCCGACTTTCCCGGCGTCAACTCATCCTCACGTTATTTTTGTAGAAAGGTAGTGGCTAATGCAGTATGTCAACTCATCCTCATGTTATTTGATTCAACTTTCAGTGTACATATGGTAGTGGCTAATGCAATATGTACACTCACAAGGGATGCACTACTCTCAGGGTTGTATTTGGGTAGAAAGGATTAGGTATCCTTTCGATAGGAATGATCGGATCATTGCGCTTACGAACCTTGATTGGTTCGAACAACGTATCGGTCCGTCGTTACCGTCTCCTGATCAGTTGGGCGTGCCTATTCAAGTGATTTATAGTTGACAACTCCTAAGACAAGCCTTTTTCTTACATACGATTACAAGACCACTAGACAAGCCCCTACCTTTACTATAGGAGTATTGAAGGAGCGTTTCTTCTAGGCGAGGCAGTACAATTGATTCTGTTTCGACAGCAGTTTCTGTTTGTACGGTGTTGTTGTATATAATGAATCGTTAGTTGAAAAATAGAGAGAAAAGGGGGTAGAGCCCCGCCCTTACAGTTGAAGTTAAGTTGTTAGCTTCCCCGGATCTATGTTCAGTTCAGTCATTGGAAGGAAAGACATCCATGCCAAGCGAACTACCAAGGTTTTGTATGTGAAAGTAGAAATAAATAGTAAGAAGTTCAATAAATCGGAACTAGAACCAGGGAAGTGCATACCAGACACCCCATAAGTAGAAGGAACGAAAGTTGAACAAGCGCCAGGGGCTCAGGCTTTTTCAGTAGACTTTTTCCGCAAGGGTAGCACCATCCCGGGTGTTAGGGGACAAATGACAGCTAGGCTAGTTAGGAAAAAGAGAAAATATAGAAACCTCGAATAAGTTAGATTTAGATATAGTAAAAGCATGCGGGTGGCTAAGCATTATCACGAGCTAATGTCGCAACTGAATCTTCCATTTTCGTTAGATAAATCGTTAGTGTCGTAAGTTGGTGCTTTGGAGTTTGCTAAGTGGTTATTCGTACGCGGGGTGACTAAGAACTTGAGTCCCGTTTATATATATATATATATATATATATATATATATATATATATATATATATATATATATATATATATATATATATATAAAACATGATGTCCATGAATGAGTTCAATAGCTTGTTCAAACTTTCATAATCCAATGCTTCTTTAAACCTTAACAATTTTAATTCAATCACTATCTAATGTAATTTGTTGGAACATGTTATGGGAAAGGAACCATTTTTTGCAATTTTATTGGGCGTATTAATAAGAAAGATAAGAAATGAACTGTGGTATGAACCTCACTTATCTTAAACCTCTCGTGGAACCAAAAAATAAAGTCGACTAAAATTTGAGGAACCTTCTACAACATCTATTAGAGTTAGGATTCAGGCCATGTTGAGTATCGACCATTGACCATGTTAGAAAGTGACGAGCAATTGTCACGCATCATTTGTGGGGTAAATTTGCCGCATGTTTGTGGGCTTATAAATAAAGCCTTGTGCTTTCCTATTTTCTTGCATTGCACTGCATTATTAATGTGTGGGTTTTATTATATTGATATTACCCTAATTATTCCGAAAGTATTGACTCATCTGTAATATTCCTGTTTAATAGTGAAAACTCTTACGGTGGCTTTACCCGTGGATTAGTCTCAATATATCGTTGGGGATACCACGTTAAATCCGGTGTTCTTTATTTTTAGTATTTTACATAATTCATTTATCGTATCTTTTCACCAATGTTGGTCATGCTTAGTTAATTCACTTTCGTTACAATAAATTAGTATCAGAGCTAAGGTTGGTGATTCTGATCAGGCATAGCCGTAGATTTATTTCTTGAAGTCTCAGGTCAAGCACAGTCGGACACTACTCTTGAGTTTCGTGACCCTAAGGCATTAATTCCCAACGATGGGTGGTAATAGTTAGACAAATTGAGAAGTTTAATGGTAGGAATAATTTCAGTCCCTGACAACTCAAAGCTAGGGAGCTTTTAAAAAGAGGGGGACTATGGTCACGTCTCCAACCACTGGTGCCTCCACCAAATAAGTTGGACACTCTAGAAGTAAAGACACACTCGACGCTTTTACTATCATTAGTGGATCATGTTATCACTAAGGTAGCTGAGCAGGTCACGACAATAAGGTTATGGTTGAAACTCAAAAGTCTCTACCTGATCAAGAGTTTAACGAACAAGTTGCTTCCGAAACAACAACAATTGTTTGGGCTGGGAATGAAGGAGGGTTCATCGTTGGATGATCACATTAAACGATTTAACTCAATATTGCTTGATTTGCGTGGTATTGATATTGTCATTGACAATGAGGATGTTGCCTTAAATGTTGTAGTATCTTTACCAGATTCGAATGAAAACTTTATAGAGGCTCGGGCTGCTCTTCAGAATAAGGAGTTGAGACACAGATGTAGTGGTACGCTGGATAATCAGGTTGTTAGGGTAGTAGCTAGCAGTAATCAGGGATTTGTTAAGACGGGAAGAAGAATTTCCCTAACGAACAAACCAAACGGGGTGCAAAAACCAGGGGATGTCTGCAACTACTGTAAGAAAAAGGGACAGTGGAAATCTGATTGTCCAATGTTGAGACAAGGGCAATAAAGAGGGGTCTCGGGTGGTATTGTCGCAGTTGCCAATGATAGTACGTATTCCGAAGAGGACATGACCCTGGTTGTAGTCGAGGACATATTAGACACCGAATTGTGAGTCCTTGATTTTAGAGCATCATATCATATGTGTCCTAAGAGGGAGTGTTTTCTCAATGTATGAGCAGTTAGATGGTGGCATCGTTTCGATGGCAAATGGGTCTGTCTGTAACTTGGTTGGGATGGCCTCTGTTAAGATTAGGACGCAAGATGGTAGACTTTTGACATTGAACGACGTGAGACATGTGCCTCACTTGACGAAGAGCATGTTATCTCTAAGTCGTCTGGACAGGAAGGGGTTCAGTTTTTAAGGAGAAGACAAGGGTTCGAATGTCATTCTAAGAGGTGTGATACGTGGAACCCTGTACCTTTTATAGGGTATGACGTATTCTAAGTCAGATTGTTGTGGTGTTGGGAAGCAGGTGGAGCAGAGAAATTCTGGAATCATTAGTGAGTCGGAGGAGAACACTTCTCAATCACTTTCAGAGGCAATTACTTCAGTGGCTTCAAGGGTTTAAATGGAACATCACAGGATACTCTAGAATGTCATGAGATGCCATTACTTTCAGAGGCAATTGTGAATTTGAGGATGAGTTGACTTTTGCTTTCAATGGTTGCAAAGGGATTTGATTCTCATGGGTCATCTGTTGCTGGTGTTAAGTCTATTCAATGGCAGGCTGCCAATGGAGAGGAAGTATCGTCACTTCAAGGGTCTGATAATCATATGTTGAAGGGATTACTCGGTGCAACATCTGAAGGGAACGAATGCATCTTATGTGTTCATACTGGTGGGATAGAAAGCAGGCATGCTTTGGTATACACTGGTTCTAAATCTATTTCTTCATGTGGTCTTGATGTGGTTAGCTCTAGACATCAATAGACAATGGAGATAATTCTGTAGGGGGAGGTTCAACGACGTTTGGACCTACCATTTCTTTTGTTCTGTGACAGGGCGGTATATGATGGAGATGCAAGGAATTGCCTATTCTTCTGGTGTTTGTTTGGGGCACTTCTGTCATAGATATGTAAAATAGTTTTGCTGGTTACTATTCATCTGGTGTTGTGATCAACACATCTGAATCTGTTGTTGAGTTGCCGGGTGGCAAGGCAACATGGGAGATGAAGGTGCTAGGCATTTGTTATCTCTCCTAGATGTCTTTTGGGCATATCTGTCAAATACACATTTAGTGCATTTGATACAACTTGGTAGATTTGGCGTATTTAGTACAACTGGTACACTTGGCGCATTTGGTACATCTTGTACATTTGGCACATTTGGTACATATGAGGCAAAGTCACGTATGGAGTTTTGTGATGCATTTAGTATGGAAGTATACATCTGGCACACTTGTTTTGTGGTGCATCTAGTATGAACGCATATATTTGGCACACTTGTTTCACTATCTGAGCGCGTTTGGTACATTGAGTATGTCGCTGCATTTTGAGGACTTATGGTATGTTTGGTACAACTAGTGCAGTCCGGGATCTGTTGCGAGATGATCGATTTTTCTGATATCTGGGACATTCAAGTCAGGGTGAAGAATCACAGGGTTTGCCCTAATGATTATCGGCCCATGTCTCCAAAATGGAAGTCATGCGTTCGACACCTGGCGAGGGTCCAAAGAAGTACGGATTTCCCCTTCCCCGTTAGTGTAAGTTTACTTTCAGTATGTTATCGTTTGAAAAAAAAAAAGTCAGGGTGGAGATTTGTTGAATAGTGACGGGCAATTGCGCCACATCATTTATGGAGTAAATTGCCGCATGTTTTTGGGCTTATAAATAAAGCCTTACGCTTTCCTATTTTCTTGCACTACACTGCATTATTAATGTTTGGATTTTATTATATTAATATTACCCTAATTGTTCTGTGAGTATTGACTCATCTGTAGTATTTCCGTTTAATAGTGAAAATCTGTAGAGTGGCTTTTTCTAATATTCACAAGGGTATAATTTTGTATTTAAAATTATAATAATTAGGGCATAGATGAATGATGTATTGCATATAAAAAGAATGATTCAAGCATGTTTATCTATTTATTGAAAAAGAACATTCATCTTGGTGGCATGAGTGATACCAATTTAAACTTTTGAATTGTATCACATCGATCAATTAAATTGAGTTTTCGTATTATAATCTCCTAGCATTGAACACTAAAGCCTTGTTGAGTCACATTAAATCCTTAACTACTATCCTTTGATAGCTTTGACAACCTTATAGGTGTATCCCATCCTCTACATAGCACTTTGTGCATAATAACTTTTAGTTCTCACAGTTTCAAATACTTTTCCTCTTACCATATGAAACGCTTTGCCGCACAACCTCATTTGGATATGTTATTCTATTGGTGGACTAAACTAAAAAACTACCATATGTCTATCAAGTCGTTTTATGTGCACTCATGAGCAGATTTAGAAAGTTCCTAGCCCGTCTCACATCCTTCAATTGTTCTAGGTCAAGCACTATTACCCTTCATGTTCTTATGAGATAGGCTTCCGAAATGAAGATGGATCTCGATTGTATAAGTAGTACCAATCAAATTAGAGCAATCTTTCTCTTATTACCATCTTTGGACATTAGTATCACAATATCTCATACTTTAATTAGTGTTGTTATCGGTCCGGAACGGTCCGGATCTTGACAGTACTGAGACCCGCCCGATAAGACTATCGGATAGATCCGACAACGTTGTTGGGTAAAAAATTGGGAACGGACCGGATCCGATAATTATCGGGTGGGTACCGGGTCCGACCCGATTACATCAAACCACCCAAATCCGAATCCAAACCCAAAATTTAAACCCTAGAAACAAATCAAATCAAGAATAAGAAGAAGAAGAAGAAGAAGAAGAAGAAAAGAAGTTGAGATTCATAACAATTAAGAAACATATCAGATTTAATTCAATCATCATGGCCTTCAACAATTAAGAATAGCAACAGATTCAACTCAAGGCACATATTAACAAAAATCAATAATCGCAACAGATACAACTCGAATAATCATGGCCTTCACCAATTGATTCAAAAAAAATAAAAAATCAATTGAGGCACATATTCAAATCAAGAATCGCAATAGATTCAACTCGAATCGCAATTCAAAAATTGAGGCTCAGATTTAACAAAAATCATCATGGCCTTCAACAATTGAGGCACATATTCACATCAAGAATCGCAACAAATTCGACTCGACACAATCGAAATCGCTTCAAATCGATATATAAAATCGATGAGCAGTTACGACTCAATGAATTATTGAAAGTTAATGAAGGAGATAATTGATGAGAATTGATAATTGATAATAAGGTTGGATTCAAAATCATCAACAATGAAGTTGCAGAGAACTTAGAAATGAAGGAGACTGGAGAGGTAGATGTAGGGATATAGTGACGAGTCTGGTGAAATAATTAGGCCAAAGGGGGTTCAATTTATATTTTTTTATTGGATACTCTTACCGGATCTAGGACCGGATCCATTTCGGATTTCGTTAAAAAAAAAAAAGAGGACCTGGACCGGTCCGGTATTATTTCGGTTGGATAATCGGACCGGGTAAAACCGGCCGGATCTCGGGTGGTTTTCGGTTTACCCGGTCCAGTAACAGCACTAACTTTAATACTCAACGTCGTCATTGGGCGGAACCAAACCATCGGGACTGTAGTTTTAGTTGTATGATATTGTAGAGGTTTCTTCTTTGGCTTCAAGGGGTATCTCACATCCTTGATGTAGCATTGTATGCCACATAACAGATTTATAGTTAACTCTCTTACAGTTGCTCGACGACTTCTATTTTGATACCAATTGTAACGCCCCTCCATAAAAGTTGAAGGTCCATATATACATTTTTATATCAGATGGACTAATCTCATAAAGATTATAGATCTTTTCATAACTTTTTATCCTCACTCACGTGTTGACAAGGAGACTTCTCAGTGGGTCACTTATCTCATAATTAAGTGATTCAAGTCAATCATTCTTAATTTTGAAGTTCTTATTAAATAAAGTTGTGAAAAGAATATATATTTTGGAGGTATGAATAGTACAAATTTATCTTGTGAATCATATCACATTATACCCACATTAGATGGCAATATTAATTCTTGTCAAGTGTAGGAGATACCGAAACTCTTTTGAGCTACTATTAATACCTCTGTCCCTTTTTCTAAAGCTTCTTTCAATTTTTGGAGTTAAAAATTTGAAAATTTTGACCACAAAATTCTCATTAGTCAATAAAAATAATATAGTCATCTAGATCGAAGGATATTATATATTTGTAAAATTTCTCATTTCCTCCATTTCAAATTTATTAGAAATAAGTTAATGTATTATAATTTCAAGATATTTTCAATTAGAAGTTTCATAAATGTGTAGTAAGCTATTCATTATAGTGACACAATAATGAACAATAAACAATACTTAAAGGTACTCCAGGAGACATTATGCCGCGTACAAACAACGATCACTTCGGTATATTATTAGTTGATCAATGGCTAATAAAATAAATAACAACTGTTATACCACTCTAGTTAATTGTGCATTAATCATTGGTGATCATCCACCGTTTCCAGATTATCATATTAGACTAGTTGTGTACTTTTAAACAATGCTCCCCCCCCCCTCCCCACCACACACACAACAACACCCCAACTAAAAACCTTAATTTTTACTGTCACATTTTGACTTTTGGTAGTTAACAAAACACGATTTAAAACATAAATATCTATTATTTTACATGCAAAAAATTATAAAAAGTTAATATTTCAAAAATATATATTGAGATAGACGAATCTAACAAGGTCCCACAAGACTATATTATTTCTTATCTTTAATGAGAATTCATGATCAAATTTTGTAATGTTTGACTAACAAAAGTGAAAATGTGATAATCTTTTAGGGACGGAGGGAGTATTACATCAATAGTAAATAGTGTAGTTTTGATCTTTTGATAATTTACATAGCCACTCTCCACTAATAATAGTTAATCTAATTCAAAAAATATAAGTCTTAAATTCTGTCAGGCCTCTAAACAATGGTCATCTGGTAAATTTGGCCCCTGAATTTTAAAAATTGATCTACTTGTCCCTGAACTACCATAACTAGTCATTTTGTGATTTTTACCTTAAAATAAAGGGCAAATTAGGCATTCAACATATACGGGCATTATAGGTCAATTTATAATATACAAAGTAATAAAAGATTAAAAAGTCATTTAAAAGTAAAATTAAATTAGTAAACAAAAACTAAAAAATAATAATAAAGCCCTCACCCTCATCCCCCAACCTTGTTCACCATTGACGAGGGAGAGGTGCAACCTGGAGGGGGACGATCTACCTGGAGGCTAGTGTGGGGAGAGATCGAGCTAGAGAGAGAGATGGAGAAGAAGATCGACGGGGCGGGAGGGGGGCGCGAGATCTTGAGGGATGGGGACGACGACGTACGGGGATGGGGGTTGAGGACGACGGCGGACATGGGGGTGAGGGGGGGCACTTTTTTAATAATTTTGTTTTCTTTTAAAAGAGCTTCAATATATTTTGTTTATTAAAAGTGATCCCAAAATGCCTATTATATGTTGAGTTCTTATTTTGTCCTACACTAAAACACAAAATCTGTCGATTTGCCTCCTGCAAAGTAGTGAAAATAGCCAAAATGACCAGTTGGGTAGTTCATGGGGTAAGTAGACCAATTTCTAAAGTTTAAGGGCTAAATTGACCAGATGACCAAATTTTATGAGCCTCGTAGAATATAAGGTGTTAACAAGAAGAAAAGAAAAATATAATAATCATAAACCATCAATTAATGATGAATATGGTTAATTTTATAAGAGAAAACTTAGATAAAAGAAAACGAAAACAAATGATACACAATAAATAAATAAATAAA
Organism: Echium plantagineum; assembly: GCA_003412495.2. Classification (NCBI taxonomy): domain Eukaryota; kingdom Viridiplantae; phylum Streptophyta; class Magnoliopsida; order Boraginales; family Boraginaceae; genus Echium; species Echium plantagineum. The sequence goes on along the minus strand of CM016566.1, from coordinate 30,939,546 downwards.
TAAATAAGAAGCTTTACGAAAAAAAAATAAAACATAAAAACATTTTTGTTAGTTAAAAAAATCATAAACAGCTAACGATTATCCTACAGTTAGTATAAAATATAACTATTTCAAAAATTAAATGAACCAAGTACTAAAATAAATAGAAACAAATTGAAAAAAGTAGTAGGAACTTTGATTTGGAGAAAAGGAAGGTTAACGTTAATAATTGCGATACGGTTAAAAAATGGTATGAGAATCGTATAGCCAAAGAAAGAAACGTCAATCTTTACGTGTCCTAGTGGTGAGTCCTTGTTTTTTAATCTGATCTGTTATACACAACAAAACAGTAAAAGTTTAGTATGATATTACCATTTTATTCCCCTATTTAAAAGAATAGTAATTAGAGTATTAAGTTGGGGGTAAAACTATAATTTCACACCTAAAACAATACTGTTTTGGTGAGTATAGTGTTGCCCATTTTTAATGTAGGTGCGGGTTCATTTCTTCATATTTCATAAGAGACTTAGGGTTTATTTGTTAAATCTGAATTCTGAAGTTTGACTATAATTGGCTGAACACTGAATTTCTGAAATTAAATTATAATTGAATTCAAATGCTGAAAATATTTAGGTTTCATAACAGGTTAAAGAAAAAGACTGAAATTGAGTAAAAAATTGATAATTTTGCCCTTAATTTAGTTCATTTATACATAAGAAATAAATATAAAAAATAATATTATATGAGATAAAGGAATTAGAAATACAACGATACTTGTGCATCTAATAGTGATCATTAAATAAAAAATTAAAATTAATAATGATGGAAAAAAATTGTTAAAAATTTGTCACGTAAAAATATTTGTTCAAATTTAGATTATAACTAATTTATATAAAAGTATATTGAATTAATTTTTATTTATAGATATTCCTACAATCAAGGGAATTAGAGAACATGGGGCTTCACTACAAAAATAACTAATTCCCCCCTTCCCCAATTAAATATAGTGTAGATTATTAATTGAATTGTAAATAGGGCACATGACACCGGACATCACTAACGTTTGATATATTTACCACATTTACCACTGATGTTCACTTTCATGCCAAAGATATCACTCATGTTCCAATACTACTCAACCCGTCTACTATTCGCCAATTTTGCTGAAATTGCATTTTTAAGCACAAAAGTTAGAATGACAATTTAGTCACAACACTTAAGATTATCAGTAACTATTTCTAGATATTACATTTCCCCCCCTAATTGGCCATCAATTGAAGCTATTGAGAAACGGCACATGCTCAATTTTTTAAAAGCCCCAAAATTTAACAAGTACAATCTTGAAAGGATGCAATTTTGAAAACGAAACAGGTATAATTTTAAGTGTCGTGACAAAATTGACCTTCTAACTTTTGTGCTTAAAATTGCGATTTCAGCAAAATTGGCGAAATGTAGACGGGTTGAGTAGTATTGGAACATGAGTGATGTATTTGGCACGACAGTAAACGTCAATGGTAAATGTGGTAAATAAATTAAACGTTAGTGATGTCCGGTGCCATTTGCCCTTGTAACTAATACAAATATAGTTAATATGATTAAAAAAATGATAGTAATAATAACAATCAATAATAATAGCGATATAACAATAATAATAATAATAGTAATAATAATAATGATAACAATAAATATAATAATAGTAATAGTAATAAGAGTAAACATATATTAATAACAATAATCAAAATAATAGTAACAAAAATAAGAATTAAAATAGTAATAATAAAAATAATAATGAGAATAATAATAATAATAATATATATAGTAAAATATAATAATAGTATTGATAATAATAATGTTAATAAGTACAATAGTAATAACAATAATAATAATAATATTATTAATGATAATAATAATAACAATAATTAAAATTATATTAAATTGATAAAAATAAGAATGAAAACAATAATGATAAAAACAATGGTAATAAGAATAATGGCATGAATATTATAAATAAGAATAATAGTAATATATAATATGAGGATATTAATAATAGTAAACAATAGTAATAATGGAAAACGTAAGAATAATAATGAGAGTAATACTAATATGAGTAATAAAATAATAATAATGAGAATAAAAGCTACAACTTTATTTTATAGGAGTAAATTATGTGAACTTAAAAGCATACAACTTTATTAAGGATAAAATAGGAAAGATTGTAAAAAGAAAAATACATTAAAAACTTGAACACTATGTTAAAAAAAAAATAGTTGAACTTTAATCTAAACAATATGTTAAGAAAAGATAGAGGAGTACTAGTTATGGAGCACATTCAATCTAAAGAATATGTTAAAAAAAGACAAAGGGGTACTAGCTACGGAGCACTTTCAATATGTATGCATATAAATAAATAGAATAAAATTTTATTATGGTAACTACCAACTAAAATTAATTAATAGAATAAAAAAGCTAATTATCAACTAAAACAAATTAAAAATTGAAAAATAGTGAGAGAGTGTCATGTTCCTTTTTTGGACCCTAGAAATCATATGTAACAATATTTTGTAATTTACAAAGTAAATAGATACTCCCTTCATTCTTTTTCAGATTTCAACCATTAATTTTTTGTTTTAAAATATAACATAAAAAATTATATTTTTATAATTTTAATGCATTTTTTTTTACTATTTTTATTTATTTAATTGTTAACCAATCAATTATATAAACTCAACTGAATGTCATTATATATTATTGATATACTTTTTAAATATTATTTTTGTGAATGAGACAGTAGTTTATAGAAATTAATAATAACAAAGAAGATCAAAGGGTTTGATAGATTCACAATTATTGGAGAAGCATCTGTAATTTAGCCAGAATTTTACTAAGATCTTATTACTAACAAATTAGCAATGGGAGTAGGGATACAATAGTACTATAAAGAATTTGAGTTTCCGGTGCATAGCTAAATTGGTAAAGAATTAGAATGTTAAGTATGGGTAGCCACGTCTCTTCACCCAACATGGGTTCGACTCTTACAAGGAGCGGATCTCGTGTTGATGAAGTGATTAATGCAAAAGCTCTAGTACCACGACTTACCTTCTTCTTGTACTCCAAGGCAAAGGTTGGTGGGGGCTACACTTCAGGGCAGGGATATGTAGAGGCCAACAATGCATCGATTTCGTAGTTTTTATGAATAAGTTGACTGATTTACCACACTACTAAAGAAAAACTTGGCAGATTATCATGGTTAATGCCTACTATTTGCCAAAAAAACATGAAGTTTTTTTATTATACCCGTATTTGATCTTTATATTTTTATTACGCAGTGGACCCGGAACGTGTTGCAAACATCCGGTAACCCAGTTGTTGACTTTTATGGTTTCGAAAATCTCACTCTCTTCTTCCCCTTCTTTCATAAATTTCTTGTCCTTCATATTTTTCTGTAAAGTATAATAATAGAGTGATACTGATATTTTATTATAATCTATTATAGTTTATTATAAGCGATTATAGTTAATTATGGTTTATTATAAACGATTACAGTATATATTATAATTGATTATAATTTATTATAAATAGTTACAGTAGATTATAATTGATTATAATCTATTATAACTAGTTACAATAAAATATAGTTGACCATAATCTGTTATAAATGGTTACAATTAATATATTATAGTTGACTATAATCTGCTATAAACTCAAAACTCTCGGGTGAAAATTCATAACCTTTGTGTTTAAACTTAAAACCCTTGTGTTCTACACTCAAAACCATGCATTAACATGAAAGTTAAATTTTTTTATCCACAACCCCAAAATAAAAAACATGCAAGTACAAAATTTACTTAAAAATGAGTAATAAGTGTCTTCTTGTAAAAAGGAAAATCAAAACAACAAACATGCAAGAAGTGGAATAATAATTAAAAAAAAAACCCAAATTCAAAACGCAAACTCAAATCACAAAACAAAAATCAAATAAGTTCCTTATCAGGTGTTATTACATAGAGTGGAAGGATTGAAGGGGGACGGAAACCTTGAGTGAAAGGATCGAAGGTAGAAAGTTTGGGAGGAAGAACGGATTTTGATTGAGAGAAAGAGAGTGAAAGTTGGTGAAAAGTGATTTCGAGCCCCTTGAAACCATTTTGATAAGGGTAAAAAATAGTTTACGTAGCAAAAGGTAGTTTAGTCATTTCACTTCAAAAATTTGATATTGTCAACATGAAAAACTTCTCATATGTTATGAATATAGATGTCTTAGAGATATTGATTATGTAATAAGTATTGACATTAGTTATGTGACCATTAGCATTCTATGAAGAAGCCTATAAATAGGACTTCAACACATTGTATTTGTACTCTTGAAGAATGAAATAAGATACTACTTTCTCCCTCTATATTGTTTCTATCTTATTTTATTATCTGTATTGTACTTTATTTATAACACGTTATCAGCACGAGACTCTAATCAATTGAGCATACACGTGGATTCAACCCTTTAGGTCGCTCCATCACTCATCTCACACGAAAATGGTAGAAATCGTTTCTAAAATCCATATGTAAGCTCCTTGTTGTTTGATTTTATTGAACATATTATAACGATGAACATATATATAAGTTCGAGTCATTATTTACCAAGGGAATGAAAAATTTATCGTATTGAACATATTACTTCCACATCTTCTTATGAGGATTCCATTCAAAAGTTGACTATATTTTGTATCATGATGAGTTTTGCCTGATGATGATTGATGAGATAAATGTTCTGTTGCACGAATGCCTAAGAACTATTTTATTCAGACTCTTTACTATTAAAAAGTTGGATAATCGTAATGATAAACCTCGTAATAAAATTTGTCGAGAAAATAATTTGTGTTTATGTTTATTTGTCCACAAGACAAATTATATTTCGTAACAAAGTTATTTCATTCTATTACATAATATATTGCCGAATATGTTTATCATATATGTTGTTGATCGGATTTGTTTATTTACATATGTTGTCCATTTTTTTATATACAAATCTTCATATATTATTGAATTCGTTTATTTACATGTCAATTGATATGTTGTCTTATCATATTTGTCTATAAGACAATTTATATTTGTCCGGAAGGCAACATAAAACAATTTATAAATTTGTTTATATTTGTCCGGAAGACAATTTGTTTTTATTTGTCCAGATGACAATTTGTTTTTGTCCAGAAGACAATTTACTTATACATTCAATAACAATATCGATTACTTTTATTATTTAATTTTATATGTGTTGATGTCGATTAATTTTATTATACTTATATGTTTTGTATAGTTCATATATTACATTTGTATGTTCTATAACAATGTCAAATTCGTTATAATTAATCGGTCCAGAAGACGATTATCAAAAATCTAAATCTCGAAGATTTATCGGTAAATTAATGTGATAATTATATCACATTCTGGAAAACGATTATCAAATACCTAAATCTCGGAGATTTATCAGTAAATAAACTTGATTTAGAGGTATAAAAGAATATTTTAGAAAATAATTGTTCAAAAATAAATATTTCATCTCTGAAAAGATGAAAGTATCTTTAAATTATTTACACTCACAATAAATCTAGATGATTTGTGAAAATATTTACTCAATACTTTCTACTATTTCATCCTTGAAGTGATGATATATTACGCAACTATTGGTGCTATGTTTCTCGTGTCATTCATATTAAGTCGTCTAGAAGACGATTATTAAGTATCTACACTCTGAAATTTATGAGTAAATTAATGTGATTTTTATATCGAGGTCCGGAAGAAAATTCTAGAACGTAATTATTAAAACCGTTATTTCATCCCTGGAGTGATGAAAATGTCTCTAGATTATTTGATATTCACAATTAGTCCAGGAGACTTGTGAAAATATTTATTTTCGAGTGTTTACACCATCAATCAGTCTAGAAGACTTGGCTACGTATCAAAATACGAAGAAAATTTTGAGATTACGTACTAAAAAGAATACTAGCCATTATTGTATTGAGAATAAGATATATGGAATCTTATGGATCACTTATGACACTGAAGGAATCATATAAGTTGAATAGTACAACTTCAATATACATGCTTTGTTTTTGAAATACATACGACCAATTAATGGTCCAGAAGTACCTTACATATTGAAAAACATTGTTACTATTGAAATGGTGGTGGTATTTTATACCCGACGATGTCAAATATATAAAGGGTCTATTATTACACCCCTGAAGTGGTGATTATTGTCATATCAATTTTATATGTACAAATTATTTATTGATCTCGGTCAACTTAATTGAATAAATTTATAATTCTACATACGACAAAACCAAAACTACAGGTATGTTATTAAAGGCTCCGGAAGAGCTAGTATTTTCTAATATTGTAACAAAATTATTGAAGGCCCCAGCAGAGCTAATGTTTTCAATAATATAAGCAAAATTGATTTGAAGGCTCTCGAAGAGCTAGCATTTCTCAATAATATAAGAAATGTGTTAAAGGCTCTAGAAGAGCTAATATTTGACAATAATGTAACAATGTCAATTCAAGGCTCTCGAAGAGCTAATGTATTATTACTTGAAATATATACATATTTGTATCAAACCTGGAGTTTGAGATTTATGATAACTTTGTTATTTTGTATGACCGGTTAGACCATCCCGGATCATGTACGATGCGAAGAGTAGTAATATGAAACTCAACTGAATACTCATTATAGAGTCAATTTATTTATCAAGTTTAAAGAGTTTTGTGAGCTACATGTTGTAAACTCCCAGTTGATTGTTAGGGGGCATGTTGTAGTACATGCATACACCCTTAATTGGTTGTTGGGAAATGTTATACTACGTGCAGTTACACATGTTCCGCATCAAGCCGAAAAGTTATCATACAACTCCCCTTATATAGTTGGTTTGGTCAGAAACCAAATGTAATACCCTTGAAATTAGATCGTGCATTGTATAATTTCAACGACTTGCACGATGGATGAGTGATTCATCAAACCTATAAGGTATAAACATTTATATACTCGGAAATAGTAATTTTTCCGTTGTAATATATCAATGTTTTCAACATTGAGGGGGAGAGAATATACAACTGGAAAATTATACTGAAATATCCTTATATTATATGATCCTCAAAAAGAGATAAATATGAACCAGAAGCTCAAAGGATAAATATGAACAAGAAGTTCAAAGGACATTTATGAACCACAAGTTCACTACCAAACAAATTTCTAACTTCAAACTAATAATGAAATTGTATACCAGTTGTAAAGCTCAAGTTAGAGTGAAGGTTCCTCAAGAACCATTATATATCGAATAGTTCCACCATCTGAAAGCTAAAATAATAAATATTTGATGATGGTCTAGAAGATGAACACTTCCAGAAGAGGTTAATGACTAATATATCTCATGAATAAGTTAAAGATATTACAAATGTCTGGAAGACATTTACATGCTAATATTCATGAGTATAATGAGATCTCAATTATCTTGAACATGGTGGAACGAGAAAGGAAAACGAGATTGTCGACAAGAAATATTGCATACAAATGAAAAACTCTATATGATGCAAGCAATATGAGGATCTTAAGTCTTTAAGTGAATAGACATATATTTATGAATGGCCAAAGAGAAAAGACGCAATCAAGAGTAAACTAAACTCATTGTATAAAATGAGAAATTTAGATCTGAAGTCTATGAAAATATGATACGGTTATAGTTATATTGAGTTTTGCTAAACTCACTATACAATTGAGAAATTTAGACATGAAGTCTAATGAAACATGAAGTTAGTGCATTATATGTGTTAGGTGGGTACTTGTGAAAATAACTGAAGTAAGTTTTGTCACAAAGTATTGGTACCCTGATGCATTAAATGATTTCTAAGGTGTCACAACACGCCTATTGATAAAGGGTATTAAAGTTGTATTTGTTTGGTAGCAACAAAATATATCCTCTTGAAATGCGTATACGACTTATATTATAGCATGCTAAGAATAAGTATACATGAAAACATGTAAAGAGATGTATGATGCGTGAAGCACATATCTGTACATTTATGGTGCTTGAAGCACATATCTATGTTCCCGGGAACTTAACTCAGTTGAGTTAATATGATAAATACTTGAATAAAGTGAAAGCCATCCGGAAGATGGATTACAGTTCGAACTGCATTGTTAGACATATTTTCATTGTCTTTCTATTTAATTTCACGTGAATATATAAATCTATCGATAGTATGTCATATATGCTTTATTTTGCAGTATTATTACATGCAATGTGATTATATGATATATTTGTTTGTTTATTATGTGGGGTCAAACGTTTGAGTTAATTTGTGTGAGTTGATGTGAATCTTACATATCTTCATTTGATAACTTATATAATTATTCTTGTTGATAACCTGAATATTCATGATATCACTGAAGATCCGATTCTAAATTATAGAAACTCCAGAAGAGTTCTCAATTACTAAATTATCATGAACAAATAGCGCAGTAACTCTAGAAGAGTTCTCAATTGCTAGAAAATTGTCTACAAAAAGGATTTGGTACCTTGTAAAGGTGTATCCAAGCTAATTCAGCTTGGTCTTGAGGATCGAAAGATATGAATTTGGTCTTGAAGAATCAATTCTAATGTATATCTTACAAAGAAACACATGATTGTGCGACCATGCAAGATAAGTGATAATGGCATGATTTGGACATGTTACTGATGATTTCATCAGGGGGAGACATGATATGCATTGTACTCTTTTTCCCTTCACCGAGTTTTTTTCCACTGGGTTTTTCTTGGTAAGGTTTTTAATGAGACAATTACTTGAAGCATATCTAAGGAGAAATAACTCTCTTTTTCTACTAGGTTTTTGTCCACAAGGTTTTCCTAGTGACTAATTAACCAAAGAAGGTTATGAGAATGATATTATATGACATTGTATTGAATGTAAAGATGAGGAAGCTAATTTACGATAATGAAAGTATTATTGGAACTCCTGAAGAGCATCCAAAAGTAGTAAATTTATTAAAGAACAAATTTACGAAATATTATTGATAAGTTTCATTGAGCACCTCAAAATGTTATAATATCACTAGATGTGAATAAATGCGCATTATTAATGCAAAGAGAAAATGCGAAAGAATTATTTGGTCCTGAAGTACTATATAATATAAGTGATTGTAAAGAAGTGATTGTTTTGTTTGCCATAAAAAATCCCATTTAAGCTATTGCGGCAGATTACACCATCTATCAACACAAATGTTTAGATGAATTTAAATGCACAATAGATATGCGATTGTTCCAGTGGAACATATTCAATTTATATAGAAAACTGTTTGTGTAGATGTGTAATATTTATATAATCTATGTTGAAAGATCATATACATGATGAACATTTGATAGTGATCATTTCACTACGTTTTATGAAACACTATATCGACAATATCACCTAAACACGCATAAATTTTAAATACACGAAGAAAAACGTGAATGCGTTTGATTGATAAATTTGATCCAGAAGATCATATTACTTGTGTTTTATAATATGAAAATTGTTCCGATGACATTGTATGAGAAAATAATTTTGCAAGTATTACACAACCAAATAAGGATGTATCAAATGGGATACAACAAAACACATATCATCGAAATTCTTCTTTGTGAAAAACTGATGATTGCCACATCAGTTATGTGATAATTTGGAAGATGTTGTCACTAAACTACTCTCTACCTCAACTATGAAAGATCATCCAAGATATGGGACTACGTCGACTAAAGGATGTAAAATGATGTGGTCATGAGGGGGAGTTAATACGCGTTGTACTCTTTTTCCTTGATCCAGGTTTTTGTCCCAAACGGGTTTTCCTATCAAGGTTTTAATGAGGCAACATTATATGCGTATATTGGGAATGATGCACTCTTTTTCCTTCACTAGGATTTTATCCTATAAGGTTTTTCCTAGTAAGGTTTTAACGAGGCATGTTCTTGATTATTAGACATCTAAGGGGGAGTGTTATGAATATAGATGTCTTAGAGATATTGATTATGTAATAAGTATTGACATTAGTTATGTGACCATTAGCATTCTATGAAGAAGCCTATAAATAGGACTTCAACACATTGTATTTGTACTCTTGAAGAATGAAATAAGATACTACTTTCTCCCTCTATATTGTTTCTATCTTATTTTATTATCTGTATTGTACTTTATTTATAACATCATATTTTTTGACAAATAATAGACATTCACCATGATATTCTTCCAAATTCACCACTATTAAATCATTGACCGTAAATTTGGATCAGTGAAAGGGGCAAAACAGGAAGACAACATAATTTCAATTTATTTGTTTAAATGGAAGAAGAGTGGGAGTGTAGAAGTACATAAATAAATAAATAAATAAATAAATAAATAAATAAATAAAGGTCAAACAATCATTTCCTCCATTTATTTTTACTATATCCTTACAACTCAAACATAGGCCTTACTTTCTATATCCTTCTCCAATTGAAAATTTCTTCCTTATTCATAAAATCTTCTTGTAATAAATCAAAGCTTTACATCTTCCAACAAATGGATATTAGAGAGAACATGTTCATGAATGAAGACAACATTACAATGATGCCCTCTTTTAGAATGGGAAGGCCTGATGAGCTCCATCCTCCAATTTGGCAAAATTCAGTTGATCATCAGAATGATCCATTTGAGTCTGCTTTAAGCTCCATGGTATCGTCCCCGACGGCTTCCAACGCTCCTCCTCCGCCTCCCGGAGGATGCCCAAATGATAGCATTGTGCTCAGAGAACTCATTGGTAGATTGGGCAGTATCCATAATTCAGGAGAAGTTTCACCTCAGTCTTATATGAACAGTAGGAACAATTCTTGCTATAACACTCCTCTGAGTTCACCTCCAAAGCTGAATTTATCAGTGCTGGATCATCATCATCAAATGAGGGGAAATTTTCCAGATTTGCAGTTTCCTGGAAACCATTTTCCTGCTCAATCAAGCCTAACTCAGCTTACAACTGACCCTGGATTTGCAGAGAGGGCTGCAAGATATTCTTGCTTTAGTGCTCATCAATTTCATGGATTAAATGAGTCTGAATTGCAGCAGAGAATGGATAACAAGATGGATTATTCCGGGAAGCTTTCGAGAGTTTCGAGCAATCAATCGCTTATGCAGATCTCTGGATCTCATACCATTACTATGCAAGAAAACACAGATGCTGATCAGAAATTTAGCAGGCTATCAAGATCTTCCACCCCAAAGAAACCGGAACTCGGAGACTCGGGTGAGATTTCATCAGTTTCTGAACAGAACCCAAGTGGGGAAACTGGCTTAAATGGTCATTTGAATTCAAGAAAGAGAAACTCAACTTCCAAAAGAAAAGGGAAAGATGTACCTTCAACAATTTCTGCTAAAGAAACTAATGTAAAGCTGTTTTCTTTTAGTACTAGTTTCTTGATAACATTTCATTTGTTTGATCTCTTCATTGATTGCTAACCAAATTGGAGCAATGCAGGCTGCAGCAGAGAACAATGAACTGAGTGCAAAGAGAAGCAAATCAGATGGGAACGAAAACGAAAACGAAAAAGATTTAAAATCGAAGGGCAATGAAAATGGCATTGGTAATTCTGCAGGAAGTGGAAACAAGAAAGAAGGAAAAGATAATCAAAAATCAACAGAACCTCCAAAGGATTACATCCATGTTAGGGCCAGAAGGGGTCAAGCTACAGATGCTCATAGCCTTGCAGAAAGGGTATGAAAGTTTGAATAACAATAAGTTCATTTTCTCTTCTTTTTCTACTGAATTCACACACCCTTTGAGCTGAAATCTTTATATGAATGTTGATTTGAGATGCCCTTTTGGTTGAATTTTTTGTTTAACAGGTGAGGAGGGAGAAAATCAGTCAGAGAATGAAATTCTTACAAGATCTAGTCCCTGGTTGCAACAAGGTCTGTCTCTAATATGATTATGCAGTTGGTTAGAATAATTTGGAGTGAAATTTTGGATAGTTACGATATTTGTTTTGCGTGTTCGATACAGGTAACCGGAAAAACTGTGATGCTTGATGAGATCATAAACTATGTGCAGTCTCTGCAACGGCAAGTCGAGGTAGAGTTTTGATATTCAAGATTTACTATCAACAAAAATCCAGAAAATGTTCAATCATTTAAATAGTGTTTTCGATGTTGGTCGTGTAGTTTCTTTCGATGAAGTTAGCCACAATTGATCCAAGAATGGATGTTAACTTAGAAGGTCTTCTGTCTAAGGAGGTAAGTCAACTTAAAGGATCAATTTATGTATTTCTCCTGATTTTAAAGATTAGAAGAATAGTAATGTTGATTTAAGCATTCATTTTCGAGTTTTCGTTTGAATTTTTCAGATGTTCCAATCTAGTGAATCAGTGCCTAATAGCACCTATGCATTGAATAACTCAGCAACAACATATCCTTTTCTTTTCCAATCCGAGCAACCACGAAATTTGCATATCAATGGCGCTCTTGGTCTTAACGTTCAACACCCGCGTGAAGGAAATACAACTCCGGTAATAATCAAAACTCTGCCAATTTCAAACTGATGAAATCGGACTTTATCATCTGTTTTAACTTGTGTTTTATGCGATGATTCGTGTTTTTTTTTGTCTTGAAGTGTTTTTGATAACTTAATTTAGTTTCTGCAATGCATTTTAGGCTGCAACATTCTTTGAGGATGATCTTCAAAGCATGATTTTTGGGAAAAGTCATACACAACATTCTCAAGGTAAGTAGTAAATATGAAGATTTACATACAAGATCAAAAGACTCTGCATTTAATTCAGTCTCGGCATGTTCTTGTTTTGCGTCATTGTCGCTCGGGCACGACTCTTTTGATGTAATGTTATTTTTATTATCTATCAAAAAAGAAACTTAGTATTTGTTCTCTTGTAATGCAGGTGAAATGCCCATTGGTCAAATGAAAGTTGAACTATGAGAGTGAAATTATTTATTAAACAGCATAACTTTATTTAGAAGGGGTCTTGACTAAGAGAGGCTTCTGTATATAATCAATACAGGGCAGTAAAGAAAAGGTTGGATTATCAAAATGATGAAATTATTTTTATTTTGAAATTCTTGTTAGATATTCAAATCTTGAATTGGAAATTGATTCTTTGGAGGATTCTCATGATCTCCTTGTAAAATTAAAGAAATAATATGTAATATTATATCACTCAAAGCCAAATGTACCAATCTGTATCATAGAAAGTTGTAAGTTTGATTGGTTAGTAAAATAACTTATTCTATCTTTGTTGTAAATGTTGTTTATTTAGAATATTTAGTACTAATTTATTGGGAGAAGTTACCATAATTCTTATTATTTAATTTGTTTATCCATTTGTTGATCTTTTTATAATTAATGATTGTTGCTTCAACCTTTTGGTTTAGTCTGTTACTTCCTCTATTTTTTTTATTTATTCATTTAATTTTTTGCACATATAAAGAAAAATAAACGGTAATCAAAAAGTACATTAAAAATATGAAATGACAATCAACTGAAACTACATAATTAGTTGGTTGCTAATTTCATAAAAAAAAGATAATAAAAAAGTGTATCAAAAATATTAAAATTATAATTAATTATGCTAAAAAGATAACTATTTAGAAACAAAAAAGTAAGCCTAACAAGACAATAAAAAAAGGTAGAGAGTATTAATGACTAATTTACACATTCACTTACAATTAGAATGAAAGTATGAGATAAAATATGTCTCCAACAAGAATAGAACCCAATGCCTCCTAGTTATAATATACTCCCTCCATCCCTAATTGATAGGGAAATATTCATAAAATAGAAATCCCAATATTGATTCCATTTTGACCAAATTTAGTAAGAAAAATTGGAGGGAAAATGAGTTATTTGAGAGAAGTTCAAAATTTTCTAAAAATGTGTGTAAAAGTAAAGTGCTCTGTCAAATAGGGATGGAGGGAGTATAAGTTTGAGTCAAATGTCATTAGTTTATTGAGCCACCAAGTATACCACACAAAACTTAGATTTATGAACGGATAAATGAAAATATTTATATACTATATATTAATCTTTATCTTTAAAATATTAAAGACAAAAGTAATGTCAGAGCAATTTTCATATTATCAGAGAAAAACTATGCTAATTTGCTTTTATGCCCCTTCGATTAAATAATTTTTATTATAATATAGATAATCAATGAAGTGAAAAATAAATGAAAATTTATAGACGTGAATTGTTATTCCATAACTAATAACCTAAAATGGTACTTCATGCCTCCGGTAATAGTTCAACTGATAAAGAAGTAGAATGTGCTAAAATATTTGTAGTCTCACTCTCACCTCTTCATCAATCAGCGTGAACTCACCATATGTGTGAAAATTGTTAGAATGATGAATTCATCCTTCTTCTAAAATATTACTTCATAATTAAAATTACTCTATGAAAAATGGAGTAAATTTCATGAGTTCTTGTTTTGAAGTAACTTTTCAATGGGGAGTTAGTTTTCATAACTATAACTATTATGAAAAATGGATTTCGACGTTGTATTTGTTGGGATACACTTTCACATTGAAAGTCGATGTCCTCTCGGGTTCAGGTCAATATATAAAACTTTTAATTATTTTTTTATTATCAATTAAGTTTAGACTGAAACCATCGACTCTTAACCGTATTCTTTTGAAGTAAGTTTTACCTGGTGAGTTAGTGGGTAATAGGGAACAAGAAATTGACTTTGATTATTAAGTTGTACCAATAAAATTTCCTCCATAGATGTCACATTCACAAAAATGATATTGAAATTAAGCTTAGATCCCGTGACTTGTGGAGAGGATTAGATTCTTTTTTGCAACCAGCTGTTAGTAAGGACACTTTGTATCTTAAAAGTGTATACGTAGTTGGTTGATTAAGAATTTTATCTAATCACATTAGCTGGAATCCAAACAAACTTCACCATTTCTAATCTACTGTCTACTATCTAATGTGACAACGGATCTTTTGACTTTTTTAAAAAAAAATTCCACCCCAAAATAACGAGAACCCGAAAATAAAGATGAATAAGATTAGAACAGAGATAATCAAATTATGTAACGATTGATTTAATACATCTTGATCTGATTTGTTATACACACTAAAAAGTAGAGAATTTAGGGGTGAAACTATTATATTGTTCCCTCTAGTTGAAAGTATAGTAATTGAGAGAGTTAAGTGGGGGTAGAATTGTAATTTTACCTCTCTGGTGAATACAATTCTAGTGTGTATAGTGTTACCCATCTTAATCTATGAGGTCAAATGTAAGTTCGATCATAATTGTAGAAGGTGGGGATTTAAAATTGTTGTAATACTTAATAATATACAAAAAGTAGGGTGAAGTATCAAGATCGAATTTCATTACGTTTAGGGGGTCTCGATTTAAAAAAAATTATAATTAAAATATGTTAGTTGTTAAGTAAATGGAAAAGGAAATATCATGCAAATGCCAAAAGACAATACTTCAATATTTTATAAAGTGTGAAACCGTTATACTAACGACTTTCATACACCGTTGTCTTACAGTATAAAAAGAGTTAAATCGTGTAAGGGACAGTGGATGGGTTAAAAGAAAAAAGAGTTAAATCGTGTGATATATCTTACTCGGTCAGGGGACAAAAGCTTTTGTGTTAACCATTTCAACACAATATTCATTTCTTATGAGGGTCGTACTCATACTACAAGTGGAAGCGAAACTGTTTGTGCTTAATAATCTAGCTTTTTTAGCAGTTGAGCTATGTGTGTAAAAGCACAACCATCCAAAATTTTGTAGTTAGATAAGTGGGCAATAGGAAAGAAAAAGAAACTAGAACTATGGAATATTATACTACTTGAAAACTCACAAATCTACTTTGACAAACAATAGACGAACAAAGTGTAGTGGATAAGTTGAGTAGTAAAGTAGTGGTCTAGTGGAGTCCAGATGCAGAAAGTTACTCTATGACAATAGAAATCTAACTTTTCGATTAAAGCCACAGATGGACTAATTTTGTGGCACTAATTGCGATCACTTTTGTGTAGTGTGTAGTAAAAGAATAGATACTACTCTCTTATAGCTTATGTATTGGAAAGAATTTGAAGGGAAAATAGAATTATATATTAATACTTCATGAATAAATAATGAAAAATTATACATATGAAAATCAAATTGAATTACAACAATAGAAACTATAAGTTAAGTCAATGTGTGATCTTTCCTTAAAATTGATTTGGTTCCTTCTCTCTTTGGTGTTTCGGAACACTTCAAACCAATCTTCTTCGAGGATAATATGACCAACTGTCGGCTTCGCAAGCAGTGCAAACCAACCGTCGAACTTCATACGAGTTTGCTGAAATCACCGGACAAAAGCAATCGAAATATGAGAAAATGGGGCTATCGGATTTTCAGTGTAGTGTGTGTTGTCTCTCGCTAAATACAAATGAGATAGGAGTATGAATAAATAGAGCATCATAATATTTTAAAACAGCCAAACACTAACCACAATTTAATGCTCAATCAAAACCTTTGTAACGATCAACTCAAATGAATGTCACAATAAAAACAGTTTGTAAAAGTTGAAAAGCTTTAAATTATAGGTTCAAACCTTTACCAGAATTTGTTCTTCGACGTAAATTTTTTCGTAAAGATTCCTTACATCACTGTCCATATATTGGTCAGTCCCACAATATTGTTCTATGGCGTAAAGGTTGTCGTAGAACTTTCGTAGGTCACCCTCTATATATTGGGTCTCCCAAAATATTGTTCAATGGCGCAAAGGTTGTCGTAAAACTTCCTTACGTTACCCTCAACAATTTGGTTGTCCTAAAATATTGTATTATGGCGTAAATGTTATTGTAAAACTTCCTTACGAATTATGACAAGCTCACATTCTTCACGACACATATATGAAGCTTCTTCCTTTGCGTTCCATCATTCCTATTGACGAACAAAAGGTTTCCAAATTTTAGATTCACCACAAAATCATCCAACATCCCTGATGAGTAATAATTTTAACCTGTTAGGCTAATGGATGACGAGCCCATAAGCCCGCATAATAAACTAGGTTTAGCTTATATTCACCTATAAATATATGTGATCTCTATATTGTATGGACGACAACGATTATCAATAAAATATCTCCCTCTATATTTCTACATGGTATAAGAGCTTATCGATTCTTGAGGCCTAAATACACATTCCGCTGCCCTGCCCTAAATACACATTCCGTTGCCCTGCCGGTGTGTTTTCAATTATGTAATACTCACCGGCGGGATTTGATCTTTTTCAATTTTACTTTTATAATATTTCTTTAAAAAAAGAAAATTCTATTGAAATTACTAGTATTAATATTGTTGCAAACTCATGAAAATTTAGACAAATTACCATGAGTTTGAGGGAGGGAGATATGAATTATGGAGAATGGGAGTATCCCATTGAAAAAAGAGAAAAAAAGATAAATCGATTTATTCTACTTCGAGTTGAAGTGGAATTTTGAACAGATCTGATCTGACAGGTTCGAAAAGAATGGCGTTCCTTACAGTTATTGATTGGCGAATTACGCATTGTCTGGCGAGTCCGATACGCATTGTCTGGCGAGTCCGATACGTAGAGATCTGAGCATTGTCTGGCGAGTCCTATACGCAGAGATCTGACAGGTTCGAAAAGGATGGCGTTCCTGGCAGTTAATGATTGATGATATGCATTGTCTGGCGAGTCCAATACGCACTGATCATGGATCCGGCTTGATCCAAATTTGCGTTTACGTTTTCGTTTTTCTTATTACTATTGTTGTATTGCAAACTCATGGAAATTCTATAAAATTACCATGAGTTTGAGGGAGGGTGTTAGGCTAATGGGTGACGAGCCCATAAGCCCGCATAATAAACTAGGTTTAGCTTATATTCACCTATAAATATAGGTGATCTCTATATTGTATGAACGACAACGATTATCAATAAAATATATCCCTCCATATTTTTACATAAACTCGCAACTACACGAATCGCAAAGTAGTATTAGTGAAGGTCGAACCACAGAGAATTGATTACGTAATCTGAGTACACTAATAAAACTATTTTAGGAAAGAAACTAAACAGAGATTGGATCTGACACTAGTCATTAAAGGAATGCAAATAAGTAAAAAAGTAAGAATATGTTATGAATATAACAGTAAGATAGTAAGAATGATACATAGAGAATAGAAGACAAGAAGAAGATATTCTATTGTTTCAATTGTGTATAGAATATAAAGACCTATTTATAGGCTTCTAACATCAATATAGGTAATAATAAAGGGAATCACCATTATTTTTAATCTTGGTCTCCAAGGAATATCAACCACAATTAATGCTAATCTTGGTCTCGAAGATATCCATATTTTCATAACACTCTCCTTGGATGCCTAATAATTAAACACATGCCTCATTAAAATCTTAATTGGAAAAATCTTATAGGATAAACCCCTGGTGAAGGAAAAAGAGTACAACGCGTATTAACTCCCCTATGACCACATCATTTTACATCCTTCAATGGACATAGTCATATATCCTTGGATAATTTCTCGAATGTTATGGTAGGAAGTGCCTTAGTGAAAATATTTGCCAAATTTTCAAATGAACTAATCTGTTTAACATTAATTTCACCATTCTTTAGGAGATCATGGGTAAAGAAGAATTTTGGGTGAAATATATTTTGTTCTATCCTTTTGATATATCCTTCCTTTAATTTGGGCCATACATGCAGAACTATCTCATACAGCATAGTTGGAACTAATTTTTCAAATGATAACCCACGTGTATTTTGGATATGGTGGATCACATTTCTCAGCCAGATACATTCACGGCTTGGTTCATGTATCGCCAACATTTCAGCATGGTTTGATGATGTAACTAATATAGATTACTTCATTCCAATATCCATGACTCCCTTAAGGAAGCGAAGGATATGTTTCACTCCATTCTAATGCATTTGTGTGGGTAATCGTATCTTGCCAATAGATTAACTGCGAACGATATATCTGGTCTGGTATGCTTAGAAAGATCAGGCTCGATACTGACATTTTCGGGGCCTAGGCGAAAATTGTAAAAAGCTCCCTTATTACTAATTAAACAAAAATATATTCTTCGAACATTTCTTACATCCCGCGATTCACCTCCTTCTTATACTTTAGGGCAGGGGTGCGTGTGTATTAGGCTAATGGGCAAGTAACCGTAGCCCATAAGCCGCAGTGTTAGGTTAGGTTTAATGTTTACCTATAAATATATGTGATCTCTATATTGTATGAACAAGAACAATTATTATCAATGAAATATATGCCTTTATATTTCTACATGGTATCAGAGCCTATCGATTCTTGAGGCCAAAATACACATTCCGCTGTTCTACCGATGGGTTTTCTACTATGTAATACTCATCGGCGGGATTTTGTTGATTTTTTTTCCCAATATTTCTTGAAAATTTTGTGTTTATTTGAAATCTACTACAATTATTATTTTAAAAGAAATATTTCATCTGTTATTCAATATTTTTATAATAAGACAAATATCAATAGATATTACATAATTGTCAATTAAACAATAAAAACTCAAAAATAAATCAATTTGAGCACGAAATTACCGTAAAATATATGATAAATATGTTATAATCAATCCTGCGCATGAATCAATATTGTTAAGTAATACGTGATCCTTAGAGGGGGGGGATGAATAAAGATTACTACACGTATTGATACTTTTTCGATTTATGTAAAAATACGACAAAAGTAGATGCTCACTATATTAATATAATTGAGATATAATTAGAGCGGAATTTAATATAGCGATAAAACTTGAACGATACTGAAGTATAATATAGACGTAATAAAGTAAATAGTTAAGGGATAGAAATGCTCAGAGATTTTAGCGAGCTTCGGTTCCCCTACTACTCGACCGTCGGCTTTCCAACCTCCGGATTTCGGTAATGATCACTAGTAAAAATGGAATGCTTCGAATGTTTGATACAAGCAATCAACAACTGTTGGAATTATGAGATGTTTGACACGTCATAATTAGTGCCCATTGAACAATTTGATTGTTCGAAGTGATTACTTATTTAAGGTTAAGTTCATACGTATATTATTTGTTTGACAATAATATACGAGCTGGGAATGAATTCGAAATACATTAGGGGTCTTGATGGTTTTACTAGGACCCGCTCATGATTTATATGATAGTAAAATACTTGTCGATATTTTATTAACATATGGCTAATGTTATTTCGATCCTAGAAGGTCACACACAAACAATGCGCTTGATTTTCAATACGATTGAAACTTCCGGGTTAAAAGTGTAAACGTCAAAGAATAAAGGGGAGGAAATTCCAAAGTGGAATTTCCACCCCATTAACCGTCCAAAAATGATGCATAAGAATGCATTTGACTTTTTGAATTCAAATGCACTAATGCTAGTCTTGAATGGGAGCTTGAAAAAGGGGGAGGTTACATATGGATGTTAATGTGATTAACACCATATTAAGACCACATTTTGATGACAATGTTGATCATCCTTTTTGCACACTTTGTAAGACAAGAAAAAAAGCAAAAAAAATACTCCCTCCTTCCTCTAGTTTTTGGCCGAAAATATACACACAAACCAAGAGAAGAAATCGTTTTTCTCTTGGTTCATTCTTGACATATACGCTTCAAGCTCTAGTTGCTTCAAGGGAGGAATCAATCACGCATTGGTGTGGACTAACTAGAGAGAGGAACGGACGTTGCTCTTCCGCTACGCACTAGAAACAGTTCAAGAGGTATACTCGAAACTCGTAGTTAAATGTGAATTTAGAACTTTGTATTCGATCGTTTATACGTTTTTGTATAATTTGATATGCAAAACATGTATAAAATACCAACAGTGGCATCATGAGCCCGGTACATATGTTCTAATTCACTTTAAATGTCTTGAAATTTGATTTCATGAATTATAATATCATATGTGTATGTTTTGATATCATCAATTGAGGTTGTTGTGCATTATGTGTATTGTGCAATTATGTAATTGTTAAGGCCTGTAAATATTTTTCTAAAATTCTGTAAAAATATGTTTCGAACAGTAGACAAAATTTCGAGACCACTGTAATTTTTCTGGAATTGTTTCGATTTGTTAAGTGCTCGAAATAAATGTTTGAAACAGCCATATGTTCATCCGAACGGATTTGATATACCTTTCGTTTGAACAGTTTTAAGTGCTGTATATATTTTTATAGAATTCTGGAAAAATATTATTCAAACAGTACATTGAATTTTGAGTTCACTGTAATTTTTCTGGAATTGTTTCGATTTGTTAAGTGCTCGAAATAAATGTTTGAAACAGCCATATGTTCATTCGAACGGATTTGATATACCCTTCGTTTGAACAGTTTTAAAGGCTGTATATATTTTTATAAAATTCTGGAAAAATATAAATAAAATATTAGAGTCAATTTCGAGTTTACTGAAATTTTTCTGGAATTTTTTGGATTTCTTAAGTGCTCGAAATTGACATTTGAACAGTCATATGTTCACCCGAACGGATTTGATATACCATTCGGTTGAACAGTGTTTTAACGGCTGTATATATTTTTCTAAAATTCTGAAAAAATATAAATCAAATACTAGAATGATTTTCGAGTCTACTGTAATTTTTCTGGATTTATTTGGATTTATTAAGTACTCGAAAATGATTTTTGAATAGCCATGTGTTCATCCGAAAAGTTCGGAACACTATTCGGATGAACAGTGTTTTTCGGATGAACAGTGATTCCGATTTCACTGTTCACGAAACACTGTTCACGACTGTTCACATAATTAAAATGGTCCTAAAATTGTTTTGGATTTTGTTTTATTAATTATTGTGAATATTTTGGCTATTCTAGTATTTTGACTTTTGATTGTCAGAAGAAAATTAATTAAATTATTATAACTTGTATGATAATTTGATTAGATTTTAATGTTACAATATTTTAATTAATAGCACTAATATGATTAGTTGTTAATTTTATTTATATTGGTTATAAATAATATTAAATGCTTATTAATTAAAATTAAAGGCCTTAATTAATTATGTAAAACCTATGAGTTATTGATTTGGTTGTTACATTTGATGTACAATTTATTACATATATGTGTTATAATTGTGTGTACCTTATTTGACATCCTTACATGTTTTAGTTGACTTAATTCATGTATTATATATATTTTGATATATTGGATGTTTTATTTTCATTGTGAATGAATGTTGGGATAAGTGATATGATCTGGTTTTTGAAATACAGTCTGCGTACTGTCTTTTATATGACGACTTGTGTCAAAAAGAAATATAGCCTGCGTGCTATTTTATGACGACTTGTGTCACTTTTATTTTATTATTTATTACATTGACCTGCGTGTCAATTATTTATCACCACGTGTGATTGTAATCAATAGAAGACGAAGCCACCGAAGGAACTGAAGGAGGACTGAAGACTTAGTTTAGAATTAAGTCTAGTTTTCTTTTCGGTTTTTAGATCATATCACTAATCCCATTTATTTGCGTTATAATTCTTAATTTTCATGCTCATATGATATATATTCTTGCTTGAGTGAATGTATATATGCATGTATGATCATGATTATATATTTATAACTAATCCTACCTTAAGTCAAGTAATTTGCCATACCTGACCCTAAAGTCGGAATAAGACATACGTATGCATGGACCTGCCAGATTGGCAGACATGACATGTCCTATGACTTGATCCCGATGGAATAATCGAATGATTTCCGATTCAGAATCGGGCTTCGATTGTTCATTCTGACTTTCGTCAGTAGGCTCGGGTTACTTGAACAGTGATTCCCATAATCAGATTTGGGCCTGTTGGCAAAAGTTGTCACCAATGCAATCTTGTAAGATTTTTGGTGACACCGAGAATTATGCCCGGCATAAATGGTGATCATTCACCTACTCACATGATTGGTAGTCGAAATGTTGCGTGCTGCCGTTCGATTATTAATTATCTGAGTTCTCGGATACATTGTGTATTTTAGTAGGATTATGAACACATTGTATGAGTTCAAATATTTTGATATTTTGAATTATCACTATGACATGCTTATCTGAGTTATTTATTCGCTTTTTACCGCTGTAGTTATCATGTCTACGAACGATAAAAACTCTAAGTCTCTCCGCTCCGCTTTGGAGAAATGCAAACTTAATGGTGCTAATTTCCATGACTGGGCTCGCAACTTGAGAATTATTCTCAAGTCTGAGAGAACAGATTATGTGCTCACCACCAAACTTCCTGAGGTCGTTCCCGCCGATGAGAATGAGTATTATGTCTATGAACAGCACATGAATGATGCTACAGATGTCCAGTGCTTGATGTTGGCCAACATGGAATCGAATCTTCAGATTCAATTCGAAGAGGTCAACGCTTACGATATGTACCGCCAGCTGGAAAATTTGTTCCAGCGGGAGGCACGCAATGAGAGATACGATACTGTTTGTGCTCTTGTTGACTGTAAGCTAGGCAATGGACAGCCAGCAAGTCCCCATGTCATCAAGATGATAGGGCTGGTCGAAAGACTGGCCTCATTGGGGGCACCCGTCTCTAAGGAGATGTCTGTGGATATCATTCTTAGGTCGCTGCCTGATTCCTTCAGTGGTTTTGTGTTGAACTTTAACATGCACAATATGACAAGACGTTGTCTGAGCTGCATGGTATGATCAACAATGCTGAACAAAACATTAAGAAGGCAAAAGGCACTTCTTCCTCTGTTCTGACCATTCAGAACAAGAAACAGTTCAAGAGGAAGAAAGGTGCCAAAGGCAAGACTAAGGTTGCCCCCCGTGCAACAGCTCCTACTCAAAAGGCATCCAAGAAGGATGCCAAAAGGGAAGACAAGTGTCATTATTGCGGAATAATTGGCCATTGGAAGAGAAACTGCAAGAATTACCTGGCAGACAAGAAGAGTGGTTTGACCACTACTACTCCGCCAACAGGTATTCATGTTATAACTGATTTACCTTCTGATTCTAATTCTTGGGTGTTAGACACTGGATGTGGTACTCATATTTGTCGAAATATGCAGCACCTGCAGAATAGAAGGAAGCTCACAAGGGATGAAGTGGACCTACGAGTAGGCAATGGTGCAAAAGTTGTAGCTCTTGCTGTAGGAACACTGTCTTTAAATTTACCATCTGGATATTGTATTGTTTTGAATAATGTATTCTATGTTCCTACTTTATGTAGGAACATTATATCAATTTCCTTATTAAATTTGGATGGTTTTTTCCGTTACTATTGATAAAAGTGGTTGTTTTATCTCTAAAAATGGAAATGTTTATTGTACTGCATCCCTGCAGAGTGGTCTCTATATCTTGGAAACAAGTGTAGAAACTTATAACATCAGTATGAAAAGGAACAAGCCCAATGACTTGAACCCGACATACTTATGGCATTGCAGACTCGGTCATATAAGTGACAAACGCATTAAAGAGCTCCATGACAATGGAATTCTTACGTCATCTGGTTTTGAATCTTATGACAAATGCGAGTCATGTCTTTTAGGAAAGATGACCAAGTCACCTTTCACTGGTACGAGTGAAAGGGCAAGTGATTTATTGGGAATCATACATACTGATATATGTGGCCCAATGAACACGCCCGCTAGAGGAGGTTTTCCATACTTCATTACCTTCACCGATGACTTCAGCAGATATGGTTACGTATATCTGTTGAAACATAAGAGTGAAGCCTTTGAAAAGTTCAAAGAATTTCAGAAAGAAGTAGAAAACCAACTCGGCAGGACAATCAAGATTCTTCGCTCCGACAGGGGAGGAGAATACTTGAGCCATGACTTCTTGCAACACCTAAGAGAATGTGGTATTGTATCACAACTCACACCTGCTGGTACACCACAACACAATGGTGTCTCCGAAAGGAGAAATCGAACCTTATTAGATATGGTTCGATCAATGATGAGCACATCAGAACTCCCAACTAGTTTTTGGGGTTATGCATTGGAAACTGCCGCTTCCACACTAAACAAATGTCCAACCAAATCAGCACCTAAGACCCCACATGAGATGTGGTTTGGGACTCTTCCCAAACTAGGGTACTTGAGGATTTGGGGATCCGAGGCCTATGTTAAGAAAGTTAACAAAGATAAGCTTGGACCTAAATTCGACAAGTGTTACTTCATTGGTTATCCTAAGGAAACCAAGGGATATTACTTTTATCTCAAACCCGAAAATAAGATTTTCGTGGCTCGTAATGGAACTTTCCTTGAGAAAGAATACATTACAAAGAGATATAAGAGTAATGAGACTCTTGAAATTGTTCAAGAGGGTGATGTAGCAGGTACTAGTACCCTAGCTGAATCACCTCAGGAGGTGGACCCTTCTTATGAAGAAGAGGTTCAACTCGATCCACGGGAAACCGTAGACGAGCCCGCTGATACTCAAAACATCCCTCGGAGATCCGAAAGGTCCCGTCAGGAACCCGATAGATGGTATGGGGAATTTTTCCTGATTGAAAGCGGGGAACCCTCAACTTATGAGGAAGCCATGAAACAACCTGATGCTGATGAATGGCTCCTAGCCATGCAATCCGAGATCGAATCAATGTACCATAATAAAGTATGGACATTGATTGATTTGCCGAGGGGTGATAGACCCATCGAATGCAAATGGGTATTTAAACGAAAGCTTGATAAAGATGGAAATGTCCATGTTTATAAGGCTCGACTTGTGGCTAAAGGTTTCAAACAGATTCATGGTATCGACTATGATGAAACTTTTTCTCCAGTCGTTAAGTTTAAATCCATTCGGATTATCTTAGCCATTGCCGCATACTACGATTATGAAATTTGGCAAATGGATGTGAAGACAGCTTTCCTTAACGGGAAACTAGAAGAGGATGTGTACATGACACAACCTCCTGGATTCACAAGCTCGAAAGAGCCTAAGAAAGTATGCAAACTTCAAAGATCTATTTATGGTCTGAAGCAAGCATCTAGGAGTTGGAATCTTCGCTTCAATGAATCAATCAAAGAGTTTAGATTCATTCGATGTGAAGAAGATTCTTGTGTATACAAGAAGGTTAGTGGGAGCAACATTGCATTTGTCGTGCTATATGTAGACGACATTCTTCTCATAGGAAACGACGTACCCATGCTTGAATCAGTCAAGGCATGGTTGTGCAAATGTTTCTCTATGAAAGACCTAGGAGAGGCTCAGTACATTCTTGGAATTAAGATCCATAGGGAACGATCTAAGAGACTCATTGGACTGAGTCAAAACACTTATATTGATAAGGTATTACTTAGATTCCATATGGAAAATTCCAAGAAAGGTAATCTCCCTATGAGACATGGCATTTCTATTAGTCGTGCTGACAGTCCCACAGACAGCATCGAAATAGAGAAGATGAACAAGATCCCTTATGCCTCAGCCATAGGATCTATCATGTATGCCATGCTTTGTACACGACCTGACGTTTCTTACGCTTTGAGTGTAACAAGTCGTTATCAATCGTGTCCAGGACAAGAGCACTGGAAGGCCGTAAAGGCCGTTCTTAAGTATTTGAGAAATACTAAAGACATGTGTCTTGTCTATGGGGGAGATAAAGAGTTACAGGTTGTAGGCTACACCGATGCGAGCTTTCAAACCGACAAAGATGATTCTAGATCTCAGTCTGGTTATGTGTTTTGCATCAATGGTGGCGCAGTGTCTTGGTGCAGTAGCAAGCAAGGCACTGTGGCTGATTCTACGACAGAGGCAGAATATGTTGCAGCATCTGAAGCTGCAAAGGAAGCATGCTGGATCAAGAAGTTTGTGAGTGAGCTTGGTGTTGTACCTAGCATTGACGAGCCAGTAGTGTTATACTGTGATAACACTGGTGCAATTGCTCAAGCCAAGGAACCAAGATCACATCACCGCTCCAAGCATGTGCTCAGAAAGTATCACATCATTCGTGACATCACGGAACGAGGCGATGTGAGTGTATGCAAGATACATACAGACGATAACCTGGCCGACCCATTGACCAAACCTTTGCCTCAGAGCAAACATGACAAGCACGTATCTGGTGCAGGACTTAGATATATGC
The DNA here is from genome assembly GCA_003412495.2 of Echium plantagineum. Taxonomy (NCBI): domain Eukaryota; kingdom Viridiplantae; phylum Streptophyta; class Magnoliopsida; order Boraginales; family Boraginaceae; genus Echium; species Echium plantagineum. The sequence goes on along the minus strand of CM016566.1, from coordinate 30,912,445 downwards.
TTGAATGGCGTTAGGTTTAGTGGGAGCTGTATTGTCTGTATTTTGTCATAGTTTAGTCCTGATAAGATTATGTTGAATGATTGATTCAAATATATGTATGTTTATTTTCAGTTTTACTGTCTTTCATACATATATCTTTATTTTGATTCCATTGTTATCCATGGCTTCTAGAGAGGTCTTTGGGGTTGAGGATCCCAAATGAGAAACCCTCTACTAAGCCTAGAAGCAAGGGGATAACTTATCTCTGATCAAATGTTCACTGATTGGAATCGAACATTGTAATGATCAGCATGCACATGATTGTCTTGGTCACGTTTCTTAGACAAGAAAGGGAGTAAGTGTACTCTAGTCATGTACATGGGTATATATCTTGGAACTAGTCCAAGCTATGATACTGGATTCGACCGCCATGAGAACTTAGAAGATGACATATCTGTGTCCTAAGTGTTTCTCATCGAACTTATGTTAAATGGTGATTCTTAGACCTGTATGGCAGGAATGCGTTAGCATGAGACTTGCGTGTCTTGACTATGTAAATCGTCTCCTGTAGAAGGGAGGCTATAAAGGCATATGTTGGGCATACTTGGAACATGTTGGTACATTGGTTGTACATCAGAGGGGATTCGCACAAATCGGTTATGTCGATTGATTCATAAAATCTCGGTAGATTAATGGTGATTAAGATGGCCATCTCCAGTAGCAGTACTGGGTATCACATTAATTCTATGTATCCGAGACAGTACAGGTGCAAGAGTATGGTGACACATATCTTACCATAGCTTGACTGTGAGAATCGCGATGCGAAAGGATCACTTCACAAGTAATCGTCCAAGGGCAAGTGGGAGTGTTGGAATTATGAGATGTTTGACACGTCATAATTAGTGCCCATTGAACAATTTGATTGTTCGAAGTGATTACTTATTTAAGGTTAAGTTCATACGTATATTATTTGTTTGACAATAATATACGAGCTGGGAATGAATTCGAAATACATTAGGGGTCTTGATGGTTTTACTAGGACCCGCTCATGATTTATATGATAGTAAAATACTTGTCGATATTTTATTAACATATGGCTAATGTTATTTCGATCCTAGAAGGTCACACACAAACAATGCGCTTGATTTTCAATACGATTGAAACTTCCGGGTTAAAAGTGTAAACGTCAAAGAATAAAGGGGAGGAAATTCCAAAGTGGAATTTCCACCCCATTAACCGTCCAAAAATGATGCATAAGAATGCATTTGACTTTTTGAATTCAAATGCACTAATGCTAGTCTTGAATGGGAGCTTGAAAAAGGGGGAGGTTACATATGGATGTTAATGTGATTAACACCATATTAAGACCACATTTTGATGACAATGTTGATCATCCTTTTTGCACACTTTGTAAGACAAGAAAAAAAGCAAAAAAAATACTCCCTCCTTCCTCTAGTTTTTGGCCGAAAATATACACACAAACCAAGAGAAGAAATCGTTTTTCTCTTGGTTCATTCTTGACATATACGCTTCAAGCTCTAGTTGCTTCAAGGGAGGAATCAATCACGCATTGGTGTGGACTAACTAGAGAGAGGAACGGACGTTGCTCTTCCGCTACGCACTAGAAACAGTTCAAGAGGTATACTCGAAACTCGTAGTTAAATGTGAATTTAGAACTTTGTATTCGATCGTTTATACGTTTTTGTATAATTTGATATGCAAAACATGTATAAAATACCAACAACAACTTCTAGCTACCCTTAACTAGACACCCAAAGCACCTTCAGGATTTCAGATCTCCTAATAACCTTATCAGCAATTTATCTCAAGATGTTTAGAATTGAGAAAGGTGAGGGATGATTTTTAAATGAACAAGTGTGGGCTTTTTATAGTTGATACATAACCCTAGTTATCGGACCTTGGTCGGTACTTCACTAAGTACCGATCAAGTCCCGATTCACTCCAACGGTCATATTGGATACGCAGTCGGACCTTGGTCGGTACTTCATCAAGTACGGATCAAGTCCCGTAAACAGCTACGAGGCCAGTCGGTGGTTGAGTCGGTACTTCACCAAGTTCCGACCAACCTCCGTAAACAGGTACGAGGCTAGTAGGTACTTGAGTCGGGATTTAGCAACCTCCGACCCAAGTACCGATTACGGTATTTCCGCGATCCTTCCACTTCGGAACTTGAGTAGGGACATGGTCAAGTTCCTATCAAGTTCCTATAGTGTTATATCAACTTAAAAATATAGCATAGATTGACCTCTTTATATCACAAAGATATATTATTCAATTTCGACTATATTTCGAGTTTCAAACACAAAATATTTTACCAAAAACTCCACACTTAATTTTAGGCCAAAAATTCATTCCTTTTTAGTTTTAGGAAAACATTAAAAATCATTACCACCTTATATTGCCTAATCAAGAGTGACAACTCGTGAATTCGTACAAAGACTTAATTACGAAAATAAATGAATCTTCACGTCTTCGTCTTTATCTCGGATTTGAGTTTGGCCTTCATCCTTTTGAGTCAACGTATAATAAATGCTGGATCTAGGCGACACACGATGTTAGATCACGTGTAATTTGTTATCGTCAAAACATAAGAGTATGTCGATTTTTCAATCAACAAACTCCCCCTTTTTTATGATAACAAATTACTTAAGGAGATAAATAATAGAGAGTTCTCCTTAGCATATCATATACAATTAATGAAGCACAGGTAATAAATCCATAACCAAAACACGAGTCATAAGATAGACAAATAGTAACACCACATAGAGAGTTCATAAAAAACATAAAAGTATAAACACATCATAAAAATTCTAACCCTTTGTTATCAACAAAAAGGGAGACATCCCGAGGACATATCACTCATTATCATGGGGGGCCTGAGAACGCGAAGAGGTAGGCATGTCAAGATGGTTGAGATCATCATCCATAGCTCTGTGCTTCTTGCTCCAACAAGTGAGAAAGCGAACAATGTTGGTGTAGCACGTCATCTGCTCTTGCCGCATTTCCTTTTGTTCCCGGCGCATCTCATCATGAGGTCGTCGAAGCTCCACCTGGTCCCTCTGAATAGCGTCGAGTCTATCATGAACTGAGACTCACGGAGCATCTGTACTTGTCCCCGGATTCATGTCGTCCTCATTGATCCAATCCAAAGGAAAGAGATCATCTTCATTCATGGGAAACTCGGAAGTCGAAGAGAGTCCTTTGCCGTTTGCTCGCCTTCCTCACGAGAACGCCATTTTCCAACCTCAGCCCCATTTTGCTCACTGTAGTCATGCTAATCACGTGAGGCTGAATACTGGCAATGTCAGCCCCCAACTGCACCAAATTCCATTTCATCATAATGTGAGATACCAACCTACCATACGGGTACACATTCACGTTCCCGCGTATAATGGCGGAGCGAATGTGGGAAAGAATCAAGACCGGTAGGTTAATGGGATGCCCTCTTCAAAGAAAATAGATCAGCATGGCTTCCAACTTCGTAAGTCCTAAGTCACTGTTAGAGGTAGGCAGCAGAATACTCCGAATAACTTTCAAAGTAAAGATATTATCACCACTTAGACTCGCTTTCCACGGAATAGGTTTTACTGGCAAATTCTCATTCAAAATATTCGTCATATCGGAATAAGAGTTAAGCCTGTAAGAACTACGCAGTGGTTTGTTTACTCATCTCATAATCATCAAATCCTCTACCTCGCATCTCAAACTCTTCCATTAAATCAGCAGTCGTATACTCAAATTTTCTATTTCTACACATGACAAAAACCGACCCAGTTCCCTCACCATTCACCGTATCCCACTCAAATTGAGCATGCCTTTTAAACCAAACTACAAGTGGTTCAAAAGTGGGTAACTTACGTGTGAGAAATTGAATCCACCCGTTGGCTTGAAGATTTGCCCAAGTAGGAAGCTGAGCCAACTCGGTTTCGTGCAAAACAAAGGATTCAAGGACCCCTTTGTCCCCGGGTTGTCCTCCACGACTTGCAAGCTTGTTGATGAAGGTAGGTTGGGGAATTCCACGGCGCATGGTGATATTTGCTCGTTTGGGTGCCATTTGAGTGAGTTTGAGGAAGTTTTGTGAGTTTGGGGTGAAGAGAGCTTGAATTTTGGACAACAATGGTGAAAAGATCGGATTTTGGGGAGGAAGGGGTGATTGTGGGCTGCAGGTTCGGTGTTTCCTTAAATACGCAGACGATCGGTACTTGGATCGGTACTTCCCAAGTCCCGACTCAAGTTCCGACTCAGCTACTGGAATTTTCAAAAAAGGGATCGGTACTTCTCAAGTGCCGACTGAAGTCCCGACCATCCACCGACCAGCCTCGTACTTGTCTGCGGAACTTCACAAGTCCCGACTTCCCTCCGACTCAAGTCCCGATCTTCTTTTTCTTGAAAGTTGAAAACCCGACATCGGAACTTGGTCAACCACCGACCAAGTACTGAGTACCCTCCGATTGCTCTCGTACTTGTTTTCGGAATTTCATCTTTTGAAGCTCAAATTCCGACCAACCCCCTATGTTTGTCGAAAAAACTATCCAAGGTCTTGAAACAGCTTCCAATAACATCCAACCCATCACCATGCTTTGTGTGTGTCTCGGGAGGAGTAAATAAGGTATCGAAAGACTATAATTCACATAGCATGCGCATATACGATAAATTATACACATAGCATTTAATCATAATACATCATGCGAGATAATGAGATACTAGCGAAGTCGAGCATACCAAGCTCACGACGAATTTTAGAAAACGAAGCGTCAGCCAAAGGTTTCGTGAAAATGTCCGCTAGTTGGTCATTTGTGCTTACGAATTCTAGACTTATATGGCCTTTCTGAATATGATCGCGGATAAAGTGATGTCTAATCTCAATGTGCTTGGTTCGTAAGTATTGGACAGGGTTCTTAGCGATGTTAATCGCACTAGTGTTATCGCAAAACACAGAGATATGATCGTACTTAAGGCCAAAATCCTCCAAGGTTTGTTTCATCCACAATATCTGAGCGACACAGCTACCTACGGCCACATACTCGGCTTCTGCGGTTGACAACGCAACACTATTTTGTTTCTTACTGGCCCACGAGGTAAGGTTGTGTCCTAAAAAGTGGCAAGTGCCGCTCGTGCTCTTAAATGTACATCCCGCGAAATCCGCGTCTGAATACCCTAAGAGATCAAAGTTCTTACTTCTAGGATAAAATAGGCCAAAATCTACGGTTCCCTTAATATAACGAAGGATACGCTTAACGGCTTTAAGGTGGGATTCCTTTGGCGACGACTGAAAACGAGCACATAGACAAACAGCAAACATAATATTCAGGCCTAGATGCCGTAAGATAAAGAAGACTTCCAATCATACCTCGATAGAGTGTGTCACTTACACTCTTACCATTCTCATCTTTGTCCAGCTTCGTTACTGTTGCCATAGGTGTGCTGATGGATTTACAATCCTCGTGATTGAATTTTTTCAGAAGTTCCTTGGTATACTTACTCTGAGAGATGAAGATACCATCGTCCATTTGCTTTATTTGGAGCCCCAAGAAAAAATTGAGCTCACCCATCATACTCATCTCGAATTCACTCGTCATTAGTTTCGAAAATTCCTCAACCAAAGAATCATCGGTGGAACCAAATATAATATCATCAACATAAATTTGGACAACGATAAGATGTTTGCCCTTGGTTTTGAGGAAAAGCGTAGAATCTAGCTTTCCCTTTGTGAAACCATTGACAGTTAAATGTGTGCTAAGTCTATCGTACCAAGCTCTAGGTGCTTGTTTTAATCCGTAAAGGGCTTTATCTAGCTTAAAAACGTGATTAGGGTATTTAGCATCTTCAAAACCCGGGGGTTGTTTTACAAATACTTCCTCTTCGAGAAAACCATATAGAAAAGCACTCTTGACATCCATTTGATGTAATTTAAAATTCATGTAGCTGGCGAAAGCCAAAATAATTCGAACGGATTCAAGTCGTGCTACGGGTGCAAAAGTTTCATCAAAATCAACCCCTTCGATTTGATTATAACCTTGAACAACAAGTCTGCTTTTATTAACTAAAACAATACCGGTTTCATCAAGTTTAATTCGAAAAACCCATTTTGTTCCAATAATAGTACGATCGTGAGGTTTTTCAACTAAATGCCAGACTTTACATCTTTCGAATTGTTCAAGTTCTTTTTGCATAGATATTACCCATTCCGGATCGTCTAGAGCTTGTTTACAGTCACAGGGACTATTTGAGAGACATAAGCACTATGAAAGCATAAATTATTAAAAGATGAGCGAGTAGTGATACCTTGTGAGGGATCACCTAGTATAAGGTTAGGAGGATGATTCTTTACCGTTCTTGTAGGCTTGGGTAAGTCCTCATGTGTCCTCCCGTGCAAATAATCGTTTACATCCTGAGGTTCAACTTCAGTTTCAGCAAGTTGCTCCCCCTCAGCAAGTTGCTTCCCCTCTATCGTTGCTTCCTGATGATTGGGTTTCTCCACAATTGTTGGAATGTTGTCCATTGGAAAGCCTGTGGACTCATCATCCTCAACAATACGCTTGGTAAAACGGTTAGATTCATCAAAAGAAATATGTATAGATTCTTGAACACATCTATCCTTTTTATTGTAAATAATATAAGCGCGACTATGTAAAGAATAGCCAATAAAGATGGCTTCATCCGATTTGGCATCGAACTTACCAAGGTTATCTTTAGTGTTCAAGATGTAGCATTTACAGCCAAACACTCTAAAGTAACCGATACTAGGCGTCTTACCATACCATAGCTCATACGGAGTTTTATCTAAGGAAGGTCTAAGAAATACCCGGTTCAGTACGTGACAAGCAGTGTCGACAGCATGACTCCAAAAATGCTTTGGTAGGTTGCGCTCATTTAACATTGTTCGACCCATCTCTTGTAGCGTACGATTTTTGCGCTCTACAACTCCGTTTTGTTGTGGTGTGCGAGGAGCTGAAAAAATCATGTTGGATTCCATGCTTGTCGCAATAATCCTCGAACTTTGAGTTCTCGAACTCGCCACCATGATCACTTCGGATTGCTTTGATTTTCATATCTTTTTCATTTGTGATCTTTCTGCATAACTTAGGAAACTCCTTAAACGCATCACTCTTATTTGCAAGAAATAAAACCCATGTGAATCGAGAATAATCATCAACAATAACGAACACATATTTCGAACCACCCAAGCTTACCACCTCCATTTCACCAAATAAATCCATATGCAACAAATCGAGCACTTTGGATGTGGAAATATGCTTAACAGATTTAAATGACGATTTATGCATCTTACCTAGTTGACATGCATCACACAATTTACCCTTTTTAAACTGGATTTTAGGCAAACCTCTTACATGATCATGTTTGGACAGTTTAGAAAGTAAATCTATACTAGCATGCCCTAAATGTCTATGCCATGAATCCACATTATCATGTGATACATTCATACACACTACTAGCATTTACTTTATCAAAGTCAACATAATAAATATTATTTAAGCGAAAACCATGCATAATGAAGGATGAGGCATAATGAGAAATAACACATTTGTCTTTAGAAAAAGACACATCATAATCATTATCACAAAGCTGGCTCACACTAAGCAAATTAAATTTAACATCTTGAACCACTAATGCATCTTTAATTTTAAAATAATTGTTCTTACCAACTGTACCTTTACCAAGAACTTTAGCGGAGTCATTGTTTGCAAAGGTTACTGAACCGCCAGTTTTATTTCCTAGTTTTAAGAATAATGAAGCGTCATCGGTCATATGCCTCGAACATCCACTATCGACCATCCATACGTTTCTTTTTCTCATGGTCGAGTGGTGTACCTGTAATAAAAATCAGATTTTCACTGTAGGTACCCATACTTGCTTGGGTCCTGTTGGGTTAGTACTTTCAGCTGGTTTACGAACAGCTCATCTAGGTCGTTGCCACCACGGTATGAGTGTTCCCAACTCAGCTAAATAACGAACAGGACATGAAGTGGAAAAATGATTACCCTTCTCACAATAAGAACAACTAAAACGAGCTTTGGGAATCGAATTAGTATTGATTTCATTTTGATAAGATGTAACTCCTTTTACAAATTTTATAGAAGGAGAAGTACGTTTAAAAGTAGGAGTTTCATCTTCTTCAAAACCCAAGCCTCGTTTGTTAACCTGTTTGTATTGAGACTCGAGTATTTCATTGAGTTTATCTGTTCGCATATCGAACTTGGCTAGCTTATTTTTCAACTCATCATTTTGAGTGTAAGCTTTTGCCAAGTTTTGCTTTAACGCAAGTTTTTCCAAATCAACCGTACCATTATTTAAATCGTTTTCAATTTTGGTAACGGAAATTTTATTTTCGAGATCGACAACTTTTGAGTTTAAAACTTTATTATTTTGTTGAAGTTCTCGATTTTTCAGTTTAAGTTTTTTCGCAATACTTAATAAGATTCTTGTTTAGCTCATTTAAGTTGTCAAACGTGAGACAGTGGTCATCACAATCGCAACCGTCCTCATTATCTGTATCGGAATTATAAGGAGTAATAGAGGTTACCTCAAGTGTCTCATTGGCCATTAGACACACCACGTTTGCCACTTCCTCTACATCGGAGTCTGTCTCCTCATCAGAGTCTTGATCCCACGTGGCTTTCATTGATTTGTTGTTTGTTTGAGATTTTCTTTTGAGTAGCCGTGGGCATTTCGTCTTCAAGTGTCCCGGTTTGTTGTATTCGAAACACTTTGGCGGATCATTTGGATAGTTGGAAGATTCCTTGTTCCGATCAAATTTTCCTTTCTTGTCATAAGTATTCTTGTTGAACTTTAGAAACTTCTTGAAGTTCTTAGCTATCATGGCCATCTCTTCATGGCTTTCATCATCGCTTCCTCTATCATTCATGAATTTCTCCATGGTAGTGAAAGCGAGGTTTTTCTTAGCCTTCTTTCTTCCCTTTCTATAAGCAATTACTTCTTCCTCGGCTTGAATTGCTCCAATCATGTCTAGATGAGGCCATGTTTTGAAATTGTGAGATTCTGTCCAGACGCCAATCTTGTTGTGATAGTCATCACTTAGCGCCTCAAGCATCTTCCCATTTTGTTCCTCAAGACTTAGCACTTTCCATAAGCCGCTAGATCATTTACAATTTTGCCAAATCTTTGAGTCATCTCCTTGACCTGCTCACCTTCCTTCATCTCAAAGTGCTGGAATTCTCTGTTCAGAAGTCGGACTTTTATGGTCTTCACTTGCTCCGTTCCAAGATTTGCCACTTCTAGATAATCCCAAATTTCCTTAGCCGTTTTACAATTTTGGATTCTTCCATATTCCTCACGACAAATAGCAGTCAATAACAAGTTCATGGCTCTGGCATTCATGGATACCTTCCTTATCTCATCTGGCCGAAGTTCGGCAAAGTCAATCTTGTCAACGTCTTCTACGGGCACTTCAATTACCCTAGCGACTCCAGCCTTTTTCTTGTCCTCCTCAGATGCACCTTCAGCAGCCGGAGTGCCTGGTTGAATAGTTGTCAATACTGTGGGCACCATCGATCCATCCTGGATAATCCTCCATAGCATATAATCGATGCTCTTCACATAATTTATCATTCGACCCTGCCAATAGTCGTAGTTAGTACCATCATATAATGGAGGCCTAGCACTGGACATCCCTTCCGCACAAAGGGTTCCAGGGTTCATTAAGCCGGCCATAGATCGTTTTACTATGAGATGTAAAGCTCTTAATGTAGAACACGGGCTCTGATACCAATTGTTAAGTAATACGTGATCCTGAGAGGGGGGGTGAATAAGGATTACTACACGTATTGATACTTTTTCGATTTATGTAAAATACGACAAAAGTAGATGCTCACTATATTAATATAATTGAGATATAATTAAAGCGGAATATAATATAGCGATAAAACTTGAACGATACTGAAGTATAATATAGACGTAATAAAGTAAATAGTTAAGGGATAGAAATGTTCAGAGATTTTAGCGAGCTTCGGTTCCCCTACTGCTCGACCGTCGGCTTTCCAACCTCCGGATTTCGGTAATGATCACTAGTAAAAATGGAATGCTTCCAATGTTTGATACAAGCAATCAACAACTTCTAGCTACCCTTAACTAGACACCCAAAACACCTTCAGGATTTCAGATCTCCTAATAACCTTATCAAGAACTCAAGAACACACTCTCAGGATTTCGATTGAACTAATAATAATTTAAAGATTACAAGAATCAAGCAATGAACACTCATGTTATCTTTCTTAGATCTTGGCAATATAGCGTGCTAAAGTTGTGCGCAATTTATCTCAAGATGTTTAGAATTGAGAAAGGTGAGGGATGATTTTTAAATGAACAAGTGTGGGCTTTTTATAGTTGATACATAACCCTAGTCATCGGACCTTGGTCGGTACTTCACTAAGTACCGATCAAGTCCCGATTCACTCCAACGGTCATATTGGATACGCAGTCAGACCTTGGTCGGTACTTCATCAAGTACGGATCAAGTCCCGTAAACAGCTACGAGGCCAGTCGGTACTTCACCAAGTTCCGACCAACCTCCGTAAACAGGTACGAGGCTAGTAGGTACTTGAGTCGGGACTTAGCAACCTCCGACCCAAGTACCGATTACGGTATTTCCGCGATCCTTCCACTTCGGAACTTGAGTAGGGACATGGTCAAGTTCCTATCAAGTTCCTATAGTGTTATATCAACTTAAAAACGATTTTCAAAATCTTTTTAGAATATATTTGAATCAAGAAATATAGCATAGATTGACCTCTTTATATCACAAAGATATATCATTCAACTTCGACTATATTTCGAGTTTCAAACACAAAATATTTTACCAAAAACTCCACACTTAATTTTAGGCCAAAAATTCATTCCTTTTTAGTTTTAGGAAAACATTAAAAATCATTACCACCTTATATTGCCTAATCAAGAGTGACAACTCGTGAATTCGTACAAAGACTTAATTACGAAAATAAATGAATCTTCACGTCTTCGTCTTTATCTCGGATTTGAGTTTCGCCTTCATCCTTTTGAGTCAAAGTATAATAAATGCTGGATCTAGGCGACACACGATGTTAGATCACGTGTAATTTTTTATCGTCAAAACATAAGAGTATGTCGATTTTTCAATCAACAAATATTTGCATTCAAAACAAATTAATATTCAATATCCCCACATGATACAAATTTAAAAAGATTTTGAACTTAATAATCAGTAAAAGAAATAATGATTAATTCTTGCATTGGATGAGTAGGTGTGATGAGTGAAAAGATTGGGTGCATCAATACTTCCATGGTGCATCAGGTACCCATTTAAAGGTTTTTAGTGGGTACTGTACCCACGTAAAACCTTTAAATGTGTACCTGATGCACCGAATTATTGATGCACCGAAACCGGACTCGTGTGATGATCTTAAAACCTTCCATTGTCTATATATATTTATATTTATTAACAGACATAGTAAATGTATGAAACCAATCCATTTTGATAAACAAGTTACTTGAAAAATCATAAAAATTTGAGAAATATATTTTCTTAATTTAACTATATGAAAAATATAAATCAAAGATGAATAGTGAATGTCTTTTCAACATTAGTTTATGAGATTCAAATATATTGCTCATACATAAAATAATTTTGAGAAATATGTTGAAACAAAATTGGAGAATCCACAAAAAATATTTCTCATGTATAACTACATCCAAATTGATTATCAAAATTTAGTGTATATATATATGAGATTGAGATGTGAACATACAAACAATATATATGGCATAGCTCATTATGCCATTGTTGGATTTTTCGGATCAAAATTACCTCAAATTGGGGCTCCAATATACGCACACCAAAACAGTAAAATACGAACCTGATTTGCCTAAATTGCTCCCAACGACCTCATCAGCCGTTATTAGCCTTAACAACGACCTCCCTAGTCGTTAGTAAGGCTCCTAACGGCTCCGGAGGTCGTTGATGGGGAACGACCTGAATGGCCGTTGTTTAGCCAGTTAACGACTTCTCCAGTCGTTAGTAAGGCTACCAACGACTTCTCTGGTCATTCGTAGCCTTACCAACGACTTCTTTTTTTTTTTTAATGATAAATGTTCATAAAATTTATAATTTATTAATAACATAATAAAATTCATAAAGTATAACGTTGAACAAGCAAATATAATTTAAATGTTAAAACGTTTTAATGCATAAAGTTAACGTTCAACAAACATTTAATATAATTAGAACGTTTAGGTTTGAATATTGTTAACATTAATTAAACAATAACACTGATGGAAGTCCTCCCCAAAGATTACCGAGGAGCATGACGGTGTCCGGAACTGAACGATTTGGTCATAATCCACATCTGTCAAACATAGTGGCTCCGGAAGTTAAGGCAAAGCCAAGCAAATCAAAGAAGGCGAAGCAGAGAATGGCATCTGCATTTGAGAAGGTCATGAAATTTATTCGTTACAACCCATCTCCAAGGAAAAAAGGTGTTGGTCGAGTTTCGAGGGTAGGGTCATCCCAAGGCAGCCCAATGAGCATTTCAAAAAGCAACCATTCGGGTAGTCAATCGTCCCCAGGCACACCCAATACACCATCATCAATGTACAGGATGTCTCACTCCCCCAAAAAGGTATTGCGTAAGAACCCATATCTTAAACAATTGCCACTGCAAGGTTCGGTCTATGCAGACGAATTACCTCCGTACATTACCCCTTATATTGAAAGTTATAACAATGTACTGGGAGACAGCAACTGTGGATTTAGGGCGGTTGCACAAGCAATCCACGGGAACTCGGACGAGTGGCTCGCAGTTAGGAACGACCTTCTTATGGAGCTTTCTCAACGTCCCCAACGATACGAACAAATGTTGGGCCCACTATCAACGATTGCTGAATTACATGAAAGGATACATCACCAGTCTGGACCCGCTTCCCAAGAGCACTGGTTTTCTATGCCAGAATGCGGTTTCCTCGTGGCAACAATGTACAACGTGGTATGCATGTCATTTAGCAACGTAGGAGGGATGACTTGCTTACCAGCAATCTGCGATGATAGGGGCCCGCCAACCGAACACTTGGTTTTAGGCCACGTCGATGGAGGAACTCATTTTATACTGGTAACGTCCCAACTTTGTTAAATGATCAATTAATCAGTTCAACTCTTTTTTAGTCTCCTGACAATATTTTTATTGTAGTTGCACATGATCGACACGGAACATCCGGTACCCCCGGTGGCATTGTATTGGAGAACGGCAAGACATTCCTCGACTGCAGGAATACTAAATCGGTACACAGCTCGAATAAACTTATTCAACCAACTATATCAAGCAGATGAACCACGCCGTCGTCGAGCATATCAACAAGCACGGAAGAGCAACTATTTTTGACCCATTATTGTACAATGGATTACATAGAAAAATTAATTCTTTCTCCAATTTAAACATAATTAAATTACTTTGTTCAACGAAATGTTATTATTTTTTTTATGTGAATACTATTAAACAATTAATCATTAATAAAAATTAAAAAAAAAAAAGCGTTGATAAGGTAACAAACGACCACAGAAGTCATTCATAGCCTTAACAACGACTTCTGAGGTCGTTGTTTACCTTATGAACGACCTGTTAAGTCGTTACTCATCCACGACCTCCAGAGTCGTTGGTTGCCTTAACAACGACTGCTGAGGTCGTTGTTAAGGCAACCAACGACTGTTGAGGTCGTTGGGGGCAATTTGGGCACTTCAAGCTCGTATTTTACTGTTTTGGTGTGCGTATAACAGCTCAGCTCAAATTGTTATCCCCTACGACCCCACCGGGAAAATAAAAGTATATAGTAGGGAAATCATAGGTTTTTTTTTTTTTGATCAAGTAAATCATAGCTTTTGTATTTACCTTTCATTGAGTTTTGCAGCCGAATAATTATGTAGAGGAGGTTTCAACCAATCAAAGTAGGTTTTCTTTTTAATAAAAAGTCCACCTACCGCTAGGGCCGTAAACGGACCGAACTATACAAACAAATTACGTTTGAGTTTGGTCCGGTCAAGGTCGAACCTTATGTTCGGCTCGGTCCGAAACATGCGAACAGCACCCAACCTTACGTTAGGCTCGAACTGAAATGTGTGAACCGGACCGAACTATTTGCAAACTGTACAAACAAATTTAGTTTGGTTCGCAAAAATGTTCGATGCGATTGGGTAATAGGGCTGATGAGAGGGAGATGACTCATGAGTGATGAGTAGAAATGAAGAGACGTGAAGTAGAAGTGATTTTTATGATTTCGGTTAGTTCTACTTTCAAGTCTGGACTCTAGAATATGTATAACGCAAAGCTTTGTATTAATATGCGAGCCGAACTAATATTTGATATTTGTCAATGTGTATCATGCCACGAGTCGAATCGAACTTTTTACGTTCACTCACAGCCCTTCCCACCGCTCTTTACAATGAGAGTCGAATCCATGACCAATCAAAGAAGGTTATCTCTATATCAAACGTTTAAAAAAGTGTTGATAGGAAATCCAATTCATGATCTTACCGTCACAAGCTCACCTACTCCATCAGTTTTATCATTTTTAAGGATCTTCTTAAACATCAGGCTTAAAAATATACTTAACCACGTATACTGTACTCATGGTGAGGAATGAGGATAACAGACTAGAAATTAGAAAATATGCCTTCGTATTATATGTAAGGTAATACGCAAGCTTTTACAATACTACGACTCTACGAGTATTATAGTACGTTCTTTTTACTGACATGAATTTTGGAGATGAAAAGCTTGTGAGGACCAATAGAACAGGACCACCACATATACATTGATTCCTCATAATTGGCATATATCCATTCAATATCTGCCTCCTATATATATAGAGTAAATTACCGAAATGGTCCTCAAAAACGGATTTAAATTGTCTTTTGGTCATCGAAAGTACAAAAATTACAACTTAGTCCACGATATTGGCCAATGCTTGCAGATTGGTCCAAAATTTAGTTCAGGTGTTAATTTTTAACGCCCCAATGGCCATTGTAGTTCACTCCTAAGCTAATTTTTTTTATTACCGTTCTAACTTATTAACAACACATGTAACTCACGAGGTGCGTGGACCGTTAACATTTAACAGCGCCGTTAAATTTTGGACCAATATGCAACCGTTGGCCAATATCGTGAATTGATGTTCAACTTTTGTACTTTCGGGGACCAAAAGGCAACCTGAACCCACTTTTGAGGACTATTTCATCAATTTGCTCTATATATATATATATAAGAAACTAACAAGTAACAATCACATAACAATTTTATACAACTATTCATATTCTTCCCGATCGTTTTAATTTGTCACTATACTCATTTACACTTAATTTAGGACAAACAAACAATAGTTAAAAAGAATTACGTTGAAAATATAAAAGGATAATTATTTGAATCTATAGAATTGAATGGTCGATAATTTTATGAAAATAAATAATTAAAAGTTCATTGAGAACATAAAAGTATAGGAGTAATCTATAATGTTACAATGACAAGTATTTTTAAACAACAAAAATATGTTAGAACGACAAGTAAAAATGTACGAGAGAGTGTTTTCTTTTCCAATATATATAGTACGTATATTCATACAGTGTACGTGCAACACTATACACACTAGAGCAGTGTTTCATCCTGCTATGAAATTATTATTTTGTTCCCATATGAACTTCCTTAGCATTACACTTCTAAACAGGGAAAGGGCAAAATAGTAAATTCACTTCTAAATTTCACTGTTTTGGTGTGTATACCAGATCAGCCCGTGTATCCTCTTCTTTGTACAAAAAGAAACATGAAAATGAAGTATGCCTTGCTCAATGGACCACTCTTGTGTTATGTCAATTATTTTTCATTTTCCATCTCAATCATCATTAATTGCAAAGGATAAGTATATTGATTGGATAGTTTGTCTTCAGCTAATAATCCATCAAAAAAATTAAAAGAAAATATACAAATTATAATTCTATAAAGTCTCGTCAATTGATCCGATTTTGAGATATTTATAATCATTATTAAGTTTAACGTTTCATAACTTTTAGTTTGCTATCGTCAAAACTGAGACATCCACATCTAATATTGTCATCAAATAACCATTTACCTCACAACAATATAGTAAAATAGCTGAACACAGATGTCATTACTCGCTGTTTAGATATGAGGTTAGGTTCGAATTCTTAAATGACAAGGGTCTTAATTTTTTACCTAGTAAAATGTTTGATATATTATGTATTTTTTCGTTGTTCAAGTTGGAGTTACATGAAGAAAGTGGTCCACATATGCATGTCAAAGAAGACAACACTTGAACCTCATTGTTCTATGGTCTCTTAAGATATGATAAGATTTAGAAAGAGTTGTGAAAATGTCTGCCCATCAACTTCTGTTCAAATCTCAGAAAATGAAGTTGAAGATTGCCTCCTATCCACTTGACACAAAAACCAAACTAATAAATCATATCTCTGGCCAGATCCATTGTCTCATTTTTTGGGTCCATGCCATGAAAAAATCTTAGTTTCATTTCTCTAATTTTTGCGGCTGCATTTCAACATTGCACGCAACAGCTTCTCCTGCTTCTTTAATTATAGGTTATTTTAAAAAAATGTCGACCCTTATCGTAATAAGAATTTAAATCCGGTATTATAATTTGTATAATACCGGAGACAATCGAGGAAGCCACAAAGGTGTCATCACGTAACAACTTCTCTTGATTCTTTAATCATAGGTTATTTTAAAAAAATGTCGCCCTTGTCGTAAGGATTTCGACCAGACATTATCATTTGTGTAATACCACAGACAACTAAGGAAGTCACTGAAGTGTGATTGATGGGGTTTAATGTATAAAAAAACCTTCAAAATCAAATAAATCAAATGCTACTGAAATTTGGAAGGATTTGAGTCAATAAGGTGCAATGTGAAAGAATAACATATTCTCTTCATATGCTTATACAAATGAATCAAATAATCAAGGGATGACTGGATAAGTTAATTGATTTTGAAGGTCTTTTATACATTAAACCCCATCAATCTGTATATGTAAAATCTGTAAGTATTACAAACAACACGAGCCGCCTTGAGCTAGGCTTATTATAAACTAAACGTTGCAGCGATCATATCCAGAAAACCATGATGCCGGCTCACCTAGCTTTGGTATTTCCTCTTCCTCAGTTTGGTAGAATGGTTGGAACTCCTCCTTCCATCTCAAATCGTAAGTGCTACATTCGTCGTCATCATATGTTGCCACTCTGGAGTCATCAAACATTGGTGGGGCTTGTTCTTCAGGATGCCGAGGGTCAACAATAAGCTGTTTAATAGAACTGATCTCGTTTTCATGATTTTTCTTCAATGCATCGATCTGCTTGTATGCCCTGTCAGTTTCTTGTTCCGACTCTATTGCTCTTTTCTGCACATTTATGAATTTGAGAGGATCATCTCAAGTCCTAGAGTTCTATGTTCATGAATATGGAGAGTTAACAAGTAGGCTATCCGAAGCATAAAAAACCACCATCAATTTTGATGACTCCACAATATCAGTTACAAGAAAATGTTTTAAACAACAACTATGTACGAAGTAGTCACATCTTCAACATCAAAATACAGAAGAGTTACCAAACTGAATCATATTTAAGATCTCCAGGGGAAAACAAAACCATGATATAACTGTTAACATTTCAAATTGCATTAAGTTATATAATTGCACTCTTGAATATTCAGCCAGATGAACAAACTAGCTGTGACTGATATAAAGATGCAATGGTTGCTACAATTGTTAGGATCATTAGAAACAGTTTAGTAACTTAAGACTTTGTAACTTAAGCGATAATCTTAAAATACCATTTCATGTGAGAAGTTGAGTTGTGTTTAGAGTCTAGATAGACGCATTAACATTTAAATATCAACTAAGATATGTCGTTTTTTTCAACAACCTAACACTGTGATTAAGAATTTCTTTCAACATTTTAATGGAACCTTCTATCACACATCATATTTCATATACTCTATCCAGTACACGTAACAATAAACTAAAACAACAGCAAATGTATAATGTTTTACATACCTCTGCAGCGGCAACAGCTTCTTCTGCTTCTGTAAGCCGCACAAGTAATTCGCTTGCAGCTTGTACAGCTTCAGCAGTATCCCGAAGTTGTGCCTGGAGTCCTCTGTTTTCATCCCTAAAGTAACGCCTCTCCTTCTCTTGCTCCACTTTCAGAGATGAAACCTCAGCAGCAAGGGCATTAATGAACTTCAATCCAGTACCTCTAACACCAGCTTTTGCCGCCGCTTTCTTGACATCCTCTATCCCTTCATGAATGTTTCTGTGCCTCATGAGTAATTGAATATGTTTCTCTTGAAGTTCAGAATATTGCTCAATCATCCTGGCCTGGCCTTCCATGGCCAACTGCATGGCTTCTTTTAGCTCATCTGCACATTTTTTCTCCATATGTAGTTCTTGCCTTTGCTTTTGAGAAAGTGATCGGTTAGATTCAAGTTCTACTCGCAATTCCTCCACAAGGGTAATCCACTCACTTTCTGCTTCTACCCATTTATTGCGTTCCTCATCAAGTCTCTTCTCAACAACATCTTCCACTGATTCTTGGATCATGGACAAAGGTGGAGCCTCCCCATTAGGCTCGGATGAATATGTCAACTGCAAAATATGAGGCTTCGTTTTTTTAGATGACTTCAGTGAAGAATCCGTATAAGACCTCAGCTGAGTCCTCAAGTCATGTATCTCCTCCAGTAAGATATCCCTCTCACCCATATCACAGAAGTTCTTGTAACGCTCTAACTCATCCTGAACCCTTTTCAGTTCTATGTTAATCCTTAAAATATCTGGATGGTTTTCATACTTTTCCTTCAGAAGCTGCATATACCAAACAAGGATAATTAGAAACACATCAAGATACGATGCTGATGCTGATCATAATATAACAGATAATATACCTTGTGTTCGTAGGCTAGAGCAGATAATTCCTCATCCATAAAATCCTCGGATTCGAGAACTCCATCCATCAAGCTCTCTAGGCGAGCAATCTTATCTTCCCTAGTTTGAGTAATTACTGCATTGCATTCTCTCTCATGCTTGTATTGCTGGACCTGAATGGCCAAAGGAAATTGTCAAGAATAGACAAACGAAAATGTCGAAGGCTGAGTGGTCAAAATTACAGGGGGGAACACTCACCAGACGGTTGAGTTGCATGATCTCATAATTTTGCTGGGCGCAAAACTCATCAAGTGCCATCTCTCTCCGTATAGCTCCAGCCAAAACCTTTTCTACAGCCTGAACCAATATTACTAGCATTATTGAGTATATGAATTCTAGAAGAATTAAAGATATATTAGTGTGCAAAAGGCCATCAGACTAACTTTTGGGACTTGATTCGTGGAATAAGACTCCAACCCATTAATTGGAACCAACTGCATGTTAGCATTCTCTCTAGAATCATTCATTTTATCTTGGAAACTTGTAGTTTTGCACTTACTGCACAGATACATCCTCAAGTCATCATTTACTTCTTCAGAGACAGTCTGCACACCTGCATCAACTTTAGAGCCAGGTACCATCGCTGTCATACCAGAATTCTTGCAGGAAAACCTGAAAGACCTCAAAGCTGCACTCTTGCGATGACTACCAATGATCTCCATGCCGCGATGTAGACTAGCAGCCAAGTACGCAGTTGGTGCTAACGAAATATTACTTGTTTTGCTAGGCCTAAAATCCAAGCATGTGCTCTTTGATGGATTCAAATTGGGGACAGGTGTAGTGTCAAATGCCATAGTAGTGCCAGTTATACTTCTCTGGGTAGTACCTAATGAAGAAGACGACTTCAAACTTTTTCTGCTGCTAATGAGCACTCTTGGTGAAACACTTGGAGCAGGTGATTTTAGAAGAACCGGTGATATATCAGAAGGGACTAAATCAATGTCATGAGGAGCTCCACTATGCTCCAAACATCCTGAATGTACAGCTATTTCTTCAGTGAAGCCATCTGCAAGAATTTCTTCAGGTTCCACAATATTACGAATGGAGTTCATATTAGTAGAAAGCTCGTCCACTTTTGTTCCACATGAATCATTTACAAGTACTTTAGGTGATGATATCAGATCATTGACATAATTTCCATGAAAGCTAATGTGGAGAACAGATTCATCAATCTTCGGACTATTCCGACTCTCTTCATTCTCAGAAATCAGCAATTCATCCTTATTATCTTGTTCGCTCACTTCCTCCATGCTCACATCTGTGTCTGTAGAGACTTGCCTTCCAGGAATTGCTACTTGTTCAGCAACCTGAAGCTCAGCTAGTTGTATAATCCCTTCAGCTTCCTCAACTATTTCCATTTCTTCATCACTGTCATCGATTATAATGGGTAAGGTCATTGGGCGGTTAAGGCTAAATTTTAAGGCATTCAAGCTTCTACGAGCATTCCATCTTGAAGAAGAGTCATTTTGGTCAGTCTGATTTCCATTTGCCTTCACTCTAAGCAGCTCCTCCTTAAATTTCGTAAAAATGAGAAAAGCACACATTATATATATCGCATTTCAGATTATAGGGAGTATTCAACCATTGAACATTTGTACACCAGATTGTTAATTATAGATGAAGGAGGTGGTACCTTCAGCTGCCGAATAACTTCTTTAAGAACATTCACATCATCCTTCATTTCCTCATTAACAACGGCCTTGTTCTTTATTGCCTTTGCACGTTGGGCAAATCTCAAAGTACTAAATGTCTCATTCTTGCAGCTGCATGTTAATTAGAATACCAGGTTTAATAAATGATGAGAAGAAAATAACTGAAATTTTTTTATAATCAGAATACTAGGTCCAATATATGATGTTTATTCTTTTCTGCCTTTGCACGTTTGGCAAATTTTAAGACACAACTGCATTATTGTTATCATAGTAGGTTCAACATGTGACAGATAGGAACATCATCATCTTTCAACAAACACAGCACATATTATGTCACATACAAAAAATTTGCATAGAATGAAAACCTTTGGACTGGTGAAATGGCACACATCATTGCAAGTTTTGCATTTCCACCAAGGGATTCCTGCAATAAAAAGGTCAACTTTGAATCTCTGTAAGGAATGTGTCTTTGTTTTCCTGTTTGAGAAACCTCAGCGAGGATGTTAATCAAGTTCCTGTAAATGCAGAAAAGACCAACCAGTAATCAGCATATCGAATAAATACTTTCTAAACATCTAAGTATTTTAAGTTTCATCCAATGTAAACCAGAATTCATATAAAGTCTATTCTTATGAAGAATTTGACAACCAGTATCTAAATATAACATGATATGTAGTAAAAGATTGCAAGATCAAACCATCAAGCATTTATCGTAATGAAGCATTCAACAACTATGGTTTCTTATGTGATTTCTGACCCAAAAACTATGGTTTCTATTCTTTTTATAATAACAATGCAGGGTTGAAGACACATCTCCTGCCAATTCGAACTTCAATGTAAGGTCTATGATACAGTTGTCACCTTATATTAGGCAAAAAAAAAAAACTAAATTTTATAAACACACCCAGAGATTCTTAGTGCAACAATGCTTAACAAGTATCAGCTCCAATAACCGAAGTATACTAACGTAGGATTATAACACACCATACAACAAAAAATGGCCTAAGGACATTTTGTTGAACTAGACAAAAAGTTATCAATAGAATAACTATTATACCCTAGCTGTGAAAGCGAACGGTTTATGTTCCCAGCTTCTTTCAACCGTTCTCCTGCTGCACGGGTGAGTTTCTGCCTTTCAGATCCAGCGAGATCAACAAGATTTATTCTACTTGTTTTGAAGTAGCTTAGACCATCTTCCAAACTCTGTAAATTGAAAGTTTGAATTTGTAAGACAATAGGATATTTTTCACATGAAACTCAAAACCATCATATTCCGAAAGGATAATGTCAATCTGAGCATCCAATGAAGTGCCCGGATTGCAAGCGAAGGAAATCAAATTAGGACAGGAGAAACCACTATTAGTCCCCTTTTTAACAAAAAAGGTATTTTAGTTATTTTTATGTACCACTGAAGTGCAACACACTTCTATGAATATTAACAGCCCAGTTCAGGAGATAGAAGTGATTTTTATTCTCCGCTGCAACAGGAATAATATAACCATCATCCGTAGTTCAAGTCTTCAAGAATGCTTTACCTTACTCTTCGATTCAACAACACAAGTAAATACACTGTGTGAACGAGAACTCTCGGAATTTACACTTGTTGCACCAGTTCTCCTATTGGACAATCCCTGGAAAATTCATTACCCAATATTACTAGAATGTGAACAATGTAATAAGATGTGTTGTGAAGTCATGTAAAAAGAATTATGACCCAAAAAACCATTTTTCAGGGGCTCAAATGAGTCAAAACTTCTCCACTGTGAATTACTCCGTATTTACTCCAGGCTGTCTTTTCTCCATTAATCATCAAGTTGTGACATATATAAGCTACAGTTACAGTTAATATTGTGGGACAATTGAACTTCATGTCTGGTCACTGAACACTCGCAATGAGGAAATGCCACATCACAGGATTACTCATAGCTTATACACCGTAACTTCAGTTTCTTTTGTTTCCAACCATATTAGTATTTACGATTTGCATCTTTTGTTTGTTCAATAGTTTCATGGGCTAAGTAAGTCATGAACTACCTAGATGACCAGACAGGTATGCTAGTAACATCAAGGAAATGAAATAGCTTAGCACAGACCTTTATAAGAAGTTGTATCACATCCTTCGTTGAGGAAACATACTCCTCCGTGAGATTCTCAACATAGACACCAGCTTTAACATCTTCACGAATCTGCACGGAAAATGTATGTAGGATAAGTTAGGGAAACAGTATTCTTTTGATGACTTGGTGTAAGTGGAAAAAGTTTGGAAAGTGAATATACCTGGAGCGCTTTCTGAGTTGGGTCTAACAAATCAGTGATTTGCTCATTATATATCTGTATTGAAATTGATGAAGGTGTGGGTGACCCATATCTGACAAAGTTACATATTATTAATGAACAAAGAACAGAAGCAGTTATTCACCTCGAGAAAAGAACATCTACACTGATACACAAGCTGCTTGTCGAAATGTTTAGTTTGCTCCTGCATACCAGAAAAGAAAAATCAGAAAAGTGACATAAGATAAATGTCTTGTGTGTAGAAAAGTATGTAAATATGTAACAAGGGAAAGAAATATTTGGGGAATCGGTAGCACCTCATCTATTCGTTGAAACAGTCTCTGAAAAACTCGTGGAGTTAACCCATGTTGATCACTTGAGATGCTCTCCTCCAGTAAAGCGTTAGCTGGTCCCCAAACAGTGTATGTCTTTCCACTTCCAGTCTAGCAATGAATCCGTGTCCAAATGTCAAACATGTCAGTTTGTCGTTAGTGTTCAAACCAGAAATGTCGAATGAGATAATTGCATCATGCAGCAGAATCCAATTAGTTTCTAATCCCTTTCAGTTTTTCGGATCTTATAAATCCTATAGTGCTACTCGAAAAAGAAAACTAAAGAGAAGGCCGCTAATGCACCTGTCCGTAGGCAAACACGGAGCTATTAAACCCTGCAAGGCAGTTTTCAACAAGTGGAGCTCCAACAAGCTGGAATACATCAGCCTGAACACAGATACAATAAACTGATTACATATCATAATTATCCGAGAGGATCATTTACCTCATTTTTGTAACTCCTTACATACCTCCTTACTTTGAAGTTTGTACATTATTCATTGGGTAGTTACTCCTCAATACATAGTGCACAATATTCTTAAACGCGAGGTGTGTAAGGGCACATGAAAAAAAGGTAGGATACTTTCCGATCCACAAATACTAAGTCCTCATTACAACGACTTTACCTGTGATGACTCTACGTCTGCAACAGAATCAAATGTAAAAGTGTGTGCTCCTATTGTCAAAGTATCGTCGGACAATTTTTGTACAATCAATTCCCCCTCCTCCACATTCTTGTTTGGTGGCCGCATTCGAACTATAACCTGGTCTCACAAACAATGTAAGAGTGAGGAAAACAATTGAATTTGATTCAATAAAAGTGAAATTTCAGCTTCACTTTCCTTCTTATTTTGGTCACCCTCATTTAACCAACTAATATCATTTGATTCAAATCTGTGCCGATTAAGTTAGCAAAGTTAGTTAATTTTGCTAAGTAATAAACTCACTAAATCAAATTTCAACTAATAGAGAAAAAAATACTTCCAGCATCTCGAAAAGATCGTGAAGTCCATTTTTGAATCTTTCAAGACTGAGTTTTTGAAATATTTAACTCAATTGTTTTAGTAAATAATGTATAATTTTTCAAAAAATTATCAAAGTATAATACTGTAGTCTATTTCACTATGAAAAAATCGAAGTTATATGTGTTAATTAGTATCTCGCATAAAAAATATTCAAAAGTAAACCACCCATATTTTAAGTGCTAGACCAATTCGATATTATCAATATCCCAACATAACTTGTTAGCTCTGACTATTCAAAAATCAAACTGGACAATCTTTTTGGGACGTACACAGGACCGAGAGTATACTAAAAAAAGCATCCTACATAAAAACAAATAGCTCAAGTGAGAGATTTTACTTGGACACCAGAGTCAGAAACAGCTCGAGAAAGCCCCGAATCCGGAGCTACCATAGGCTGATCTACATTGAGCTTCCTGAATTTAGAGGGCGGAGGGCGAGGAGGGAGAGGACTTTTCATCTTGGCCGTTGAATTCAATGCTGTTGAAGGTGATGGTGTGTTCGGATCAGCGTTTTCCTTAGCTGATTTCACTTTCTTCGGGATCGAATTCGATTTGCTTAGTTCTGTATGATGCTCGTCTTTCAGTATTGCTCTTTTAGGCAGCATGAAATGCTTCATCTTTGCTTATTTTTCTCAAACAAAACTTCAAAATTCCAAAAATCGAAAATCGAAAAATCGAAAAAATAGAAGATTTGGTTATGTGGGTAATTAAGAGAAAATGATTGGGTTTATAGAGAGAGAATGAATGAAGATGATGAAGTAGAGAAGAGTATAGGGAGGGAGGGAGGGAGTATAGTAGCCGTTGGAGGATTGAGATTGGGTTTTTGAATTCAATTGTTTAACTCATTACTTCATTATTTGGGACATTTAATAATAGTCCTAATCGCGGACTTTTGTTGATCTGTTATACACACCCAATATATTGAATTATAGGACCGAAATTATAATTATGCCCTTACATTTATAAATGTAGTAGACTAGTAGTTACGAAAAGTATGAAGAAGTAAAATTGTGATTTAAATCCTAAAAATGTTATATTTGGGAGTTAATCGGATAACATAGTGGAAAAGGCTCTTACTAGTTACGAGAAGGTCTTGGGTTCGATTCTCACCTCATCGCTAATTTTCAAAAAAAAAAAAGGTTATATTTGGGTGTGTATAGTGTTTCCCGGGGTTGGGATTGTCTTATTTTTTTTATGGGAGACACATTGGGAAACGCTATACACACCGAAATGGTGCTTTTTTTTAGGACTAAAATTACTGATTTATTATTCCTTCATACTTTCTTAACTACTACACTTATACATAAGGGGAACATAATTATAATTTCAGCCGTAAAAATCACTATTTGAGTGTGTATAACAAATTAGAGACAATATACACCACACCCAAATAATGTTATTTTGAGCAAGAAATTACTATTTTGCCCATAAACTTTTCGAAACACCACACTTACAAAAAGGTTAGCGATAATGCCCCGCACTTTTCCTATTGCCAAAGCATTCTTTTTATTAATTTCTTGTATAAAAGACTTATTTTAATTACCAAAAATAATTATTTTTTTCTAAAGGTATGAAATTATGTACAACCTAAAGTCTGCGATTTTTTGTTTCCTTCGTTTTGTAATACTCATATCTAATATTATATGCTTATTAAATTTCTTATTTTAATGCGATTTGATAATAGTTTCTTGCACATACACGAACTTTTAAGACTTTCGTTAACTCATATATAAATGTATAATAATGATGGGACGATCCGTATTATTTTTATTTTTAGTTATTTTATAAATGTTAATTCAGAATATATTTAGGGTTAATGATCAGGGATATCACTTACCTTTCATCAATATCATCACTTGATCACTTACCTTTTAATGGGTCTTAGTTGATCATTCACCTTTTAAATTTTGTCTCACTTGGTCTATTGCCCATTTTTCCGACTGATCAACGCCTGTGATGACCATTAAAAAGGGCTTTTTCGCCTTTTCATGTAAAAAATTAAGGGTTCGTTTTGGATTTATTTCTACTTTTCAATTTTGTTGTTTAATTTTGACATGAAAAGACGAAAAAACCTTTATTAATGATCATCGCATGCGTTGTCCGATCGTTGACCAGCCAGAAAAATGGTCGATAAACCAACTGATACAAATTTTAAAATGTGAGTGATCAACTGAGATCTGTTAAAAAATAAGTGATCAACTAGTGATATTGGGGAAAGGTAATTGATGTACACGAACATTAACCCTTATATTTAATATTTTCATTACTATTTATTATGTCAAAATATGATTATTAACCACTTAGGAGGTTAACAAGGATCTTTGCATAAAATGTTTCTAAATATGCTTAGTAATACTAAGTCTAAGTCTATGAATTATATAGGTATTATTATTAGGTTGACAATGGATTACTTTGTATTGATATTAGTAATTGAAGTTATCATGAAATCAAATTAAACAAGTTCTTGTTTGTGTTCAACTAACAAAGAATCTATAATAGATGAATGTAACATAAATATAAAATATATAAGAAGTGTTTGGAATATAAAATGATATAAGGATTTAGAACATAAGTGTTTAGAACCTATATGAGGAAGAGAGTGTTTTGCTACTAAGACTTTTATTGCTTGAACTTGGAATGAGAATACATCAACTTATGATCACCTTATATAGTAGTCACCACTTGAACATCTAAAGACACTTGTTTAACTACATACAACTTGACTAATACACTTAGGGGTGTGCACGGTTCGGTTCGGTTTTGGACAAAAATAAAAACCGAACCGACATCATCGTTTCCACGCTAGATAGAACCGAAATTGGTTCGGTTCCAAACGGTTCGGTTCATATCGGTTCCATCTCGGTTCCAGTTCGGTTTCGGTTCTGGGCCTCGTGTTTCGGACCTAAATTCGAAACCACTTTCGGCTTTGAAATATTTGGTTTGTTCGTTTCTAGCTAATATTATTATTCATTTTGGACTCAAATCTAAATGTGATTAGTATTGTTTTATATTAAATGTAACTCATAATTGAGTTTCAAAGATATATCTACTCTATATAAGTTTAACGAGCTCCTTTTAAAACTAATTTCGAAATTTGTACACACATTTGTCACATGGTACCAATTTTTAAATATATACGTATCCATATATTATTAGCTTAAAACATATTCACTTATCAATTATTATATCATATCAATAAACAATGTTGAATCCTCTCACCAATTATACTTTACTAAACTTAATTTTTTCTACATAAAATTAGTCATCGGTTCTATTCGGTTTTCATGTTACACCCTCTACTATCACCAAAATTTCAAAGTGCACCCTAATACTTTCATAAGCCTCAATTTGCAACTGTACTTCATCTTTTTTCATTTTACACCCTAAAACGCAAATTTGAATCCCAAACTAATGTTAAAACAAGGGCAAACTTAGAATAATAGACTTAATAGTTGTGTGGGCACCTTTTAATAATATCAAAATTAAAAATTAACCTCATTCGCTTCTTCTTCTTGACATCCTACCCCTATCTTCCCTACACATATTCACCACCACCACCATCACCACTAAAACGTCATAACGCACCCCTACAACCAACCACCACCCTCGCACAGAAACGGACCAGCCGCCTCCCCCTAGCACAGCCTCCCCCTACAAAAATCGTGACCAACCCCCATCCCTGCAAAATAGAAACGTTATGTAAATTGGTTAAAGTTGAATCTTTTTGTATTTTTTGATTAATTTGAATATTTTTATAATTCTGTCATCTACAGTTTTGGGTATTTTTTACTTGTAGTTGTTTATATGAGAGCAAATGGGGTCCTATAAGTTGATTAATGTTTGGTCCAACTGTGTTTTTGGATTGGTTTGACTATTTTGTTATATATAAATGAATAGGTAAGTAAAAACCTGAAAAGCAATGATTTTTGTGTTTCTTCTTTTAATTTTGTCATCTTCAATTTGGGTAGTTTTTATTTGTTATGTGGTTTATATGAACTCAAGAGCAAAAGGGGTACTGTAGATTGACTAAAGTTTGGATCTTTTTGTGTTCTTTCTTCATTATCTTCTTCCTGAATCTCCTCAATCTCACACTGTGGCTCCTTCTCTGTGTAAAATGTCTTCATTATCTTCTCTGAGAATCAATATGGGCAATTTCCTCCATTCTTAAATCAGCATTATTTTTGCGTGGCTATTCTCCAAGAAAGTCACAATACGAATTTTTGTCTTTCTCATATCTTTGTTATATGGTTTGGGGTGGGGGACGGTTTGATGAAGAAGATAAAAGGGGTGGAGTTAATTTTTAATTTACAAGTTTAGTTATTTGTAAAAAGTGCCCCAAAAAAGTATTTGTACGAGGCAAAATGAAATAAAAAATGAAGTATAGGGTGCAAATTGAGACTTAGGAAAGTATTAAGGTGCATTTTGAAATTTTGGTTATAGTAGAGGGTGCAAAATGAAAATAAACCAAAAAATTATAAAAAGTTAATATTTCTTACATTTAATGAGAAATCAAGGTCAAATTAGTGAGTATTATATTACAAACCAAGAGAAGGATTATTTAAACTTAAAACACAACAATTAAAACCAAACCGAAGTCGTATACTCTCACTAATTAATCTTCAAAACATCTTTTATTATCAAGCATTTTAAAATTAGTTGGGTTGTGATGTTTAATTACCATAACCATTTGCCTCATTTGGATACTCTGCTTCAACCAATTAAATCAGATTCACATACAGGAGATCCAATGAGTTGTTCCTCATAATTGGAGAGGAACCTTGGATCATTCACCATGGCCACCAGGACTATTCATAAGTTATATTACATACAACATGAGGTCGAATATGCAAGTTACAGTTAAATGTTGCAACGATCATATCCGGAAAACCATGAAGGTTCACCTAGCTTTGACAGTTCATCATCATCGGCTTGCGTGAACGACTTACTGTTAAATTGTTCCTTCAATCTCTGATCATCACTGTTATCGATTTCTTCTGCTGCATTGGAATAGGTCATTCTGGAGTCGTCTAAATCTAGTGCTGACGCTTCGTTAGGTTGTTGCAAATCTACATGAAGCTGTTTTAAATCATTCATCTCCTTTTCATGCTTCCTCTGCAACTCATCAATCTGCTTGTAAGCCCTGCCAGCTTCTTTCTCTAAATCTATTGCTCGTTTCTGCACATTCATAAATTGGCAATTCAGTCAAGAAGTATAAAGAGTTTCAAGAGCATAGGAAGTACGATAAGATATACTTCTGTGCCTAGTCTCAAGAGTGCACTATATATCATTGCCCTTGTGTACATATCAGAGCAAACTTGTTTTTACAAACCTCAACCAAATATTGTTGATTAATTCATATGACTCCAATCAATTCTTATGAATCCATAATTTCATTTCTTTGCCTAGTATCAAGAGGCTACATTTCTTATGAATTTATAATAACACCAACTAACAATGTTTCAATTCACGGTTAATAAATCAATTAACGTATATCAAGTTCAATGAAATATGTCTGAAGTATACTTCTCACTGCCTTAGTATCCATAGTACAGTACATCAGCAGTCTTGATTTTACAAACCTCAAAACATCAGCACTCTTGTGGTTCACTCAATTAATATGTGCAGTAATAGACCAGATAACTAGTGACCATTTTCACCACTTTTTCTTGAATGACTCTTAACTAGAATCAGGTCCTCAAATTTTAAGGGGGGGCAGTTGATAGAAAGAACTATAGCACTAGAAATCCCAATTTCATTATAAGTTAATCAGGTTTGGTACCACAGATATTATATGTGCCTTTCTAGCTTAAGCAGTTTATGTATATAAAAGCTAAGTTGCACATAGTGCAGCACTTAATAAAAATATAGATGCCTAAAACTTCTAAAGTACCTCTGCTGCAGCAAAAGCTTCTTCTGCTTCTCTAAGCCGCACAAGTAATTCACCAGCAGCTTGTACAGCTTCCGTAGTATCCCTCAGTTGGGCCTGGAGCCCTTTGTTTTCGTCCCTAAAATAACGCCTCTCTTTCTCCCTCTCTACTTTCAGAGCTGATACCTCAGCAGCAAGGGCATTGATGAACTTAGATTCAACACCTTTCACTCCAGCTTTTGCGGCTGCTTTCTTGACATCTTCTATTCCATCTTGAATCTTCCTGTGCCTTATGAGCAATTGAATATGCTTTTCTTCAAGTTCAGCATATTGCTCAAGCATCCTGGCATGGCCTTCCATTGCCATCTGCATGGCTTCTTTTAGCTCGTCTGTACACTTCTTCTCCATTTCAAGTTCTTTCTTTTGTTTATGAGAAAGTGTCCGTGTAACTTCAAGTTCTTTACGCAATTCTTCCTCAAGGCAAATCCACTCACTTTCTAATTCTATCCATTTCTTCCTCTCTTGTTCAAGTTTCTCCTCAACAATATCTTCCGCTGATTCTGGGACCACAGACATAGGTGGAGTCTTCTCACCGCACTGGGATGAAATGGTTGATTGCAAAAGATGGGGCTTTCGCCTTTTGGATGACTTAAGCGAACTATCTATGTAAGACTGAAGTTGATTTCTCAAGTCATGAATCTCCTCATGCAGAACATCCCTCTCACCCATATCACAAAAGTTCTTATAACGGTCTAACTCATCCTGAACCCTTTTCAGTTCTATATTAATCCTTAGAATTTCAGGATGGTTTTTGTACTTTTCCTCCAGAAGCTGAATGTGACAGAAAAGATGTGCAGAATTAGAAACTAAAAGGTATATATTGCTGGTCTTAAATAAATAAATAAATAAATATGCATACCTTGTGTTCATGGGCAAGCGATGATAGTTCCTCCTCCATGAAATCCTCGGATGGAAGAACTCCCTCCAATAAGCTCTCAAGGCGAGCAATCTTATCTTCCCTAGTCTGACTAATAATAGCATTGCATTCTCTCTCATGCTTGAATTGCTGGACCTGAACTCACCAGATGAAAATGTCAGTACAATAAGCATGAGTCTATAAAATTATGACAGGCAAACTTACTAGTCGATTGAGTTGCATGATCTCAGCATCTTTTTGAGCACATGTCTCCTCTAATGCCATCTCTCTCCGTATTGCCCCAGCAAGAACTTTTTCCACAGCCTGAAACCAATAAATAGGCACGTTTTTAGCATCTAATATTTAAATGACAGACAAAGTCACGTAAAAGGCCATTGACATACTCTCGGGACTTGATTCTTGGTGCCTGACTCCGAGTCACTGTTGGGGACCAACTGGAAATTAGTATTATGACTGGTATCCTTGAGCTCATCTTGGGAAGTTTCAGATTTGCAGTTATTACAAATATATGCGCTCAATTTATCCTCCAATACTTCTTCAGGGGCAGTTTGCACGCCCATATCCACTCTGGAAACAGGTACCATTGCTTTAATATCCATATGCTTGCAAGAAAATCTAAAGTTTGACCTCAAGCCAGCACTCTGTCGATGACTACCAATGATTTCCAGCCCACGATGCAAACTAGCTGCTAGATACTCAGTTGGTTTGGAGGAAAGTTTACTTCTTTCAGTTGATGCATGGTTCAAACATATGCTATTTGTTGGCTTTGGGAAGATTACAGAAGCAGCACCAGTGTTCACATTAATGTTACTATTTTGAGTTGCAGTTGTTGAAGAGGATCTAAAACTTTTTCTACTGCTACCTAACACCGTTGGTGAGACACTTAAGGTAGGAGACTTTATAAAAACTGGAGATATATCAGACGGGACTAAACTGTTGTCTGGAGGAGTTGCACTGTTCTCAAAACATGCTATATTCACAGCTGAGTCTTCCGCTAAAACTTCTCCGGAAATCTGCTTAGGGACTCCTCCCCCATCACCAGTAAAAGTTATAACAGAAGTGGAAAGAGATTCCTCTTTAGTGGGCAGTCTACATGAATCAATACCATATGTTTTAACTGATGAAGACATGAGATTACTGACACTATTTCCCGGAGTCCTAATGAGGATATCTGGTGCATCAGTCTTCTGACATTTCTGTTGTTCACCATGCTCAGCAATCTCCAAGTTATCCTTATAAGTTTGTTCACTTATTCTGTTTATGTCAGCATCAATATCTGATGGAAGTTGCCTTTCTGAATTGGTTCCTAATTCAGCAACCTGACGCTCAGCTTGTCTTATAATGCCTTCAGCCTCCTCCACAATTTCCATTTCCTCATCACTGTCATCATTTACATGCGGTAAGATCATTGGACGGTTAAGGCTAAATTTTAAGATGTTCAAGCTTCGCCGTGCATTCCATGTAGAAGAAAAGTCACTTTGCTCCTTTTGGTTGCCATTTGCCTTCATCCTAAGCAATTCCTCCTACATTACCAAAAAAATTAAAACAGGAGCAGTATAAGCTACATGCTGTACTAGGTGACCTTAATAATTGACAAAGTTTCACTCTTCAGTAAAATGGCACAACAGGTTAGTGGTATATATTCAATAGGGGTAGCCAGACTTTTTGCCTGCCACCGTGTTTAGTCAGTGCTAAAAGATCAGAGCTAAAAGAGGTACTTATGAGTTGGTACCTTCAGTTCCCGAATTACTTCTTTCAGAACATTGACATCATCCTTCGTCTCCTCATTCACAACAGCCTTGTTTTTTATTGCCTTCGCACGCTGGGCGAATTTCAAAGTACTTAAGGTCTCATTCTGACAGCTGTATTAATGTAACATATGTGGGGTTCAACAAGGAGTGGCATAACTGAAAACATCTTTTAACAAAAGAAGGACACGTAATGTGTGGCACACAATGGTACACTCTAACAATATACAACCTTTGAGCTGGAGAAATGGCACAGATCACTGCAAGCTTTGCATTTCCACCAAGAGATTCTTGCAATAAAAATGTCAACTTTGAATCTCTGTAAGGAATGTGCCTTTGCTTTCCTGTTTGGGAAACTTCAGCAAGGATGTAAATGAGGTTCCTGCAATTTTGAATAAGACCCAGCGATCACCAAAAAGAATAAAAGAATTCCACTCCCTCCATTTCTAATTGATAGAGGCATTTTCCTTTTATGGAAATCCCTTAATTGATTCTCATTTAATTTAAGTAAGTAGAGGGGAAACTTGATTTGTGACACAAATTCAAATTGTTCTAAAAGTTTGTGGAAAACAAAATATCCCTAACAAAAAGATATGGAGGGAGTAGTAATATATCAGAATGAATATAAAATCTTAGAACAACTGCAAGGCAATATCTATGAGAAATTATGGATTTTACAAATGAAAGAGAGTACAGATTAAAGTCTATGCGAAGGAGAAGCGATTTTAGAAGTAAGACAACAAACCAAAAAAAAAACGAAACCGCTAAAAATGTAAAATAATATGGTTCCTTATTATATCGAAATGAAGAATCCGAAATTTTTTCTTTATAGTAAAAGTTGACAATTGACCCTTCTTGTTGCTTACTCATTTTTCTTACTCCCTATATAACGATACCGAGAAGAGGACACATTTCTCACCACTTAAAACTTTAAGGACAGTCTTACATCAGATATAGCTTTATCTTAAACGAAAACCATCATCTATAGACCAGATGTTGTGCATTAAAAAAATTCCCAAATAGCTCTCTCGCACCAAACTGAGCATACAAGGTCCGTTGGCATTTCCTCTATAGAATGCAACAAAGAAATTTTAATGCATTCATAAGAATTACACTATGTTATACTACCTGACTTTAAAGATTTAAGTCGTATTCCAATGTAGGAGATTGTTAAGACAAGGACCCATATCAAAATACTCTATCATTGGTTGATAATGTTATCTCTTCTATTATCATTGGTTGACAAATGTTCTCTCTCCTATTATCTTAATAAAGTAATTTTGAGCTGTACAATCTCTTATATTGGAACGGAGGTAGTATAACATAAGGTTTTTACAAAAACAAATCAAGCATATTAGAAAGAAAAAATATTTCAATACGAAAGTTATACCCTAGCTGTGAAAGAGAGCGGTTTATGTTCCCTGCTTCCTTCAACCGTTCTCCTGCTGCCCCAGTTAGTTTCTGCCTTTCAGATCCAGCAAGGTCTACAAGGTTAATTCTACTTGTTTTGAAATAGCTTAGACCATCTTCCAAATTCTGTAAATTGACAGTTCAAATTCTGCGAGGAATTAGAATTATTTTGAGATCAAACTCAAAATTTACTAGGTGTACAAGATAAGTCTACTTGTTTTGAAAGGCCTTAGAAGCCATTTGGGACAACATGTAGATCTAACTAGGTCTCCAAGATAGATTATACTTGTTTGATGCAGCTTAGACCATTTTCCATACTCTTATATTGACACTTGGGATTTTAAAAGGAAAGGTCTATAACATTTATTCTACTTGTTTAAAGTAACTTAGACCATCAATAATTTCTGCCAACAGAAAACCTAGGCATACAATACTGCTGTCAGTTTGTGCATTCCTAAAGTCTGTATTTCCTTTATAAACAACATAATTTACAAATTAAAACCAGTCCAAACCAATGGATCGGAAAATAAGTCATTTCACAGAGCATGAATGAATTACCTTACACTTAGATTCAACAACACAAGTAAAAACGCTGTGGGAACGAGAACTCTCCACATTAACGCTTGTTGCACCAGTTCTCCTATTTGCCAATCCCTGAAAATTCATATTTCAGTATTACTAACGTGTATGCAATACAGTTCTTCTCTGGAGCTAATGACTTCAAAAATCACTTTTTAATAATCAAATATCGCTAAAATATTGATGAATTAGGATGTCTAGTAGTTCCTTTCAAGGACCTAGGAGGGGGCCTAAGGGACTTTGATCACTTCACTATGCTAGCAGGTCATATATAAACTCTGTATAGAGGATCTCATTCTTATGATCAAACTTAAGCACCCAAAATATTAGCTAAGCATATCCTATGATCTACATAGAAATGTTCTAGGTCACCTACTTTTCAGTGATTTTTCTATGCTCAAACGATTTCATGACTACGTGAATTTAAAGACTCCAAACTCCATGACATCAGTAATACAAAGGGACTCAGTCAGTACCTTTATCAGAAGCTGAGTTACATCTTTCATTGAAGAGACATACTCCTCTGTTAGATTTTCAACATATATGCCAGTTTTGACATCTTCACGGATCTGGACAAGAAATTAGTATTGGGATTCTAAGAGATGTATATTCAATACTGCATTCAAACATGTTTGGAAAGCACAAGTTCAACTTTTACCTGGAGAGGTCTCTGAGTTGGATCTAATAGATCAGTGATATGTTCATTATATATCTGTATCCAATTGAGGAAATTTAGTTTAACCACGTTTTAACAAATAAGAACAACGAAGAATCTACAAGTTTGTTCTACTTAACCTCTAGAAACGAACAACGGCACTGATACACGAGATTCTTTTCAGAATGCTTATGTTGCTCCTGCAAGCCAAAAGAATGTCCAAAAATAAGAGAAATTTAGTTCAGTCGAATAAAAATGATTCCACAAAACCTTTAACTTAGAAAAGTTTATTAGCACCTCATCAATTCGTGAAAAGAGTCTCTCGAAAACCCGTGGAGTTAAGCCATGCTGATTACTTGAGATGCTTTCTTCCAGTAAAGCACTAGCAGGTCCCCAGATAGTGTAGGTCTTGCCACTTCCCGTCTAGTAGCCATGCCATTAATCGTGAAATTCATTAGTATATTAGTGCTATTAAATCCTGCTGTTTCAGTTATGAAAATTCCATCTTTAATCAGCCAATTTCCCATTTTTAACAGAAGGTTCAGTCTTTTCAGTTGCTATTTGCTTAACTTTCAGCAGATTTTGACGGTGAACATATGATAATTAAAGACTGATGAGAATATAACGGATGCATAAAGCACCTGTCCATAGGCAAAGACAGAGCTATTGAATCCTGCAAGGCAGTTCTCAACAAGAGGGACCCCAACAAGCTGGAATATATCGGCCTGAAAAATCAGACACAAATCGTTACAAGTCACAATGACAATGTTGTCTAATGCAACCCCAAGAATAAATCGACACGACGTGACTTACTTGTGTTGCTTCCGTGCCTGCAACAGAATCAAATGTAAATGTGTGTGATCCTAGTGACAAGTTACCATCTGATACTTTCTGCACTATTGTTTCTCCTTCCTCAACTTTGTTCGGTGGACGCATTCGTACTATGACCTGGTTTATAAATAAACAAAAGCAGATGAAATTACGATACTAGATCAATAATTTGGATTAGCTTTGAATTAATCCCTGCTATGGTTGACCAGAAATGTCAAAAACTATAGTTTAAAGAAGAAAAGACCAATGACGAATTCACATTTTGTCTCATATCTTTTCGACTACCAAGGATCCATTTTCAATCATCAACATGCCCCAATGCTTTTGAGAGATTCCCGCTCGGCCAAGAGGGATAAGAACCAAGATTGTTAACTAGACCAGCATCCTCAATTATCACAAACATTATTGAGAGGAGTATGTTTCAGTAATAGATTAGAAATAGGGAAGGAACAAAGATTGTTAACTAAACCTGCATAATAAACTTTCAAAACTACGTATTATTGATCCAACGAACAAACTAAAATTATTCAAAACTACTAGCCTTTAATATGTTCACCAAATATTAAACACCGCATATAAAAATGCTTCACATAAATAATAAAATAAAGAAATTCAAAGAACAAATTCAGAACTGTGCAATATAATGGAAATTGAGGGATTAATTACCTAAACATTAAAATCAAATGCTCTAAGAGTTTATTTCACTCAATTTATAACATTGCACACTTTCATGATTAAATTATTATGCTCTATACAACATATATAAAATTTCCTAACATCAACATTTAAAAATTGAAGCATTAAAATTCCGCACTGGACTAATATCGAAATGGAGGAATAAAGTAACATATAGATTAAATTAAATTTCAAACATCGGATGTTATTTAAAAGAACAAAAAGAATGATAAATTAGGGTTCTGAAATTCAAAAAATTGAATTAAAATCGGGAATTTACTTTGACTCCAGAATCAGGTGCGGCTCCACCTAAAGAACAATCAGAAAATAACTTCCTGACTTTTGGTGGTCTAGGTGGAAGCGGACTCCTCATAGTAGAATTCGGATCAGTATTCTCCTTCGATGATTTACCCTTCTTCGACATCACATTTGATCTGCTTGAATGAGATGTGGGTGAATCCATATAATAATTTTCTTTAATCGTTCCATTTCTTGGGTGAAAATTCTTCATTTCTCAACTGATTCAAAAATCTAAAAAATGGAGGAAATTAGTGGAAATCGAAGAGATTAAATATCGAAAAGATACAAGAAGATATGGATTAGGGTTTTTGGATCTGAGAAGAAGTGAATGTTGAGAGAGATTGTGGAAGAGAAAGGAGAGTAGCCGTTGGTGGATTTGGGGGGGAAGGGTTTTGAATTGAATGCATAAATCAAACTTTTTTTGAATTTTTTTAAATTATATTATAAAGATCCGTTCAAGAAAATGGTTTCAAATCTATACTATATATAAAGTGAAAAGACTAACATCGTTGGTGATGCCTACTTAATCGTCTAATCTAATTATGTGACATGAGAAATGGAAGAATACCACGGTCAACGCATCAAATTTGCCAAAAATCACGAAATATTTTTTATTTGAAGAATATCAGGTTTTCCACGCGAAATCACTAAAAGGGTAAATGACATCAAAAGATCATTAACGTTTGTTAAAAGTCTCCGATCGATCACTCTAGTATCACTTTGGCCACTTTCGATCGCTTGTGTTCCATATAATGTGTATTTTTTGTCACTCAAGTTAGAAAACCCGTTCTCATGGGTAATTCTGTCTTTTCATATTATACT
This sequence comes from Echium plantagineum, assembly GCA_003412495.2. Classification (NCBI taxonomy): domain Eukaryota; kingdom Viridiplantae; phylum Streptophyta; class Magnoliopsida; order Boraginales; family Boraginaceae; genus Echium; species Echium plantagineum. Next base: position 30,874,338 of record CM016566.1, on the reverse strand, counting down.
TGTCATTAATAACTTAAACTTGACTCATCTTCTTCATTTAAGCATATTACGATATGTCGATCCCACTATCACTCTCTAGGAATTATTGCAGCATCGCAACAGGCGAATATGAGGAATGAAAAATTACAACATGCAAATTGATATAAACAAAGGGAAAAAATGCCGCTATTATGATCTAATACTAGTTATCAGAAGGGATGAAAATGACAACACCCAAAAACACTCTCTCCCTTCCTTCGTTACCAAGGAAGACAAAAGAAATGCACAACCCAAATTTCGGCGTACGTCGGCGAAAGCGGTTCTTCTCCTTAATCAACAAAATGAATTTCGATTAAGAGGCACAAGATCCATAGGAAGAACAATTGGTAATCAGAGGCAAGATGGCCCAACCAACTATAATATGTGTTCCATCTCTTCATCTTCGCATATTCCGATTCAACAACAAAAATTTTGTCGGACAAACTTTGGGAAGATCTCAGAAGAATGTAACATCTCCTCCATCATCAAAGATGTCACCTTTTCGCAGCACCAAGACAATCAAGACAAAATAGTCTTGGGTAAAATTAAAATAGCTGATATTGTAGATCTGAATATAAGGGAGCAATCGATGTTCAGGCAAAAGCAAGAACAGTTCTTTGACGCCGCTTCAACAACAGCGGATCGATTTGAAGCTCTGGGCTCACCAAAAATTGGATGCGTAAAGGAGTCTCGAAAGGAAGACTTGCAAACTACCAGAACTCTCTATGTTAAACCAGGTGAATTCTTGTCTATTACATACACACAATTACCCAATATCCAAAAACCTTTTCTATCAGAAGTTCGGAATTTAGGATTACTTACTTTTAGGAATACTAAATCAAGCAAAATTATAAAAATAGATCCAAAAATCCTTTTCTTTCATCCCACTCACTCTACCAAGAATCGAATTTATAAAGACTATATATTATCGATGGATATGAATGATAGTCTTTCAAGAGAAATTGACAGTTGGAATCCCTTTATAAGTTTAGATTGTCAGCAAAAATGGATAACAAGGGAGGCTGAAGTTATTACAAATATAGAGTTAGACAAGTTACAGCACGATACAAGTAAAAAAGATGAAGAATTAAATTTAGATTTTTTGAATAAGTTTGAGGATGCTCAAGAACACCCAATAAATTGTGGTCATAGCTTGGATCAGGTTAATATATCTAGTAATCAAAGAAAATTTCTAGAAAATGTCCCATGTTTTAGAAATCCTAGTCTGAAACGACCAGCTAAACGAACAAAAATACGACATCATCAAAGTATATGTTTTGTCCAAACTTCGTCTACATATAACCAAGAATTGACATCATCTGTATCTAAGACTAGTGTAGTAAGATCAAAAAGAAAAAGAGATTTTACAGCAGAGATTGAACAGTCAAGTTTTGAAGGGCCGTCTCAAAAAAAAATTAAGATTACAGTAGAGACTACCCTTCATATAACTGGATACCAAGCCCTCCATAGTGATATACCTAGTAGTCCAAACGGAAACATCAATGATACACAGGACCCATAATTTGTTACAAAAGCGAAAGCACCGAAGACAACACCTTCCCTAAGACAGGAAAAGCTTGAAAATCCTACAAGAGCCAAAATCAGAAAGTTTAAAAGGACTTCACTCATTGCCAAACCAGGTTAAATTTTCCAGTATCATATGGAACAGACCCAATAGGAAAGAGTGGTGGCACGTGGATTGGATTATCCTCTAATATTGACCACGAAATAATTTATAATTCTAAACACCTAACTCTCTTAAAAATCTATACAGAATCAACACAACCTTGGTACATAGGATGTTTGTACGGCCACCCAAAATTAGATTTGCGTTATCAAACTTGGTTAGATATAGAACATATTTTATCTCCTTATATATACTTCCCTCTCTTATTAATAGGTGATTTTAACCAAATTTTATATGAACATGAAAAATATCCCTGCCCAAATTTTCAAATATTAGGAAGTTGTTTTTTATCCTCTTTTCTTAATCATCTTAATTTACAAGACATAAAACATATTGGCTCTGCCTTTTCTTGGATAGGAACACGTAATAATACAAAAATTTATGAAAAACTTGATAGAAGTGTTTCTAATTTTGAATGGAATAACTGTTTTCCTCAAAGTTTCTCAAAAGGACTCCCGGTTCAATGCTCAGATCATGGACCTATCATTGTTTCAACTAAATCAATTATCATAAAAAGTCCTATTAATTCATCCTTTAAACTAGAAAACTCACACTTCAAAGAGTTTCATCAAATTTTAAAATCTAGCCTTGATATCAAAATAACTAATTGCACACCAGCCTTAGCTTTTGTTAAAAAACTCAAAGTTTTCAAAAATAATATTAAACTTTGGAACACTCATAGGATTGGAAACATCCACCATAATATCAAACACTTACAATACTTACTCTCACATTACCAAAATCACCCACAATTTCATAATTATTCCGCCATAAAAACCTCTTTAAGACTTCAACTACAAGACCTTTTAATCCAATTTCACATACAAATAATAGTAACATCATGCACTCTAAATTTACTACTATACAAAATATTACTTCTCAACTAACTCCGGACCAAAATAATTTTCTTAGCTTACCATTCACTAATGATGAAGTTAAAACTTCACTCATCCAAATGCATCCTAACAAATCCCCTGGCCCAGACGGTCTCCCTGTTAACTTTTATCAAGATAATTGGGACTTATTAGCTTCTTATATATTAGATACTACCTTAGATTTCCTTAATAAAGGAATCCTTCTTAAAGAAATCAACTATACCTTTATAACTCTAATTCCAAAAGTTTCCAAACCAACACAAATTAAAGATTTTCGCCCCATAAGCCTTTGCAATATCATTTACAAAATTGCTTCTAAAACTATAGTTAACAGACTTAAACCATATTTGATTAATTTAACTTCCAAATATCAAAATGGTTTTATTTTTGGCAGATCAATCCAAGAAAATATTATCTTAGCCCAAGAATTAACTAACACAATCAGAACTTCTAAATCTAAAAAATTTGGTTCAACTGCAATAAAAATAGACATGAGTAAAGCTTTTGACCGCATATCCTGGCCTTTTTTAATTCAACCACTACAAAAACTCAACTTCCCAAACAACTTGGTTCAACTTATAACTAAATGTCTAACAACTGTACAATATTGTGTTTTCATAAAGGGCCATGTTACACCTCCATTTACACCTTCATGTGGACTCCGACAAGGAGATCCACTATCTCCCATACTCTTCGCCCTATGCACTGAAGCCCTTTCAGCCATACTTTTAAAAAAACAAAAAGACAAATCAATAGTAGGAATAGGAATCACTCGAAATAGCCCCAAAATTACCCACCTTTTATTTGCTGACGATAGTTTTTTTTTTATCAAATTAGACAAAAAAATCAGTTCAATCTTTCAAAACTGTCATTGAAACATACTGTATTGATTCTGGACAACAGGTGAACTTCTCTAAATCACAAATTACTTTTAGCCCATTAACCACCAATGACAAAAAACAACATGTACTAAATTCCCTTCCTTTTACTGAAACCCCACTTTTTGGTAAATACTTAGGAATCAATTTAGATATAGCCACCCACAAAGCAAGCATTTTCCAAACCATCCTAGACAAAATAAATACAAAAATAAACACATGGAGCAATAAATTTCTTAACCAAGCAGGAAAGATTACACTCATAAAATCTATTCTTACAAGTATGCTTGTATACCCAATGTCCATTTATGAATTTCCCCTACACATAATAACCAAACTTGAAAAAACCTTTTCAAACTTCCTCTGGAATGATCATAAAACCAACAAATTACACTGGATAAGCTGGAAATACATGAAATTACCTGTAAGACAAGGAGGTCTAGGTTTCAAGGATCTACACACATTTAATCTTGCTCTCTTAGCCACAAAAACTTGGAAAATATGATCGAACCCTCACACTCCAATATATACCTTACTTAAATCCAAATATTTCCCACATACAAGAACACCTACTACAAACAATACTAAACCAACCACAGCTTGGGTCTGGAAAAGTTTATACAAGAGCTATAACCTTCTCAAAGACAAAACGCACATCAAAATTCAATCTGGCCGCCAAACAAATATCTGGAAAGACCCTTGGCTAACACCTAATCATACTCAATATATTAACCCCATTAAAATTAATATTTCTCCAAACAACTACACATACGTCTCGGAGCTTACAGTACATAACAATTGGAACATATCACTTCTAAACAATTTATTCTCTATATCTACAATATCCGAGATACAAAAAATCCAACTAAATCAAAATGATGATCTTCTGACTTGGAATTCCCTTTCAAAACCAACAACCAAATAAATATACAACCTAACATGGAATACACCCACTCAAGAAATAACCTTCCCTTCAAATTATATTAAAATCCCAAAGCATACATGGAAACATTTATGGAAGCTCCGCATCCCTTACAAAATCAAACTCTTTCTTTGGAAAATTCTCCTTAATCGACTTCCAACTACAACAAACATAAGTCAAAAAACCAAAAAGCCTATTAATACAAATTGCATCTTTTGTGGACAAGACCAAGAGATGCTAGATCATCTCTTCCGTTCTTGTCAAAAAATCACACCTCTATGGAACAACTTTCATTTCTTTGGAACTCACTCGACACATCACACAACTATTCTCTCAATTCTTTCTGTATGCATAAATACATCATGGAAACCTTCACATCCACTCTACCACCATTCTCTCTACCTCATTTCCACATTGTGGAGTATATGGAATCATAGAAACCACATTATATTCAACAATGAACAATACAATTTAGACACTCTTATCATTATCAGAAATCATACGCTGGATAAATGGAAACATATATTTATGAATACTAAAATACCTCCACACATTACCACATTTGATACCTACACAAACCATTCATTTATACCACTCAAGACATACAACCTCATACCAAAACACATCTTACCTTCATACCCAACATATATAATCACTTACAACATCACGTATGAACCCACATCCCAAATAAATATTATCTTTTATAACTCAATGATTAAATATCATGAAGACAATATCCAAATCCCTCATACATATAACAACAACAATTACTCCAACCATCAATATTACTTATATCACGCCATCACATATACCATACTCTATATTGAGCTACTCACACATTCACCATATCACCATTATATTTATCTAGTCTTTGACATGTTTTTATCACAGGTTTTTTTCTAAGCTAATGCATCGGATCTCATGTTGCCCGTCTTGGAAGGCTTTTCTGGATGAACACGTCGCAAACAATATAAGCATTCTAGCTCATCCAACCTTTGAAAGCGCCCTCCAAACTCAACAACTTAGTAGCGTCATTAGATCTAATTTTTAGCCTACTTAGGTATTTTGCTAAGATATATTGATAGCTATCATATGTATGTTTGTTTAGTTTAAAGACACTGGTAAACTGTTTTAGTATAAGTCAATATTATCATGTAATATCTTTTGGTTGATCAATATATGGGACTTATCAAAAAAAAGAAGGGATGAAAATTAACATACTAAAATAGAAGCTAACCGTACACTATGAACTACAGTAGATGTTAATTAATCGATATCCTTCCGGGTTAATATATAATATCTTGGGCTACTCCTTCTATTGTCAATTGGTTTTAGAGTGGAACCTCATAGACTCTTAACATGGTATCATGAGCCAGCCCTGAGTTAATGAGACACGTGTAACTCTGCCGATGTTGTTCTGACAATTAATACCGGCGAGGAAAATTCTGCCGACGATTAGGTTACACGTGAGGGGAGTGTTAAGATGCACATCCTACATCGGAAGTCAATGTCCTCCCGGGTCAATATATAAGATCTTGGGCTACTCCCTCTATTGCCAATTGATTTTAGAGTAGAACCCCATAAGCTCTTAACAATTAGGCAAAATGGAATGGAAGGTTCATTGATTGGATGATCTAAGGATTCGGAGGTTAAGAAGGGAGTGATGAGAAGAGGACTTTGAAAGTGGGTTTAACATTCTTGTAAGACTATGATGGAGAATGGAACTTTAGTAGATTTAGACTCCTTAAATTGGATGAAGATGGTGATACATTTGTCGGGGGTTGGATGTGATATGGCAAGAAATAGCGTATTCATATCTCATGCCAAGTCATAATGTTTGAAGTAAGAAATCACTGGAAATATATACAAGTTACACACCATTGGAAACTGTGAGAGCTTTTTATAGACAACAAGATCATCCAAATCGGACGAATACACTAGGAAATATGATCTCCTAAAGATGAGTAGTTAGAACATCCAAACTTACTTCATATTGGCTACTGCTGAATAGTTATCATTTGTTCCACATCAAATATCTAGGGATGAAGGCACCCTCCTACACTCAATAAATAAGGTAAAAGGGGTCTCTTCCTCTTCTCCTCATTCTCACTCTGTACCATATGCCTTTGCCATTATATTGATACAATACTAATGCTAAATTCATATTATGATGCACAAGAAATGATTATGCAAAAATACAAGAGACTGTGATTTAGACAATTAAGACTTACACCACTATGATGAGATCATATAGAAGTCGTTTTCAACCTGATATATGGTATGTGAAATCATTATTGATTTAGAATGACGAGCCTTCTTCATATGAAAAAACATAGCCATAATAGATGTACCAAAACGAGGTTTGGGCATTGATGAACAAACACTAGATAAACATTTAAATCATGTGTATAGGGCTAGATAGTAACCAAAGGTTTCAAATAAATTCAAGATATTGATAATTATAAAACCTTCTCTCTAATTAATATATTTAATTTTTTTTTCGGATCATAAACATAATTTCCTTTTATGATTCTGAGATGTGGCAGATGGATGTAAAGATTGTTCTCTTTAATGGAAAATGATAAGAGTATGTGTACATGACACAATTTCCAAGCTTTATATATCCTAAAAGACTTAAGAGAATATGCAAGTTACAAAGATCCATTTGTGAACTTAAGCAGACATCAAGAACTGTGAAAATTGTTTCAATGAAGCAATTAGAGAGTTTGGCTTCAGAATGAAGAAGATCTTTTATGTACAAAAAGATTGGTGGGAGCAATTTAGCATTTATAGTTTTGTATGTAGATGAGAGACTTTCCATAAGAAAGTACTCGCATGCCGAAAGCAGTCAATTCATGGTCATGTAAATATTTCTCTACCAAATACTTAGGAGAAGCTTAATATTTTTTTTGAATTAGGCCAAGAAAATTTATTAGATTGAGCCAAAACATTTATATTAATAAGGTGTTGAAAAGATTCAAGAGGGATGATTTCAAGAAAGGAAACCTCCCATGAGAAAAGAATGAGTGGTGTTCCTTATGCATCAGTCATAACATCCATCATCTATGTCATGTTATGATCAAGACCAGACATATCGTACGCACCGAGTGTAACAAGTTGCTATCAATCATGCTCAGGTAAAAGTCATTGGACAATTGTAGAGGCCAAACTTAAGTACTTACGAATGACTAAGGATATGCTCCTGGTTTACGATGGAAATAATGACTTATTAGTAGAGGTTAAGACGATTCTGAATCTCGATCTGATTATGTATTATGCCTGAATGATGGTGTAGTATCTTAGTGTTGCAGCAAGCAAGACATTCTAGTTGACTCAAAAACGGAAACTAAGTAAAGTGCAGCCTTTAATGCTATAAAGTAAATTTGCTGAAGTTTGTTAGAGAATTTGGAATAGTGTGTAGCATTGAAGTGATATTGTGACAACATTACTGAAATATCCGAAACTACGAAACCAAGATCACACCATACATCTAAGTATGTACTGAAAAAAATATCAACGGCTAAGTTTTTTTATAACATAATACATGTCCTATGTGTAACTTTAATACGAATAATAAAATCAATCATGTTACTTGTAATGTTAGTTGGAAATATTAAATTTTGAATTATTTTCATCAAAAAAATATTTAATATTTTAAAAATCAACCGTCAAAATCTAAATGACACATAAACTCTCTAAAATAAAAGAGTAATTGTTTTTATATCCCCACTTGTCAATTACAATAATATTTTGAAAGAATACTCGAATTATAAATTTTATTGAACTCTAAGCATTATTTTTTAGGTAATATTTTATTGTTCAGAATTAATTTTCAAGCTTAATTTGTTTTCCTAATTTTAAATTGTCTTTTAATTTATTTTTATTTTTATTTTTTTTCTTGAGAAAAATGGTCCACTTAAAATTTATAGGTCAAGTATCTATAATTTCATATATTTCTTCAAATTGCCTAAATTCATGCGATTTTCAATCTCACATTTTTAAAATTTGTTATATGATACTAGTAGATAGAGGGAGAGTTTTCTGCGTGAAATGGACCATTTCAATGTCTCACCATTATTTTCTCCTCTTAATACCTTACTAGACGCCACACCTAATAATCGTTAAATATTCTATGAGATCCCTTCATGTAAAAATATATATAACCCGTCCCGCCTATGTGAAAACGTAACAAGAAAACTAAAATGCAAAATATGGCAAACTCCACACTTTCATGCACCCTCCTTCTCCTCATACTTCTCTCATTTCAAGTGGATGGAAAACCCACTCAAGTTGACAAACAAATAGAAGATCTTGCTAAGTCTTGTGTTGAGCAATACAACAAAAAAATATATAGTGATCCTAAAATATTAAAGCTGGTTTATGCTAAAACAGACAATGCTGCAATGCAATCGGTATCTGGAGTCGACAAATACTTTCTCAAAATCAGTGTTACATATCCTGATAAAACACCTCGTACCTTCAATGCTGTTGCAGCGGCTAAGACTGGAGAGTTAGAATCTTACACTATTCGTTGATTGAATTTACAATGACAAGCGCGATTCGACGTTTTGTTTGTAAGGACTCGAATCCAGACCTTCAGATTAGAGGCATGGGAAGTTAGTGATCCTCATTTTTTTGATGTATCATTTAGAAAAGTATTATTTGTGTTGTATGTAGTATTTATAGGGCGTTAGAATAACTATATGTCTTTTCAGTTTCTAAACATCCACATTTTTTGGTAGGATTTATTGGGCATTAGAATTAATATATGATTTTTTTTGTCAATTTCTGAACATCGATATTTTTAGTTTAATTTCATTTTAAAGTTATAGTTATAAGTTATTGTGAAGTTTGAAATACAGTGACTAAAACTTAATTAATTTTAATTGAAGTTGTGGTATAGTGATAGATATTGCATCATATAATGATTTTATTAATACCAATGTACAAACAACACAAATGAAATCTTGGCACAATAGTTAAGTCAGGCCCGCTTTCTTAAGGGGCGGGGGGGCGGATAGGGGCCTACGAATCCTTAAATTACATAGTTAGATCCAATATGCAATGCATAACGGCCCGTCGTTTGACAGGCAACTACCACTAGTATTGAATAAATGTGTTTTTTCATTTGATACTCCATTAATTAAGATTCCTTTATCATGGTTAAATCACTTAAATGGTTGCTATATTTATATGATAAATGCTCACTTGTAGTGAAGACTCATGTGACATGTCTATGTTTACATTTAGGCCCATTACAAAACTTAGACGTTTACCTCATCGCTGAATGGGACATTTTTTTCACTTGTAATTAATAAATAAATGGGCCTCAAATGAGCCTCATATATAAATGACCCCATGATACACCATAACTCTATAACAAATTTACCTCCTTGACCTTGAATATTATATCTTTAGCTTAATCATAGTACTTTAAACCAAACCCAAGTACCCATTACATCCCATGATATGTTTATCTTGTGTTGAATTTCTTGATTTCAAATATATCCCTAAATCCTAAACCTTAAACCCTATTTCTAAGCGAGGAATGACAAATTTTTTGAAGAAATAAATAAAGGGCGATAATAATGTCCTTGTGAAGCCCACTTCTAAATTTTTTTTAAGAAGCTTTCTAATAGTATAATAGATTTCCATCGCTTGAATTCGATTTTGTAATTTCTGAAGACTTTTTTATTCTAGATCTATAATAGTAGTACAGTAGAACTTCTATAAACTAATAATGTTGGGATCAACCAAATTTATTAATTTAGAGAGTTATTGACTTATCTATAAATTAATTATTTATTAATTTAAAGAATTTTTGCATGAGATGAAGAGTTTTTACATAAGTATATGCAGAGTTTAGTGACATGAAGAGTCCAATGATATTACTACTATCGTTGAGAACAATGTTAATTTATAGAAGTTTTACTGTAGTTACGTAGAACGTAGTTAATTCGCATGAGTACTTTGTACCACTTCATATGTACATATATAATCTGGACATATTGGTTGACACAGGTCGGGTAAGTATAAATCAATACTTTAATATATAATTTTCTAGAAGTTAAATTAAATATTTAAATTACATGAAGTGACCCTAAGTTAATTTTAATCAACTAGCACACATTAAGATCGGGCATCAAATGGTCCTTGATGAAGGTGTTAATGTCTTTACTCAAGAAGCGTGTGGTCCTGGCTGGCATATGCAGCTTACGATCGTTTTTTTTCTTTCGATAAAGATAAAGATTGTATTTTGGAACTTAAATTCTCATTCACCTCATTCTTCCCGATTCCCTTAAATTCTCTCCCCCTCAAATCCTATAAAAATGAAAGAGAATACCATACTCTTCCTTAACAATGATTTTCAAAATCAATACCCCCCACCCCCCGGTTCACCCCAATCCGAAGAAACGCCCATCTCCTTGAGAAATTTAACCGTCTAAAAAGTGATTATTTAACCTAGGAAGGTTAATTTGTTAGGACTAAGACCTTACCAAGTACTTACTACAATAACCTAATTCGGTTACTTGGACACCAACACAGATAGCAATACCTTTCTATGCAGCCACCGCCACCACATACTTGGCCGAATAGACTAACATGGGTTACCTGCACACCAATACACACTACAATACTTTCCTACGCAGCAACCACTACAACATAACAAATCCATATAATACGAGGAACTAAAGCTCTGGGACTCCACAAATAGTGATGACATGAAAATCAGTTGAACACATATCTTAACTATATTTTAGCACACGAAGTTACACTCTTTAAGTTCGTTCACACATGGATGACAGTACCATATTTTACCATATATTAGAAATCTTGTGATGTCATTTGGTGCGACCCATCTAGCCACCAGATTATATTAGATTAATACTCTTCAATTTCTTCGACTTTATCTACAGCTCGTTGCTCTTGAATCTCTTGGGTCCATCCTTTACACTACCGATCACACGGAAAGTCAACGTCGTTCTCAGTCACCTTAAAGTGATGTGGGCTCTGACCTGAGCAGTACACATTCCACATCTTGAAATAAGACCGCTCCAAGTTCTTGACCTGAACAAGTTAATAATATCAATAAGCCCTCTTATATGTTACATGCTTGATCCACAGGACAATGATGGCCTCGTGCCCTCGTCTATCAATGTGTTGTAACATGATATGGCATGTCATTAAAGCACTAACGAGATCAAGAACAGAATCACTCACCCAACGTATGGTGTCGAACAGAGGACAGGTCAACCTTGCAGCTTTGAGTTTGTCAGTAAGTTCTTGGAGCTTCGGTCGATTAAGAGCAAGAGATACAGCCTTTTCTTCATACTCTCCCATACTAATAGCAGCCAGTGACTAATGTTAGTAAAACTCGATAAAGTCGTAAGCCACTCAACCACCAACGACTACGCATGATATATTAGACCAAGGAAATAGAGAAATAGAAAGGGAAAAAAACATCATGTCAACCCCAAACAAATGTAGGAATTGAGAAACCGAAAACAAAACGTGTATAAGAAGTAGTTGATATATCTTATGAAGAAATGAATTGACATGCAATGCACCAATGAGTACAGTCACTGTACAAAATAGACTATGAGGAGCTTGTATAGCACATGATCAGGACCCTCACTATAACCCTAAGGAAATTCCTCTAATCTCTTTTTATTACTCATTTCCCTGACTGTTGTATGAGGGAGAATAAAATTCAAGAACAATGTCCTGCATAAAACCTCGCTGAGCTATAGTTGAATTCGTGATAACAAAACTATCCATTATCAAGTACTCCCCACATCCTAAATTAATTATGGACATATGTGAGCATCATACTCCTCTAAACATCAACTTATGGAAGTGAATTTGGATGCCATTGACTTGGACTTACACTATCAAACAAATAGGAAAAACTGGAATGCTTACCTAGTAACAATCATCTCCTCTCCAACCTCTGTGGCCAAACACAATGAACCAGCAACTCTAGTTGCCATCTTCTCAAGTGGGAGTGTCACCATGGGAAGACCAGCCCAGAGAACATCAGTTCCTGTCGTATGAGCATTGCAAAGCGGTCTATCCAGCAGAAAAGAGAAGTTTAGGCATGAGATAAAAATGTAGTAATAATGACTAGAAAATGACAACTAATTCAACAATGAAGGAAAATACTGATTGTACTCACGAGTCAAGGAACAGATCAGCCAGAGAACTACGTCTGATATGCTCTTGTTTCATAGCAACATCAGTGAATATGATTTGGTCTGGTTGTACACCCTGTGCAGCAGCAACTGGAAACACAAAATTACATAATTAGGTCATATTCATGAGCCACCTATAGCTCAATTTCCAAAAGAGAAGCGCATATTTATGCAAAGCTATGTAGGCTGAGTTCAAAATTAGGTTTGAACATATACATGCACGAAGCCTCATTTCACCAGCAGCAGGAAACCTGAGAAGCCATAGTGCACTGTTCGGAACACGCTTAAGTATGTTGCACCTACACATATCAAATCCAATTTAGCAGGGAAGAATCTGGATGATGCGAAAAGAAGAGCACAAAAAACAGGAAAGTTACCAAGTCGTGAATATCTCCGGGTCCATCTTGTACAGTTGGTTAAAGCAAGCAAATATGAATTTATCCTCTGGTAAACCATAATCTGAACGCTTAGTCTGGCAATTCACGTCTAAAACATCTTGATTTTTCTGCACATATCAGATTATGTAAGAGATTGTGACTAACTTGATCTATATACCAACAAGAAAAGATAAAAATTATTTTGGGGGGCAGTAGTTACCTGCTTATAATCATTTACAAAGTAGCAATGTGGGAGGTGGACAAGCTTTTCTGAGTAAATATGAGCGTAACTAAGGGGGGAGACAAACTGCAATGTAACAAAAAGATATTAACTACTGATTACTGACACGAAGTGAGTGAAATACACTGAAGAGAATGATTCATAATACCTCATCTGCAACCAAATACTGAATGTAGTTTGCCCCCGTTGTCCCCGGAAATCCCATATAGGAAACCTGTATTGGAGCAGGTTGCATAGCAAATATTTCATTTCTAGCCCCCTGTGATTCATAATGGCCACATAAGCATAAAGTCATGATAGAAGCTTCAACATATAAGTAAATGTTGCACTACTCTTCCCCTATATATTGCTACTGGAGAGGCACCTTAGTATAACCATTAAGATTGATAAGAATCTGTATCTGATCTTCATTAATCATCCTGGCAATCATATCAGAGGACATTGACGACACATCTATGAAATGCTCAGCTTCAGATTGGATCCGTAACCTCCACTCTGTACCATCATTGGGGCTCAAGGCATAGCAGAAAACCTACATTAGGAGTAGGTCTACTATCAGATGCATAGTAGAAGACTGTGTGCGAGTGCAGAGGAAGGTTGTTACTCGTGGAATATAAGTCAGGATCCAATAGAAAGTAATTCAGCAAACAAAAGTAACATTAACGGCCAAAATTCATTCTTTATCTAGTTCAATAGTTCACACTTCACAGTAGGCTTAAGCAGTTCAATTAGACTCAAATGAGGGGAAGGCACAAGATTTACCAACCTCAACATGTTCTCTATTATGCATGCCGAATACTGAGCCCATTAAATGTGACAAGGGGTGGTTTCCAAAATCACTGCTCACATACCTGAGACACAAAAGACTTATTAAACAAGACAAAAATCTTCATTCAAAGTTTCAAAAAAAACATTCCAAGAACTTACCCAATCCTCAATCGGCCATTCCTACCCCCACCCTTTATGGGCAGTGGAGGGGGGTGATTGAAAGTTGGAAGTGAGTAACGAGATGCAATCACCGAGCAATGTGCGGCATATTTCCGGCTATACACAAAAAAACAAACCACTTAGCACTATGGATAGGTAAATATTACTTTACTCCTTGCTTAAACAACAAAATATGCATGCCTGATTTCCAGAGCAAGGATTGGATCAAGAGGATAGGCAATAGCATGAAAAGGTTGCACACTTGGGATAACTGACATCTGGAAGAACAAAAAAATATTGTAACTTGTAACAGGATGGACGAAGGACCAGAATTAACATTGTAGACAAATGATAATAAACAAGATGACAGTTTCAAACATGCAGGAAGCAGACCCATGAGTACCTTTATCTGCCGTCTGAGAATTCCATCAACTTCACTGAACATTTTCTCTCTGTCATCCCAGTCACATACACACTAGAAACAAAAACAATCGCAAAACTGTCTTCAATTGTACACAACAAACACAAAAATAACAGTTTCAGTAGATACGGAAAAACCATTTCATCCTGTTCAGTAAACCAATAGAATCTAACAAGTAACCAAACAAATCATGAGAATCAGATACAACCTATTAGAAGTTACCCTAACAGATCTTCAGATAAAAACAACACAAAAATACAATATAGGAAACAGCTGGACCAGGAATATCTCTACCAGCAAGCTGATACATTTATGAAGTAAAAGAAGTAAGCCTTGAGCTTCAACGACAAACTAACCATGCTTGCACTGGTTCTATTATAGAGGCTGAGTCATCCTCTAAAATGATCTACTACAAACAAAATATATACTGTTCAAAATGTGAGAACAAGAAAATGTGATTTGCTCTATGCATCCAAAAAAAGTGAATGACATAACACCTGCATAACATCTATCGCTAAAGGAGACTTCAAGAGCATTTATAGTGATATTTAGCAATACAGAAAATTAGCAGCAAAGCAAATGAAACCATCACCTCAAAATAAAGATACCAACAATTTCAATAGTGCGAAGGACTTACGGAAAGATCCAAATATATAATATTATGAACAAAGAGAGACTTAGATTCCATTAAAGGGTGATCCAGCTTGAGGACTTAGACATGCAGAAACACTTTGTGACACATCAAAAAGCCCTATACAACATACACCAATCAAATGGAAACTCGCGCAAACTTGAGTCCTTACCTGAAGGGTGTGAAGAAGATTACAAGTTGCTTCTGGGAAGTCAGGACGTAACATCAGTGCTTGTTTGTAACTTGTTATGGCTGCTTCCACGTGACCACTGCAATATTCAAAATAAACCCTTTCAGATCAAGAAAATAGCAATACCCTTAGCTAGGAATATGAAGCTCAAAGGAATAAATGAAATTTAAGTAACCATGCTTTAATAGTTACCTATCCTTGTAAACTGAAGCCAAGTTAGCATGAGCCTCTGCCATGGTAGGCCGCACGGTAATGGCTCGCATGTAGTCCTGGATAGCTTCATTTACCCTTCCAATCTCTTTGTAAGTGTTACCACGATTAACAAGTCCATCAGCTGCCATTGGATCGATTCTGAGCACCTCATTGTAGCAAGATATTGCATCAGCATAGCTACCCTGTATATTGAAACCAAAAGTGTTATAAAATAACCATGGACACAAGTCAAACATTAACATAATGGAATATCAATTTATAATGAATAAATAATTAAATGAAGTTCTAGCGCCTCATATGTGCAAGAGCTGGCATAACCAGTTGTTAAAATGGCAGCAGATATTAAGAACATAACCTGTTGTTTATATATTATAGCAAGATTGTTGAATGGAGCAGAGAGGCCTGTTGTCACAGACAATGTTGCCTTATAGTATTGAGCAGCAGCATTCATCATGTTCCTGAAAATTACCATAGTTTCTTCTCAACTTCAGTGTATGCCAAGAAAAGAAACACACCAAAAGAGTACTGAACATGATAACAGTGTGTACCACCCCATGTAAATATTCCCAAGATTTGTGAGTGCCTGAGGATGGCTAGGTTTTAGAGAAAGGCATTGCTGAGAGATAAAAAAAACACGGATTAGTTAAGACACAGAATTTGGAACCCTGTCTGGTATACTCAGACAGAAGTTGACCGAATGTAGCACAGAACATACGCGGTAACAATTAATTGCTTCCTCAACTCTTCCAGCATCTTTGAGTGCATTACCCTGAGACAGAGAGAGAATTAGGAACTTTCAGGAATGGAAAAAGATTTGACACACTAGAAATCAAGTATTTGACTAATCTGAGCCTAAGAAGCAAACCAGATTATTGTAAGCTTCCAAATATCCATTGTCATACGCAATAGCTCTCTTGTAATTATATATGGCCATCTCCAGATTTCCTTGATCATAATATACACTAGCCAGGTTTCCTGCAAATGGAGTTCATCAAGTCAATGAAGGTAAGAAGTTAAGAATTAAAAGACAACATCTTATCCAAAGTATATTGAAATATAATGCTGAACAAAGAGATGACAGATCTTAGATTCTATACGTAGATGAGGGTCATTTTTTCTTCAGCACATTTTAGTATGACTAATAGTTCTTGGATCAATGAACTCCAAACCTTCTCCAATATCTAACTTAATCTGATCACATCACATTTAAATCCCTCGTGGACTTATTTATCCTCCCCTTCAGCATCCTTGAAATTATAAAGATCCTCCTGTTTTCAAGTAAAGTATAACAAATAGAGCTTGGGTCAATGAAATCCAAACAACCTTCCCAACATCTAATCAATATCTTCAGCATCACTTATATATCCCTTATGGTCTGATTCACCCCCAATACCAGACCTTTTTAGATTGTTGAAGTATTTCTATTGCTATTCTCTTCAGCATTCCATTTTCGCTTAATTGCTTAGTACTAATCATATACTCTACTGCAAAAAGCTACATTCAAATACATCATAACTTCAAGATCTTTTTACTTTAGTGACAAACATATCTATACTATGAAGAAAGCTAATCTGTTTGATACAACAAAATGATCAGCAGGGAGATGAATCACTTTTTTGTACGGAGATGATTCGCTTGGATCAAAAATACTCACCATATGCCATGGGATAATCTGGCCGTCCATGAATAGCGCGCTGGTAGCAAAGTATAGCCTCTTGTGCCATTCCTAAAGCCTATTAGTGTACTAATTTCTTTAATGCCATATTTATTCAAAGAAACAAACCCTTTCCATGACAGCGCATGACAGATTACCTTGTAAACGTTAGCCAGATTGAAATATGCATCAGAAAAGTTTGGCTTAAGCTTGACAGCTTCCCTGCAAAAAAAAACGAAAGCGCAAGTGAAAATGTCGAACAAAAAAAAGGATCAGTAAGAAAGGAAACATAAGACTCAGTAGCAAACTCAGGAGAAAAAGTACACAAGAAACCAAAAAGACATTACAAATTATCACCTTGTAGTACTGTAGAGCTCTGTTGAGATCACCAGCTTCCATGAAAAGGCCAGCAAGGTTTGACCATGCAATAGCAAAGCTAGGCTGTAAGCGTAGAGCCTCAATGTAACAATTGTATGCCTGATACAATTCTAAACAAGTGAGTTAAAGCCAGTAAACCAAGACACTAAAAGAAGTAAACGACTCCACATGTTATCCTACCTCTTGCACCAATCCCTGAGCTTTCATCAGGTTACCAAGATTACTATGAGCATCAACCTGGGGAAAGCCATGATGTTGTATCAATGAATGACAATAAACAAAACAACTCTGGTATCATTACATGCTACTAAACCCTACAAAATAATGCCATTTACCAGTCGAGGGTTGAGTCCAAGAGCCTGACGACAACACTGTGCTGCTTCTTGTAACCTTCCTTTCCTCATATAGGCACTAGCTAAGTTAGACCATGCATCAGAAAAATTTGGCCGGAGCTGCAATGAAGAAAATCATTCACGAAGTTCGCTAATACACTAATTAAGTTATGTGCCATAGGTTATATAACCAAAAAGTATGCCAAAGCAACATCAAAATATAAAACTAAGAATTAACAGTTCTAGAACTATCATAGACCATCAAAAGTTCAAAGCTAAGAATGCAAGAAAATGCAACTTCTAGGGCATTTTGACGAGGTTCTCTCGCAATTGTAGAATAAACATAACAAAACATCAGCCATACACACCTCAATAGCAATTAGATAAAAACGGATAGCCACATCAATGTTGCCCTTCTCCTGTGGAAATGTAGACAAACATTAGCTAACAAGATAGACATACAGCATAAACAAGACTATAGTAAGAGAGCACCTTATAAGCATTTGCCATGTTTCCATAGCACTCAGCAAATTGTGGGTCAATGCGTATAGCTTCTTCATTTTTAGCGATGCACATATCAAAATCATGCAACTGGAAAAGCAGAATTTCGTAAAGCAAATTAGATTTTGATATCACTTTCTCAAAAAATTAACCAAAAAGATAAAAGATTGACAGGGCATTATTCGTTGCCCCAGATATCCAACCTGATAGTAAGTAGCACCGAGAAGAAGGAGATTATCAGTACGCCTTGGATTTCTCTCATAAACAGCTTTGCTGTGTTCCAATGCCTGTTTAAAGTTCCCACTTCTGTAGTTCTCATGAGCCAATGACAAGAGCGCCTCATCATCAACTATAACAATAAATAGCCAAAAAAATGTTATATCAGGAATAGATCCAAGACATACATCATTAATAAGAAAGTTATAGATTTTGCAAGCTAGGGACGGCATATGGCTACAAATAGTCATAGAACTGCCACTAATTTACACTCAGAAATTGAAATCAATTCTAATTTGAAAATTACAGTGGTTGCAACTCTCAAAACCTTAGCAGGAAATTAATACACAAATATAAGGTATGTTTCGAAGTGTTCCATTTGATCACTTATGTTTCAAAAATGTTCTTTTGGGTTATTCAATTAAATTTTCCGTCTACGTACCGACTCCGAGGCCATGTGATAGTAACAGGGGGTATTCTAGTAGTTTCATATCTCAAAAATAATATTATATTAAAACACAAGCTTCCCTAACACCTACCCTGCAGCCACCACTGCTGAACATGTTCGAAGAATCTAAATCCATGAAATAAACACTAAATATCTACTGCTATCTCAACATTGGCACAAATACTAAAATCTGTTTGAGCATTTTCGTACTCCATATATAAGTTAATAATCAGTGTAATACAGATCTTCACACAAAGAGTAACAATGTAGCACAGGATCCATTTACAACTTTTAGCTACCGCGTAAAACAAAAAATCAATCAAGAAGGATCAAACTTTGAATAGTTTAGTACAGTACACCACATAAGCTATTCACATATAATGTGAAACAAAAATCAAAAAAACCAAAAACTTTTAACAGACCGGGGAACAACACAATCAAAGTAATACACAAAATATTAGTTACTCTAAGTATTTAAACACTGATCCTTATGTAGAGACTCATAAAGTGAAATCATACAAAATACATCCAAAAAAATCCATCTTTAACTTATTCACACACTTAAAAGTAACTGAAACCCCTAAGAATAAGGAATAACAATAAAAAGTATCTTTTAAAAAACAATGAAGTAAAGCACTGATCCTTACCATACAGGCTTATCAAGTAAAATCAGAAAAAATACATTAAAAATCATTTTTAATTTAATTACAACCTTAAATAACTAAAAACCCTAGAATAACAAAAGAACAATAAAAACTATATTTTTCTAAAACAATTATGTAAACACTGATCCTTATCATATAGACTGATCATGTAAAATCAGACAAATACATCAAAAATATTATATTTAACTTATTTATACCCCTAAAATGACAGGAAAAAACTCTAAAATAATAAAAATCAATAAAAAAAATATTTATATAAAAAAAACTCGCTATCAACTATATCAAATACTCTATCAAGATATACTATTTTTATTTTTTATAATTCGATACTTGTTATTGCAAGGACTCGATTCCTCGTCTTTGTGAGTAATATCTCCTCGATTCAAAGCCAACACTAGTTATCCTCTATCAACATAGAGTATGAATTGCGAATTGATCTACCTTCACGAGAGTGCTCCACCTCATCCCGCTGCTGAAATTGCTGGTGGTGGTGGTGATGGTGATAATCAACGCCGCCTACGCTGCCGCCGCTACCTTCGCCGACGATTCCATTATACATGGCGGCAGCGGCTGACGGAACCCTAGCAATCTGCTGCAGCAACTGCTGCTGCTGCTGATTGGTAGGGTTTCCATACTGCCTTTGATCGCTCTGCAGCGAGAGCATCTTCACAATTAACTCTTATGCTAGTGAAAAACAACTAATTTGCCACAATTTTATTTTTCATGGAATAATATTTGACAAATATTATATTAATTTAACAAATATATATTTGTAGAGAGAGAAGATGAGTTCATTATAAAAAGAGAGAAGAGGGGGTATATTAATGGAGTTTTTCGCCACCTGTCCTAGTGGGACTCGGATCGGAACTCGGGTCGATCACCCGGCCCAAATAGGATCTATGAGAATGTTGGAAGAATACCCACCTTTTTTAATTTTGGACCAATGGCAGGATCGACCACTCAAAGTATTTTAAATTTTCATTTCGATCAATTTATTTCAAAATTGGTAATATTAATCACTTACATGCACATTTTTGTTAAAAGTTGGTCATTTGGCGTTTTTTAATCTTCTGGGCCCATAGGCGGACCCAAAGATCAATTTTTGATGGTGCAAAACCAAAAAAATAAATTAATGCACAAGCAACATAACATTAGTACCACAAAAAGTTACATTCAAGAAAATCTTCTATCAAATTCTTGAAAATGTGCTAAATTTACATCATTACTAATAGTACTAAGCACATCTCGTTCTAAATAAGTTACTAGACGATCATTTAACCATTGATCGATCATCGTACTACACTTATCACTTTTGATATGATTCACATCAGAAAGTACATGTTCAACGCTTGTGATTGCTACCAGCAAAAGCAAAGCTAACTTCAAGTTTATACACAATGTTGAAATTTGTGCACTTATTTGTTTTCACCGGTTATACTAACAAATCAGAAAGACCTTGCAATTCTTTAAAATCGGGATCACATCAAACAACCTTTATATAATTTTTAAGCTGATTGCGAATGACCACTTCGGTCTCACCCTTTTGGACTTTTGAAATTTTAGTAGTAAGAGTTAAAAAGTGTGGGTATGTAAGTGAGGTAGGGTCAAGCCTTTTGGACTTTTATAATCCTGAAAAGTGAAAAGCTAACATATGGGTGTAAATAATCCTCTTTCCTCATCCTCTGTTTCTCCATCGTCTTCAACATCTCTCCATTGCTCCAAAATAAATTTTTTTTCACCCAAATTCAAAAAAATTTCATCTTAATAGGAATTTTTCACAGAAAAATCTGGTGGTGCAACTGCACCATCAAAACTAGTGTAGGTCCGCCTATGTTTGGGGCATTTGGTAAAACGGAGGTATTTACGCATTGTCATTGTTATATGCATTAAACCTTCTTCGTCAACACACCTTCTACCACAACCCTCCCCACCCCGATCTGCCCACCCCCACCCCACAATTTCCTTATGATGGTGTGCTCCAAAGGCTTCTTCTTGTCTATCATAATAACTGATTTTCTGCCCCATTGGTCTAATGGGAAAAACAAGATCATCATTGGGGAGTGGAGCAACAATGTGAGATCAGATACATCAGTAAATGCTTCAACATCATATCCAATTGCAGAAAAATTATATTCATGTTTCGCCTCGGAATTCAAAAGTTCGTCTTAATTCTCAACATCAAGCACAAGGACGTCTTTAGAGATTCATGTTCCAACAATTAATTCAACCAAATTTCTCACCAGAGGTTTGGCTTTTTCTTTGGCTTTTTAGGTGTTATATGTTCGTACTACAAGGTCTGAGATAAAAGGATTTGAACATAGAGCAACTCATGAGCTTCCAATTCATCTCATATAATGTCCACTTTTTTTTACTCTGTTATTGATTTGAGTACCATGTTGTTCATTTGGTGCGGTTTGACCAATGAAAGGGTGTGTTGATGAGATTTGCAGTGATTGAAGAAGATGGTGGGTTGGATAGGGGTAGGGGTGGGCAGATCTGGGTGCAAGAGTGGGGGTGAGGGCGGGGGCGGTAGTTGGGGGTGGGGAGGGTAGGCAAATCGGGGTGTGGTGGGTGGGGTAAAGGTGTATGAAAGAAGAAGTTTTAAGAGCATATACCAGTGAAAAAACTATTATACTTGATAACACGTTCTTAAGTGTTTCGGGTCGTGTCAAGTAATATAGTTAGAAGTAGAGTATCGCTGTCATTCAATGCAATATAATGAATAGTAGTTATGTTCTTTATCCTTAATTAACTAAGTTTAATGAGGGAATCGTTTAAGCTAAAGTAGTTAACTAAATTAACTATGAAATCGAAAAGGTGAAACGAAATAATGCAAATTACGTTGATAATCAAACATAATTAACTCTGGAATAAATTATTGGTTCATAACTTCACAGTTAACTATTACTTAAGACCCCTAAAAGGCTAATTATATCTCTATGATAGCTTCAAATAGGCGGTCGTATTCTCATAAGATTGCACATGTCAATACTTATATCTCTAATGTAACTGAAACACGTGTTTTGATTATTATTTCCTAAATGGTTATGCTATCTCTAGTCGCAAGTCACTTATATAAACAATTTAATATTGATATAAGGATATTAAAAAGTAATTAAGCAGAATTAATTAGAATTGTGAACGTGAAAAATAAATTAACTCCAAAGTAAATCAAGTTTTCAAAACCAACTATATCATGGTCTTAGCCAAGATTAAAATAAGTTCATATTACAATATGAATATAAATGCATAAATTTAGTAGAAATCATCCTAATGCAAAATATAATAAAATTAAAGTGATAATAGAATTCACGCCAGATGTTGTTCTCTGCGATTTATGCACCAATCTGATAAATAAGAGAGCTTCCTTCGTCTATGCTCTCCCGAAAACTAGAATTCATCTTGAAAACTTAATATTCTTCTTTTTATAGACATGGACTTTTTCTAAATTTGGGCTTGCTTACTCTTTTTGGATCATGACTGATATAATCTTTAATGAGTAATTAAATACTAAAAATTTTCACTTTAATCAACAATTGCCTGAAAACCAAATAAGATGAAATAAGGGCAAGTTATATCTCATTACCATAAAACTAATATAAATTGATATTTAATTAGGCTCTTAAAATAGTGTATTTGCACCAAACCCCCTGTAAACATTTGTATGTGCGCCCTACCCCTGTAAAGATTGGTATGTGCGCCCTACCCCTGTAAACTTAAAGGGAGCTATTACCCCTTTGTAAACATTAAAATTTAGCACCCTACACCTTACCTTTAAGTCTCCGTTAGAAACTGCTAAGGGACATTAAAATTTAACACCATACACCTTACCTTTAAGTCTTCGTTAGAAACTACTAAGGGACATTAAAAATCAGATTTTTTAGGTTTCGAACCTCAACTTTTTTTTTGATAAGTAATTCATTCATAAATTAATAATTGTCAAGACTATTAGAGCCATTACAAAAAGGATCCAAAAAATTAACATTATATGTTTCATTGAAATCATTAATAACAATATTCTTAAGGCAATGATGGGTTCCTGCATTAGAGCCTTCCAAAAGATGTTGCAACATTTTCTTGATCCTTTGTTGAGCAGAGGCTTCAAGTCATCCTCCAAATGCAAATGAGGGAAGAACCTAAACCAAGAATGGGAGATAAAAGAGTCAGTGACAATATGATTATGGATTCCTCTAGTAATAAGGATGGTTGTGATTATTCCAGTGCAACTGTTCTTCAGGTTTAATTTGTTGTTGGAATCATCCAAGAGCAAGTTGGATCCCTCAACGATCGAGCGGTTCCCATTAATGGATGTTGAGATTATCCATTTAGGAGCTGAATCGGAGGAAACTCCGAGCAGAATTTTGTTGTCTCTTTTAGAACAATCTCTCGTGCAGCAGTCCAAGAGAAGGGGAGTGATCTCTTTAAGAGAGTTGAATGTCGTCCTTCTAATATCTGATCTTTCTAGTCTTCGAGTAAGATTGGAGGTCCGTCTTTACTTTTTAATCAAAATATTTTTGTGCCACTCTCTACTCAAAGAGGTTGCGAGAACTAAGGTCTTCTGGATATCAGGGATAGTCTTGTTAAAAAGACTGTCATTCCTAGTAAGCCAGATCGCGCAAAGGATGCTTCCAAAATTAATTAAATCTTTGATGTTATCATGGGTCCATTTTTTTGAAATCCCTTTGGATATTAAGGGTCAAATAGGGTCAGAAGGAGAAATATAAGTATTAAAGTGATAGAAAATATATTTAGAAAAGGGGAAATCAGAAAAGAGGTGTTGAATATTGTCCGGAGACTGGTAACATAAGGGACAATCAAGGCAAATTTGTTTTTTTGTTCTTGAATTAATGAGGTCCAAAGTAGGGAGTCTATTTAAGAGAAGCCTCCAAAAGAATGTATGAACTTTTTCAGGAAATGGGGTTTTATATAGCTTTTCCCAGGTGCCATTGGGGATGGATTAGAAGTTAGAAGGTATGGGAGTCTCATCGTTATTAAATCGACGAAGTTTGAAGTAGAGATTCTTAGAGCGGAAACTAGTTTTAGGCCACGTTTTAAGGTCTTTATTGTGAGAAGGGGTGATAGCAAGGATGTCCTCAAAGATAAATAGGGGAAGAGGGATTTGATAAGGCGAGTATTCCAAAGAAGGTCATCTGTTATTAGACTAGAGACCAGATTGAGCCGGTTGTTATCAGGTGAAAGAATGTTGATCGAGGAAAGAGGAGGACGGAAAAAGGGATTAGAGTTGCAGCTTCGGATAGATATCCAAGAATCGTGCCATATGTTGATAGAGGAACCACTACCCACTTTTCAAGAAGAGAATTCGTCAATGCAGGAGACACATGTTCAATTCACTTCTAGGACCAAGAGCAAGGGCGAAACTAGGATTGAGGTCATGGGAGTTAATCGTTATGATTTTATGTGAAGATTTGACGAAATAGAAGATAATTGAATGGATTGGAGGTGGTTAAACTGTATGAACAGTGGTAACGTGACCGTAGGATGATAGTGATGGTGAAATATTAGTGTTTAAGTTGTAATTAAGTTGATAGTTGTGAGTTATAACGATTTCAGGTTGAAGTAGGAAGTGTAGGTGACTTACAATATAAAAATTTGGTAAAGTTAGGGGCGAGTTATGGTTCAAACAGTTTGGAGATTTGATTTAGGTTTGGTAAGGATCATTATATTGATATGGGTGTGAGTATAGGGTTAGTGTGGAAGAAGTGGGGCTAAAATACAAATTCGGATAAGTTCAGGGGCTTAAGTGGGAAAATATAAGATTAAATATAGTATTTTTTTCATTTTGCACCCTCAACTATAGGAAAATTTTCAAATTGCACCCTAATACTTTCCTAAGCCTCAAATTGCACCCTATAGTTCACTTTTTTTTCATTTTGCACCCTTAAATCGATTTTTCAGCCAAATTTAGATGAAATTTCGCTTTTAAATAAGGGCAAACTCGGAATATCAGTTATATCAAACTTTGGGGTAGTTTTTACAAATAAATAAACTTGTATATTACAAATTATGCCCACCCTTTCATCTTTATCATCAAACCCCCCCACCCCTACATCACCCCTCTTCAACTAATTACACTTCTTCTTCATCCATCTCAAATCGGCTTCTGTCATGGTCACTGTTGTAAGCATGTGATCCAGAATCTTTCCTATGCTTCCGCTCCATGGATCGATGAGGAGAGCTCCTAGATCTTTTTTTATGATTGTTGGATTTTGGAGAATGGCCTACACCATCGTATGGATCTACTTCACCTTCCTCTACAATGTCAGAATTTCCTCCATTCAAAGCTTGGCCTTTCACAACTTTAAAATAAGCATCGCCCACCCCATCATAGTGCTCTTGCCTATTTAATGTATTCGGCGAACTCTGCCTTCTTTCTTGTTTGGACTTTCCACTTTCAGACACCAATTCAATCCCATCTTCCAGAATCTCTACCTTTTTCTTGTCTGATTTTGCTGGTCATGATTTTTTGCTACAGGGGGCAGGGCTTGTCTGATTTTGTGCAAATGGGAGGGGCACTGATCTGATTTTGAGCAAAGGGCAGGGCGGCTAGTCACGTTTTTTTGCTACAGGGGGGAAGGCTTGTCTGATTTTGTGCAAAGGGGAGGGGGGCTAATCTGATTTTGTTCAAAGGGGAGGGGGGCTGATCTGATTTAATCTGCAATGTCCGATATAGAGAATTCGTCAGTGGGCACAAAACGTGGTTATGATTCCTTGGAGGTATGATTCCTTGCAAGTCACTTGTGATTCTCTTATATATCACCATCTTCATTCCTTGGAGGTACACTTATTCTATTTCACCAATTAGATGTCGAAACCTTGACCTGATAGATCAAAGTGTGCTTGTTCGAGAGAAATATTAGTTGATTGGTTGGTTGAAGTGTTTATGAGAAATACTAGAGGAAGAAGAAGGTTTGAGTGGTGGTGGTGGTGGGGGTTTGATGAAAGAAAAAGAGGGTGGGGGTTTGATGAAGAAGATGATGTGGTTGTTATTTGTGAATTATGCCCCAAAAGTTTAGTATATGTGGTATTTCGATTTTACCCTTACTTAAAAACAAAATTCCATCACATTTGGCTGAAAAATTGATTCAAGGGTGCAAAATGAAAAAAGTGAAGTATAGGGTGCAATTTGAGGTTTAGGAAACTATTAGGGTGCAATTTGAAAATTCGCCAATAGTTGAGGGGGCAAAATGAAAATAAGCCTTAAATATAAGATGTTAACTTTAGGTACTGTAATGATTGTTGTAGGGGTTTAGAATAGTTAATTTCGTGTTGGGGGTGTTAAGTGTATTGATGTATGATATATTTCGGGTTATAATTGAAGTTTGTAAAATTTTAGGGGTTAAAATGTAAAGTTAGGAAAGTATAGGGCGATGATACAAAGTGAATGGTTAAAAGGGGCAAGTTGGGGCCTAAGTTGTAAATTAAAGTGATTTTGGGGTCATAGTGTAATAATATGGAAATTGGGGCAAAAGTGCAATAGTATAATTGAGGGGTAAAAGCGTAATTTTATAAGAAGCAAGGGTTTTAATCTTCAAGTAATATAAGTAATGGACTTGGACTTGATATGGGATTGAATTTACTTGATATGGGAATAGAATTTGGACATTTACGAGAGTTGACCTAAGTTTGACCATAGTTGACTTTGACTGGACCTTTAAGATACGAATAATTTAATAATGAATAAAAGACATACGCCCATCATGACTTATACGCATAATAAATCTCGGGTTTGACCATGTGGGGCCCAAGGGAAAAATCGTCATTTTTTTTCCAAGTTTGACTAAAAGTTGTATATGACTATCTAATTAAAGATTAAACAATTACGAGTGGGACGGGGTGTATTATGAGTAGTGTTTGACGTAAAGTATATGTGATATATATGTCCTACTGTGCGATACGAGTTCCGGATTGAGACTCGGAGTTTTGTTGTGCGTCGCTATGCTTGAGGTGAGTTCTTACTCATGCATTGTTTACTTCCTCTATATGTGTTGTGTGGTAATGATGGTGTTTATTGTTTGGGCATCATGTGAATTGATAGTAGTGTTTGACTATGGATTGTGAGTATGGTTATGGGGATATAATTGTCCAAGGATTGATGATTGCATGGTATGTTTGTAAGTGTTATGTGTGTTGTCCTGATCCGACAACGTAGGCTTTAAACGGTCTGCATTTCATGGGTCCGTAGGTTTGTGATGTGAAATGTGGTTGTGATGGTTGGTTGTGAGATGTGGTATGTGATGATGATGAGGTATGTTGAGGATGAGATGGTATGTACTCCCTACAGGTTGAGCTAGGTAGAGTGCCGTACAGTGCGAAAGTCCGGATTCAGAGCATTTAATATTGCATTTATGTGGTTGTGTCGTTTATTGTTTTTGAGATCACTTATTTATATTTTGAGTACCGATATTCCTAGTCATGTTATTACATTTACTTTCGCATCACGTATGTGGGTTGGTAACCACACGTGTGTTTGAATTTCACCAGCTGTCGAGCTGACCCTTCAGGGATTTGATTTTTTCAGGTTAGAGTTACGACGTTAGTACTCGATTCTCAGTGAGTGGCGGTTGGCATTATGGTCTCCCAGTCGTTGTTTTGGAGTCTTTATTTCATGTTTGTATTTATTATTTCACCCCTGCAATCAGGTGTTTATGGTCTTGTTATTGCTCTGTGGTGTCATTGGTGAACATCCCGATGGAACTATTTTACTACTCTTTTTCTTAGCATGAGTATTATGTCGAGTTTTAAACATTTATTGTACTGTTTAATTGTTTTACTATTTTACTTATCGAGTCATCCATCGAGTGGTGACTCTAGTCTCAGATTTGTTATGGATCCTAACCTCGGGGCAGGGCCCACCTGGGGCCGATCGTTACACAACTGATTCCGTCAAATGCTTTGCTCATGAAAATATTGTAATCCTATGATCGATAACTCATATGACTTAACATGTAAGAATTTACTCCAAATGAACATAACAGTTCGAATCAGGCTTTAAGGTAATCACTTATTTTAACACTAGCATTACCAATCTATCAAGCTCAAGCTTCAATAAATGCACAATTCTTCCACATAAACCACAATCTGAATGGTCAAATTACCAGATCATTTGCTGTTTCTTTAAAGACATGTTGCATGAACCCATGAGTTGGCTAGTTTCTTTGTTTTTTAGCAAGGAACATCACGCGTGGACGGCTCAAATTCTGCAGAATGATGGCAAATTAGCGTCTATAATTGAGCATGAAAAATTTGATGGATGAATTGTCCAGCAATGATTCTTACTTTTGTTCTACAGTGATGGTTAAGATCTTCATTCATCTCGTTAAGGCATTCTTCAGCAAGTTTTTCTGCTTCCAATGCTTTTCTATATGCTTCCTTGACCTGAAGCTGCACCACAAAGAGAGCACGTTACTTTGATGTAGATTGTCATAGGCGGGGTTCTACAAGCTTCATGTTGTCTACTCGTGCCATGGCAAGATGCTCAATATAAGAAACTGAAATGATTGTTATATCCACAAACATTGTTTCAAGAGCAAGAATTATCATGTTTCAGTAAATGGAAAATATACCTGGTTAAGATGGACGATAGTAGGGTCAGTTGTGTCAGCTATTGAACTATCTAACATTTGACGAAGACTTGATAATTCCTTTACCAGATCTAGGGCAACTTCCTCTGCATCTTGCAACTGATTTTTTGAAAAAGAAAATGACCTTTCAGCATGAAGCCGAAATGAAGCACAATGCACACAGTCACATCTCCCTCTACATCCTCTGGGATTTCTTTTCAGTATTCCTATTTCTGGACAGTTTACATAATTTGTGGGGTTCAAGAACGACTCTCTAGAAGGGCTCCTTTTCGTGATGGTTGTTCCAACCAGCTGTTCATTATCCACATGCATAGAGCCCTGAGTACATTCATCTAGTTCATTTGGTGATACTTCCATATGTGACTCTGCTACCAAGGTTTTCTGATCGATGCCAGAGCACATAAACTCAGCATCAAGATAACTGTCAATTTTCCCAAGGGAATGGTCGAAGTTCATTTTCGGGAGAAAAATTGTTTCTGCATTAACAGTTTGTAATGGTTCTTCATTCTGCATATCAAGTGCATTAAGGTGGCCATTAACATTGCTGGAAGTTACTGAACTCAACACTTGAGCAGTATAGTTACTGCCACAACTAGATTTTAGTAAAGAAACATTGGGAGTAGGAGTGAGCACAGAAGCAACAGCCTCTCCAGTTCCCTGCATTTCGGGAGAACTTTCAAGATTAAGATGGTTCATAGAGCTTCCTTCTATTGAAGAACCCAACAGTCTTGGGTGCTGCTCTCCGCCTTGTTCTACATTTGGTGTTTTGGGGACACAAATCGTAGAGTCACCTACAATATAAGAAATGTTTATATAGCAAACACCAGGATTCGACGGTAAACATTGCTATTATATGATGTAAACATCCTGGAGCGCTTACAGATATTAGTTGTAGCAACACTTGTCAGATAAGGGAGTAGTCTCCTGTAGCTGAATGAACCTGATGGTTTAAATACTCTATGTCTTGAACAAGGATTAAGAACCTGTGACAAATGGAACCCTCTAAAGCAACTGGAAAGGCTGCACTAACACAAACTGCCTCTATAAGGTAAACTGGCAGGGTCCAAAATTGAGATTGAAAGAGAACAGTTACCAAGAAAGAGAAATCACTTACCACTCCAACCTTCGAAGGTATCACATTACTTTGATTAGGACTCAACGAGAACGTATCTACATTGCCCAAACCAGTTGTGCAAATGATGTCATCGGGATTATGGTGAAGAATACCCTTAGTAACGGTGTAATTGCTTTCAATACTTTTTGTACAACCTTTCATCTTTGGTGTGGTAAAAGTCTCAGAATCTGGAGGGGTCGTTTGAACATTCTCTTCCTGTAAGTCCTTTACTCCAATCAGACCATCCCTATCAGTTCTTACACTCCCATTGTTCAGTAAGCGATCGCCTTCGGTAAGACCATTAACACCATCATTGCTCACGCTCCGATGGTTCAGTAAGTCATTGACTCCAGTTAGACCATCCCCATCATTTCTCACGCTCCCACTGTTCAGTACTTTGTCCCTGAATTCAGTATCTGAGTCTTTATCTACATCACCTGAAAGTATTTGTTCCAAGATTTCTTGAGCATACTCTTCCCTTGAGTCATCATCTCCAGTCGAACAATTCAAATGCTTTGTTGAGTTCCCATTGTTTAATATATCATCACCAAATGATGCATCCGCTTGATTGTTTATGACAAGCTGAAGATGTTGTTCTAGAGTAGACTGAACACACTGTTCCGTTAAGTCATTGCCTCTAGTCGGGCCATCAAAATAATTTTTGAAGTCCTCATAATTCATTAACCCAAATACTGGATCTACATCATTGTTTACAACACCTGAAATATATCGTTCTGTGATAGGCTGGACTTTAAGTTTATGCGATTCTGCATATACAGTCTTCTCATCATCAGAACTTCCACTTAAACCTTTACCACACTCACCAGTAAAGTTCTCTGTAACATATTGCTCATTCAAAGCCATGTTACTGGAATCCTGATCACAACTCTCAAAATTCAATTTCTTAGAGTTACTCGTAGATTTTGCATTTTCTATCTCAATTTCTGAAGGGGCTGCCAGAACATAGTTATGTTAGTAAAATTCCACAATAAAAAGTACAAGAACAGAAGAAAATGACTTTATGCTGTCTGATTGCAAAGTCATAGTACGTAAAATATATACCATTAAGTTCACCCTCAGTATCCTCCAGAAACGAAATTAGTCGATTGTAGCTAAATGAGCCTGGAACTTTAAACACCTTTCTTGAACGCATGTTCGAGACCTAGAGGCAACAAAAAGCAACAATCATTCATGGCCAACAGTTTGAACAGACAAAATATGTACATTTTCTCAAATATCTTGATGCAATAACAACAACCTGCATCCCTATTTGTCTCATTCAGAATAGGCAATAGATCAACTACTTCCCAAGTTTTTACTTGATTGGTCTATTTTCCAGAAATTATCGTGCAAGAATAATTCCCCATCTCCCTTTTTACAACACTCATCCTTCTAATTTGTTGTAATATTACAACATTGACACATTCTATATGTTATTCATGGTATCTTAGCACTTATACAAAGTGAGTAACAATTAGAAAGTGACGAAGTGAACCACTGCCCATACATTACAATTCTGATTTACAAAATAAAGTAAAT
Organism: Echium plantagineum; assembly: GCA_003412495.2. Taxonomy (NCBI): domain Eukaryota; kingdom Viridiplantae; phylum Streptophyta; class Magnoliopsida; order Boraginales; family Boraginaceae; genus Echium; species Echium plantagineum. The sequence goes on along the minus strand of CM016566.1, from coordinate 30,842,317 downwards.
TAGATTTGTGTGCAGTGCACCATGGCCTGAGCAATGAAGTCTGCATATTCAGCAATCATACATCACTAGAAATCATCCCAAACTAGACATATTTTTCTCCATAACACAACCTTCATTATCCTTTATGTAGCATACAATACATGTCAGGTTTGTCACAAAATATGCATAGACGTCAATAATTTTTTTTAAATAAATACCGTTCTATCACTCAAATTAGGCACTTTCAGCTGCTCGACATCACCATTGACGTGTTCTCTGTTCAATAAACTATCACCAAGTACTAGATCTGCAACAATGTCCGATGCACTACTTTGGTCGGGCTTGATGTCCTTGAGACATGGCATTAGCCTTTTGTATCTAAACGAGCCTGGAGCTATGAATACCTTCGTGGGACGGATATTGGCAACCTAGCAACAATAAAAATAGTAATAATTCAAGGCTATAGTTGTCTGGCGAAAATATATATACACAAATCAAACTAATAGGCATCAACTTCAAATATGGGAAATGTTAAACAACACAAATCTAACAGACTGAATGAATCTAATTAGTAATTGATCAAGTATGAATAACAGCATATATAAAAATAATTGAACTGAAAATGTAAAAATTAGCTATCAAAACCGAAAACTTGACAATCTTTTCGGGATGGGGAGAGTAGAAAGTAAGTAAAAATGAAGCATACAATTTTATTGGTTGAATTATTCTCTTGTAGCTGATTGACTTGGTCCTCGAAATGTGACAAGTTGCCAATGAACCCATCATCAATTTCCTCTCGCTTTCGAACCTTCTCCTTCCACCCATCAATTGGGCTAGCAGAATGTGACAGGCTGCGGGAAAACACCCGTCGGGTCCTGAGATCTTTAACGGGGATGGCTTCGTGGGCAGGGGGCTTCGGTGAAGCAGAAGGGAGAGCCGGGGCCGAATGTTTGAGGTGGACATAGTTTTGGGATGCGGGAGGCGAGGAGTTGCACTTACGTTTAGGGAGGCTGCGCATTTGCTTCAAGGGCTCCATGAGAGAGAGAGAGAGAGAGAGAGAGAGAGAGAGAGATTTTGAAGATGATGAGAAGGGCGACTGTGGGCTTTTAGCGGGAAGTGAAGATGGGGAACGTTTTTGCGGGAACTGTATTTTTAATTTTTTTTTCCTTCTAAATTTTGTTTAATTTCTTTTTTTGCCCCTCCCCTCTTGTCCTTCCTCTTGTTTTTTTTTTTTGGAAATTAACAATGAGGTGAGTTTCGAACCAAGACTTTCTGGTCACTATCAAGAGTTTTTTCCACTAATTTATTCGATTGGCCCTTGTCCTTCCTCTTCTTAGTTTAAGTTTCCAAAACTCATCTCCCTGTCTTCCTCCATTTTTATTTCAAATTTAACCTCTCATGGTGTTGCTGTTAAAAATTAATGAAATAATTTACGTGAAGACTAATTTACAATTTTTTGACCATTTTTGAGACTAAATTTCAACGATGACACTATTAAAAATTAAACAGCAATTTAGTGATACTGGAAATTATTTCTCCAACTTGCTCACTAGTCATACAATGACAGTTAATCGGCACACAAGTTTGCATGACTTGAACACATAGTTGAACATTTTTATTTCGAATTGGAAATCAAAGTGAAGGATTTTTACATTTAATTTTTCTTCCTATACTACTTCACTTGCTTATTACTTATTTTGTCTTTTTTTATCTTGATGTTTTAATTCTTCACGGTCACGTCACGTTTTAGAACGAAAATATCTCTAATTTTACATGCCTAACAGTTATAAAAACTTGATATTTTAAAAATATATATTGAAATGAATCTGACAAGATCCAAAAGATTATATTATTTCTTATCTACTAATATAAAATTTATGGTCAAAGTTTGACTTCAAAAAATCAAAGTATCAAGATACAAAAGACGGAGGGAGTGCAATTCACTCGTTTTTATATTAGGAGTGAAGTACCATTATTAATTAATATAATATAAAATCATCGACCAAAAATCATTAGTCATACAAAATGCTTACCAATTTCATCAACAAACATTTTCAAATTCTTATGAGAAGAACCCCCTTCTTGCATTGCTTTCTTTGCAAATTCTTTCCATTTCTCACCATTTCTCCTCAATTCTTCCCTTATTTCTCCACTATCCATAACCATTTCTATGCATTTTAAGACCTCATTACTCCTAACAATGCCATCTTCCTCAACTCTTACTCTCACTCCAATCTTCCATGAATCTTGAATCAACTTTGCATTGTTCAATTGATCTGTCCATTGAGGAAAAGCAACAATAGGTACCCCACAAGCGATACTCTCCAACGTCGAATTCCATCCACAATGTGTTACAAAACATCCCAAAGATGGATGTGATAACACTTGAAGTTGTGAACACCAAGGAACAATTATCCCTTGTTTCTTCAACTCCTCCAAACAACTCAACTTCTCTTCTTCCTCCACACCCCCTCGATTCACCCACACGAATGGTCTTCCCGACTCCAATAACCCTCTTGCTAGTTCCTCCATTTGTCTCTTTGGAAGAGCCAAAAGACTCCCGAATGAAATATAAACAACTGAAGACTCTCCTTTTGCATCAAGCCATTTCATGTAGTTAGTGGCTGGTGCCAAAAGGTCCTCCCCGAATGACCTGTCTTTCGGGTCTTTCTCATCCAGGAAAGCTGAAGGAACAAGTGGTCCAATAGCAAGAAAATTGTGTTCATCAATAGCTTTAAGACATTCAGGCTCAAGTGCATCAAAAGTGTTGACAAGAACCTTTGTAGTTTCTTGAGCTTCAATTGCCTCAAACTGTTTCTTGAATATTCCCAACCCAAAATTATCATTCGGATTTACCATAAAAGATGGTAAATCCTTGGCTGACAACGATGGAATCCCCCCGGGAAGCTGAATTGACCAATCTTCGACTTTGCAATTCTGAGCAATCTCATCTTCATACCCATTGAAGTAAAAGTAATAAACATCCAAAATCGTTGCAGATTGAATCCAGAGCATAGCTGCTGCAATGTTGAACTCTTGAGCCACTTTTCCAGCCCAAGGAAGCAAAATAGTGTAAACCAGGGCTGTAACAGGGTGCCCCTGTTCATAACTTTTCACTATAACATCCCTTAAACATTCCGATCCACGACTCTCAAACTCGGATAAAAATCTCGAGGGGTCAGTTTTACCATGCTTGTATCCCTCATCATCACAATTATCTGAGAAAGTTGCGAAATGTAGGCCTTTGAGGTTCTCTGTGGCCTTGGACATTTTGTTTCGGGCGAATACAGTGGTGGTGAACGTGACTTCTACGCCCAGTCTGATAAGGCGCTTCGCGAATTCGAGGGCAGGGTTCAGGTGGCCTTGCGCAGGCAATGCTAGTAGGAGAACATGTCGAGGGACTTCTGCAGTGGTCTCTTTTGGTAGAGACATTGAGGTTGTTTGTGTAATGGAGTAGGAAAAAAAAAAATGAAGTCTTGATATTTGGTTGTATCGTCTGAGTTTTTGGTGCATGCAACTATCACATCTTTTATACTAGTATGTTTATACACGCTCCTTTTCGTCCTAAATGATTAGTATATTTTGACTTTTATGATCAAATTTTAATAATTTTGATCAAGAATTCTCATTAAACGATAAAAAATAATGTAGTCATGTGGGATCGTGTTTGATTCGACTCAACATATATATTTTTAAAATATCAACTTTTTGTAATTTTTTCGCATATAAAATAAGAGATAATTAAATTTTAAATCGTATTTTGTAGACCATGAAAGTCAAAATGTACCAATTATTTAGTGATGGAGGGAGGTTTTTTGTAAAACAATGTCATATTTTAGTAACAATTTTTTTTTCCCTTAAAAAATTCACTTAAAAACATAATAATTATTTTTTATATATATATTGTACTTCGTTGTAGATGATCTAAACTCAATTCACGTTTAAGGTCATTAGTGACGAAAAAATCCTGGATTCGAAACTCACTTCATTGCTAATTTACAAAAAAAAAAAAACAAAAAAAACAAAGAGACTATTACTCTCTTAAGCTTCAACGGCCTAAAAGGCCATAATATCTCTCAGAACTTAATTCACGTTTGGTAATCATAGTATACATATTATATATGACCTTTTTATAGAATGTAATATTTTGAATAAATAGTATTTGTGTACTTGATAATCTTTTATATTTTTCTAATTATGGTTACATTTAATGTGACTCTTATTTATCTGTTGGTACAGTCATTGTGATTTATTGCATACTTGGCTGCATTAATTTATTTGCAGTCACTACCACCAGTGCCCTCTCAGTAACAACTTGGACGTTTAATGAAGCTTTCCAAAATTGACCCCAACTGATATTTTATTTGATTTATTGTTTAAAATACTTAAACAAAATTATATTGTTTCATAATTTTTGTACCTTCCTTTTTAGTTTTTATATATGGAGTGTTAATTTCAAATATCATATTAAAATTGTAATGATTATCTCTAAGTAATTAATAACAAAAGTAAAAGTTTTTTACATTCTTAATGAAGTATTTATAGTCTAAACAACAATTATATTGGTATGAAGGAGTATATTATCACGGAAATTCCTACAATTGTAGTAGTGCAAGATTGAGATATTTTAAATATATTATAATTTATAATGTTTTGCAATATCAATTGAACATATAATGTTGATTTGATACAACATTATTACCTACTAAAATATGTTCAAATACGATCATTTGATATATTTTAGGAAACTATTATATACATGTATGTTAAATTAATTATATGAAAAGTTCAAAATAGAACGAAGTAAACCCATTTAGCAATAAAGGAGTATTATTAAGGAGTAACTGGCCCCATGTATAGTTAATTACTCATATTCCAATTACTAAGAAATATATATATATCTAGAGATAATTGCCAAAATGGTCCTAGTAAATATGTGCAAGTTGCATTTTGGTCCCAGTTAGTATTGGGTATGCGGAAATAGTCCTAGATATTGATATAAATGGTGCGTTGTAGTCCCTAACCGTTACTTTTGGACGGAAAAACGTTAGTATAGGGCAAAAACGTAAAATTCAGCACTGTTGAAGACATAAAACGCAATTTTAAACTAATATTGGGGGAAAAATCGAAAACGGATCATTAATGTACATCTTTGGAAATCACTAAACCCTACCTTCATAGCTATTTCTCAACAACGCCTCATCCTCCTCTCAATTACTAAATATCGCCCCACGTGATCTCCTCTGAGCAGGCGTCTTCCTCGTGTCAATTCGCCGTTTTCTCGTCTCGCTTTATGGATCGTGCAACATCTTTCTCCTCTCGATTATTGTATTTGTTGTTTTATTCCATTTATTTTAATCGTCTTTTAGATCTGTGTTTTTTTCAATTTTAATTGTATTTGTTTCCCTTAATTGTGTTTGGTGATATTAATCGAGAATGCTGATCTATAATTAAAAAATGATGTAAATAATTTTATATTTTAATGAATCTTGTTGCAATTTTCTGTCTGCAAGATTAGTGAGATCATATTTCAGTATTGGTAGCTTCAAACGTATGTTGATGTTTTTTAGTGTAATAAAGTGTTTGCACACTTCATTTCGGTTTCTTTTCTATTTTACATCCTGTTTATTTTTTAATTTTGATTGAAGATCTGGTAATTCGTGTTGGATTATTTGTGATTAAATGCATGTGTATTCTATTTATCTGTTCCTTGTTATACGTTTTGAAAAGTTTAGTTGCTTTGATCCAAATTTCAGATTTTTCTTAAATATAATTGTCACCGTGATTCTAAATGCGATGCGAATATCGCTATCTAAATATCAAATATGATTCGAATAGCGAACGCAAATATAAACACGAAATCGAAGATTGAATTCTAATGTTAGTTATCGAATATGAGTACCGAATACAAATCGAATATCGAATGTGTATATCAAATATGATTTGAATGCCGAATATACAACAAATTAAATAATTGTTCAAAAATATATTTTGGGAATATCGAATATTAATTTACATTATTTGAATTCTTATTTGAATTTAAATCGCATATCATTTTAATATTCGTGCTTGGTTCAAATTCGTCAAGCTTCGAATACGAATAGTCATTCATCGAATTTGAACTGGAATTATTCGATATATATTCTGTTCATATCCACCCTTATGTTAAATTTCAATTTTTGCCCTCATATTATTTAGAATTGTGTTTTATAACCTTAACTGTGTTTAATCTTACGTTTTTGCCCCATACTAACGTTTTTCCGTCTAAAAGTAACGGTTAGGGACTAAAACGCACCATTTGTACCAATATCTACAACCATTTCTGCAGACCCAATATTAACTGGGACCAAAGTGCAACTTGCACATATTTACTGGGACCATTTTGACAATTATATCTATATATCTAAGAAGAAATGATTGTTAATTTGTTATCCTTCAAGAGACTTCAGCTTTTATTGATATAGAAATAATTATAACAAAACAATTATAAGAGTCATAAATCATTTCAATTCTATTAATATAAAATTATTAAACAATTTTTAAAATCCATTACTTAAATCATCTCAAATCGATGACCTTTTAAGGAAGGTGTTCATTATATTAGATTAAACGATTGTTGAGATGAGAACATCGAATGATCTAGTGGTTTTGAGATCTTTTTGTGATTTAGAGATCTTGGGTTTGATTCTTATTGTAAGGGGGCAATAGCAATTGGATGTATTTTGCTACGCACGTGTGTGACTTGATGAACTCTGATTTTGTAGCTTGCCCAATTGAGTCTCTTCCTTCGGAGCTTGCTCGGTCCAAAGGGAACCTGCAAAACAAAGGAGGGGCGCACCCCCCCGATTGCACTCCGATACCCAACATTAGTGTAATGTATGATAGGCTTTTAAAAGGAGAAATTAGGTTAGCCCCATACCTTGCGCCTTGAGGCCGTTTTATAGGGTGAAGAAGGTGGTATCTTTTAGTGTGTTGAGTGACGTGGGATAAATGCATATAGTAAGTTAGTAACTATACCTTTTGCCTTATATAATTTGGGTAGTCTACCCATCTCGAACTATCATTTTTGGGAGCTTATATCTTCTTCATTACTTATCCGATTGACTTTATCTTGATGTTGGCGTAAAGCTCTCCGTGTATAGATTCCAAAGATCTATAACTTGACTAGGGGGTATATCAGGATCAGGTCCGAAATGTAGGACAAACAAGCTAGGTTCAATCTGTATTTTCCGGTGTACATCATTGCCCCCTACTTCTTTGAAGTCATTCTTTGACTTTGAAGAAGTAATATAAGATGTCCATTCCCAGTTCGTTTGATCAATGGAGGTCTTGCGGAAATGAAGAGCCGGAATCAAACTTATGGGGCGAACCTTCTATAAGTAGAAGGGTTGGGCCCTAGTCAGTGTAATCGAGTGTTTAAAGTGTTACATCTGAAGGCTGGTTGAGATCGAGCTAACCACCTTTATAGAGGTTCACTTAGAATAGATGTAACTAGTTTTATTGAGGTTCGCTTAGAACCGACGTAAGGAGAGAGGATAGGCGATACTCGATGTACGGATATCAGTAAAGTTGTGTATACCATATATTCGAGTCTTTAGTTAAGCGAAGTCTGTAATGATTTTCGAAAAACACATGTTTGACGCTGAGAATCAAGCGAACCTCTAGTGATTGTAGGAATCACATGTTCGAGGTTAAGCTTAATGATGAACCTCTAGTGATTGTGGGAAATCACATGTTGGAGGCTAAGCTTTATGATGGACCTTTACCAGGAGCCCAGGTCAGATGCGACTAGTTTTATCCAGGTCCGGTTTAGAGTGATGCAACTAGTAGTTGAGGTCCGATGAGGACCGAAGTAACCAAGAAGTCCAGGTCCGGTGAGGACCGATGTGACTAGTTTTATCCAGGTCCGGTTAGGACGGATGTAACTAGTAATCGAGGTCCGATGAGGACCGAAGTAACCAAGAAGTGCCGGTCCGGTGAGGACCGATGTGACTAGTTTTATCCAGGTCCGGTTAGAACGGATGTAACTAGTATTCGAAATCCAATGAGGGTAGTTTTATCCGGGAATTGTTAGGACGGATGTAACTAGTAGTCGAAGTCCGATGAGGCTAGTTTTATCCAGGTCCGGTTAGGACGGATGTAACTAGTAGTCGAAGACCGATGAGGCTAGTTTTATCCAGGTCCGGTTAGGACGGATGTAACTAGTAGTCGAGGTCCAATGAGGCTAGTTTTATCCAGGTCCAGTTAGGACGGATGTAACTAGTAGTCGAAGACCGATGAGGCTAGTTTTATCCAGGTCCGGTTAGGACGGATGTAACTAGTAGTCGAGGACCGATGAGGCTAGTTTTATCCAGGTCCGGTTAGGACGGATGCAACTAGTAGTCGAGGTCCGATGAGGCTAGTTTTATCCAGGTCCGGTTAGGACGGATGTAACTAGTAGTCGAGGACTGATGAGGCTAGTTTTATCCAGGTCCGGTTAGGAGTTAGGACGGATGTAACTAGTAGTCGAGGACCGATGAGGCTAGTTTTATCCACTTACTGGGACCATTTCAACAATTACCTCTCACATTGATAGTTATAATAATTATGATATGCAGATTAGCTATCACGAGAGACAACTAATAATATACACTACTGTAGTTTAATTGGAAGATACTGCGTTCATAGCTCATGTTCTTTGTCCATTATCTGAATTAGGTGACACATCTCAACTGTGGTGGAGTCTCACTCGGTGTTGCTATGCAACACCACGCAGCCAACGGATCCTCCGGTCTACATTTCATCAACAGATGGTCCGATATGGCTCGTGGCTTCCACCTTAGGATCCCTCCCTTCATAGACCGGAATCTATTATGTGCCCGTGATCCACCTCTCCCTCAATTCGAGCACATGGAGCACCCGGCTCCCTCCTTGAAGCATTCTGGCGTACCAGCAGGAAGGCGGGTACTCCTTATTTAAGTGTTAACATAACAATTAACTTTATAATATCCAATGAATTAACAATTTGTCTGTGAACATAACAGATGGGCACATAACAGAGTCTTTCAAGGAGAGGTGGGTACATAACAGACGCGCACATAACTAAGTCCTTAAAGATCATTCATTAACTTCATAATTTCCAATGAATGTAATACCGTAAATCGTGATACAACCATACAGGATTACAGGTACACAATCAATTATCTCTTTATTTATTTTTATTTTTTTATTTTTTTTATTCAATAGAATAATAGTTTAATATTAATGGAGTAATATTATATTGCTTAATTGGCAGAATTGTCTTAAAATACTAGCAGTCATCATCAAAAAATACTGGAACAAGTTTACTTGAGATATGTTTACAAAATTGAGAAAAGTTGCAAGCTTATGTACAAGTTCCACAGAAGAAGAAAATAAAGAAAATAATAACCTGAAAATAGTTGTCCATATACAAGTACACACCAACTTCTCCATCCTATTCTTCTTTAATCATAACCCTGAATAACATGGAACAAGGAAAATCACGATAGTAATCATCACCTTGTGCATAAGTTACTTGATGAGGAGGAGCTTGATTGACTTCACCTTCGCTATACACAAAACTCAACCCCATGCGAGGAGGAGTACTAGAAGAGGGTTTATCACCAAATCTAGTTATTTTTGCTGATTGCTCAAAAAGAGAACATTCATTCCGAGAGTCTATGAACTCACTTATATCAGCAATAGGTATATACCTCACAAAAAGATGCATCTGATTTTCAAGCTGACAACACTCATCTATATTAGCATCATTATTAATAGAGTCATCGCCATAACTTATATAGCCTAGAACAAATCCTCTGAGTTTATCAGTGTACCAACGAGATGATGGCGGAAGATACATCGTCACATTACTGCTATTACTGAATTGGTACTGGAACCAACTTGGTAGTTCTGTTCCTGGACCACAAACTACCAAAGGCTTGTTCCTTTTCTGCAACATGTTGCACACCGGTTCCTTGAATCATTACAACAATAAAACTTTTAAACTTAGTCATCAACTCAAAAGAAATGTGAAAACTCCCAAATTAATGAGCGATAATGGTCGGGGCTGGTTCATATCATGGTCCACCCACTTGTATGAGTAGTGCGTCACCAAGTTGCAGTTTAGTCCCTAAAACTCATTTTTAATGTCTCATGACTAATTTATGTAATTATGTGGTTAATCGATTAGATGAACAAATATAATGTAACTTAGAACGACATATTGAAGACTATAGCATGACTAATACACTAGAAAAAACCGACATAGAAAAAGAAACGTAGTAAAGATCAAATATTATATACGTACCCATTCCCACAACGCTTGAAGAAACTTGTGGTTGGAACGACCTCCATCATCACCACCATAAATATTAATATAGAACCTTTTACGCGGATGAAGTCTCAAGATACGCAAATGTTGATATTTGACAAGTAGACCCACTAAATTCTCACAAATCCAAATCATTAAGCGTCTGCAATCCTCAACTTGTAGAACTTCTATTCTTGATAATAGATATTCAGGTAGCTCTTTCAGGCTTCCGCAATTTGTAAAGCAGATATTTGACCTAGACAGCCGACCAATTGATTGTTGTAGTCCTTTTGCTCTTGAAAAATCAACTCCATCATCTATATTTCCCGTAAAACCCTTGAGCAAACTACTCCCGATTATAATTACTTTCCGTTGAAGACCTAGAATGGTGACTGGTAGTTGAAACAAGTAGTCACAATTTATCATACTTACGTATTGAAGGCTAGTGGCGCACCCAATTGACCAAGGCAAAGTTGTTATATGTGTCTCGTCCAACTCAAGCTTCCATAGACGTTTCACATTTCCACTCATTTCTGGAAAAAATTTTAAACTTGTACGCCTGAGACGTAGTTCTTCCAAGGATTCCATGTTATCAATTGGCGGGAAGTCCTCCAGTTTTGAGCAACGTGTCAAATCTATGGATTTAATTCTCTTATGCTTGCCAAGGGATGCATCAACTTGTACCAACTCTTTTGAATATGACAGATTCAATTTCTCCAAATTTGGCAATTGAGAGAAGTCCAAAGTCGAAATAATACCACTTCTTGTTATTACAATGCTAACTAGTCCTGGAAAGCTCTTTGCGACTATATCAAGGCTTCTGATGAAATCTTCGTTGTATCCCAATTCACAATCAAATTCCAGCTTTTCAAGACAGCTTGCATTTCCTAATATTGACTTAGGTAGGCCATTGATAGGTGTCTGCTTGAGTTCTAGTTTTCTCAAAGAATCCAAGTTCCCACATATTTCTGGAAAATTTTGTATCTTTGTGTATGAGAGATCCATGAATTCTAGGGATTTCAAACTATCTATACTTGGAAACTCCTTCAGACTTTCGCAATAACTCAAATTTATACGTTTTATCTTCTTGCGGGTTCCAAGTGATGGATGGACAGATACCAACATTATTGAATAAGATAGATCTACTACTTCCAAATATGTCATTTGAGAGAAGTCAGGTGTTTCTTCAATCATACTATAGCTCATACGAAGCTGGACAAGGTTGACAAGGTAGGATCCTTTTGGTAGAGATTGCCCCGGGTACTTATACCAAGAAAACCATCGGAGATTGTTACCAGATTTACCAAATGGTTGAGTCACATTTGCATCATAATTTCCCTTGAAAAAGTCACCTCTAAGATCGAGGAAACTCAGTTTACTCATGTTTCTGAAGGTCACCTCCCATCCTAAAGACGGCTTCATACTATCATCTGGATTCATACTGGTAATTAACCGTTCGACTTCACAAGGTTCCTATAATGAGATGTTAAATATTACAGTTAGTTCACGATTAGTGATTATAGCAATATCTTCAATACTTTTGAGTGTTAGTGAAATTAATTATCTATTTGATCTTAGAGAGTGGACGAAGTAGTACATTAATTGCTTTAACATGATTTTATGAAACACAAGCCCAAACTAAGCTTCCTAATGCTAATCATTTTAAAAACACATTTTAATAATTTTGGACTTTAAAGTATGCGTTTTTTCATTCGGACGCTAGCCAATAATTACGTAAATATTTTAAACATGTATATATATAATCGGTTCGGTTGGGTTTATGCTAAACCGAAAACCGATGTGTTTTGTCGATTTTGGATTTTTCGCACCATTTCGGTTCGATGTATTTCCCCCCCCCCCCCCCCCCCGAACCAACTCGGTAAAATTTTGGTTCGATTCGGTTCGATCAGTTTTGTTGGTTTGAAGCGAACAGAAAGCATCCCTAGCTTAAGTGCTTCTTGTCCCTCAACTATGACGATCTGGTCAGTTTGCCCTCTGAAGTTTTAAAGTTAGTCAGTTTTCTCTCGAACTGATCATTTTAATGATTTCGAACATTTTTTGCCGTTTAAATTGAAATATTTTAAATTTTAATAAATGGCACAATCGAAATTGTACATATAATACACTTTAGGATCAATTTTTCAAAATAAAATATAATTATACCCATTTTAAAATATATAATAAAATTAATTTTAAGAAAAAGAACACCTCACCCAACCACCAATCCCCACCTCTCTCCTATAACGTATAATTGAGGTGTTCCTTCTTTAATTTCTATAAAATATAATTGAGGTGCTCATTTTTTAAGTGATTTGATTATATTTGTTCTTAAATTTGCCCAATTATATTTTATTTATTAAAAGTTAACCCAAAAGTGTATTATATGAACAATGTCGATATTTCCATTTACTAAAATTTAAAATATGCAAATTTCTATCATAATTTGTATCTTCTGTATGCAGTTTTTGCAATACTTAATATATTAAGATTGAAAAATATATTTAAGTTATATTGTACTCTATATTTTCTAAGAGTTTGTATGAGATAAACTTTACACATGAAATACATATAAAATTTATAATATGTGAATTTTTTATCACAGTTTATATATTCTGACTTCTGTGCATAGTTTTTGTAACACAATACACAAATATATTTTAAGATTAAAAAATATATTTATGTTATATTGTACAACAATATATTAAAATATATGGTGATTGAATGGAGTATTGTTTTCTAGTTGTGAGAATTGAAATGTTATGTAATGTAAACTTCTTTTTTGTTTAATTTTTCTTTTTTGAATAAATGAGTGGGATAGTTTCTCTTTTTATATATAAATTATTACTATAATTAAGAAAATGAGATATTTCATATAACTTTTTTGAGCCTTTGATCATTGTAAATAGTATAGATTAAAACAAAGCAAAATGGTTTGTTGATATGTTAATATAGTTTTTGAATGCCTCTAAATAACTATCAGTAGTCAAATGTTTTCATCTTATTGAAAATTGAATTAAAATTATTACTTAAAAGTTCTCTCTTATATGATGAAATTTGGTGCAACTTACCGTGATACTTGACGAGAAAATCTTTTTTAGGTCATCTTCGAGCCAAAGACGATTGTATTTTGTAAGATCATCCTTGAGTGAATTTCTATCCCGTTCTTTACGATTTATATACCAACCCATCTCTTGAAGCAAGTCATGCATTTCGATAACAAGTTGCTTACTGAACTCATCAACTATCAGATAAATAAGCGACATTTGACAAAGCCGATTAATCCCTTCCTTAGAGGATAACCCAAGACTCTCTAGTCGTTCTTCCACCTCTTCTTTTGTATCCCCTCTAAAGAAACAAGCGATATCAAGAAATATGTCTTTCTCCGCATCCTCTAACCCGTCAAAGCTAATCAATAAAACATTCATAATATCTTTTCTAGGACCATGTTTTACCAATCTCTTTAATACATCCTCCCATATATTCTTACGTTTTAAGTGCAAATATTTCCCCAATACTGAAAGAGCTAATGGAAGACCTTGAGCATAACTCAATACCTCAAGTGAAAGATCAATGAAATCTTCATCTGGATGATGCTTATTGAAAGCACATAGACTAAATAAATGAAGAGCTTCTTCTTTAGGTAATATATGGACCTGGAATTTTTGAATATGAACTTTATTAATCACGTGTTCATCCCTGGTAGTGATGATAATTCTACTTCCTTTACCAAACCAATCAATGTGATTTGCGAGAGCATTTAGTTGTTCTGCATTATTCACATCGTCAATGATCAGGAGAACTTTTTTACTCTGCAACCTTTCCTCAATCATGTTAGCTCCTGTGTACTTATCATTTATACCCTTCAAGTCCTCCTTCAAGACAGCCTCAAGAAGGTCCTTTTGCAAAATGTGAATTTCCTTGTCTTTTTCTTTCACATCCCCAAGAAAACAACTACCTTCAAATGCTTTTTTACAGTCATCAAATATAGCTCTTGCCATAGTTGTTTTGCCAACGCCACCCATTCCCCACAATCCTATGAAGAGAACTTCATCGGGTTTGCTATCCATCAACTTTTTTATTTCTGATATACGAGATTCTATTCCCACACAAGATTTTCTAAAGGTCAAAACTTTCACAGGCAATCGGTTGAAGATCTTAGTAGCAATGTCCTCAACACATGATGCTTCATTTCTAACAACAAAAGATAAACATAAAATATGTTATATATGCTCCCATTAAAGTACGGAAAACTGAGAAGCATATCAATAAGAAATGAATATATATAACCTTCCATTCATCTGAACATGTTATAAGATTATAAAAAGTTGATATTTTAAAAATATAAATTGGAACAATGTAAAATATAGCATAATCAACAAAACCAAGAAAAGGAACAAAATGAGCTTACTGTTGATGGATATGCTCTCCTGCTAGATTTGATACTTGTCTTAAGGCTTCTCTCCAACTTTTGACCTTTTCACCTTCTTGTCTGAAGTCGACCTCATACCTAGAGAAGGCTTCAGAGAATTTGTCTTTCTGCTTGCGGACAACAGATGGTTCAACATGGTAAAAGATGGGGAAAACAATGAGGCCTGATCTCTTTTCGCATTCCATTATCTCCACCAACTCATCTAAACACCACGTTGATGAACCATAATTTTCAGACAATACAACGATTGCAGTATTCGATTCTTTGATTGCTTTCTTCAGTTCGTCTCCAATTGTCTGACCCTTTTCTAAATTCTCTTCGTCGAAGTATGTTCGAATTGATTTACGCTTAAGGGCAGAGTCAAGATGGCAAACGAAGATGTTGCGAGTGTCTTCTCCTCTGAAATTGATGAAAACTTCATATGGAAGGGGTTGTTGGGCTTGGGATGAAGATGCCATTTTTCTGGAGTTTTACAGTTAGAACACAATCAAGAGACGTTTTGACTTATATTGTTGCTAAAGGAGTGTGATGAATTGTTTAGATAAAATAAATATCTAAGTCATTGAATAATTGCCAATGGGCAATGGTCCATATTTATTTGTCTCCATTGACAATAATACCGTCATACAGCTGGTACATCTAGTGGAATGAGCAAAATGAAAATATCAATAGCCAATGGGCCATATTATTTGTCTCCATCGACAATGATACAATCATATAGCTGGTACATGAAGCACAATTAGCAAAAAAAATCGTCCACTAGCAGATATTACCCCAATGTAAGATTATTAGAATAGGTATATCAGCTCTCCTGAATTTTCTTTATAATTTACTGTTATTTTTATTTTATTTTTAGGATTAATTATTCTTTAGCAAATTTTTATTATTTACAATCAATTAAACCATAATAATTAGAACACTCACACTAATCTCTCCACAATTATTCTTAAAAAGGTTTCTATTTGTTACCTTTATTAAATATCGGAAGGTATTTTTATTTTAGATCATTTTCAATTGTCCTATTCTATTCCTTATTCAAGCAAAATCAATACAAAAAAAGTAATAAAAAAAGTACAATAGGTAAATAATATGAGTAAAGAAGATAAAAGGTGACTTTTGGAATTTGGATAGGGAACCCTAAATTTTCATCATGCCAACTTTTGCTCTCTAAATTTGATGTGGGCCAACTCACTATAAGGAGGTTGAAAATGCACCATTTTAGCATTTTGTGATTCTTCCTTCCTTATGATTGAGATAATGGAACATTTAGAGATGCTAGTGTGAATGCTCTTATAACTACTAAATAGGGACGGTACAAATTTGAGTGTGAGTGAATAATTTATAGAGAGCTAAGCTATTTAAGGGGAGCTAAAAAAGTGTCAGTTTCGTTGATTTCAACCTCTATTATAATTTATATAGAAGCTGATGCACATGCTCTTAGAGCATTTGCAATAGATGTCTCAAAATAATTTTCTAAAATCAACTCATTATATTACTTTGTCTAATGAGGAGGCAAATGAACTTGAGAGAGAACTTGAGTTGGAAAAAAGAGTTAAGCAAGAGGTAGCAGTTGAAAAGCAACACTATTACTTGGAATGGAAGCCAAATGTAGATGGTGAAACAGTTAAGGTGCAGGATGAGCATGATGGTGAAACAGTTGAGGTGCAAGATGATGTGGTAGAGCATGATGTGGTGCAAGATGATGTGTTGCAGGGGGGAGATTTGGTGCAGGATGGTGTGGTGCAAGGGGAAGGTTTGGTGCAGGATGGTGTGGTGCAGGGGGGAAGATTTGGTGCAGGCTGATATGGTGCAGGAGGGAGATGTGCTGCAAGCTGATGTGATTCAAGGGGGAAATGTGGTGCAGGCTGATGAAAAAGTAGAGGTGCAGGGGGGGAGAATGTGGTTCTTGAATCTGCTAATGATGTAGATTTAGGAAAAGTTCAGGGGTACAAAATGATGCCATTTGGGACTTCTATAGGTGAGGCAGATGCCCAAGGGATAGACCGTATAGACAATTCATGGTTTGATGATTTCTTTGATGGGGTTGGAGATGAGGGAGGTGACATGGATGGAGGGGAGCAAAGTAGTGTAAGAGTTGAAGAAGACATTAATGTAGTGGATGAAGGGGAAGAGAGTGATGCAGTAGTTGAAGAAGATAATGATGATATCAATCGTTTCGATGAGTTTTTGGATGAGATGGAGGCTGATCTAGTTGGTGAGGGGTCAAGTTGTTATCCAAATGACGACATTGCTATTGAAGAGTTGGGAGTACTTGAAGAAGACATTTCATCCGACGATGAATCTGTGGATAACCATGAAGGTCGTAGACATCATTCTCAACTTCCCCCGATGCATTCATATGAGAATGAGAGTGAGGGTGATGATATGGATATGGATGGTGTTGTCGAACAGGGGCCTGTTATGTTCAACAAATATAAGCATCTACAACACCCTGCCTTGCTCCCTAATATGATGTTTGCTAATGCTATAGAGTTTAGATCACTAATTCGGGAGTATGCACTTGTGATAAGGAGGGATGTGAGGCTGCCCATTAATGAGACCAACCGTGTGCAAGCAGCTTGTAAGGTCAAGGGCTGTCCAATAAAAGTTTTTTGCTCAAAGAATAAGAGTGAACAAAATATGTCGATTAAGTCTATTAATGGAGCACATACATGTGGGCCTGTCATAAAAAATAAACAAGTGACTGTCAAATAGTTGGCATTGAAGTACATTAACCAAGTCAGAAGAGTTAAAACATTATCGGTAGAGCAATTTATAGGCTTTGTTAATGATCAATTCAAAGTCGAGATCAGCACAATGATGGCATGGAGGTCAATCAAAGCTGCAGGATATTTGATTTATGGAACGAAGTTGAACAATTTGCAAAGACCCAGAGTTATGGGTATGAGTTGCTACAAACAATGCCTGGGTCTACTGTTATCATTAAATTGGAGGAGCAGAAATTTCAGAGAATTTATGTCTGCCTTGCACCTCTAAAGGCTGGGTTCAAAGATGGGTGTCGAAAGTATCTCTGCCTCGATGGATGTTTTTTGAAGGGGTCTTTCAACGGCCAAATACTTGCTGCAGTTGGTTTCGATGCTGATAATGGAATCTATCCTGTAGCATGGGCTGTGGTCGAGGTTTAGAACACACAATCGTGGACGTGGTTTGTGCATCTGCGACGAGAAGACTTAGGAATGGATGTAGCTGCTGAGGAATGGATCGTAATGACTGATCAGCAAAAGGTTTGTAAATACTGGCACCTGAACTTTTTTTTGGCACCTGAACTTTCTTGGCAACTGAACTTGTATTCTAATTGTATTGTAATTGTACTCTGTCCTTTTTTGTGTTAACAGGGTCTTGACAAGGCTATAGCAGCTGAGTTGCCATTAGCAGAGCATCGTTTTTGCGTCAAACATTTGCATGCCAACTGGAGTAAAAGATTTCCAGGAAAGGCTTATAAAGATATGATGTGGGAAGCAGCCGCGGCATCAAACACACCATACTTTGAAGATGCAATGAATGAAATCAAGAAGATCTCGGTTGAAGCATTTGAAGCATTAGACAAGCTAGATAGGAAGTCATGGACTAAGAGTGCATTTAGGCCTGGTTCAAACTGCGATGAGCTTACAAATAATTGGGAGGCATTTAATAAGTTCATTTTAAAGGCTAGGGATCAACCAATCATAACTATGTTAAATTCAATCCATGCAAAGGTCATGAAAAGGTTGCATAAAAGAGCGGCAAAGGCAAAAAAATGGAAATGGAATATTAGTCCATATGCGCATAAGGTGATTGAGGATAGGGAGGACGTCACAGTCAACTACATTACGGCTTACAATGGCCATTCAAGATATGGAGTGTCAACAACCAACCACGCATGGGTTGTGGATGTACAAAAACGCCAATGTAGCTGTGGTTTGTGGCAGCTTTCTGGTATATCATGTGTTCACGGTGTATGCGTGTACATGGCTCAAAATAAAGACTCAAGGATGTTTGTTGCGGATGCCTTCAAGAAAACCACACAACTAAGGATATATTCTCACTTCCTCGAGCCAATTAGAGGTTCTACATTTTGGCAAAAGTTGCCCAATCTACCTCCTGTATTGCCTCCAACTATTCGAGTGTTGCCAAGAAGGCCGAGAAAGTGTAGGAGAATTGATGCTAATGAGAAGCGTGAGAGGGCAGAACGGGCTATAGAGGAGAGAGCGAAGGCAAGGCAAGATGCTGTCACCTCAAGACCACAAGAAAAGGGGCGATAATGCATTACAAACAGTGTGGTGGTGCAAGTCACAACAAAAAGACTTGCCCACAAAAAACGATACCTACCGAATCAAGTTCACAACCTGAAGTGAGAAAGCCTACCAAAGGAACATCTAAAAAGAAAGCTGCAGAATCTCAGAGTCAACCATCAACCACTACTAGAAAATCAAAGAAATCAAAGCATTAAACTTATGTAATAGGCTTGATTTCATATATTTTCTATCTTTTGTGAATGGCCCATTTGAGAACAACTTTTTATGTGCCATACTTTTGGGTCGATTACATCTTTTGTCAATGAATCTTGCAATCTGTTAGTTGAACTTGTCTTGAAACATGCCTTGAATCCGGTATTGTTGAGCTATGAAGCCATGGTTGCTGAGTTGAGCCCATGGGGGCAGCCCTCGTCAGGGCATGCCCCTAGGGGCCGAGCTTGGGCAACTCATGTCAGGATGTGCCCCTGGAGGCAAGATTGGGGCATGCTGGCATAAATAGGGTTTATTGTGGCCCGTGGATTAGTCGTAGCATATTGTTAGGGATACCACGTAAAATTCTTGTGTTCTTTACTTTTCAGTACTTTACATAATTCCTTGTCTTCGTTGTTCATCAAATTCGATCACAATCAGCTTCCATTATAACAACTTGTGTCATTTTCATTTGATTATTGTTAATGAATCTTACTGTGCCCAACACTTCATTACAAACAATTGTCAAAATTATAGCTACACTAACATTGCAATGTTCAGAAAGTTCAGGTGCCATAAAAAGTTCAGGTGCCGTCTTCCCCACTTCAATATTATCACTGCCTGGGTTCAATTTAATACATGCCAAAATTACAGCTACACTAACATTTCTAAAAAACTTGACCCTTAAGCAACACAACAATCTTAAGCAACACCACAACTACAATTACACAAAAAAGAGTGCTAATCCTAAAAGCTTCACCTTCCTCTGACATTTCTTCACCTGCAGATCCATTGCAGACCGAACCAAAGGAGAAAAGGGTCATCAATCCACTTCTAAACAATTCAAACATCAGATCTGCAATTACCCGTTTTGCACATCTCACAAATTGGGTAACTACTTTCTTTTGAGTATAGCTCACCCACTCCATAGCATTTCTCCCACATCTACATTTCAGATCTGCCAATTGAGGTGGCATGCCCATTGTTGAATCGATATTGAGTAAGTAATACAATATAAGAACTTGGTTTTTTATAAAGAAATGTATTTATTCAATTGGCACCTGAACTTTCAAAAAATTTCCCTCCAAAAAGTCATATTTTCAATATGACTAACCTACCCCTGAGTTACCCCTGTCCAAATTAATTTTCAACTAAAAACACTGAAAAATCTGATTTTACAAAGTTCAGGTGCCAAAAATTGCGTTCAGGTGGTTATTTGAAAGGTTAAAGAGTACAGGTGCTTATTTGAAATGATTTCCTTAGTTCAGGTGCCTATATGAAAAAGCCTAATATGAATAACAAAAATAGTTTGAGGAAGTTGTAAATATGAGGCAATCCCTATAATATTTGACGCAGTTTTTAGAGATATGAAATATGATATTTAAAACTTTTTTAGTTTTTTTTTTTTTGCTTTTCCCTATCTTAAAAATGAAATAGGAGGTGTTATAGGGCATCTGTTGTCAATGCTCTTAAGTTTTCGTAAAATCAACTCCTTATATATCATTTTAGGATCTATTTTTAGATTTTACACAAAATTAGACTCGCTATTTACAGTAGTGGCCAAATCATTTCTTTTTATATTTTTAGATCTAAGTCGAAGACATATTCAAATTATTTAAATGTTGAAGACAAACTCAAGTTATTTCAATATAGAGATGGAAATAATAAAAACAATTAGTATTTTATTTGAAAAACATATAAAAATAATAAAATTTGATATAAATTGTAATTCTAGAGTCAATACATTATTACATAAAATTTGAGAAATTAAGAAAAATGTGAAGAAATCAAGACATGCTGATGAGGTTTTTATTTTGCTTTTTCACAAATTATTCAATTAGTTCGAGTTAATTTTTTATGAAGGTAATTTTTATTACATATTGTTTTTTTTTTGTTTTTGTAAATTAGCGATGATGTGAGTTTCGTACCCAGGACCTTTTGATCACTAGCAAGAGCCTTTTTTACTAGCCTATTCGATTAACTCTTACATATTGTAATGTTACAGAAAGTCAACCAAGTTCTTCATAATATATTATGAACTATGAAGGTTATTTTTCTAGTTCAATTTTGATATCGAAATGTGGCAGTATGTGCCTTGGTCCATTTTTTCAATTTTTTCAGTAATTTATGTGATGAATTTGGTTCAATCTTTAATGTGGTGGTATGTGTTTTTTCTTCAATCGATAAGATGAACATTTCAAAAATAACCAACGACAACAATAAATCTACAAAAATCAGTTCACAAACATACCGATACAGTGTAGATCACAAAATAAAAAAACTAATTACTACAACTGTACAGAAGGGCTGAAGAACACAGCCAATATGATAGAAAGCCGAAAAGCTTGTGCCACGTGTGAAATCTCTACATAGTCAAGCTTGGCCTCCATGGTGACGCGTTAATAAATCTCTAATCTACATAGTCAAACTTGGCGTCCATGTAATTCACCAAGTGAGCAATGTCCAAAGCCAGTTACGGGCACGCGTAAATTACGCATTAAATCTAACTATTTTATATATACATATTAATTAATTTTAAAAATTGATGTATACTCTCGTTAGATGACAAGCGGGTATTTGATTCGTCGATCCTCTGAAAAAAGAAATCTGTAGTCACGACCTGATGAGGGCCTTCTTTTATCAAGAAGAAGACCCCCATTTTGGGTAAAAGGCTCCAAAGTCCAAGGTGAGCCCAAAAGTGTGTTAGACCACATTTTAGTGAAAAAAGATGAGAATCAATCCCAACCTTCCACTTGTCATCATCAAAATGCTTCAAGACCAAGGCCTTTGCCTATAAATACTCACTCATTTCCACTTTAGAAGAGGTTGAAACATTGATTGGTAAGAATTATCTCTCACACAAGGTAGAAATTCTTACTAAGCCACAATAGCAAATATTCTTATATTTCATACACTTCAAACACCCTTTGAGGTACTCTCCTTCTACTCCACTCTCCTTTAGTCACTCCTTCGAACTCATACTAACTTGATCGTCGGAGTGGCCGCGACCTAGCCAGTCGTGGCCTTAGGTACCCGGAGCGGGAACTGGAGCATTCAGGAGGAGATTCTTCAAGCAAGCATTCACCATCCGAAGCCATGGGACACAGGAGCACTTCCCAGGAGATGTCCAGGAGCACATCCATCTTTGTGGAGGTCCCTAGGAAGCCTAGGACTGGATCTCACCTCTACCCAGGACATCCAGGAGCCCTTCCAACTCCTGGAATGGCCCTGGGACAGGAGACAGATGTCCCTAGACCTTCCATTCCATCAAGGGTGGAAAAGAGACAGGAGCCCCCCATCAAACACAGGCCCGGCAAGGAGCCTATGGAGGTCCCCTTTGAAGTGGAGAGCCTTCTCAGGAAAAAGCTACCACATCAATTGGCGCCGTCCGAACGGATCGAACCTGCCCAGGGTAGACGTTCACACTCCAGGGCTGGGGGCAATCACCCCCACCACCATAGGAGGCATCGTCATCGTTCCCGGACTCCCGTCACACGACGGAGGAAGGGGCAGACACCCTCCGAGGAGTCCTACTCTCAAAACTCACACCCCTCCAGGCGTAGGGGCAAACACTTCCGATCCCCAGGAGGGAAGACCGGAGTCCAGTCAAGAGGAGAAGGAGTACCGACTCCAAGTCACCCATCAAGGAGACTCGGAGATCCTGAAAGATAAATTATTCCCCGGACTCCTCCAACGATGAGAGTAGGAGCCCTGCACCGAAAAGGAAGACCCACCGGGGGCACAAGAAGCCACACTACAAACGGAGGCGTACTAAAGCCCCGGCAGGTAATAAAGACCTCCCTCGGGGGCAGGACCATGTCGGGGGCAGAGAGGATGAGGCCACCCTTAGAGACCTTATCCGGGAAGCCATGAAGGACATGGTCCTGACCCGAGGTCCGGAGAAACATAGCTCATTACAACATTACTCGAAAAGATTGAGAGAGGCAGAGATGCCAAGACGGTTTAGGATGCCCAAGTTCGATACTTTTGATGGAGTCGGAGATCCAACGAATCATCTTAAGGCTTTCGACTCCCAGCTATCCTTCTGGGCAAGCCAGGATGAGATATATGCTAGGGCATTCCCCAGCAGCCTTTCGGGTCCAGCTCTGAAGTGGTTCCACAATTTATCACAGGACTCCGTGGACTGCTGGCAGGATATAGCGAACAAGTTCCTGGAGAAGTTTGGGGCTTCTATAGTGGCTGATGAGGATGAGACAGCCCTCATGCAAGTCCAACAAAGGCCAGGAGAGACATTAAGAAGTTATGCTGGGAGGTTTGAGAAGGTAGCCACAAACGTGTCGGCTACGGATGAAAAGACTTTTGAGAAAGTAGCTTTAATAGCATTCTTCCATGGATTGAGACATGGACCTCTGAAAGACAAGTTGGTGTTGGAGCCGCTTACAACCAGGTATCAACTGTTGGAAATTGATGTGTCAATTTCCTCAATTAGTGCCCGTGAACTATATCATCTATATATACGGTTCAACAACCGATAGTTATCTGAACTATCAGTAGTCTCACCCGAGATAATGCCGGGGGTCATCGAATGGTAGACTAGGCTCTCACGATGATCTTCGGGATTCGTGTATACGGTCTTATACGTTGAATCCCGATGCCTTCGTTACTCGGGCTATGAGGTCACACACGTAACAATTACCGAAGATACTTTCCAGTAATGACCCGAAAGTGAATAAGGGATTTGATCCATATTGAGGAATTTCGGTTCGATCGAGATCGTGTCCCGACCGAACCGATGGTGCGCCCGGAATTGGTTCCGGACACACCATTTGGGGTTTATGTATATATATATATGTGAGATATATATATATTATCATTTATTGAAATGATTTAATTAATTAATGAATTAATTAAATAAGATATGATTTAATTAATTAATTAAGATTAATTAATTCCATCATCATGAATGGTTGACATCTTGGTGGCTACTTTATGCCTTGGGAAGGCTTTGTAAGTCTTGGGAAGAACTCTTGTAAGAGAATCTTCCATGGACCAAGAGGCATTAACCATATGGATGGTTAATGTGTTTGTTTAGTGTATAATGTGTTTCATCATCCATTCTATATCATAAGATGATATAGAATGGGTAGAGAATCAAGCTAAGTATCACACAACTCTTGTTAGAGAACAAAAACAAACACACACACTTCATCTTCAAACCCTCTAGCAAAACTCTAAGTGTTAGAGTATAGAAATTGTTCTATAGTTTGCTATAGTAGTTAGACTACACACTCCTCAATAACACACACTAGTCCAAGTGTGTCTTATTACTATCTAAGGTATTGGTGTGGACTATTTCATAGTAGTTCCATATCACCTTGGTGATAGAAATTTCTTCAAGAAGAAAGCAAGGAGCAAGGTGTGGGGATAAGCACTTGAAGATCATATCGCTTCCGCTCACGCTTCAAAGGTATATCTTTGTAGCCACACTCTTTGATTATGTTAGTTGTAGCATATTCACACTATCTTTAAACATATACTTCCATGAGCTAGTTCTATTGTGTAAGTTCTAACGATCAACGAATTAGGGTTTTCTAGACATATGAACTATCGTAGTTCATTGTGTCTTGCAACCCCGGGATATTCCAACATGGTATCATGAGCTATATTACACGTTTAACATGTTCTAGAAGTGTTTAAAGTAGTACCATATAGTATATATGTCGATATATGAACCGTAGCCGATTTTCGTATTCGGAAAACCCTCCCCGACAAAACCTAAGTTCCGCGTGAGTCCAGGTAAGCCAAGGACACGGCACTACTGGAACGCGTACCCTCGGCTTTGCCTGGATACGGAACGCCATGGCCCGAAGCCTGGTTCGGCCCCCCTGGACGCGTCCATGCACGTCCAAAGTCATTTGATTATTTCGAAACAAAACAAATCGATTAAGTCCAAAGTCATTTGATGATTATGGACGTTTTCGGTTTGTTATGGGTGATTTAGAGATTGTTTTGGAAATAATCTTATAAGTCCAAAACATTCTTTGAGAAGTTTAAAATAGTTTAAAATTAGCATGTATGTCAAAGTGTTGATTTTATCCTATCGGTACTAATTAAATTGTTTAATTGAGTATCGAAAGGAAGTTTGTGGTTTGAGTTATTATGAATTTCAAACCTTAAACTTATGCTAAGTCTCTTTGAATGTAATTGGGTTATTAGTTCAAAATGTTGAACTTATGGTAAAACTTCCGATAATTGGCTATGTTAGTTGTTGGACAACTAAAGCTTATGATATGTATATATGACTATGATTCACATTATTTGAATGTGAGTATGTGTGTGAGTTGTGTGTTGCTTGTGTGTTTTATTCCATTCCTAGCATGTTTATGTGTTTTATGTATAATGTGTTATACATATATAAACTGTAGTCTGAATGGAATGGGGATTTGATATGGCCTAGTATTTATTCGAAATACAGTCTGCGTACTGTCCTTGATATTGAAATACGACGCATGTGTCGTTTTAAATTATTGTATTGTTATTTCTTTTTCGCGGCGCATGTGCCATTTAATGCGAAAGTTGATTATGTAACAAGACATGAAGAGATGGACTTGGAGCATGGCGATGTCCAAGAAGACGGAGACCAAGGACTTATTTTAGAACTAGTTAGACTAGTTTTATTTAATGTCTTTTAGGCCATATCACGTCCCTTTAAAGTGTTTATTATTCATGCCATGTTTCATGCTTACATATATTTTCTTGAAGTATATGTATACCTTATGTGATATGCATGAAATGTGGATTACATGTTTAATCTAAACCCCTCCACGTAATAATTAAGTGTTTGCCAAACCTAAGTTCAAAGTTGTCAAACTTTCCTACGTTTCGGGTGGATCATCCCTAGATGGGCACTTTGATTCATAGGAATAGGAGGCAATGGGATTACATGCGCTACAGGTTAGCCCATCGAACCGGCAAATGTAATCCATCCCTTTATGGTGAACTAAGGTTGCTTAAAACGTGGCTACAGGTTAGCCCATCGAACCGGCCCGTTTGGCAAAGGAAGTCTATAGTGTCTTAAAACGACTAGTGATAGACGCCAAGAGTCATATATAATCATTGGATGATTGATATATGATAGTCTAGTAGAACTTACCCATGGATTGGACTATGAGGATGATTGCGTGTGCCGCTCATACCCATGTCCGTGGGGTCTTGGTATACTTGTACACTTCGAGGAGTTGTTGGTACTCGTATTATTGTTTCAAGCATGCTTTACTTGTATCGTATGTTTTACATATAAATTAAACTGAACGTCGTTTCATACTCGCATGTTTTAGATGGCAACTGCTAAGAAATCAACTTCAAACTCACTCCGATCTACACTTGAGAAGTGTAAACTCAATGGCAATAACTTCAACGACTGGTCTCGTAACTTGAGAATCGTTCTCAAGCACGAGAGAGTCGAATATGTTCTTAAAGAAGAACTTCCTCCTCCACCCCATGAGGATGCCGATGAGCTAGAACGTGGTGCATATGATGTACACGTGGACGATGCATTGGATGTCCAATGTCTCATGCTGGCCAACATGGAACCGAATCTTCAGATTCAGTTCGAAAATGTGGCAGCATATGACATGTACTGCAGACTGGAACAGATGTTCCAGAAGCGGGCAAGAAATGAGCGGTACGAAGCTGTTTGTGCCCTCATGGATTGCAAACTATCCAATGGTCAACAGGCCAGTCCTCATGTTCTCAAGATGATTGGGATCATCGAGAGACTTGAGTCTTTGGGAACTCAGTTTTCCTAGGATTTGGCTGTTGACATAATCCTCCGTTCCCTTCCTGACAAGTTTGGTAACTTTGTCATGAACTTCAACATGCATGACTTCGATAAGTCGTTGTCGGAGTTGCATAACATGATCAGCACGGCTGATACTGCGTTGAAGGGTGGGAAGAGCTCTACCCCTACTCCCTCTGTTCTGATGATTCAGAACAAGAAGGCCTTTAAGAAAGGCAAGGGGAAATGGAAGGGAAAGGCCAAGACTGGAACAGTCAAGGCCCAGACTTCCAAAACTCCGGGTAAAGGTCCTAAGGGGACTGACCAGTGTCATTATTATAATACACCTGGTCACTGGAAGAGGAACTGCAAGAAGTACCTCGAAGATAAGAAGAGTGGGACTCTTCCGACAGGTATATTCGTTATTGAAGCTTTCATCACCTCCAATAACTCTACTTGGGTACTTGACTCAGGATGTGGTTCTCATATTTGTCGAAATATGCAGGTACTACATGAGTAGAGCCCTTCGGAAGGGAGAGGTGGACTTGCGGGTAGGCAATGGAGCAAAGGTTGCTGCAGTTGCCGTGGGCAAGATAGATTTAAAACTACCATCCGGGATGGTCTTAGTTTTAAATAATGTATATTGTATTCCTACTATTTCTAGAAATATTATTTCCATATCTGTTTTGAACAATGATGGTTTTACCATCCTTATGGAAAGGAATATATGTTCTATTAATCGTGATGGTTTACTTTATGCAAAAGCTTCAAACCAAAATGGTCTTTTCATACTAGATGAGGACCATGAGGTATATAACGTAAATATTAAAAGGAACAACCCTAACGACTTGAATCCTACCTACCTATGGCATTGCAGACTTGGTCATATAAATGAAAATCGCATCAAGAAACTCCAAGAAAGTGGAATTATTGAATCACTTGATTTTGAATCATATGACCAATGCGAATCATGCCTTTTGGGCAAGATGACCAAATCACCTTTCACTGGAACGAGTGAAAGGGCAAGTGATTTATTGGGGATAATACATACCAATGTGTGTGGTCCAATGAACACTCCTGCAAGAGGTGGTTTTCCTTACTTCATTACCTTCACGGATGACTTTAGCCGTTATGGCTATGTCTATCTAATGAAGCACACAAGAGTGAAGCCTTTGAAAAGTTCAAAGAATTCCAAAATGAAGTAGAGAATCAACTCGGCAAGACTATTAAGACTCTTCGATCCGATCGAGGAGGCGAATATATGAGCCACGAGTTTGACGCTCATCTTAGAGATTGTGGAATTGTTTCACAACTCACACCGGCCGGAACACCACAGCATAATGGTGTGTCCGAAAGGAGGAATCGCACTCTGTTAGACAGTTTGCGATCCATGATGAGTCGAACCGACCTACATGTCAGCTTCTGGGGTTACGCGTTGCAAACTGCCGCACTTACCTTAAATAATTGTCCAACCAAGTCAGCTGAGAAAGTACCATATGAGATGTGGTTTGGGAAACGTCCCAAGATTAGCTTCCTCAGGGTTTGGGGTTGCTTGGCCTACGTCAAGAAATTGAACGTAGACAAGCTAGGCCCAAAGGTTGACTTGTGCCATTTCATTGGTTATCCAAAGGAAACCAAAGGGTATTATTTCCACCTTAAGCTAGAAAATAAGATTTTCGTGGCTAGGACAACACATTTCCTTGAGAAAGAGTTCTTATCAGGAAATGTCAGAAATACGGTACAACTTGAAGAAGTTCAAGATGATGAGCCGAATGAGTTAATGAACTCATTCGACACGTTTAATGAGCAAGTTGAGTTGTCGAACTCAAGAAACTCATTGAATGAGAGAGATGGGTTATTGAACCCAAGTGTCTCATCAAATGAGCAAGTCGAGTTAACGAACTCGGCAGGCTCACTTCAGGAAGTAGATCCTCCATTCATGATGGATCCTATCTTGGACCCTAGATCCACGGTAGATGAAACTCCTGAAGAAGTACCGACCCTTAGGAAATCCAGTAGGACTCGTCATGTTCCCGATAGATGGTATGGGGAATCCTTCTTGATAGAAGACGACGAGCCTTATACTTATGGAGCCGCAATGAAAGGGCCAGATAGCGAGTCATGGCTTGAAGCCATGAAATCCGAGATAGACTCTATGTACCAGAATGATGTCTAGACATTGGTTCACTTACCCGAAGGTGCTAGACCTATCGAGTGTAAGTGGGTTTTTAAGAAAAAGCTTGATAAAGATGGAAATGTCCATGTTTATAAGGCTAGACTAGTGGCGAAGGGTTTCAAACAAATTCATGGTATTGACTATGATGAAACCTACTCACCGGTAGTCATGTTCAAGTCTATTCGGATCCTCTTAGCCATTGCCGCATATTATGACTATGAGATATGGCAAATGGATGTAAAGACCGCTTTCCTTAATGGAAACCTTGAGGAGTATGTGTACATGACACAACCTCCAGGCTTTACATGTCCAAAAGGACCTAAGAAGGTATGTAAGCTTCAGAGATCCATTTATGGACTCAAGCAAGCTTCTCGCAGTTGGAACCTCCGATTCAATGAAGCAATTAAAGAATTTGGCTTCATTCAGAATGAGGAGCATGGCGATGTCCAAGAAGACGGAGACCAAGGACTTATTTTAGAACTAGTTAGACTAGTTTTATTTAATGTCTTTTAGGCCATATCACGTCCCTTTAAAGTGTTTATTATTCATGCCATGTTTCATGCTTACATATATTTTCTTGAAGTATATGTATACCTTATGTGATATGCATGAAATGTGGATTACATGTTTAATCTAAACCCCTCCACGTAATAATTAAGTGTTTGCCAAACCTAAGTTCAAAGTTGTCAAACTTTCCTACGTTTCGGGTGGATCATCCCTAGATGGGCACTTTGATTCATAGGAATAGGAGGCAATGGGATTACATGCGCTACAGGTTAGCCCATCGAACCGGCAAATGTAATCCATCCCTTTATGGTGAACTAAGGTTGCTTAAAACGTGGCTACAGGTTAGCCCATCGAACCGGCCCGTTTGGCAAAGGAAGTCTATAGTGTCTTAAAACGACTAGTGATAGACGCCAAGAGTCATATATAATCATTGGATGATTGATATATGATAGTCTAGTAGAACTTACCCATGGATTGGACTATGAGGATGATTGCGTGTGCCGCTCATACCCAAGTCCGTGGGGTCTTGGTATACTTGTACACTTCGAGGGGTTGTTGGTACTCGTATTATTGTTTCAAGCATGCTTTACTTGTATCGTATGTTTTACATATAAATTAAACTGAACGTCGTTTCATACTCGCATGTTTTAGATGGCAACTGCTAAGAAATCAACTTCAAACTCACTCCGATCTACACTTGAGAAGTGTAAACTCAATGGCAATAACTTCAACGACTGGTCTCGTAACTTGAGAATCGTTCTCAAGCACGAGAGAGTCGAATATGTTCTTAAAGAAGAACTTCCTCCTCCACCCCATGAGGATGCCGATGAGCTAGAACGTGGTACATATGGTGTACACGTGGACGATGCATTGGATGTCCAATGTCTCATGCTGGCCAACATGGAACCGAATCTTCAGATTCAGTTCGAAAATGTGGCAGCATATGACATGTACTGCAGACTGGAACAGATGTTCCAGAAGCGGGCAAGAAATGAGCGGTACGAAGCTGTTTGTGCCCTCATGGATTGCAAACTATCCAATGGTCAACAGGCCAGTCCTCATGTTCTCAAGATGATTGGGATCATCGAGAGACTTGAGTCTTTGGGAACTCAGTTTTCCTAGGATTTGGCTGTTGACATAATCCTCCGTTCCCTTCCTGACAAGTTTGGTAACTTTGTCATGAACTTCAACATGCATGACTTCGATAAGTCGTTGTCGGAGTTGCATAACATGATCAGCACGGCTGATACTGCGTTGAAGGGTGGGAAGAGCTCTACCCCTACTCCCTCTGTTCTGATGATTCAGAACAAGAAGGCCTTTAAGAAAGGCAAGGGGAAATGGAAGGGAAAGGCCAAGACTGGAACAGTCAAGGCCCAGACTTCCAAAACTCTGGGTAAAGGTCCTAAGGGGACTGACCAGTGTCATTATTGTAATACACCTGGTCACTGGAAGAGGAACTGCAAGAAGTACCTCGAAGATAAGAAGAGTGGGACTCTTCCGACAGGTATATTCGTTATTGAAGCTTTCATCACCTCCAATAACTCTACTTGGGTACTTGACTCAGGATGTGGTTCTCATATTTGTCGAAATATGCAGGTACTACATGAGTAGAGCCCTTCGGAAGGGAGAGGTGGACTTGCGGGTAGGCAATGGAGCAAAGGTTGCTGCAGTTGCCGTGGGCAAGATAGATTTAAAACTACCATCCGGGATGGTCTTAGTTTTAAATAATGTATATTGTATTCCTACTATTTCTAGAAATATTATTTCCATATCTGTTTTGAACAATGATGGTTTTACCATCCTTATGGAAAGGAATATATGTTCTATTAATCGTGATGGTTTACTTTATGCAAAAGCTTCAAACCAAAATGGTCTTTTCATACTAGATGAGGACCATGAGGTATATAACGTAAATATTAAAAGGAACAACCCTAACGACTTGAATCCTACCTACCTATGGCATTGCAGACTTGGTCATATAAATGAAAATCGCATCAAGAAACTCCAAGAAAGTGGAATTATTGAATCACTTGATTTTGAATCATATGACCAATGCGAATCATGCCTTTTGGGCAAGATGACCAAATCACCTTTCACTGGAACGAGTGAAAGGGCAAGTGATTTATTGGGGATAATACATACCAATGTGTGTGGTCCAATGAACACTCCTGCAAGAGGTGGTTTTCCTTACTTCATTACCTTCACGGATGACTTTAGCCGTTATGGCTATGTCTATCTAATGAAGCACAAGAGTGAAGCCTTTGAAAAGTTCAAAGAATTCCAAAATGAAGTAGAGAATCAACTCGGCAAGACTATTAAGACTCTTCGATCCGATCGAGGAGGCGAATATATGAGCCACGAGTTTGACGCTCATCTTAGAGATTGTGGAATTGTTTCACAACTCACACCGGCCGGAACACCACAGCATAATGGTGTGTCCGAAAGGAGGAATCGCACTCTGTTAGACAGTTTGCGATCCATGATGAGTCGAACCGACCTACATGTCAGCTTCTGGGGTTACGCGTTGCAAACTGCCGCACTTACCTTAAATAATTGTCCAACCAAGTCAGCTGAGAAAGTACCATATGAGATGTGGTTTGGGAAACGTCCCAAGATTAGCTTCCTCAGGGTTTGGGGTTGCTTGGCCTACGTCAAGAAATTGAACGTAGACAAGCTAGGCCCAAAGGTTGACTTGTGCCATTTCATTGGTTATCCAAAGGAAACCAAAGGGTATTATTTCTACCTTAAGCCAGAAAATAAGATTTTCGTGGCTAGGACAACACATTTCCTTGAGAAAGAGTTCTTATCAGGAAATCTCAGAAATACGGTACAACTTGAAGAAGTTCAAGATGATGAGCCGAATGAGTTAATGAACTCATTCGACACGTTTAATGAGCAAGTTGAGTTGTCGAACTCAAGAAACTCATTGAATGAGAGAGATGGGTTATTGAACCCAAGTGTCTCATCAAATGAGCAAGTCGAGTTAACGAACTCGGCAGGCTCACTTCAGGAAGTAGATCCTCCATTCATGATGGATCCTATCTTGGACCCTAGATCCACGGTAGATGAAACTCCTGAAGAAGTACCGACCCTTAGGAAATCCAGTAGGACTCGTCATGTTCCCGATAGATGGTATGGGGAATCCTTCTTGATAGAAGACGACGAGCCTTATACTTATGGAGCCGCAATGAAAGGGCCAGATAGCGAGTCATGGCTTGAAGCCATGAAATCCGAGATAGACTCTATGTACCAGAATGATGTCTAGACATTGGTTCACTTACCCGAAGGTGCTAGACCTATCGAGTGTAAGTGGGTCTTTAAGAAAAAGCTTGATAAAGATGGAAATGTCCATGTTTATAAGGCTAGACTAGTGGCGAAGGGTTTCAAACAAATTCATGGTATTGACTATGATGAAACCTACTCACCGGTAGTCATGTTCAAGTCTATTCGGATCCTCTTAGCCATTGCCGCATATTATGACTATGAGATATGGCAAATGGATGTAAAGACCGCTTTCCTTAATGGAAACCTTGAGGAGTATGTGTACATGACACAACCTCCAGGCTTTACATGTCCAAAAGGACCTAAGAAGGTATGTAAGCTTCAGAGATCCATTTATGGACTCAAGCAAGCTTCTCGCAGTTGGAACCTCCGATTCAATGAAGCAATTAAAGAATTTGGCTTCATTCAGAATGAGGAGGATGCTTGTGTATACAAGAAGGTAAGTGGGAGCCACATTGCATTTATAGTCCTGTATGTAGATGACATACTGATCATTGGAAACAACAAACCACTCCTTGAGTCAGTCAAGAGATGGTTGTGTAAGTGTTTCTCGATGAAGGACTTAGGAGAGGCGCAGTATATCCTTGGAATCAAGATATATCGGGATCGAGCCAATAGGTTGATTGGCCTGAGACAGGACACTTATATTGATAAGGTTCTGAGACGATTCGATATGATCGATTCCAAAAAGGGAATACTGCCTATGACAATTGGCACTATTCTTGGCAAAAGTCAGTGCCCCACCACTGACGTGGAGAAGGAGAACATGAGTAGAGTCCCGTATGCTTCAGCCATAGGATCTATCATGTATGCCATGTTGTGCACTAGACCAGACGTATCGTACGCTCTGAGTCTTACCAGCCGATATCAAGCGAATCCAGGCAACAACCATTGGACCGCTGTGAAATCTATCCTTAAGTACTTGAGAAGGACTAAGGATATGTTTCTGATATATGGCGGAGATGAGGAGTTGATTGCAAAAGGTTTCACCGATGCCAGTTTCCAAACCGATCGAGACGATTTTCGTTCTCAAACCGGGTTTGTATTCTGCCTAAACGGTGGAGCCATCTGTTGGAAGAGTTCCAAGCAGGACACAGTTGCAGATTCTACTACGGAGGCCGAGTACATTGCAGCTTCTGAAGCAGCCAAGGAGGCATGTTGGCTTAAGAAGTTTATGACTGAGCTTGGGGTAGTTCCTAGCGCTGATGGTCCAATTGAGTTGTTATGTGATAACACTGGAGCCATAGCACAGGCTAAGGAACCCAGGGCTCATCATAAGTCCAAGCATGTCCTCAGGAAGTATCACCTCGTCCGTGAAATGTTCCGGAGAGGTGACATCACAGTATCCAAAGTAGATACAGACGACAACGCAGCTGATCCCTTGACTAAACCATTGCCTCAGACCAAACATGAGTTCCATACTTCAGCTATTGGACTTAGACTTAGGTCCGAGTGGTCTTAGTCTTAGTGGGAGCTTTATTTCAGTTTATTTGATTTATATGTATGAAGTATACTTTTGTAAAACTCTTATTGTTGAATAAAAGTATTACTTCTTGTTTATTGATTGCCTATTCTTTTATAGCACTTGAATAAACAATTGAATATTTAATCATAGTTGTATGATAAATATTTTAATTCCCATGTAATCACGAGTTCTTGAAGAGGAGCCAATAAGTGTATTGGCTAAGGAACCCCTTTTTCAAGACAAGAACTATGGTGATTACATTGTCCCTAGTGGTATGTCCTGGCGTTTTGGGAACGGACACAACCAAACTAGTGTGTAATGATTCGTTTGACTTTGTTTCTTAAGTCAAAAGGATGGTCCAAATCATTACATGGGTTCATTGTCAAGAGAGTCTTGACATGGTACTGGAGAGTGACCGTTGTGAAATTATAGAAGAGATCTTGTGTCCTATATTTCACACGAGCCATATGATAGAGGTTCTGAGACCTACATGCATATCATTCTCATGCTACGTGAGCATGAGGCTTTGACTACTTCCGGACCCATCCGTTACTGGTGGTAATGGGGTACGTTGGGTCTTATGTGAATGTAGTGGTGAGATGATCGGTGATGCATTGGTAGGGTCTTTGTCCACCCTGGTATACAGGGAAGGTTTTTCTGGCCACTCGGAGAGTGAGTCTTACTTATGAATTCACCCGTTATGAACGGGAGTGAGACTATCTCGTGTTCCGAGAAATTATGTCATAGGAGTTGGCGACACGCTTTCTTGCTTTAGCCTATGACGAAAACCGAGGACAAAGGGAATCATGTGACAAGGATTGCAAGTGTACATCCAAGACATTGGTAATAGTCCAAGGGCAAGTGGGAGTGTTGGAAATTGATGTGTCAATTTCCTCAATTAGTGCCCGTGAACTATATCATCTATATATACGGTTCAACAACCGATAGTTATCTGAACTATCAGTAGTCTCACCCGAGATAATGCCGGGGGTCATCGAATGGTAGACTAGGCTCTCACGATGATCTTCGGGATTCGTGTATACGGTCTTATACGTTGAATCCCGATGCCTTCGTTACTCAGGCTATGAGGTCACATACGTAACAATTACCGAAGATACTTTCCACTAATGACCCGAAAGTGAATAAGGGATTTGATCCATATTGAGGAATTTCGGTTCGATCGAGATCGTGTCCCGACCGAACCGATGGTGCGCCCGGAATTGGTTCCGGACACACCATTTGGGGTTTATGTATATATATATATATGTGAGATATATATATATTATCATTTATTGAAATGATTTAATTAATTAATGAATTAATTAAATAAGATATGATTTAATTAATTAATTAAGATTAATTAATTCCATCATCATGAATGGTTGACATCTTGGTGGCTACTTTATGCCTTGGGAAGGCTTTGTAAGTCTTGGGAAGAACTCTTGTAAGAGAATCTTTCATGGACCAAGAGGCATTAACCATATGGATGGTTAATGTGTTTGTTTAGTGTATAATGTGTTTCATCATCCATTCTATATCATAAGATGATATAGAATGGGTAGAGAATCAAGCTAAGTATCACACAACTCTTGTTAGAGAACAAAAACAAACACACACACTTCATCTTCAAACCCTCTAGCAAAACTCTAAGTGTTAGAGTATAGAAATTGTTCTATAGTTTGCTATAGTAGTTAGACTACACACTCCTCAATAACACACACTAGTCCAAGTGTGTCTTATTACTATCTAAGGTATTGGTGTGGACTATTTCATAGTAGTTCCATATCACCTTGGTGATAGAAATTTCTTCAAGAAGAAAGCAAGGAGCAAGGTGTGGGGATAAGCACTTGAAGATCATATCGCTTCCGCTCACGCTTCAAAGGTATATCTTTGTAGCCACACTCTTTGATTATGTTAGTTGTAGCATATTCACACTATCTTTAAACATATACTTCCATGAGCTAGTTCTATTGTGTAAGTTCTAACGATCAACGAATTAGGGTTTTCTAGACATATGAACTATCGTAGTTCATTGTGTCTTGCAACCCCGGGATATTCCAACATCAACTTGCCAAGTTGGTCATCCAGTACATAAAGCTGGAGGAAGTGAAACTATTGGATGAGGAGATCAAGGGTTACAACCGGACTCCCAGAAGGGAATCGGCTAGTCCAACGAAGAAGTTGAGGGTGTGGGATAGACTACAGAAGCCAAAGGATAGGCTTAGTCTAAAGGCCCCGAAACCCCGGTCACCAAAGAGGGACAAAGGACGGGTCAAGGACACCCTGGACTACAAGCCGGAGTCCTATACCCCTTTGAAGACAACTGTTGGGAGGATCTATGCCCAGATCGGACACAAGTAGATGCTGCCTCCGCCCCAGAAGATCAAGCTCCCTCTTCAAAAGAGGGACATGAAAAAATATTGCGAGTACCACCGGGACCACGGACATGATACTGATGAGTGCCGGATACTGAAATGGGAGATTGAAAAGTTAATCAAGAGGGGGCAGTTGAAGGAATTTGTGAAGGGAGGGAGACCCAACAGCCCAGACGTGGGGACCTCCGGGACCAGAGAAATTGATCTATGTCAAGGGAACATCCGGGAGAACCCTACCCCCCAGATCACTGGAAGGATAGAGACTATATCCGGAGGACTGGCAGGAGGAGGAGATTCCTCGAATGCCCGGAAGATGTATTCCCGAAGACCAGTATTCCAGTTGCGGAGCCCAAAAGCACAATCAATCAGGGGACTATCGGGTTCTCAGATGAGGACCTCCAGGGAATTGAGGTACCCCATGACAACCCCCTGGTTATTAGTCCTATAATCTCCAACTACGTGGTGTCCCGGATGTTGGTGGACACCGGTAGCTCGTCGGACATCCTGTATCTGAAGGCTTATGATCAGTTGGGACTCCCACGGAATCTACTGAGGCCACTCAACACCCCTTTGACCGGTTTCACAGGGCACTCGGTTTACCCGGTGGGTATAGCCTCCCTAGACGTAACATTAGGAGAGGCCCCCCGGATGATAACCACAAGAGTGACCTTTACTGTGGTGGATATCCAGGACGCAGCGTACAACGGACTCATTGGACGACCCTTCCTGAACGCCATACGAGCCATAGTCTCCCCCATCCACCTGAAGATGAAGTTCCACACAGCTGGAGGAGTAGGGGAGATGAGGGGAGACCAGAAGAAGGCTCGGGTCTGTTACCAATGTCCTGTACCAAAGGGGATGTCCTTGAATGAGCCGACCAAGAGGAAGAGGGACGTGGATGTTCATATGTTAAGAGTCAATACCTCCGAGGAGGACAATAGTCCTAAGGAGAGGGAGAGTCAGAAGGGGGGAGTCCCACATGAGGAGATGGAGACTGTCCCCTTCCAAGAAACTCGCCCAGAAAGAACCTTCAAGATTGGGACCCAACTACCCAAAAACCATCGAGATCAACTAAATCAATTGTTAAGAGAGTTCGAGGAGGTGTTTGCATGGGACCCCCGTGACATGCCCGGGATAGACTTAGAGGTTGCACTACACCGACTGTACGTGGACCCCGAGTTTAGACCAATCAAGCAGAAGAAAAGGAATTTCTCTGATGAGAAGAACTTAGCAATCCGAGAGGAGGTTGAGGAGCTCCTGGGTGCTGGAGCTATCAGGGAGCTACAATTCCCTGAATGGATTGCCAACGTGGTCATGGTGAAGAAGTCCAATGGAAAGTGGAGGATGTGCACGGACTTCACCAACCTCAACAAAGCCTATCCCAAGTACTACTATCCGCTACGATGCTTAGGAAGGCTTGTTGATGGGAGTGTCGGGCATGAGGTCTTCGACTTCCTGGACGCCTCCAGGGGTTACCACCAGATCCAGTTGGATAAAGAGGATCAAGAGAAAACCACCTTCATGACGGAGTACGGCCTTTACTGCTGGAGAGTCATGCCGTTTGGGTTGAAAAACGCAGGGGCCACTTACCAACGAATGGTAAATCTCATATTCTCCGATCAGATCGGGAGGAATATGGAAATATATGTGGATGACATGCTCAACAAGAGCAAAAGGAGGGAGGATCACCTGGGTAACCTAAGGGAGACCCTAGTCCGACTCAAGGACAGCAAGCTCAGAATCAATCCAGATAAGTGCTCCTTCGGAGTCACGGCAGGGAAGTTCCTAGATTTCATGATCAGTGCCCGGGGGATTGAGCCCAATCCGGACAAAATCGAAGCAATCCTCCAGATGACGTCACCACGGTCTTATAGGGATGTACAAAAGCTCACTGGATGCATGGCTGCCCTGGGGAGATTCATATCGCGTTCCGGAGATTGGTAC
Source organism: Echium plantagineum (assembly GCA_003412495.2). NCBI lineage: Eukaryota > Viridiplantae > Streptophyta > Magnoliopsida > Boraginales > Boraginaceae > Echium > Echium plantagineum. The sequence goes on along the minus strand of CM016566.1, from coordinate 30,803,665 downwards.
CTCCCGTTCTTCAGAAAGATCTGGGAGGCCTCCAAGAAGGATCCAAAGAAGGATTTTAAATGGGACGACGAATGTGAGACAACCTTTGTGGAGCTCAAGGCTTACCTGGGCTCCCCCAAGTTGATGACCCGACCAGAGAAAGGGGATATCCTGCAGCTATACCTGTCGGTGTCCGGGGAGGCAGTCAGCAGCGTCCTCGTCCGGGAGAAAGGATCCGTCCAAAAGCCAATATACTATGTGAGCCATGTCCTAAACGGAGCCGAACCAGCGTACCCCTTGGTAGACAAGTTGGCCCTTGCCTTGGTGGTCTCAGCCCGGAAGCTCAAAGCCTACTTTGAAGCTCATCCCATAAGGGTTATGACAGACCAACCTCTGAAGAAAGTCTTCACCAATCCCTCCCAAGTCGGACGATTGGTCACATGGGCTATAGAACTCAGTTAGTTCGACATAAGCTATGAACCTAGAGGAGGAGTGAAGGCCCAAGCCTTGGCAGACTTCATCACAGAGTGCACAGCTAGACCGGACTCCGGGGCCCCAGCACACCAGGATGTCCCAACAAGGACTCCAGAGTGGTCCTTGAATGTGGATGGAGCCAGCAACCCAAAAGGAGCAGGAGCAGGGATACTTATAGAGGGTCCCGGAGGGTCCATGTTTCAATATGCCCTCCGGTTCTCCTTCTCAGCCACCAACAATGAGGCAGAATATGAAGCCATGGTGGTCGGATTATCCCTAGCCAAAGCCTTGGGGATTAAGGTCCTATCTGTCAAAGGTGATTCCAAACTTGTCATAGAACAAATCAGGGGAGACTGCGTGGTTAGGAACGAAACTCTTAAGAAATATCATGATAAGGCCCTGGGTCTCAAGGGGCAATTTGAGTATGTGTCCTTTGAGCATATTCCACGGGCCTAGAACGAGCATGCCGGTCATCTGTCCAGATTAGCCACCACCTTGTATGAGGAGATCCCACCGGAGGTCCACATTGAGCACAGAGAGCATAGGGCTTATGAGGAGATATGTGTCCTCGGAGTCCTAGATGAGGAAGAGGGCTGGAGGACTCCCATACCCAAATTCCTGATGCATGGAGAGACCCCGGAGGACCCTAGTGAAGCAAGGAAGATCAGGAACCGGAGCTACAAATTCCAGATGGTGGACGGGGAGTTATACAAGAGAATACGCCTCGGCATGTTGATGTACTGTGTCCCTCAGGGAAAAACACAACAAACATTGCATGAGGTCCACCAAGGAGATTGCGGTCACCACATAGGCGGCCGGGCATTGGCTCTTAAAATCACCAGGGCTGGGTACTTCTGGCCCACGCTCTCGGATGATTCAGAGAAACATGTCCGGAGTTGTGACTCCTGCCAAAGAATGCAGCCAGTACCCCGGACTCCAGCAGCTGAGATGACCCCGGTGGTCTGCCCTATCCCATTTGCAATGTGGGGGATACACCTAGTGGGGCAGTTTGTAAAGCCATCAGTCCGGTACAAAGATGCTGTAGTGGCCGTGGACTACTTCACCAAGTGGGTGGAAGCCATGCCCCTCCGGAATACAAAGGCTAAGGACATCGAAGAATTCTTATGGAAGAATATCATCACCCGCTTCGGGATACCCAGGATCCTGGTCTCAGACAACGGACCCCAGTTCGACTCAGAACTACTTAGAGGGATGTGTGAGAGGTTGGGAATAGAGCATAGATTCTCTCCTGTTTGTTACCCACAAGCTAATGGCCAGGTGGAGGTTATGAACCGGACTATCTTCACTGGTATCAAGAAAAACCTCCTGGAGTCCGGGGCGAGATGGTATGATGAACTCCCTCGGGTACTCTGGTCCTATCGTACCACACCCTCAACATCCACGGGAGAGACTCCCTTCAGTCTGGTGTATGGAGCTGAGTGTGTCCTACCCATAGAGGTTTGTCTTCCCAACATCCGACAATCTCACCTCGTGGAGGGTCACAATGACACGCGGATGAGAGAGATGATGGACTTTACCGATGAGCTACGAGATAAAGCCTTGTACAAAATGCAGAAGCACAAACAAGACATGGCTAAATTCTATAATCGGAGAGTCCGGGGAAGGCAGCTATCCGTAGGGGACCTAGTCCTGAGGCTGTTTGAGGCTAGCAAGCCCAAATAAAAGGAGAAACTCAGCCCCAAATGGGAAGGACCTCACCGGGTAAGGAAGATCTTGGGTCCAGCCACTTACCTACTGCAGGAATTATCAGGCAAACCCATCAAACATACGTGGCATGCCAGAAAGGGGAAAACGGAGCCCATAGTTCAAGGACTCCCAGAACACACTGGTGTAACCCATGTAGGCCTCAGGAACCTCCCCCACATTTGGAATAAGGGCCATATCTTGTCCCTCTCCTTGGACCCCAGTACGGATGGTGAAATCAAAAGGATATCATAGTGTCTCCTTAAAGACTTAAGGTGAATGGGGATAATCAAGGGGTTTCTGGTCCTATGGAGATAGTGAGCGAGTTCCCTCAGATCCGCAGCAGTACGGACATAAGGACGAGGACCCCTAGGTCGGTCCACAATTTCCTCTGCCCAAGGGGTACGAGGAGCAGCCATAGACAAGGGTTCAACGGACAATACCTCAGAGGTTGAACCAACGGGGACATCCTGACTCCTAGTCCTCACCCTCCTCCTGACAGTTGGAGGCAGTTCGGGTGAAGCATCTTCCGACCCAACCTCGATGGGCACGTCAGCTGTTGGAATATCCCGTGGTTGCAAGACACAATGAACTATGATAGTTCATATGTCTAGAAAACCCTAATTCGTTGATCGTTAGAACTTACACAATAGAACTAGCTCATAGAAGTATATGTTTAAAGATAGTGAATATGCTACAAATAACATATAGTAGAGTGGTGCTACAAAGATATACCTTTGAAGCGTGAGCGGAAGCGATATGATCTTCAAGTGCTTATCCCCACACCTTGCTCCTTACTTTCTTCTTGAAGAAATTTCTATCACCAAGGTGATATGGAACTACTATGAAATAGTCCACACCAATACCTTAGATAGCAAAAAGACACACTTGGACTAGTGTGTGTTATTGAGGAGTGTGTAGTCTAACTACTATAGCAAACTATAGAACAATTTCTATACTCTAACACTTAGAGTTTTGCTAGAGGGTTTGAAGATGAAGTGTGTGTGTTTGTTTGTGTTCTCTAACAAGAGTTGTGTGATGACTTAGCTTGATGCTCTACCCATTCTATCTTATGATATAGAATGGATGATGAAACACATTATACACTAAACAAACACATTAACCATCCATATGGTTAATGCCTCTTGGTCCATGGAAGATTCTCTTACAAGAGTTCTTCCCAAGACTTACAAAGCCTTCCCAAGGCATAAAGTAGCCACCAAGATGTCAACCATTCATGATGATGGAATTAATTAATCTTAATTAATTAATTAAATCATATCTTATTTAATTAATTCATTATAATTAAATCATTTCAATAAATGATAATATATATATATATATATATCTCACATATATATATATATACATAAACCCCAAATGGTGTGTCCGGAACCAATTCCGGGCACACCATCGGTTCGGTCGGGACACGATCTCGATCGAACCGAAATTCCTCAATATGGATCAAATCCCTTATTCACTTTCGGGGCACTACTCTAAAGTATCTTCGGTAATTGTTACGTGTGTGACCTCATAGCCCGAGTAACGAAGGCATCGGGATTCAACGTATAAGACCGTATACATGAATCCCGAAGATCATCGTGAGAGCCTAGTCTGCCATTCGATGACCCCCGGCATTATCTCGGGTGAGACTACTGATAGTTCAGATAACTATCGATTGTTGAACTGTATATATAGATGATATAGTTCACGAGCACTAATTGAGGAAATTGACACATCAATTTCCAACACTCCCACTTGCCCTTGGACTATTACCAATGTCTTGGATGTACACTTGCATCCTTGTCACATGATTCCCTTTGTCCTCGGTTTTCGTCATAGGCTAAAGCAAGAAAGCGTGTCGCCAACTCCTATGACATAATTTCTCGGAACACGAGATAGTCTCACTCCCGTTCATAACGGGTGAATTCATAAGTAAGACTCACTCTCCGAGTGGCCAGAAAAAACCTTCCCTGTATACCAGGGTGGACAAAGACCCTACCAATGCATCACCGATCATCTCACCACTACATTCACATAAGACCCAACGTACCCCATTACCACCAGTAACGGATGGGTCCGGAAGTAGTCAAAGCCTCATGCTCACGTAGCATGAGAATGATATGCATGTAGGTCTCAGAACCTCTATCATATGGCTCGTGTGAAATATAGGACACAAGATCTCTTCTATAATTTCACAACGGTCACTGTCCAGTACCATGTCAAGACTCTCTTGACAATGAACCCATGTAATGATTGGGACCATCCTTTTGACTTAAGAAACAAAGACAAACGAATCATTACACACTAGTTTGGTTGTGTCCGTTCCCAAAACGCTGGAACACACCACTAGGGACAATGTAATCACCACAGTTCTTGTCTTGAAAAAAGGGGTTCCTTAGCCAATACACTTATTGGCTCCTCTTCAAGAACTCGTGATTACATGGGAATTAAAATATTTATCATACAACTATGATTAAATATTCAATTGTTTATTCAAGTGCTATAAAAGAATAGGCAATCAATAAACAAGAAGTAATACTTTTATTCAACAATAAGAGCTTTACAAAAGTATACTTCATACATATAAATCAAATAAACTGAAATAAAGCTCCCACTAAGACTAAGACCACTCGGACCTAAGTCTAAGTCCAATAGCTGAAGTATGGAACTCATGTTTGGTCTGAGGCAATGGTTTAGTCAAGGGATCAGCTGCGTTGTCGTCTGTATCTACTTTGGATACTTTGATGTCACCTCTCTGGAACATTTCACGGACGAGGTGATACTTCCTGAGGACATGCTTGGACTTATGATGAGCCCTGGGTTCCTTAGCCTGTGCTATGGCTCCAGTGTTATCACATAACAACTCAATTGGACCATCAGCGCTAGGAACTACCCCAAGCTCAGTCATAAACTTCTTAAGCCAACATGCCTCCTTTGCTGCTTCAGAAGCTACAATGTACTCGGCCTCCATAGTAGAATCTGCAACTGTGTCCTGCTTGGAACTCTTCCAACAGATGGCTCCACCGTTCAGGCAGAATACAAACCCGGTTTGAGAACGAAAATCGTCTCGATCGGTTTGGAAACTGGCATCGGTGAAACCTTTTGCAATCAACTCCTCATCTCCGCCATATACCAGAAACATATCCTTAGTCCTTCTTAAGTACTTAAGGATAGATTTCACAGCGGTCCAATGGCTGTTGCCTGGATTCGCTTGATATCGGCTGGTCAGACTCAGAGCGTACGATACGTCTAGTCTAGTGCACAACATGGCATACATGATAGATCCTATGGCTGAAGCATACGGGACTCTACTCATGTTCTCCTTCTCGACGTCAGTGGTGGGGCAATGACTTTTGCCGAGAATAGTGCCAGTTGTCATAGGCAGTATTCCCTTTTTCGAATCGATCATATCGAATCGTCTCAGAACCTTATCAATATAAGTGTCCTGTCTCAGGCCAATCAACCTATTGGCTCGATCCCGATATATCTTGATTCCAAGGATATACTGCGCCTCTCCTAAGTCCTTCATCGAGAAACACTTACACAACCATCTCTTGACTGACTCAAGGAGTGGTTTGTTGTTTCCAATGATCAGTATGTCATCTACATACAGGACTATAAATGCAATGTGGCTCCCACTTACCTTCTTGTATACACAAGCATCCTCCTCATTCTGAATGAAGCCAAATTCTTTAATTGCTTCATTGAATCGGAGGTTCCAACTGCGAGAAGCTTGCTTGAGTCCACAAATGGATCTCTGAAGCTTACATACCTTCTTAGGTCCTTTTGGACATGTAAAGCCTGGAGGTTGTGTCATGTACACATCCTCCTCAAGGTTTCCATTAAGGAAAGCGGTCTTTACATCCATTTGCCATATTTCATAGTCATAATATGCGGCAATGGCTAAGAGGATCCGAATAGACTTGAACATAACTACCGGTGAGTAGGTTTCATCATAATCAATACCATGAATTTGTTTGAAACCCTTCGCCACTAGTCTAGCCTTGTAAACATGGACATTTCCATCTTTATCAAGCTTTTTCTTAAAGACCCACTTACACTCGATAGGTCTAGCACCTTCGAGTAAGTGAACCAATGTCCACACATCATTCTGGTACATAGAGTCTATCTCGGATTTCATGGCTTCAAGCCATGACTCGCTATCTGGCCCTTTCATTGCGGCTCCATAGGTATAAGGCTCGTCGTCTTCTATCAAGAATGATTCCTCATACCATCTATCGGGAACATGACGAGTCCTACTGGATTTCCTAAGGGTCGGTACTTCTTTAGGAGTTTCATCTACCGTGGATCTAGGATCCAAGATAGGATCCATCATGAATGGAGGATCTACTTCCTGAAGTGAGCCTGCCGAGTTCGTTAACTCGACTTGCTCATTTGATGAGACACTTGGGTTCAATAACCCATCTCTCTCATTCAATGAGTTTCTTGAGTTTGGCAACTCAACTTGCTCATTAAACGTGTCGAATGAGTTCATTAACTCATTCGGCTCATCATCTTGAACTTCTTCAAGTTGTACCGTATTTCTGACATTTCCTGATAAGAACTCTTTCTCAAGGAAATGTGCTGTCCTAGCCACGAAAATCTTATTTTCTGGCTTACCCTTTGGTTTCCTTTGGATAACCAATGAAATGGCACAAGTCAACCTTTGGGCCTAGCTTGTCTACGTTCAATTTCTTGACGTAGGCCAAGCAACCCCAAACCCTGAGGAAGCTAATCTTGGGACGTTTCCCAAACCACATCTCATATGGTACTTTCTCAGCTGACTTGGTTGGATAATTATTTAAGGTAAGTGCGGCAGTTTGCAACGCGTAACCCCAGAAGCTGACATGTAGGTCGGTTCGAATCATCATGGATCGCAAACTGTCTAACAGAGTGCGATTCCTCCTTTCGGACACACCATTATGCTGTGGTGTTCCGGCCGGTGTGAGTTGTGAAACAATTCCACAATCTCTAAGATGAGCGTCAAACTCGTGGCTCATATATTCGCCTCCTCGATCGGATCGAAGAGTCTTAATAGTCTTGCCGAGTTGATTCTCTACTTCATTTTGGAATTCTTTGAAAGGCTTCACTCTTATGGTTGATTAGATAGACATAGCCATAACGGCTAAAGTCATCCGTGAAGGTAATGAAGTAGGGAAAACCACCTCTTGCAGGAGTGTTCATTGGACCACATACATCGGTATGTATTATCCCCAATAAATCACTTGCCCTTTCACTCGTTCCAGTGAAAGGTGATTTGGTCATCTTGCCCAAAAGGCATGATTCGCATTGGTCATATGATTCAAAATCAAGTGACTCAATAATTCCACTTTCGTGGAGTTTCTTGATGCGACTTTCATTTATATGACCAAGTCTGCAATGCCATAGGTAGGCAGGATTTAAGTCGTTAGGCTTGTTCCTTTTAATATTTACGTTATATACCTCATGGTCCTCATCTAGTATGAAAAGACCATTTTGGTTTGAAGCTTTTGCATAAAGTAAACCATCACGATTAATAGAACATATATTCCTTTCCATAAGGATGGTAAAACCATCATTGTTCAAAACAGATATGGAAATAATATTTCTATAAATAGTAGAAATACAATATACATTATTTAAACCTAAGACCATCCCGGATGGTAGTTTCAAATCTATCTTGCCCACGGCAACTGCAGCAACCTTTGCTCCATTGCCTACCCGCAAGTCCACCTCTCCCTTCTGAAGGGCTCTACTGTCATGTAGTACCTGCATATTTCGACAAATATGAGAACCACATCCTGAGTCAAGTACCCAAGTAGAGTTATTGGAGGTGATGAAAGCTTCAATAACGAATATACCTGTCGGAAGAGTCCCACTCTTCTTATCTTCGAGGTACTTCTTGCAGTTCCTCTTCCAGTGACCAGGTGTATTACAATAATGACACTGGTCAGTCCCCTTAGGACCTTTACCCGGAGTTTTGGAAGTCTGGGCCTTGACTGTTCCAGTCTTGGCCTTTCCCTTCCATTTCCCCTTGCCTTTCTTAAAGGCCTTCTTGTTCTGAATCATCAGAACAGAGGGAGTAGGGGTAGAGCTCTTCCCACACTTCAACGCAGTATCAGCCGTGCTGATCATGTTATGTAACTCCGATAACGATTTATCGAAGTCATGCATGTTGAAGTTCATGAAAAAGTTACCAAACTTGTCAGGAAGGGAACGGAGGATTATGTCAACGGCCAAATCCTTGGAAAACTGAGTTCCCAAAGACTCAAGTCTCTCGATGATCCCAATCATCTTGAGAACATGAGGACTGGCCTGTTGACCATTGGATAGTTTGCAATCCATGAGGGCACAAACAGCTTCGTACCGCTCATTTCTTGCCCGCTTCTGGAACATCTCTTCCAGTCTGCAGTACATGTCATATGCTGCCACATTTTCGAACTGAATCTGAAGATTCGGTTCCATGTTGGCTAGCATAAGACATTGGACATCCAATGCATCATCCACGTGTACATCATATGCACTACGTTCTAGCTCATCGGCATTATCTCCGGGTGGTGGAGGAAGTTCTTCCTTAAGAACATACTCGACTCTCTCGTGCTTGAGAACGATTCTCAAGTTACGAGACCAGTCGTTGAAGTTATTGCCATTGAGTTTACACTTCTCAAGTGTAGATCGGAGTGAATTTGAAGTTGATTTTTTTAGCAGTTGCCATCTAAAAACATGCGAGTATGAAACGACATTCAGTTTAATTTATATGTAAAACATACGATACAAGTAAAGCATGCTTGAAATAATAATACGTGTACCAACAACCCCTCGAAGTGTACAAGTATACCAAGACCCCACGGACTTGGGTATGAGCGGCACACGCAATCATCCTCATAGTCCAATCCATGGGTAAGTCCTACTAGACTATCATATATTAATCATCCAATGATTATATATGACTCTTGGCGTCTATCATTAGTCGTTTTATGACACTATAGACTTCCTTTGCCAAACGGGCCGGTTCGATGGGCTAACCTGTAGCCACGTTTTAAGTAACCTTAGTTCACCATAAAGGGATGGATTACATTTGCCGGTTCGATGGGCTAACCTGTAGCGCATGTAATCCCATTGCCTCCTATTCCTATGAATCAAAGTGCCCATCTAGGGATGATTCACCCGAAACGTAGGAAAGTTTGACAACTTTGAACTTAAGGTTTGGCAAACACTTAATTATAACGTGGAGGGGTTTAGATTAAACATGTAATCCATATTTCATGCATATCACATATACGTCAAGAAAATATATGTAAACATGAAACATGACATGAATAATAAACACTTTAAAGGGACGTGATATGGCCTAAAGAACATTAAATAAAACTAGTCTAACTAGTTCTAAACTAAATCTTTGGTCTCCCTCTTCTTGGACATCGCCATGCTCCAAGTCCGTCTCTTCATGTCTTGTTACATAATCAACTTTTGCATTAAATGGCACATGCGCCGCGAAAAAGAAATAACAATACAAGAATGTAAAACGACACATGCGTCGTATTTCAATATCAAGGACAGTACGCAGACTGTATTTCGAATAAATACTAGGCCATATCAAATCCCCATTCCATTCAGACTACAGTTTATATATGCATAACACATTATACATAAATCACATAAACATGCTAGGAATGAAATAAAACACACAAGCAACACACAACTCACACACATACTCACATTCAAATAATGTGAACATAGTCATACATGCATATCATAACCTTTAGTTGTCCAACAACTAACTTAGCCAATTTTAGGAAGTTCTATCATAAGTTCAACATATTGAACTAATAACCCGATTTCATTCAAAGAGACTTAGCATAAGTTATATTTGTTAAGGTTTGAAATTCATAATAACTCAAACGTCAAACTTCCTTTCGATACTCAATTAATCAATTTAATTAGTACCGATAGGATAAAATCAAAGTGCTCCCACTTACCTCCACAAGACTCGCCATAAGACGATCTTATGTTGGAAGAGCTAGATTTTGACATACATGCTAATTTTAAACTATTTTAAACTTCTCAAAGAATGTTTTGGACTTATAAGATTATTTCCGGAATGAAAACAACCTCTAAGTCACCCATAACAAACCGAAAACGTCCATAAACATCAAATGAGTTTGGACTTAATCGATTTGTTTTTTGTTTCGAAAACATAGGGCAAAAATATCGTCCATCGCGACCATTCGGGCAGAATCCGGCAGCCCATTCGGGCAGAATTCTGGCAGAATTCGGCAGCCCATTCGGGCAGAATTCGGGCGCCCTTACGGGCAGAATTCTGGGCGAATTCGGGAGCCCATTCGGGCAGAATTCGGGCGGGTTCCGAAGACGAAACTTTGGCTATGGTTCATATATCGACATATATACTATATGATACTACTTTAAACACTTCTAGAACATGTTAAACGTGTAATATAACTCTGATACCATGTTGGAATATCCCGGGGTTGCAAGACACAATGAACTACGATAGTTCATATGTCTAGAAAACCCTAATTCGTTGATCGTTAGAACTTACACAATAAAACTAGCTCATAGAAGTATATGTTTAAAGATAGTGAATATGCTACAAATAACATATAGTAGAGTGGTGCTACAAAGATATACCTTTGAAGCGTGAGCGGAAGCGATGTAATCTCCAAATGCTTATCCCCACACCTTGCTCCTTGCTTTCTTCTTGAAGAAATTTCTATCACCAAGGTGATATGGAACTACTATGAAATAGTCCACACCAATACCTTAGATAGCAATAAGACACACTTGGACTAGTGTGTGTTATTGAGGAGTATGTAGTCTAACTACTATGGCAAACTATAGAACAATTTCTATACTCTAACACTTAGAGTTTTGCTAGAGGGTTTGAAGATGAAGTGTGTGTTTGTTTTGTTCTCTAACAAGAGTTGTGTGATACTTAGCTTGATTCTCTATCCATTCTATATCATCTTATGATATAGAATGGATGATGAAACACATTATACACTAAACAAACACATTAACCATCCATATGGTTAATGCCTCTTGGTCCATGGAAGATTCTCTTACAAGAGTTCTTCCCAAGACTTACAAAGCCTTCCCAAGGCATAAAGTAGCCACCAAGATGTCAACCATTCATGATGATGGAATTAATTAATCTTAATTAATTAATTAAATCATATCTTATTTAATTAATTCATTAATTAATTAAATCATTTCAATAAATGATAATATATATATATATATCTCACATATATATATATACATAAACCCCAAATGGTGTGTCCGGAACCAATTCCGGGCGCACCATCGGTTCGGTCGGGACACGATCTCGATCGAACCGAAATTCCTCAATATGGATCAAATCCCTTATTCACTTTCGGGTCACTACTCGAAAGTATCTTCGGTAATTGTTACGTGTGTGACCTCATAGCCAGAGTAACGAAGGCATCGGGATTCAACGTATAAGACCGTATACACGAATCCCGAAGATCATCGTGAGAGCCTAGTCTGCCATTCGATGACCCCCGGCATTATCTCGGGTGAGACTCTATCGGTTGTTGAACCGTATATATAGATGATATAGTTCACGGGCACTAATTGAGGAAATTGACACATCAATTTCCAACACAACGGTCATATTGAGAATCATCATCGAGACCTCTCGTTTAGTGTTGGAGTCCACGATAACGGTTTCGATCAAACAAGATCAACCGATGAATCAAAGTCATCGAGAGCATCATCGAGAGCTAGAGAACTAGATGAGAGGTCTCTATGCAAGTTGAAAGCTAATGGAAGTTTCCAAGAGTGATCATCACACGATGAAGCACTCTTGCTGAAACACTAAGGAAGCCTTCTTGCCCGTCATCGAGACCGTCTTTGAGATTTAGAGGTCTCGATGGGACAGTGATATTTTTCTCAAGATTTACTTAGTTAATTGAATTTTATTCTTTTTAAATAACATAAAGTTATTTCAATAGGATTCGCGGTATATTCAATTGATGAATCAAGAGATAACAACAAAGTTGTCGATAAAATTTAGTAAACGTTTTAAAGTCTAATTCAGCCGAAGATCCATTCAGTTATAAGTGTAAAAAACCAACCTAAAGTGTTAGTGTGTTCCTTACACGACACCTATAACTATAAGCATAAAATCATATAAACAATGAAGCATTGTGTTTTGATTTGAGATATGTGTCTAAAAGTCATCATGGCTCACTATAGAAGTCACTTAAGAAATTATTAGCACTTAATCAAAACAAGAAGTAATGACGCTTAATCAACAAGAAAAACAAATTTTATGTCATAATTCATAACAATTGGTTTCATCGTATGAAGTGTGACACGGGTAGGAAACTGAGATGGGACAAATTTCATGTATTGGAAAAGATTACCTTTATGGGAAGTAGTTGTAAAACACTACTAGGGGATAAGCCTAAGGAAAAAGATTATGCCTCTTGGAGGAAATTGAATTAACATGTATTATAATGGTTCAAACACCATATTATGCACTTAAATTGTGTCATATTTAGAACAAGGCATTTTTTTATCTTCCGAACTCACAAAGAGCACTACCAAAATGTACAAAATAAATTAACTATTATATGAATAATCGTCTTTAACAGTATTATTGTCGATCTAATCATAAAACTCTAGTTTTTTCAAGAATTTTGGATTAAGATTATGCTAAATTTTGATTTTCTGCTCTCGGACTTTATCCTAGATGCTCTAGCACTGCTTCCTAAGAGCAACGTGTCTATCAATTTCAACATAACGACTTGTCTTTAACTCATAATAGTCTATGAATAAGAAAACGTAGAGATTTAATTAAAGAAGTTAATTTAGTGCAATATTCTTTTGTAAGAAAAATATATAATTAATGAATAAAAATTTGTTTAAATGATAATTTGAGGGTTCATTGTTTCAGTTTAGATTTTAGTTAACTTAACTTCATATCTTTTTTTAAATAATTATTTAGTTTTGCAAAAAATTTAAGCAAAAACAAATATATGTCACAAACATAAAATTTCTCTCTTTTTCTTACCTAATTTGGTAAGATAATACCTTTAAGGGAATTTTTAATTAGGTTAAAATGTCTCTTAAAGATAATTTCTTTCTCTTTTTCTCCCTATGTAATTTTTCTTTTTATTTTTTGTTTCATGTTACAATAATCATTGTTTTATTTTTTGTTTCTTTTTTTACCTTTTGAAAATTGTTTTTCATCTCAACTTCGGTCACTTTAACAGGTATCCTAAAGGCAAAATAGAAATTTTATATATATATGAAACTTATGAGTAATTTTTGAAATAATAAACACCTAGCTGAATTCATTTTAATAATCGATTTTAATTAATTAAATAAAACTAGTAAAACCCAAAGTATGTGGGCAAATGACGTGCTTTCTGTCTTATTATCCACCAAACAAAATTTATTTTTCAATTTCTCATATTTGGGAGGTAAACGTAGGCCTCACATATTAACCGAACTTTAAGGTTGGTTTAACATATACGTGGACATTGGAGCTTCACAATTCTTTATTACCACATCACATTCCTAAGTCAAAATGTTTATTTGGGAGGCAAGCATGGTAACACCTCTAGCGGAGGTCTCGGGTTCGAGTCCTCTTGCTAGCAAGGAAGTGATCAGAGAGATGATTTCTCTCACTAGTTTGATGCTAGTCGCCTTTTTCCTTGAATTTACGAGTTTACGAATTGTACTGATGTTTGGTGATTGTAATGGACAATACAATTACACTCATGTTGAGACTAAACAATGTCTCAGTCGATTAATTATGTTCAAGAAAGATACCCAACTATCAACTCAAATGAATTGCATACGGCATTTTTAGTGGGTTATTTTAGTTATTTTATATCAATATTAATTTAAGTGTTTGATTGAACTAAATACCCGAGTGCTCGATTCGACTTCATATATTACGTAGTTGAATTTGCGAACCAAATTTTATCAATCATTTAACTTGGTTAGATGCAGTGACAGACCTATTCAGGTGTAAGCATTTGCACTTAAACAGACATTTCATTCATATATTTTTATAGAAAACTCTTTTTTATAATTTATATTTATAAGTGTTATTGTATTGAATAGTAATAGCGATATCATGAATAACGAAATTATAACCAATTTTAAATATCCATTTTAAAACATTTAGATTCGTTATTGAATGATACAATATTGCTCATAAATATATTTTCGGCCTTGATCACCGACAGCTTGGAGGATCTAAAGTCGTGCATTTAATTATTACTAACTAAATACATTTCACATTGGCACCTCTCACTACACTAGAACTACATACAAACTGAGATCTAGATCTTGTATTTATACCGACAAATTTCAGATATTTTCCATTAAAATATAGTATTGCAACGACGAATAGTTTCAATTTTATTCTATTTTTGGTGGCACAATTTAATTATTTTTACCTTCCTTTTTTAAAATTATCGATAATCTTCTAATTAAAATCTTGGATCAATTATGACCAAATTATCGAACTATCGAAGCACAATTTGATCTTTCAAGTTGATGAATGTAAATATATTTTAAGATGTATATTCTATAGCGTGTCCATCCGAATCAATATATAAGATCTTAGCTACTTCTTCTATTATCAATTAATTTTAGAGTGAAACCCCATAAACTTTTACCAAATAGCAATATATAATATATTGATTTAATGATCTAATAACAATATTTGGTTTATGTCGAGGGAGGAGATTATAATGTACTACCTATAATCTTTGAATAGAAGTTCGAAGGAGATAATATTAATATATATATATATATATTTTCTTTGAAATTGTAACATATACTATTGTTTAGATGAGAAATTATTTATGCCCCTCTTATTATAAAAAGAAGGGTAAATAGCTTCTGACATCACTTACGTATGAAAAAAAAGTCAGTTAGATTACTCATGTTTCAGACCCATCAAATATGATCACTAATGTTTAAAAAGTGCCTCATTCTGGTCACTTCATCAGTTTTTTTGAAGGGTATTTCCATTCAAACACATTTTTCCTCTCATAAGCTCCCAGTTTAACTCTTATTCACCACTAGTTCAAGTCCATGTAACACATTGGTCGCACGCCCGCACCTCTTTCTTCAATAGGGGTGAATAAGAGTTAAATGTGTTAATTGGACTTGAATCAGAGGTGAATAAGAGTTAAATTGGAGGCTTATGAGAGAAAAAATGTGTTTGGACGGAAATACCCTTCAGAATGAGACACTTTTTTTAACATTAATGATCATATTTGGTCGGTCTGAAACATAAGTGACCTAACTGACATTTTTTTCAAACATAAGTGATGCCATTGAAGTGGGGGAACAATTTTTTCCAAACATGAGAGATCTAACTAGCATTTTTTTCCAAACAAGAATTGCAATAATGAAGGAACACTTTAAAAAGCTAAAACATATATATCTATCAAATATTAGAACTTTTTTTTGTAAATTAGCGATGAGGTAAGTATCGAACACAGGACCCTCTGATCACTGACAAGGGTCCTGATCACTGACAACATGTTTTACACCTGAACTAGCAAATATTGTGTCACTTAAATCTTTTTTAAAATAATCAATTTGACAAGGTGATTATATTATCATTTCATCAAATTAGTATGAAATGATCAAGACATATTAACAATGTTAGAGACCCTCTTAAAGTTTAGTAAAAAAAACCTCAATTTGTATCGATAAATGAAAAACTTGTGGATATATTATTGATGTGGACCCCACTTCACGGGTATATTGATTAATATATCCAAAGCCCATTAAGTCTAGCGGACCTTGATCCAAATAGACGCGCTCAGCGGACACGATCCGCATAAGAGCCCACGGGTAAATAGGGTTTAACCTCGCCCAATCAGAAGGAGACACGTGTCCCTTCTAGGGCGAGATCTGCGGAGGTTTCATACTATAAATACTGAGCACACTTCCCCAGACGAGGGATGTGTTACTCACCCTAAACTATACTATTCAAACACCGTTGACTGACTTGATCGTCGGAGTGTTTGTGGTCGTACCCCGACCACGCTTTCAGGTCGATGCCGCCCAAGACACGCAACACTAGCAAGGCTACTTCCTCTCGTCCACCCATCCACAGAGCCACACACACCATGTCCCGTCAAGGGACGCATCCTGACGAACCGGCGAGATATCTGCGAGATCAACTAAGCAAAGGCAAAGGAATCTTAGACGCACGAGACGAGGGAGATCGAGGATCTCAAGACGCACCTGATCTGAGGGATCATTTGAATAGGAGTCGTCAGAACGACCCGTCCGCTCATTCCAGGGCCGCTCCTAGACAATCAAGAGCGGAGGTCAGAGAAGGAGTTGGGGAGTCCCAGATGTGCCGACGAGGCGAATCTCGTGGCAAATCATTGGCGCCGTCTGCGGGGAATAAAATAAATCTGCCACATCGTTCTCATGCTAGAGCTCACAATGCGGACTCCCGTAATGATCCAGAGGCATCCCTCCTGACTGGCCTTAATTTGGGGGAAGAAATCGACAGGGAAGTCCGTCATCGCGTACGCCTCGAACTAGAGGCACGCGATGCGGCTGCCAAAGCTAAAATCCCTGTCATCGACGTACGTTCGACCCCCCCACCTGTAGTAGTACCACCCCAAGCACCTATACAACCTCCGGTCCCTGACCCAGTCATGGCCAAGTTGTTACAGGAAATGGCGTTGCTCCGGCAACAAGTTACAAATATGTCTGCGTCTCGCACCCAGCCGGTGGTGGCCCACACGCAGATGCCATTCTCCGACCGTTTACAGGCCATCGTGCCTCCCGCCGGGTTCACGTTACCACAATTCACGCAATATGACGGTACCACCGACCCTCATAAGCATCTCAAAGGGTTTCTTACCCAAATGGCCATGGCGACCAACGAGCCAGACCTTTACGCCAAAGCTTTTGCCAGCAGTATCAAAGGCAAAGTGCTTGACTGGTATATGGAGCTCCCAGCCAAGTCCTCGGACACGTATGAACAAACAGCCACAGCCTTCTTGGGAAAGTTTGGAGCCGCCATCAGAGAGACAGTTGACGAGAAGGTCCTGATGGAGATGCAGCAAGGTAAAAATGAATCTCTACGAGACTTCCACAAACGATACAATGATGTCCTGCTAAACATCCCCAATTGCGACTCCAAGACAGCGTACATGGCTTTCTTTAGAGCACTTCAGTACGGCGCTCTCAAGAAAAATTTACAGTTTGAAAAAAATTTGTCAAAAGATGAATTGACAGCCAGGATCCGTCAATTCATCGACATGGAGGAGCTTAAAGTCAGAGAGAAGAAGGAAATAAAAGAGTAATCACGCGATTCAACAGTGAAAAAAGATCGCGCACGGTCTCCTCCAAAACCAAAGGTATGGCAGCGCCTACAACGAGATCGGGGGGCATACTTCACGCCGCCCTATAAAAGGAAGGCATATTCTGTTGGAAATTGATGTGTCAATTTCCTCAATTAGTGCCCGTGAACTATATCATCTATATATACGGTTCAACAACCGATAGTTATCTGAACTATCAGTAGTCTCACCCGAGATAATGCCGGGGGTCATCGAATGGCAGACTAGGCTCTCTCGATGATCTTCGGGATTCGTGTATACGGTCTTATACGTTGAATCCCGATGCCTTCGTTACTCGGGCTATGAGGTCACACACGTAACAATTACCGAAGATACTTTCGAGTAGTGACCCGAAAGTGAATAAGGGATTTGATCCATATTGAGGAATTTCGGTTCGATCGAGATCGTGTCCCGACCGAACCGATGGTGCGCCCGGAATTGGTTCCGGACACACCATTTGGGGTTTATGTATATATATATATATATATATATATATATATATTATCATTTATTGAAATGATTTAATTAATTAATGAATTAATTAAATAAGATATGATTTAATTAATTAATTAAGATTAATTAATTCCATCATCATGAATGGTTGACATCTTGGTGGCTACTTTATGCCTTGGGAAGGCTTTGTAAGTCTTGGGAAGAACTCTTGTAAGAGAATCTTCCATGGACCAAGAGGCATTAACCATATGGATGGTTAATGTGTTTGTTTAGTGTATAATGTGTTTCATCATCCATTCTATATCATAAGATGATATAGAATGGGTAGAGCATCAATCTCAGTCTTGAATATCTCATGCTAGAGAACACAAGAACACAAACAAACACACTTCATCTTCAACCTCAACCCTCTAGCAAAACTCTAAGTGTAGAGTGTAGAACTAGTTCTACATTTTTGCTATAGTAGTAAAGACTACATACTCCTCAATAACCCACACTAGTCCAAGTGTGTCTTATTGCTATCTAAGGTATTGGTGTGGACTATTTCATAGTAGTTTCATATCACCTTGGTGATAGACATTTCTTCAAGGAGAAAGCAAAGGAGCAAGGTGTGGGGATAAGCGCTTAAAGATTTACAAAGCTTCCGCTCACGCTTCAAAGGTATAACTTTGTAGCACTACTCTTTTATATGTTATTTGTAGCATATTCACACTACCTTTAAACATATACTTCTATGAGCTAGTTTCATTGTGTAAGTTCTAACGATCAACGAATTAGGGTTTTCTAGACATATGAACTATCGTAGTTCATTGTGTCTTGCAACCCCGGGATATTCCAACATGGTATCAGAGCTATATTACACGTTTAACATGTTCTAGAAGTGTTTAAAGTAGTACCATATAGTATATATGTCGATATATGAACCGTAGCCGATTTTCGTATTCGGAAAACCCTCCCCGACAAAACCTAAGTTTCGCGTGAGTCCAGGAAAGCCAAGGACACGGCTCCGCTGGAACGCGCACCCTCGGCATTCCCTGGATACGGAACGCCTTAGCCCGAAGCCTGGTTCGGCCCCCCTGGACGCGTCCATGCACGTCCAAAGTCATTTGATGATTTCGAAACAAAACAAATCGATTAAGTCCAAAGTCATTTGATGATTATGGACGTTTTCGGTTTGTTATGGGTGACTTAGAGATTGTTTTCATTCCGGAAATAATCTTATAAGTCCAAAACATTCTTTGAGAAGTTTAAAATAGTTTAAAATTAGCATGTATGTCAAAATTTAGCTCTTCCAACATAAGATCGTCTTATGGCGAGTCTTGTGGAGGTAAGTGGGAGCACTTTGATTTTATCCAATCGGTACTAATTAAATTGATTAATTGAGTATCGAAAGGAAGTTTGAGGTTTGAATTATTATGAATTTCAAACCTTAACAAATATAACTTATGCTAAGTCTCTTTGAATGAAATCGGGTTATTAGTTCAATATGTTGAACTTATGATAGAACTTCCTAAAATTGGCTAAGTTAGTTGTTGGACAACTAAAGGTTATGATATGCATGTATGACTATGTTCACATTATTTGAATGTGAGTATGTGTGTGAGTTGTGTGTTGCTTGTGTGTTTTATTCCATTCCTAGCATGTTTATGTGATTTATGTATAATGTGTTATGCATATATAAACTGTAGTCTGAATGGAATGGGGATTTGATATGGCCTAGTATTTATTCGAAATACAGTTTGCGTACTGTCCTTGATATTGAAATACGACGCATGTGTCGTTTTACATTCTTGTATTGTCATTTCTTTTTCGCGGCGCATGTGCCATTTAATGCGAAAGTTGATTATGTAACAAGACATGAAGAGACGGACTTGGAGCATGGCGATGTCCAAGAAGACGGAGACCAAGGACTTAGTTTAGAACTAGTTAGACTAGTTTTATTTAATGTTCTTTAGGCCATATCACGTCCCTTTAAAGTGTTTATTATTCATGTCATGTTTCATGCTTACATATATTTTCTTGACGTATATGTACACCTTTTGTGATATGCATGAAATGTGGATTACATGTTTAATCTAAACCCCTCCACGTTATAATTAAGTGTTTGCCAAACCTTAAGTTCAAAGTTGTCAAACTTTCCTACGTTTCGGGTGGATCATCCCTAGATGGGCACTTTGATTCATAGGAATAGGAGGCAATGGGATTACATGCGCTACAGGTTAGCCCATCGAACCGGCAAATGTAATCCATCCCTTTATGGTGAACTAAGGTTACTTAAAACGTGGCTACAGGTTAGCCCATCGAACCGGCCCGTTTGGCAAAGGAAGTCTATAGTGTCATAAAACGACTAGTGATAGACGCCAAGAGTCATATATAATCATTGGATGATTAATATATGATAGTCTAGTAGGACTTACCCATGGATTGGACTATGAGGATGATTGCGTGTGCCGCTCATACCCAAGTCCGTGGGGTCTTGGTATACTTGTACACTTCGAGGGGTTGTTGGTACTCGTATTATTATTTCAAGCATGCTTTACTTGTATCGTATGTTTTACATATAAATTAAACTGAATGTCGTTTCCTACTCGCATGTTTTTAGATGGCAACTGCTAAGAAATCAACTTCAAATTCACTCCGATCTACACTTGAGAAGTGTAAACTCAATGGCAATAACTTCAACGACTGGTCTCGTAACTTGAGAATCGTTCTCAAGCACGAGAGAGTCGAGTATGTTCTTAAGGAAGAACTTCCTCCACCACCCGGAGATAATGCCGATGAGCTAGAACGTAGTGCATATGATGTACACGTGGATGATGCATTGGATGTCCAATGTCTTATGCTGGCCAACATGGAACCGAATCTTCAAATTCAGTTCGAAAATGTGGCAGCATATGACATGTACTGCAGACTGGAAGAGATGTTCCAGAAGCGGGCAAGAAATGAGCGGTACGAAGCTGTTTGTGCCCTCATGGATTGCAAACTATCCAATGGTCAACAGGTCAGTCCTCATGTTCTCAAGATGATTGGGATCATCGAGAGACTTGAGTCTTTGGGAACTCAGTTTTCCAAGGATTTGGCCGTTGACATAATCCTCCGTTCCCTTCCTGACAAGTTTGGTAACTTTGTCATGAACTTCAACATGCATGACTTCGATAAATCGTTATCGGAGTTACATAACATGATCAGCACGGCTGATACTGCGTTGAAGTGTGGGAAGAGCTCTACCCCTACTCCCTCTGTTCTGATGATTCAGAACAAGAAGGCCTTTAAGAAAGGCAAGGGGAAATGGAAGGGAAAGGCCAAGACTGGATCTATCAAAACAGTCAAGGCCCAGACTTCCAAAACTCCGGCTAAAGGTCCTAAGGGGACTGACCAGTGTCATTATTGTAATACACCTGGTCACTGGAAGAGGAACTGCAAGAAGTACCTCGAAGACAAGAAGAGTGGGACTCTTCCGGCAGGTATATTCGTTATTGAAGCTTTTATCACCTCTAATAACTCTACTTGGATACTTGACTCAGGATGTGGTTCTCATATTTTTCGAAATATGCAGGTACTACAGGACAGTAGAGCTCTTCGGAAGGGAGAGGTGGACTTGCGGGTGGGCAATGGAGCAAAGGTTGCTGCAGTTGCCGTGGGCAAGATAGATTTAAAACTACCATCCGGGATGGTCTTAGTTTTAAATAATGTATATTGTATTCCCGCTGTTTCTAGAAATATTATTTCCATATCTGTTTTGAACAATGATGGTTTTACCATCCTTATGGAAAGAAATATGTGTTCTATTAATCGTGATGGTTTACTTTATGCAAAAGCTTCAAACCAAAATGGCCTTTTCATACTAGATGAGGATCATGAGGTATATAACGTAAATATTAAAAGGAACAAGCCTAACGACTTGAATCCTACCTACCTATGGCATTGCAGACTTGGTCATATAAATGAAAATCGCATCAAGAAACTCCACGAAAGTGGAATTATTGAGTCACTTGATTTTGAATCATATGACCAATGCGAATCATGCCTTTTAGGCAAGATGACTAAATCGCCTTTCACTGGAACGAGTGAAAGGGCAAGTGATTTATTGGGGATAATACATACCGATGTATGTGGTCCAATGAACACTCCTGCAAGAGGTGGTTTTCCCTACTTCATTACCTTCACGGATGACCTTAGCCGTTATGGCTATGTCTATCTAATGAAGCACAAGAGTGAAGCCTTTGAAAAGTTCAAAGAATTCCAAAATGAAGTAGAGAATCAACTCGGCAAGACTATTAAGACTCTTCGATCCGATCGAGGAGGCGAATATATGAGCCACGAGTTTGACGCTCATCTTAGAGATTAGGGAATTGTTTCACAACTCACACCGGCCGGAACACCACAACATAATGGTGTGTCCGAAAGGAGGAATCGCACTCTGTTAGACAGTTTGCGATCCATGATGAGTCGAACCGACCTACATGTCAGCTTCTGGGGTTACGCGTTGCAAACTGCCGCACTTACCTTAAATAATTGTCCAACCAAGTCAGCTGAGAAAGTACCATATGAGATGTGGTTTGGGAAACGTCCCAAGATTAGCTTTCTCAGGGTTTGGGGTTGCTTGGCCTACGTCAAGAAATTGAACGTAGACAAGCTAGGCCCAAAGGCTGACTTGTGCCATTTCATTGGTTATCCAAAGGAAACCAAAGGGTATTATTTCTACCTTAAGCCAGAAAATAAGATTTTCGTGGCTAGGACAGCACATTTCCTTGAGAAAGAGTTCTTATCAGGAAATGTCAGAAATACGGTACAACTTGAAGAAGTTCAAGATGATGAGCCGAATGAGTTAATGAACTCATTCGACACGTTTAATGAGCAAGTTGAGTTATCGAACTCAAGAGACTCATTGAATAAGAGAGATGGGTTATTGAACCCAAGTGTCTCATCAAATGAGCAAGTCGAGTTAACGAACTCGGCAGGCTCACTTCAGGAAGTAAATCCTCCATTCATGGTGGATCCTATCTTGGACCCTAGATCCACGGTAGATGAGACTCCTGAAAAAGTACCGACCCTTAGGAAATCCAGTAGGACTCGTCATGTTCCCGATAGATGGTATGGGGAATCCTTCTTGATAGAAGACGACGAGCCTTATACTTATGGAGCCGCAATGAAAGGGCCAGATAGCGAGTCATGGCTTGAAGCCATGAAATCCGAGATAGACTCTATGTACCAGAATGATGTCTGGACATTGGTTCACTTACCCGAAGGTGCTAGACCTATCGAGTGTAAGTGGGTTTTTAAGAAAAAGCTTGATAAAGATGGAAATGTCCATATTTACAAGGCTAGACTAGTGGCGAAGGGTTTCAAACAAATTCATGGTATTGACTATGATGAAACCTACTCACCGGTAGTCATGTTCAAGTCTATTCGGATCCTCTTAGCCATTGCCGCATATTATGACTATGAGATATGGCAAATGGATGTAAAGACCGCTTTCCTTAATGGAAACCTTGAGGAGGATGTGTACATGACACAACCTCCAGGCTTTACATGTCCGAAAGGACCTAAGAAGGTATGTAAGCTTCAGAGATCCATTTATGGACTCAAGCAAGCTTCTCGCAGTTGGAATCTCCGATTCGATGAAGCAATTAAAGAATTTGGCTTCATCCAGAATGAGGAGGATGCTTGTGTATACAAGAAGGTAAGTGGGAGTCACATTGCATTTATAGTCCTGTATGTAGATGACATACTGATCATTGGAAACAACAAACCGCTCCTTGAGTCAGTCAAGAGATGGTTGTGTAAGTGTTTCTCAATGAAGGACTTAGGAGAGACGCAGTATATCCTTGGAATCAAGATATATCGAGATCGAGCCAATAGGTTGATTGGCCTGAGACAAGACACTTATATTGATAAGGTTCTGAGACGATTCGATATGATCGATTCCAAAAAGGGAATACTGCCTATCACAACTGGTACTATTCTCGGCAAAAGTCAGTGCCCCACCACTGACGTCGAGAAGGAGAACATGAGTAGAGTCCCGTATGCTTCAGCCATAGGATCTATCATGTATGCCATGTTGTGCACTAGACCAGACGTATCGTACGCTCTGAGTCTGACCAGCCGATATCAAGCGAATCCAGGCAACAGCCATTGGACCGCTGTGAAATCTATCCTTAAGTACTTGAGAAGGAATAAGGATATGTTTCTGGTATATGGCGGAGATGAGGAGTTGATTGCAAAAGGTTTCACCGATGCCAGTTTCCAAACCGATCGAGACGATTTTCGTTCTCAGACCGGGTTTGTATTCTGCCTGAACGGTGGAGCCATCTGTTGGAAGAGTTCCAAGCAGGACACAGTTGCAGATTCTACTACGGAGGCCGAGTACATTGCAGCTTCTGAAGCAGCCAAGGAGGCATGTTGGCTTAAGAAGTTTATGACTGAGCTTGGGGTAGTTCCTAGCGCTGATGGTCCAATTGAGTTGTTATGTGATAACACTGGAGCCATAGCACAGGCTAAGGAACCTAGGGCTCATCATAAGTCCAAGCATGTCCTTAGGAAGTATCACCTCGTCCGAGAAATGTTCCAGAGAGGTGACATCAAGGTATCCAAAGTGGATACAGACGACAACGCAGCTGATCCCTTGACTAAACCGTTACCTCAGACTAAACATGAGTTCCATACTTCAGCTATTGGACTTAGGCTTAGGTCCGAGTGGTCTTAGTCTTAGTGGGAGCTTTATTTCAGTTTATTTGTTTTATATGTATGAAGTATACTTTTGTAAAACTCTTGTTGTTGAATAAAAGTATTACTTCTTGTTTATTGATTGCCTATTCTTTTATAGCACTTGAATAAACAATTGAATATTTAATCATAGTTGTATGATAAATATTTTAATTCCCATGTAATCACGAGTTCTTGAAGAGGAGCTAATAAGTGTATTGGCTAAGGAACCCCTTTTTCAAGACAAGAACTATGGTGATTACATTGTCCCTAGTGGTGTGTCCCAGCGTTTTGGGAACGGACACAACCAAACTAGTGTGTAATGATTCGTTTGACTTTGTTTCTTAAGTCAAAAGGATGGTCCAAATCATTACATGGGTTCATTGTCAAGAGAGTCTTGACATGGTACTGGACAGTGACCGTTGTGAAATTATAGAAGAGATATTGTGTCCTATATTTCACACGAGCCATATGATAGAGGTTCTGAGACCTACATGCATATCATTCTCATGCTACGTGAGCATGAGGCTTTGACTACTTCCGGACCCATCCGTTACTGGTGGTAATGGGGTACGTTGGGTCTTATGTGAATGTAGTGGTGAGATGATCGGTGATGCATTGGTAGGGTCTTTGTCCACCCTGGTATACAGGGAAGGTTTTTCTGGCCACTCGGAGAGTTAGTCTTACTTATGAATTCACCCGTTATGAACGGGAGTGAGACTATCTCGTGTTCCGAGAAATTATGTCATAGGAGTTGGCGACACGCTTTCTTGCTTTAGCCTATGACGAAAACCGAGGACAAAGGGAATCATGTGACAAGGATGCAAGTGTACATCCAAGACATTGGTAATAGTCCAAGGGCAAGTGGGAGTGTTGGAAATTGATGTGTCAATTTCCTCAATTAGTGCCCGTGAACTATATCATCTATATATACGGTTCAACAACCGATAGTTATCTGAACTATCAGTAGTCTCACCCGAGATAATGCCGGGGGTCATCGAATGGCAGACTAGGCTCTCTCGATGATCTTCGGGATTCGTGTATACGGTCTTATACGTTGAATCCCGATGCCTTCGTTACTCGGGCTATGAGGTCACACACGTAACAATTACCGAAGATACTTTCGAGTAGTGACCCGAAAGTGAATAAGGGATTTGATCCATATTGAGGAATTTCGGTTCGATCGAGATCGTGTCCCGACCGAACCGATGGTGCGCCCGGAATTGGTTCCGGACACACCATTTGGGGTTTATGTATATCTATATATATATATATATATATATATATTATCATTTATTGAAATGATTTAATTAATTAATGAATTAATTAAATAAGATATGATTTAATTAATTAATTAAGATTAATTAATTCCATCATCATGAATGGTTGACATCTTGGTGGCTACTTTATGCCTTGGGAAGGCTTTGTAAGTCTTGGGAAGAACTCTTGTAAGAGAATCTTCCATGGACCAAGAGGCATTAACCATATGGATGGTTAATGTGTTTGTTTAGTGTATAATGTGTTTCATCATCCATTCTATATCATAAGATGATATAGAATGGGTAGAGCATCAATCTAAGTCTTGAATATCTCTTGCTAGAGAACACAAGAACACAAACAAACACACTTCATCTTCAACCTCAACCCTCTAGCAAAACTCTAAGTGTAGAGTGTAGAACTAGTTCTACATTTTTGCTATAGTAGTAAAGACTACATACTCCTCAATAACACACACTAGTCCAAGTGTGTCTTATTGCTATCTAAGGTATTGGTGTGGACTATTTCATAGTAGTTTCATATCACCTTGGTGATAGACATTTCTTCAAGGAGAAAGCAAAGGAGCAAGGTGTGGGGATAAGCGCTTAAAGATTTACAAAGCTTCCGCTCACGCTTCAAAGGTATAACTTTGTAGCACTACTCTTTTATATGTTATTTGTAGCATATTCACACTACCTTTAAACATATACTTCTATGAGCTAGTTTCATTGTGTAAGTTCTAACGATCAACGAATTAGGGTTTTCTAGACATATGAACTATCGTAGTTCATTGTGTCTTGCAACCCCGGGATATTCCAACATATTCACCCCCTCCCAGACGCGACTCTGATTGTATGGGACATGGGGCAGGTGATACGGAGCCCGCATGTATGCCTCTAAATACGTCCATCTCCAAAATCTTTGTAGCCATCGCTGATCAACACTTACTCCCCAAGCCAAAACGATTAAGCACGGCACCAGCTAAACGTGACCGTAACAAGTATTGTGATTATCACCGCAAACATGGTCACGACACAGATGAGTGTAGGACACTCAAGGCTGAAATCGAAAAGTTGATTTAGCGTGGTCATTTGAAAGAATATACGAGGCCAGAGGGCAATGGACGAGATTCTAACCCACCTGAGAGAAGAGATCGTTCACTGCCTCCAGTTCGTAGACGGATTGAAACAATCTCTGGGGGCAGGACAGGTGGAGGAGATTCACGCAATGCCCGGAAAAAGTATGCTCGCAGAGACATATTCTCTACCAATCAGGTCCAGGCACCTTGTACGACCCCGATTATGTTTGATGATAGCGAGCTGGAGGGGATAGAGCTACCCCATGAAGATCCGTTAGTCATAATGCCTATTATAGCTAACGTGGAAGTGGAACGCATGTTGGTTGATACAGGCAGTTCCGTAGACGTGCTATACCTGCGTACTTTTGATGCGCTCCAGTTGCCTCGGTCTCTCATACAGCCCATACGCACGCCTCTCACCGGATTCACAGGACATTCCATTTATCCCGTAGGAGAGGTAGATCTAGACGTAACCTTTGGAGTAGGCAAGGCAGCCTCGACGAAGAGGATATCTTTCACGGTGGTCAAGCTAGACGACCCTTCATATAATGGGATAATGGGAAGACCCTCGTTGACGGAATTTCGGGCCATAGTCTCTCCAATACATTTGAAACATAAATTCCCCACGATGAATGGGATCGGGGAGATGGCCGGAAAACAAAAGAATGCCAGGAAGTGTTATATGTCATCGGTCCCTGCGGTGGAGGGGGTTCAAGAGGAGAGTTCACCCAAACCTAAACGGATCAGAGGAGAACAATCGTTGACCATAAACACCATCCAAGAGCAAGAGGATAATGCGCCTAAAGGATGGGAAGGTAAGGATAGAGTAGTCCCGCATGAGGAGATAGAGAAAATACCTTTCTCAGACGAGGACGAGGCCAAAACTTTCCAAATTGGCACGCGTCTGGATCAACAGCACAAAGAGAAGCTTATCCAGTTGATACGCCAGTTTCAAGACGTGTTCGCATGGACTCCTGAGGACATGCCTAGGGTTGACCCACGGATCGCTGTACATTATCTGCATATAGATCCGGCTTGTCGTCCTATCAAGCAAAAGAAGAGGAATTTCAGTGATGAAAAGAGCATGGCAATTTGCGAGGAAGTGGCGACCCTACTAGGAGCGCGGGCTATTAAGGAGCTCCAATTCCCTTAGTGGATCGCTAATGTGGTGTTGGTGAAAAAACCCAATGGGAGTTGGCGGATGTGTACGGACTTTACCAATTTGAATAAGGCATGCCCTAAAGACTTCTATCCCCTACCTTGTTTGAACAGACTCGTAGATGGAAGCGCAGGATATGAGGTTTTCGACTTCATGGACGCGTCGAGAGGATACCATCAGATTAGCATGGCAGAGGAGGATGCGCCGAAAACAGCCTTTATCACGGAATATGGGTTGTATTATTGGGCGGTCATGCCTTTTGGGTTAAAAAATGTTGGGGCCACGTATCAACAGCTGGTAAATTACATATTTGCTGACCACATTGGGCGGAATATGGAAATTTATGTGGACGATATGCTCGTCAAAAGCCGTAAACGAGATGATCACTTGTCCAATCTACGCGAGACCCTCGTCAAACTGCGCCAGACGCAATTACGAATTAATCCTGACAAGTGTTCGTTCGGGGTTATGTCGGGGAAATTCTTGGGTTATATGATAAGTGAGAAGGGGATCGAACCAAACCCGGACAAAATCCAGGCGTTGATAAATATGGAGGAGCCTCAGAGCTACAAGGATATCCAGAGGTTGACGGGGTGTTTGGCCGCGCTAAACCGGTTTATATCTAAGTCAGGGGAACGGAACTTGCCCTTCTTCAAGCTTCTGCGCAAGGCCAAGGAGACTCGTGGGGTGATGGTATGGAATGAAGAAAGTGCGAAAGCTTTTGCGCAGCTAAAGCAATATCTTGGATCGCCACCACTATTGACGCATCCCGACCCATCTTAGACTCTGTTCTTGTACTTGGCCGTGTCTGACGAGGTGGTGAGCAGCGTCTTGATCAAGGAAAAAGATAAAGTGCAAAAGCCCATATACTATGTGAGCCATGTGCTGAATGGGCCTGAGGTCAGGTATCCCGTGATAGACAAGTTTGTGCTAGCTCTGATCGTTTCTGCCCGTAAGTTAAAAATTTACTTTGAGGCGCATCCTATCTGCGTAGTAACGGACCAACCCGTCCGGAGGGTCATAGCCAAGCCAGCCTTGTCAGGAAGGTTAACCGCGTGGGCCATTGAGTTAAGCGAGTTTGATCTCTCCTTCATAGGGCGTACTAGTGTCAGGGCGCAAGCCTTGGCCGACTTTGTAACCGAATGTACCATTGTCCATGCGGAAGTCCCAGCTGAGCCTTCGAATGATGAACCCTTCCAATGGGTGGTCTACGTGGATGGGGCCCGCAACAGTAAAGCCAGCGGTGTAGGAATAGTTTTCAAAGGCCCCCGTGGAGAATACTTGGGATACGCACTTCGCTTCTCGTTCACAGTAACCAATAATGAAGCGGAGTACGAAGCATTGATCGCAGGGATGCAACTCGCAAGAGAAGTTGGGCTGAAAGAGTTTCTGGTCAGAGCGGATTCAAAGCTAATTATTGACCAAGTCCAAGGACAGGCGGAGGTGAAAAACGAGTCTCTAATCCAATACAAGAAGTTGGTGGACGCTCTAAACAAAGACTTCACACGTGTTAAGTTTGAGTACATACCCCGGGACGAGAACACCGAAGCAGATTACATGTCACAATTAGCTACGGTCCAGTTTGCCGATCTCCCAGAGGGTATGCGAGTAGAGGTCAAAGAACATCCTGCGTATGCGACCCAAGAGGTCGGAATGATGCTCGATGAGCCCTCCGATTGGCGTACCCCTATAGCTCAGTACCTACTCTATAGTCTACTCCCCGAAGACCCAGTCGCAGCCCTAAAAATAAAAAGCCGAAGCCTCCGGTTCCATATGGTTGAGGGAGAGTTGTACTGGAAATCCTGGGACGGTCATCTCATGTACTGCGTGGCAGAGGCAGATATTCCACTCATACTGGCTGAAGTCCATGAGGGGTGGTGCGGAAGTCACATTGGGGGCAAGGCGTTGGCTCTTAAAACTGCACGCACTGGATATTATTGGCCTACAATGGTGAAAGACGCAAGGGATTACGTCAAGAAGTGCGAAGCCTGTCAAAAGCACAGCAACGCTCCTCAGGTTCCGGCCACGATGATGACTCCCGTGGTCAGCCCCATTCCCTTCGCTATGTGGGGAATCGACATAGTTGGGAAGCTACCCCGAGCCGTGGGGAATATGGAATATATCTTAGTCGCGGTTGACTATTTCTGCAAATGGGTGGAAGCCATCCCTTTATCTAGAATCAGAAGCGAGGAGGTGGTCAAATTCCTATGGAAAAACATCTTGACGAGGTATGGGGTTCCACGAATTCTGGTATCAGACAATGGTACGCAGTTTGAGGGGCGGCCCGTCAGGGCATTTTGCGAAAAATATAATATCGAGCAACGATTCGCGCCTGTATACTACCCTCAGTCTAACGGGCAGGTAGAAGTCATGAATCGGGTTATACTGAATGGGATACGCAAGAATTTGGCCCAAGGGGAAATCACCGGGGGCACATGGATAGAGGAATTGCCAACGGTCCTATGGTCTATGCGCACGACACCCTCCTTTACCACTAAAGCAACACCATTCAGTTTGGTCTATGGAGCCGAAGCCCTCATTCCCGCAGAAGTAGGACTTCCAACGTATAGACTAAGAGGATTCGACGAAGAGATGAATACGGAACGACTCAAGGATCGAATGCTATTTATGGATGAAGCCAGCGACGAAGCTCTATACCAAAGTCAAGCTTTTAAACAGAGAATGACGAGAGCCTACAACAAAAGAGTCAAGGGTTGTCAGTTTTCAGCTGGAGACTTGATCTTACGATTATTCTCCGCTAGCCAACCCCAAAAGGTGAACAAGCTCAGTCCAAAATGGGAAGGCTCGTATCGCATAAGACGAGTATTGGGGCCTGGGACATACGAGCTGGAAGACATTGAGGGCACTCCGATACCAAGGACTTGGCACGTATCTAAATTAAGGCCATACTATGTTTAGATGAATTCTTTCTCGTATGTTTTGGATATTTTTATGCATTCGATTTAAGAGTCAATAAAGGAGCTTCCGATAAATTGCATGATATAGTTATACGAAGCTCAGGGCACACTTTCGTATTTCAATATACGAAATGCCTTAGCTTCCCACGCTATTCAACTAAAAATAATATAGTTATACGAAGCTCAGGCCGCACTTTCCTATTTCAATATACGAAATGCCTTAGCTTCTCACGCTATTTAACTAAAACGATATAGTTATACGAAGCTCAGGGCGCACTTGCGTATTTCAATATACGAAATGCCTTAGCTTCTCACATTATTCAACTAAAACGATATAGTTATACGAAGCTCAGGGCGCACTTTCGTATTTCAATATACGAAACGCCTTAGCTTCTCACACTATTTAACTAAAACGATATAGTTATACGAAGCTCAGGGCGCATTTTCGTATTTCAATATACGAAATGCCCTAGCTTCTCACATTATTCAACTAAAACGATATAGTTATACGAAGCTCAGGGCGCACTTTCGTATTTCAATATACGAAACGCCTTAGCTTCTCACACTATTTAACTAAAACGATATAGTTATACGAAGCTCAGGGCGCACTTTCGTATTTCAATATATGAAACGCCTTAGCTTCTCACACTATTTAACTAAAACGATATAGTTATACGAAGCTCAGGGCGCACTTTCGTATTTCAATATACGAAATGCCTTAGCTTCCCACGCTATTCAACTAAAATTAATATAGTCATACGAAGCTCAGGGCGTACTTTCGTATTTCAATATACAAAATGTCTTAGCTTCTCACGCTATTTAACTTAAACAATATAATTATACGAAGCTTGAGCGCACTTTCGTATTTCAATATACGAAATGCCTTAGCTCTCACTATTTATCTAAAAATGATATAGTTAAATGGAGCCCGAGGCTCACCTTCGTATTTTAATATACGAAGAAGACCTTAGCTTCCTACACTATACACTACCGAACCATTGGAACAATTGCTACGCTAGATTCCTATATACTTCCGGTATCCGCATGTTCAGATTGTCTTGTTGTAAACCTATGTCATCCATACTTTTACAAGGGGGCAAGGGATAACATATGCGGATAGATTGGATAACATACACGAATAGATGGCAAAAGCAGTTAATAAATGAGAAAATCCAATAAAGGATGTTCAAAATATTACAACTATTTGTTCAAAGTAATCAACAGAAGAAACGGATTGTTAGTTACAAATTGGGGGTTAAAACATTCAGGAACGGTCTTGGGCAGCTTCGAACCAGGCCGGATCTAATTCATTCTGGGCCTTGAAGTCCTCCAACTTCTCGGCCAGTACAGGCAGCTCGTCAGAATACGCCTCCACGAAGGAAGTCAGGCACTCAGCCATCTCCACCCTCGCAGCGAACGTCACTTTATCACTATTCGCGTAGGCCTCAACCGCAGAATTTATCAGACCCTGCTGATCCGCTTGGAGTCGAGTTAGAGCCGCATTTGCCTCAGCCGCTTCTGCCTGAGCTGCAGCAGTCACCTTTTCCGCTTCCTCCGCTCTCAGTAGGGCTGCGTCCCGAGCTTGTTGTGAATCTGTTATGCTCTGGGACCATGTCTCCTGCTCAGATTGCAGCTTCGCAACCTCCACCTCGAGTTCCTCCACTCCCCTACTCCATCACGGCCTCTTCATGAAGCTTCACCTACTCCCCCTCATGCTCGGCCATTTTGTCCATTTGATCCAGGGCTGCAGCACACTCATCGTCCTTCGTATGAAAGGCACGTTCCGCCAAACTAGAACGGCGGGCCATAGCAAATACCCCGTGGGCGGCCTATAAGGAAAAGGGAAAAGGCTTATAAAATACAAGTCCTGTAAAGTATTAAAGTAAGGGTAAGACGAGAGTTTACCTTCATCAGCATGTACATAACAGCTTCGCCCTGTGCCTCCGCGTCCTTGGCCTCCACGAAGGGGGCAATCTCCGTAGGAGTTATAAGGGGCTGAAAGGCTTGCATCGCCAGCTGGGAAGTATAGGAAAAAGTGGATCGGTCGATCTCTATCCCAGCTGGACGAAGAGTGTAAGGATGACGGTTGATGCATAGAGAAGCGGGCAAAGGGGGAGGTTGGAAAGCGGGATTCTTAAAGCGAGACCTGAGCATACGAGACTGCTCAGCGACCCGAGGAGGCGTATCAGAGATAGAAGGTGAGCGGACGGCCTCGACGGAAGGAGTCCTAGGAGTGGTGTGAGGAACAGTCGATCCCCCTCCTACGTTCGTAGACGGATCGGCCGAAGGAACAACAGGGGAGGGGGTAGACTGGGTGGAAGTAGAAGCCCGAGTCACAGGGGAGGCTCGAACAACCGGGGAAGAGGGTTGTACGGCCGCAGACGAAGCAGTAGCCCCCTTTTTCCTCTTGAAAAGAGAATGGCGTAAAATGGTCTGCACGGCTGGGCGTTTCTGAGCTCGGGACGAAGAAGGTCTGATGGTAGAGGGAAGAAAGACAGAGGGTACGGTAGAAGGATCAGTTACAGTGCGAGCCACTACAGGAGCAGGGAATAGTGGGACACGGTCACCTGCCATGGCGTCCAACTCAACGTGGGACGGATCCTCAGTAGCGGTTGCAGCTGACAAAACGGCCACTGAAAAGAAGAAGAACGGGGTTAGAAACGCAAATAAAGAGAGTTAAGGCTGAAATATGGTAAAGGTTATGTCTATACCCCAGTCAGGCTCGGCGTCTTCAAACTCTTTCGACGGCACCAATCCCGCCTGAATCAGTACGCCCTCTTCGACAAATAAAACCCATTGAAGGGGCGGGTTAAACTCCTTAATTATTTTTAGTCTATGGGACGCCTCAACGGCAGAAGTAGAGACGTTCCCCAAACGCCCGATGGCCTTGCGAGCCACGGGCTTAAGAGGGACATCCGTACTCATGCCACCCCTTAGCATGAACCATCGGTTGTGCCATCTCTTGTCTTGAATCTTATTGGGACGCACAAAGATGGCTGCCCCAGCGGGAGTGGTCGAAAAGGTCACTAGACTATCGGCTTTATGTACAATATTATAGTTCTCTTTAAAAAGAGATACTGTCGGTTCTACACCTACGACTCTACAGGCTACTTGAAAGGCAGTTAATAACAACCAAGAGCCGGGGTGGATTTGGATAGGGGATACGGGAATCGACCGAAGAAGGTTTTCTACGAAGCGGGACATGGGAAGACGGAACCCTAAAGTAAAATTCTCTATGTACATAGGGGTCCATCCATCCTCGTACGACACTAAAGACTCGTCATCATAAGGGAGTCGCATCTCAACGAAATCAGGGATGGAGAAGTATTCCCTAAAACCGTTTAGATGATGCTCCTTGATAATGGAAGGCAAGGAATGCCTAAGGTAAGTCGGACCGAGAGGGTTCTTACCTTTAGACTTCCTCGCGGCAACATCTTCGTTGGGCCCCGAGCTCGTGGCCTCAATCAACTGAATCCCCCCTGCGTCGGCTATTGGTTCGTCTCGCGAGACGTCCTGTAGAAAACAAAAGGTTAGAGATAAAACTTGTTGGAAGGGGGCACATGCAAGGGGGCAAAGTGTCGGGGCATTACCTCACGAGACTGCTCGGGGAACGGAGCGAGAGGTTCTGATGAAGTAACCACAATCTCCTCGTCAACATTGATCACGGGAGCAGCGGAATCGTTGTTCGCCATAAG
The DNA here is from genome assembly GCA_003412495.2 of Echium plantagineum. Lineage (NCBI taxonomy): Eukaryota > Viridiplantae > Streptophyta > Magnoliopsida > Boraginales > Boraginaceae > Echium > Echium plantagineum. Next base: position 30,768,878 of record CM016566.1, on the reverse strand, counting down.
GGGAAGATCTGGGCAATTATAAGCCGTTAAAAAAATTCGACGCGTCCAAATTTCACCACACGCGTCAAAGAAGAATAGGTGTCAGAAGGTGAAGGGGTTTTCTGATTTTCCCTCCCAAATGAAGAAAGGTTGTCAGAGTAACTGTTCATCTTCCAGAAGATGAACGGTTTCACCGGAAAATGCCGTTTCCGATGACCGGAAATAGCCATAATCACTATCACTACCCGGGAAACACAAGAAAACACCAAAAAACACCAAAAAACACTAGGAAAAGCATGAAGTTACACACCAAGACAGACATATCATCCTATTCTACATATTCTCTTAAAACAACTACAAAGCATTCAACAAGAGAGGTTCCCAGGAAATGCTCCAAAATCCGACCACAATCCTAATCTACCAGAAAAACTAGAAAAACAATGTACATTACACAAGTAAAAGGAGAAAAATTACTTACTTATGTAATGGTCACAAGGAGAGGATAACAGAAGGATGAAATTGCTTGCAGAGAAAATAACTTAATGAAGAAGGTTTGAGAGTAGAAAATGAGAAAAGTGAATAAATGAAGAAGAAGCAACACCTTTTATAGGAATATAATGGAGACGGAGCGGACCGGGGACTCCATATGGACACGCGTATACGTATTGACGGATATCCCATAAAGAGGGATCCAGCTGTCTTTCGTACCAAGGATCCATTTCTTGATCGTCACCCATGAACGAGACGTGGGAGCGACTCCCGAGAAATGGTGGGGGCAATGATGTGGACCCCACTTCACGGGTATATTGATTAATATATCTAAAGCCCATTAAGTCTAGCGGACCTTGATCCAAATAGACGCGATCAGCGGACACGATCCGCATAAGAGCCCACGGGTAAATAGGGTTTAACCTCGCCCAATCAGAAGGAGACAGGTGTCCCTTCTAGGGCGAGATCTGCGGAGGTTTCATACTATAAATACTGAGCACACTTCCCCATACGAGGGATGTGTTACTCACCCTAAACTATACTATTCAAACACCGTTGACTGACTTGATCGTCGGAGTGTTTGTGATCGTACCCCGACCACGCTTTCAGGTCGATGCCGCCCAAGACACGCAACACTAGCAAGGCTACTTCCTCTCGTCCACCCATCCACAGAACCACACAAACCATGTCCCGTCAAGGGCCGCATCCTGACGAACCGGCGAGAGATCTGCGAGATCAACTAAGCAAAGGCAAAGGAATCTTAGACGCACGAAACGAGGGAGATCGAGGATCTCAAGACGCACCTGATCTGAGGGATCATTTGAATAGGAGTCGTCAGAACGACCCGTCCGCTCATTCCAGGGCCGCTCCTAGACAATCAAGAGCGGAGGTCAGAGAAGGAGTTGGGGAGTCCCAGATGTGCCGACGAGGCGAATCTCGTGGCAAATCAATTATATATAATAAAAGTTTAAATTCTATCCATCAAAATTTATTTATTTTAGTGTGCATTTCATGAATTTTTAACATTATTTGTCAGTATTAATAATTAGAAAATAAATTAGACAATTTTTTTTGTTGATGTTGGTAAATTAAAAAAACACTCGTAATACGTAAATTTCCACTTTAGGTAGCTAATAAAATTCAAATGAGGCCACGAATCATGAACAACCATTCATTGCAGGTCCCATTCAAAGGGTTGGTAAGGCACGTAAATAGACTGATATGCCCTTCAACCAACTCCACACTAACTTCTTGTTTACACCTTTTGGCTTCCTACAACCTCAATTGTCTTTACCTTTCTTCACCAACAATTTTGACATTTATTCTATTAAATAAAGAATTTGGAATTGTTAACAGTATAATAATAAATTGATTGATACTTTTCTATAGTAATCACTTCATCAAAGATGAGACCAAATCACAATTAAAAAAACAAAATGCATGATTCAAAGCTTTGATAGTATTAGATATCAATATGTATTTTCAATCTAAAATGAATTTCATAAGTTACCATATTTTGAATTCAATTATGATCAAGTAAGTCATTTTATTCAACATAGTTTGAAGGAATCATGAGTACAAAAATTACTATTGATATATGGAAAATAAGATTTTTTTTTTAAACCAGAATAGTAATCACTATCATGTAATCGTTATACATAGTTCAATCTGTATAAAACAAAAGATTGAAATAATTTTTTTAGTTAATATTATAATTCAAATAATGTATTGTATGTAATATAAGAAAGAGGGCAAACGCCCACAGCAATCACCTATGTTCCAATATATTTTCAGTTCATCACATAGGTCTCAAAATGTCCTTGTTAATTACTTATGTTTGATAATGTCCTACTTCATCACCTATTCTCTCTAATACGTCTTTAACAATATCATATGAGGGGCTCATGACTTGCTAGTATGGTTATTTTGGAAATTTTATTTATCCCAAAATCAGAAGAAAAATTTGAAATAACTCACCCTCAATTTCGAATATGAAATAACCTACTCCAACACGCACTTCACAAAACAAATTAGCACCTAAGACCATATTTTAAAATATATGTGATGAACTGAAATTATTTTATAAATATAGGTGATCGTTCCAGCTATTTTTAATGTCAATTTAGTTAACACACAAGAATTGACTCTTTAGGTATCTATATCCGATCATCCATGTTGTAAAAGTTTCATTCACTTATTATATCGTTAGTTCCTCTATTAATTTGGTCAAATAAAATGTATTATAGTTTCGTTTAGGGTCAATTTTTATATTCCTTTTTAATTTCCTTTAATTATGAATTATATATTTATCCAAAATAATCATAAGATTAGCACACATGGTTAAGTGTTAAGAGTCTATAGGTTCTACTCTAAAACCAATTGGTAATAAAGAGAGTAGCCCAAGATCTTATATATTGACCAGGGAGGACATCGACTTTCAATGTGGGATGTGCATCTTAACACTAAGTTAACAGCAATATTAATGATGAAATAAATGGTTGTATTTAAAGATCCACTGTTTCGTTTATGGGTGAGTGAATGGCAACCTTTAGAACATGAATGAGCAAAATAGGCTCAAGATAAAACATAGTTGATGATCCGTACCCTTTGACATAGCTTATGATTTTTAGGCTTCACCAAATTAATTATGACATTCAGTTTATATACAGTATAAATTATTTTTTAACAAATTATTAATAATATTATTTTAATGAATAATCAATCTATTTTATACATCAATATTCATTCACTCAGTTTTTAACTTTAAATTATCAATATCATTCAATTTAATGCTACACATTATGTACATATTAGTTAGAAGGTTGCATGCCAAACTTATTTGATAATACTCTTATTGGGTAAAATATCAAAGTTGAGTAATTATCAATTATTATCATTGAGTTTTCAAGCCTCCAGGCTTCCACGAAAATTGAGTCGCAAGCATTTAATTTGTTAGTCCACTTAAAATTTGTAAATTTGTTAGTCCACTTAAAATTTGTTGTTCAAGGTGTGAAGACCATTCTAGAAGATAACTTTATTCATGATAATTTTGTATTGTTTTTTTTTTTTTTTTTTTTTTTTTTTTTGTAAATTAGCAATGAGGCGAGTTTCGAAGTCAGAATCTTTTGGTCACTAGCGTGAGCCTTTTCCACTAGGCTATTCGATTAACTCGATAACTTTGCATTCTTGTGATGTAAATATCATTATATTATTATATTCACAATTGACCATATAATATAAGTGTTGTTAAAGTAGATAAACGTGTTAATCATACAAAATCCCTATTAATTTATCTATTAAAGGAGGGTGAACTCTTACCAACATAAAGGTATTATAAGAATATAAATGCACAATAAATATGCAACTGTTCTAGTAGAGCTTATCCGTTTTTATAAAAAATTGGTTGCGCCAATGCATAATACTTATATGATCTCTATTGAAAGATCACATATATGTTGTATATGATAGTGATGTATTTTACAGTTTTATATGAAACATTTTATCCACATGATCACCTAAACATGCATAAACTTTAAAATACTAGAAGAACATAGTGAATACCTTTGGTTGATAAATGTGATCCAGAAGGTCATATTACTAGTGATTTATCATATGAAAATTGGTCCCGACAACCTTGTGTAAAATGTTTTTGCAAGTATTGCATAGTGAAATGAAGTATATAACAAAATACATGTTCATCAAAGTTCTTCTTTACTCATGATCTTCAAAAGAATGGAAAACTGATGTTCGGAAAATTAGTTCATGTTACGATCAAGCAGATCTTGTTACTAAGTCACTCCCTACCTCAACGTTCGAGAAATTATCCAAGGACTTCAGACTACGTCGACTAAAGAATGCAATATACTACGGTCTTGAGGAGGAGTTGATACGCGATGTACTCCTTTTCCTTGATCCAGGTTTTGTCCTAAACGGATTTTCCTATCAAGGTTTTAATGAGACAACATTATATACGTATCTATATTGGAAATAATGTACTTTTTTTCTTCACTAGAGTTTTATCCTATAAAGTTTTAACGAGACATGTTCTAGATTATAATATTAGGCATGCAAGGGGGAGTGTTATGTGTAGATGTCTTTCGGTCGAAAACATTGATTAGTAATAAGGATGACAACATTAATATTCTCTTATATCATTAGTATTATCTACCAAATAATGTACGATAAGAAGCCTATAAATAGGTCTTCAATAAAATATATCTGTGACATTCTCAAGAAAATGAATAAAAGAATCTTCATGTTGTCTTTAATTCTCTTTTTTATATAATAAAGACATATTTTTCTTTAAATTTTGTATATTTTCCTTCATATAGAGATAATTAAGAAAGATAAAGAAAATAATATTATGAATTCACTTTTAAATAAAAATTTAATTACATAAATAATTATGAAATATATATATATATATATTAAAATAGTGATAATCAACATTCAATAGTCATATATGTATCACAATATTCAAATATGTCAATTATTTTATATTACAACGAACTATGAATAGTCATTAAAAACATTAACGAGTAATTTTTTCTTGAAATATATTAAATTTTGATTCAAAACACCATTACTCACAGACTCACGCTATTAGTTGAGTGCACATTAAATAAATATAGAAATAGGTGTATAATTATTTAACTTAAAAATTATTGGTAAAATAAATTAAATTCATATTCATGATTAAATTTTTATCTTCTCCACCAACTTAACCACCGTTAACTAACATGATGGAGTAGCACCAACCCTCATCCCCAACTCTTTTTAAGACCCCCGCTCCCTCTTCCCTTCCCCACTCGCTCTCTACCTTATTCATTTCCCACCTCCACGAACCCCTCCCCACACCACCGCCTTCTAAAATGGATCCAGTAGATCAATGGGGCAACACCTCCCTCGAATCCGTGGACCCCGATTTTCGCTTTTTCGAGAAATTTTTTTTGAGAAAAGTTCAGGTACCATTTCGAAATATGATTTTAGGTGCCAAAAGTTGAGGTGCCACCCCAACTAAATAGGATTTTAAGAGCAAAAAATTTAAATAAAATTCTTTGGGCTCTTTTAAAAATAAATATAATTATTATACTTAAAAAAAAACTAAAAAAAAAAAATCAACCCCTAACCCCCACCCCTCGACCTGCAACACCTCCCCCCCCCACCCCTCGACCTTCAACACCCACGACCCACCCCCCACCCCTCGACCTGCAATACCTCCCCCCCCCCACCCCTCGACCTTCAACACCTACCCCCCACCCCTCGACGTGCAACACCTTTCCCTCCCCCCCCCCCGACCCACCCCTCGACCTGCAACACCTCCCCCCGCCACCCCTCGACCCTCCCCCCCGCCACCCCTCGATTCCTCAACCTACAACACAACCCCCACCCAGTCCCAGAATTATGGTCTTGGGCGATTTGGTCTAGGCCGATTTGGTCTTTCGATTTGGTCTTGGTCAATTTGGCCTTCCGATTTGGTCTTGGCCGATTTGGTCTTGGATGATTGCCAATTTCAATATCAATCTTTTGATGAAGGTTGATGAAGGAATAGAGTAGAAGAAGAAATAGATAGATATTAATAGGGGTTGGGTTAAATGGGTTAGGTAGAGGTTGGGTTAAAATCCTTGCTTTAGTTAATTTAAGATGTGATCTGCCTATTTTGCCCTCCATCTAATTGTTTAAAATCTGAAAAGAAAAAAAAAAAACCAAAAGTTCAGGTGCCAAATTTTGGTCTCAGGTGCCTACTTGTTATAAAAAGTTCACCAAATACCTATTTGTTATAAAATCAGAAGTTCAGATGCCCAAATAAAAAAAAAGCCAATTCATATTCACGATTAAACTTTTATCTTCTTCACCAACTTAACCACCAACTAACATGATGGACTAGCACCAACCCTCATCCCCAACTCTTTTTAAGACCCCCACTCCCTCTTCCCTTCCCCACTCACTCTCTACCTCATTCATTTCCCACCTCCACGAACACCCCCCCCCCCCCACCACTTCTAAAATGGATCCAGTAGATCAATGGGGCAACACCTCCCTCGAATCCGTGGACCCCGACATCTACGACCTGATAGAGAAGGAGAAACGCCGCCAATGCCGCGGAATCGAGTTAATCGCCTCCGAGAACTTCACCTCATTCGCTGTCATCGAAGCCCTGGGTTCCGCCCTCACCAACAAGTACTCCGAAGGAATGCCCGGTAACCGCTACTACGGAGGCAACGAATTCATCGACCAGATCGAGAACCTCACCCGATCCCGCGCCCTCCAGGCCTACCGCCTCGACCCCACCCAGTGGGGCGTCAATGTCCAGCCCTACAGTGGCAGCCCCGCTAACTTCGCAGCCTATACCGCCATCCTCAACCCCCATGACCGAATCATGGGACTTGATTTGCCCTCTGGTGGCCATTTGACTCACGGGTACTCTTTCAGATATTGTCGAGATTTGATATTGTTAAGGATCGAATCATGGGGCGGACATTTATATTTTGTTTTGTTTTGATATTGTATCAGGTACTATACTTCTGGTGGGAAGAAGATTAGTGCTACTTCGATTTACTTCGAAAGTTTGCCTTATAAGGTGGATTTCAACACTGGGTATATCGACTACGCCAAGCTGGAGGAGAAGGCTCTTGATTTTAGGCCAAAGTTGATTATCTGTGGCGGGAGTGCTTACCCGAGGGATTGGGATTACAAGAAGTTTAGAGAGGTTGCTGATAAGATTGGAGCTTATTTGTTGTGTGATATGGCTCACATTAGTGGCCTTGTTGCTGCTCAGGTATGTTTGAATTGCTATTATAGATCTATATTTCTTGTTATGACATCGTCGTGATCGTGTGATACATAGTTGATATCAAGAGCACAAATGATTCCTTTAAGGGATCTGTCTATATGTATTATATAAGTGTGTTTGTTTGTGTGATCTGTAGATCAAGTTATGAAACTATTGACAATGTGTAATTTATAGAAGATCCAGATGTCGGAAAGTTTTACGGGGCATTTGATCGCATTGGTGGTCTTAATGCTCCTGATATGTCAAAACTTATCGAGTAGTGGGATATTTGTGTACCTTATTTGGAAGATTGCATGTTTGTTTTGAATTTGGAATATCCACTATATGGGGATGTGTATGTGATTTTAGCTAATGGTGTTTTGATCTTTAAATCTGCGTAAACTATTCTTACGATTTTGGATCATAGCTTTATAGTGAGTATAAGTTGCCATGCACGTAATGTTGGAGTTTTGCCATGTTGCAACCTCACACCAAATACAATTGAATTCATCTCAAAATTAAAACATGAGATAATACCATTTTTGGTTATGGATCTATGTATGTTGTTTTGAGATCTAAATTTGTTGAGATTTTATTTAAGTGCGAGATATTTGTTTCATATTCTTAAAGATCAAATGGGCATATATGATTTTACTAAGAGATGTATCTTTATATATGTTTGTGTGTGTGTGTGATCTGTAGATTAGGCTTTTAGTTGTTTCAAAGCTATTCACATGTATAATTTGGTGATTTAGAAACGATCCAGATGTTGGAAAGTATACGTGCACCTTATGTGAATTAGTGCATGGCACGTTGAGTATCCATTATATGTGTATGAGCTGAGCTAATGGTGTATTGATCTTTTAGTTGTCGCATTTAAGTATTAATTTTGTATCATAACTTAATGATGGCTATAAGTAAATAACAATGTATTTGATGCTGTTTCGCGCCATATTGTAACGTCAAACACACAACAAAAAAATTGACTTCAAATAAATTTTTCCTTTACTAACTTGGTTGCACAGAGCATTAGTCTAGTAGAGATCACCTTATGAAGGGTGCACCTCTTAGAGTGTTAAATCTTCTATTGGCTGAGGGGTTCTTCATTTCGTTGCAATATCTATATTCATGATGCACTAATAATAGTAATTTTTTTCTGCACGTGCAGGAAGCTGCAAATCCGTTTGAGTACTGTGACATTGTCACTACCACTACCCACAAGAGTCTGAGGGGTCCAAGGGCTGGTATGATCTTCTACCGAAAGGGCCCAAAACCACCAAAGAAGGGCCAGCCTGAGGATGCACAGTATGATTTTGAAGACAAGATTAACTTTGCAGTGTTCCCCTCTCTCCAGGGTGGTCCTCACAACCACCAGATTGGTGCTCTTGCGGTTGCTTTGAAACAGGTCATGACTCCTGGCTTTAAGGCATATGCTAAACAGGTGAAAGCTAATGCTGTAGCAATAGGCCAATACTTGATGTCCAAAGGATATAAGCTTGTTACTGGTGGGACTGAGAACCATCTTGTCCTATGGGACCTTCGTCCCCTTGGATTGACTGGTACGATTGTTTTAGCCATCCAGTTTTCTGAACTACGTGATTATGTATATCTCAGTGCTCTAATTTAACCTATTTTGTCAATCTGCAGGGAACAAGGTGGAGAAGCTCTGTGACCTGTGCAATATTACTGTGAACAAAAATGCAGTATTTGGAGACAGCAGTGCCTTGGCTCCTGGAGGTGTCCGTATTGGTAAGAAGTACTAGGAATGAGTCATCCCTACTACCATAACCAAAATAGACGTTAATATATTTTTGTTAGTTGAATTGTGAAATATGCTTAAAGTAATTGGATCGGAAAATTACCATTGCCAAAGTCCTATTGTTATATGTTTTATACGTTGGCTTACTTAACTATTTCCTGCTTAAAACTTCGATGCCGAGATTTTGCGATATATGGCTGTCAAACTTGGATACCCTATCTCATGACATGAATGTTGATGCGTTATTAAGCACCAAGCATAACTTGCTTGCCAATTACAGGTGCTCCTGCCATGACATCAAGGGGCTTACTTGAGAAGGACTTTGAGAAGATAGGAGAGTTCCTCCACAGAGCTGTTGAGCTCTGCCTAAAGATCCAAAAGGAACACGGGAAACTGTTGAAGGATTTCAACAAGGCTTTGGTGAACAACAAAGACATTGAGGAACTCAAGGCTGATGTCGAGAAATTCTCATCCTCCTTCGACATGCCCGGTTTCAAGATGACTGAGATGAAATACAAAGACTAAGCAAGATTACACATATGGCTGCTATTATTTTCTGATGTCCAATCCTTAAGTTTGGCTTTTGTATTTGCAAGTGCTTGAAAGTAACAATGTACTTTACTACTCAGCACACACTTCCTATAAATGTAGTCCTAGTAATCGCACCGTCTACATAATAGCTGGCTTGATATTATTGAAATCTCAAGTTGTATAACTTGAATGGCTTAAGTTTTTGTTGTATTCCTTGTTTTTGTGTTCAAGTTCTGCTGGGTGTGTAAGTTTTTGATAAGCTCGTATTTAGCAAGTATTTTATGTTTCTTCCTTGTGCTAATGCTTTTACTATTATAGTATTGAACTCTATCTAGCAAATGTTCGGACAACCGTAATAGCTATGTTTGTTGGAACCCCACCTAAATGGCTTCCCTTTGCCTGCTCACTCCATCGTCCGCCACCCTGGAACCTAAGACCTGCCTGTTTTTTCTGTAGAGCCTACTCGTAATTTTTGAACTATTCGAAATTGCAACTCGTTTGATATTTTTGGCAACGACTCTAGCTGTTAAAAATGTATTGTACGGAGTAAGTGATTTGGAACCTGAGAATGCTGGAAATGATCACCTCGAGGGGATCCACTATACACACACGCAAATAGTGATTTACTATAGCATTAAACGTCTATTTTGCCCCATTTAACTTCCTCACCTACTACACTTCCAAATAGGGGGAGGGGCATAATTGTCATTTCATGCTACATGATTCCACTATTTGCGTGTGTATAACAGATCATCACCTTGAGATATAATGTCGTGCAGTTGATTGAAGGACAAGTTCAAGAATAACAGAAATGGCAAGCTGCAAGACTTTTGCCGGTTGGGTGTTTTAAAGAAGCAGATTAGGGTGTTCCGGTGGGGTGTTTTGAAGAAGGGTGGGAGTTTAATTTTAGGTATGTAAAATAGTTTAATATTGCCTCCTCTACTTTGTAATAATAACATGGTACAATAGTCCTTTTATCTTTTAAAACTGACAAAAATGCTCAGGGAGCACCTCAGACACGAAAAATAATATAGAGGCACATAAAAACGAAAGTGATAGTATATGGGGCAAATAGCGAAAAAGTCTAATCTTAATTATACGCAATATGCCTCTATACTTTACATTAGTATTTGGGTATGTTAATTATTTTGTCTTCTAAAGTTGAAAAGAATGACTCAAGGATATTGCAGAAAAGAAGCTTTTTTGGTCGGTTGCCCCCTGAACTATGCAATTATTTTATATGTGCCCTTGAACCGTTATTTTTCAATTTTAAACAATGAAATGACTATTGTACCCTTACACTATGTGGCCCCTATACTTTCTATCTTGTCAATATTTTACATAATTAAAAATAAACCCCCGCCCATTTCTTCTTCAACACACCCACGCCACCCCCTTCTTCCTCAACACACCCTTACCCGGCACCACTATACACACACACTGAAACAGTGAGTCACTGTAGCGTTTGGACTATTTTGCCCCAGACGAACAGAGAGTTCGTCCATAAGCCTTACTAACGTGTGCATTGCTCATCAACAAGTGTTATGGACGAGTAAATTGTTTGTCCAAACAGAATCCGTTCATAAGCTTATGGACGAGTCCATTGTTCGTCCATAAGGATATGAAGCTTACCCGAGTTCGTCCGTAACACTTATAAACGGACAAAGAATTTTTTGAAGAAAAAAAAAACTGATATGTTATGGATATTTCTTATTAATATTAGTAATATTATTATTAGTATTTGTTATTATATTATTGTTAATATTTGTTATTATTATGGCTAAACACATAGTTATTAATAATTTTAAAATTAAGAACGATACTTGAGTGTTTTCTCATTAATTGTTTTTAATATTATTAATATGTTATAATACTTATATTATACATAATAATATTAAAAATATGTATTAGTATTGCCAAGTTAAAAAATTCTAGAAAATATAGCCATTTCAAATTAATAACAAGAAAATATTCCAAATACATTAAAGAAAATATAATGATTACAATATTAGTGTTCCCCTACTAATCATCAGAGTCATACTCGATTTCCTCCTCATCGACATCATCATCATCGCCCTCCTCATCATCCTCCCCATCATCAGCGTCATCGGGCTGGGTTGTTCCAGGAAACTGATGGAAACTCGGGAAGGACCAGTCTGAAAGTTTTGTTGGTTCCATTCAGTTCCGGTTGTTTGGCCCCACCAATTATCCATCAACCCCTGCGGCACACTGGGCAAGCCTCCAGTTCCTGTATATCGCTGCAAATCTGCTGCTGCATGCATGCTGTTGTGACTGCAAGTATTGCTCAATGTTACGGACTGTCTGCCGCAATGGTTGTAGTCGCTGTTATAAAAAAAGAGAAAATATAATATTTGGTTAGTTGAAGAAAGAAGGTAACATAACTTCATAAAAAGTTGAATCTAATAAATGGTACCTGCTGCGACACAGAATATACCGTGCTCGCAGTTACTCCTACGTCTCCCCTCTCTGAGTTGTGCAGTGTCACATGGGTCCTCGGTATATACCAATCCATGTAGTCATCGGAGGTTTGCATTGCTATGTACGCTGGGGGACCCATACGAACCGGTACCACATTGTGAAATTGCATGTTTGACCATGCCCAGTCTGTGTCGGCATACACTTTTTTGAAGGTCCTGGTTGCAGCAGTCAGGTGAGTCCCCACCAATAACTCAATAGGTGTTGCAGGGATTTGTTGCACCCTCCCGAACTGTAGTGCCACTCTGTCAGGCATATAGGCTTCGCTATATGAGAGGAAACAGATATACCCATGATAGTAAGAAACTGGTGGAATCTCGACTACCGGGCCATACGGTGTCCCTACGATCTGTAATTACATAATTTTATCTTCAGGAAGCTATTTCTCAACAAAAACATGTTATATAGTAAAATTGGATATTAAATATTAATTTACATCTTCAGTTTTCATTGCGTCTAGCTGATTACGATAGACGATCAGGCATTGAGGGTCCTGCTCACGGGTCTTGCTGTCTCCAAATCGTGCAGCCCGTGGTTGCCCTGGCGTTCATGCATTGCCACCGGGGGGCTGAACTGAGGAAAGTACTCGAATATCCAACACTTCAATATAAAAGAGGTACATAGGATTAGTTTCGAATCATAAGATTTTATAAATATTTATTACTTATATGTTTTCATACCTCGAGTAAAGTTAGGCATCCCGCTAGTTGCCTGGACTCACGCCGCGATGCTTTCCCAAGCTGGTAGTAGAGAAACGCAAGGACCGCGGCACCCCAAGCGTATTGACCAAAATTACCAACGTCCTGACACACGCTCAAGTACTCGAGCGGGACGAGGGTCCCCGATTTGTCGGGGAACAATGACGAACCCAGTAGATGCCATAAGAACCCACGAGCAACTGCCTCTGGACTGCGAGCTCCACTGCGGATACAACCTTCTTCAATGCTTCGTAAAATGACTGCGCTTTTATTACCCCTCTTGAATTGGACGAATGACTCCACCTGATCGTCCTTAATGAATCCTTAAGCTTTTTTGACAGGAAGACCAACAATCGAAATCCCTAGAATTGCATGTACATCATGCAAAGTGATTGTCATTTCACCAAAGGGCATGTGAAATGTATTTGTTTCTGGGTGCCACCGCTCAATGAAAGCAGTAAGCAAGGACGCGTTTGGCGTCAGGAATAGAAGACGAGGGACATGGGATATTTGGGAGTCAAGGATATATTGCGTCCAAGGTTGATTTGGTCTCAATGGCCACTGTCTTTGCGCCTTATCTCTTGTTTGCGTAAGGTGTGGTTTTCTTTTCGTGTAGTTAGGATCGTCCCACACGGCGGAGGCTACATGAGTCTTAAATCCTATAAGGAGGTCGAGAATATAAGGACCCCCTGGTTGCGGAGTTGAGGTATACCACGGGGTGCCAGATAAACTAGTGATGGATTGCCGTTGTCGACTAGTGCGCGATTTTCGTTGTGCCTTCGATTGCCCAGATGATGATGCCATCTGTAAAATAATATACAAATTTGAGTAAAATATTAATAACAATAATAACGAGGAGGTCAAGAACATACTAACTAATTACTACCTAAAATAAAATACTAACTAAAATAATATACTAACTAACTAATTACTAACTAATTATTAACCAGGAGGTCGAGAACATTTTACTAACTTAACTATAACTAACATTTACTAATTAACTAAGTAACATTTACTAATTAACAAAAACTAATTTACTAATTAACATTTACTAATTTACTAACTAAGATTTACTAATTAACAAAAACTAATTTATTAATTAACAGTTACTAATTTACTAACTAACATTTACTAATTAACAAAAACTAATTTACTAACTAACATTTACTAATTGGTCTAACTAACATTTACTAATTGGTAACATTTACTAATTCGTCTAGTTACTAATTAATTTACTAACTAACTAACATTTTACTAAGTAACTAACTTACTAACATTTACTAATTTAGTAATTCGACTAACAACATTCAACTAAAATAATCCGTCTAACTAAACTAAACTAACATTTACAATGCAGCCTAATAATTCGTACCCCCTGATAATTCGAGTAACATTCGTAGCTAGTGATAATTCGTAACATATTTTACTCAACTAAACGTCTACAATAATCGAATAACATTTACTAACTACAGTAACATTTAACTAACTAACATTTAACTAACTAACATTTAACTAAACGTCTAAAATAATCGAGTAACATTTACTAACTAACATTTTAGTTAACTAACTAAGAAAATTGAAATTGATAAGGAATAATTAAGATAACTTACTTGTTAAAGACTAAAAATTGGAGCACCTTCAAACAACAGGAAAATCGAACAACTTCAAAGTAAAATTTGGAGGATGAAATGGGAGGTAATTGCTGAAATGGTCCCAGTAACTGGGTGTCCATTGAACTTTGGTCCCTGTAAGTGGAACCGATGCGCAAATGGTCCCTAATAGTGTGTAACTGGTGCAGAAATGGTCCATATTTTAACGGATCCGTTAGTTTTTAACTTTTTTGATATTTTTAAGGTCATTCAAGGGTGATTTCATGATTTTGAAGAGTTTTGGGCATCCTGGGTCGTGTTGTAGTTTGAAACTTCAAACGGCTATAACTTTGCGCTCGAGTGTCCGATTGGGATGAATTTTATACTGATTTCATGTATTTTTTCGAGACGAATCTAATGCCAGACAACCAAAGCTGGTCAGGGTCATTTTGCCCTCAAAAACCCTTTTTATGGCTTAAAATGATATTTTGGTGATTCACACTATATTTTTTAATTTTTCAAAAGATTTTATGATTCTCATCCAATAACATTGTTTTTTTTTAAGTACTATGATATTACTTTAGAAGCTTACTTTATCACAATTAAGCATACAAAAGGTTGGTAGGATATAAGTAATGTTAAAATAGATATCATTCCACAAAAACTTGTCATAATTGCTTAACTAAAGCAAAAAACAAATCCCTTTCTAGAATAGGATCTAAGAAGTAAGCACCGAAAACCCTTTTATGGCTTAAAATGATATTTTTATGATTCACACTACTTTTTTTAAAATCTTTAAAAAAATTATGAGTTTCATCCAATAACATTGATTTTTTTACAATAGGATCTAAGAAATAAGCATCAAAAGAAAAAACATAGTATTTTTACTTAAAATACTCTAGTAAGGGATGATAAAAAAGATAAAAGTAAGCATAGAGACTTCGAAATCACCGTTGCTTAACTAAAGGGACTTGTTTTTGCTTTAGTTAAGCAATTATGACAAGATTTTGTAGAATGGTATCTATTTTAACCTTACTTTTATCCTACCAACTTTTTGTATGCTTAATTGTGATCAAGTAAGCTCCTAAAGTAATATCATAGTACTTAAAAAAACAATGTCATTGAAGCCATAAAAAGGGTTATTGAGGGCAAAAAATGACCCAGAACACCTTTGCTTATCTGCCATTGGATTCGTCTCGAAAAAATACATGAAACCGATATAAAATTCATCCCAATCGGACATCCGAGCGCAAAGTTATGGCCGTTTGAAGTTTCGAACTACAAGACGACCCAGAATGCCCAAAACTCTTCAAAATTATATAATCGCCCCAAAAATGAACTTAGAAATATAAAAAACGTTAAAAACTAACGGATCCGTTAAAATGGGGACCATTTCCGCACCCGTTACACACTATCAGGGACCATTTGCGCATCGGTCCCACTTACAGGGACCAAAGTGCAACAGACACCCACTTACTGGGACCATTTCAGCAATTACCTCGATGAAATGGTGAGTAAATTATGGTTTGAGTGAGCCGAGTTATATAGGCACTCTGGTGTGTTCTAGCCGAACTATCCATTCGGCAACAAGCTTATGGCCGAATGCGTTGTTCGTCAACATGCTTATGGCCGAATGGATCACGGGGCCAAACACTGTTCATGCAGTGTAGTCACTTCGTCGTGTCAGTTCATGCAGAGTCAAGATTCCCACTAGAGAATCATGCAACTTTCCTTCCGTGATATTTGGTTTTGGGCTGTAAAATTTCGTCCAGAAATGCCATATTTGGCAAATAATTTCCACTTTCGATGGTGCTGAAATAATTTCCACTAGAGAATCATGCAGCTTTCATCCTGGGTATGTAATAATTCTTCCTTTTTTGACCTATAAATAACATAAGATGTGAGGGAGTTAGCATCACGTAAACGTTAGACAAAGTTTTTCATTTAACATTCTACTAGTTTTTCATTAAACCTTTCATACATAAAACGGCTCATACAATGTCTGACATATATAGTTATGATTCGATAAATCTTGGCGACTACGAATTTACATTTGATTTTGAAAATGAAACTGAGTATAATGCAATGCCTCCTGTTCATTATGAGACTGTTGGTCCTACAACTGTTGACGCTGGTGATGCTGAATTTCCAGACGTTACAGATGAATTTAGTAATCCAGAAGGCGGTTTCGGTAGCAGGCAAGAATTAGAGGACCATATTCGAGCGCTTGCAGCACGAAGGAACATTACTTTGGGAGTAAGAAGTTCAAAACAACGAGAAGGAGCCAAAGGAGCTTCGGTCATTCTCGTTTGTAGTCAAGCTTTGGAATATAGGATGAACAAAAAGAAATTCACACGTGAAACAAAAACCCAAAAAACTATGTGTCCATTTCGTATCCTTGGAAAGGAGTATGTTACTGGTGACTTTCGGTGGTGGATCCGAGTGAGGATGGGTAGACACAATCATCCATTCCCGCATTACGCTGAAGGGTCTAGGTTGGGCCAAATCAAACCGCATAAATATGAGGCTCTGAAGGAACAGGAATTACAAATGCTACCACCAAGTGACATGCTTGCATCACTAAAAAGGGCAGACCCAGGTAATGTTACTAACCTTGCCCGAGTTTACAATGCAGTAGCTAATATACATATGAACACACTTCAAATTAAATATATAATACAGTATTGTGTGCTTTTATTTCAGGGTTGAAGGGGAACATCACAGGGTCAAAAGAAACTTGAACGGGCGCAATTACCCATTGGACACGATATTTTTTTCACTTCAAAAAGTTATGAGTAGACAAATAACATAGATAAAGAAGGTGTCAAGACACAGTGGAACTAGGGCCCGCACAACAATATTGCACACAACGCTTTTTAAAAATCTTGTAAGTAAAGTATCAGAAAAGGCTTTTCGACTAATAAGCGAGGAGCTTGAACAAATGTATGAGAGGGGCCAGGATAAGGAAACTTGTGGTTGTTACTTACAACGAACGCATGGTCTACCTTGTGCACATATGCTTCAACAGTACATTCAGTCGGGAGTTAGCATTCCACCTGCAGATATACACGAGTATTGGCAAAAGTTAGACATAGAGTTCCCAGACGAGCATAATTAAGACCATGGTGATGCAAGTTCACCCCAGATATTGCGCAGGAGCATGACTGTGTCCGGTTCTCAACACTTTTCAGCTGATAATCAACAAGTGCCAAACATAGTGGCCCCGGAAGTGAAGGCAAAGCCCAACAAATCGAAGAAAACGAAGTTGAGAATGGCATCTGCCTTCGAGAAGGTCATGAAATTTGTAGGCTATAAAAAATCGCCCAGGAAAAAAGTTGTTGGCCGAGTGTCAAGGGTAGGATCATCGCAGGGTAGCCCGATGAGCATGTCCAAAAGCTTCAATTCTGGTAGTCAATCTTCCCCGCCCACCCCAAATACTCCATCATCCCTTAGCAGAATGTCTCCCTCTCCGATGAATATTCGTAAGCAGCCCTACAACGGACCATTGCCACTACAAGGTTCGTTGTATGCAGACCAATTTCCTGCTTACATTCTCCCTTATATTCAAGGCTTTAGTAATGTACTGGGAGACGGGAACTGTGGATTTAGGGCGGTGGCACTATCAATTTACGGGAACTCTGACGAGTGGCCTAGAGTTAGGCAGGATCTCCTTATGGAGCTTTCTGCATGACCACAGATGTACCAACATGCCTTAGGTGGCCTCTCAACTATTGACACACTACAAGTAAGGCTATATCACCAGTCGGGACCCGTTTCTTAACAAAATTGGATGACGCTGCAAGAATGCGGTAATATTGTGGCTACAACGTACAATGTGGTATTTGTCACATTTAGCAACGTTGGAGGCATAACATGTTTTCCACTTATATTAGATCATAGGGGTCCACCATCGGAACACTTGGTTTTAGGCCACGTCGACTCAGGATATCATTTTATACTGGTAAGTACTAATCTCTGTAAAAATAGAAATTACGCAGTCTAATTTTTACCTCACTTTTATACATTTTATTGTAGTTACACATGACCGGCACAGATCATTCTATCCCACCGGTAGCCTTGTATTGGAAACGAGCACGACATTCTAACACTGCAGGTATACAGAATCGGTATAAAGATCAAATGAAATTATTCAAGCAACTACACGATGTTAGAATTATGAGGTGTTTGACACGTCATAATAAGTGCCCGTTGAACAATTTGATTGTTCGTAGTGATTACTTATTTAAAGTTAAGTTCATACGTATATTATGTTTGACAATAATATACATGCTGGGAATGAATTCGAAATGCATTAGGGGTCATGATGGTTTTACTAGGGCCCGCTCATGATTTATATGTTAGTAAAATACTTGGTTGATATTTTATTAACATATGGCTAATGTCATTTCGATCCTAGAAGGTCACACACATACAATGCACTTGATTTTCAATATGATCGAAACTTCCGGGTTAAAAGTGTAAATGTCAAAGAATCAAGGGGAATTCAATTGGCTTGTTTGACTTTGAATTCAAACACAATTAATATTGAATTAATTGGTGCTTAATTGTGGAGGCGTTACGTCTTTGGGTTTAATGTGATTAAACCGCAAATTCATCACACAATTATTATTGTAATAAATGGTGAATCTTTGGGTTTAATGTGATTAAACCGCAAATTCATCACACACTTATTATTGTAATAAATGGTGAATAATTGAAAGGAAGATTTTTGTTTATAGTACCACTATATAAACACCATTTGATGGAAAACAAAGATCAACCTTCTCATTATCATATTTTCACTTGTAAGACAATTGAAAAAGAAATAATACTCCCTCTTCCTTCTCATTTCGGCCAAAACAAGAATAACATCAAGAGAAGAAAATCGTTTCTTTCTTGATTCATTCTTTGTCAAATACACTTAAGCTCTAGTTGCTTCAAGGAAGGAATCAAGCTAGTGTTGGTGTGGACTAACTAGAGAGAGAAACGCTGGTTGCTCTTCCGCTGCGCAACTCAAACACGCTTCAAGAGGTATACACACAAACTCATAGTTAAATGTGAATTTTTAGAACTTTGTATTCGATCGTTTATACGTTTTTGTATAATTTGATATGCAAAACATGTATAAAATCCCAACAGTGGCATCATGAGCCCGGTACATATGTTCTAATTCACTTTAAATGTCTTGAAATTTGATTTCATGAATTATAATATCATATGTGTATGTTTTGATATCATCAATTGAGGTTGTTGTGCATTATGTGTATTGTGCAATTATGTAATTGTTAAGGCCTGTAAATATTTTTCTAAAATTCTGTAAAAATATGTTTCGAACAGTAGACAAAATTTCGAGACCACTGTAATTTTTCTGGAATTGTTTCGATTTGTTAAGTGCTCGAAATAAATGTTTGAAACAGCCATATGTTCATCCGAACGGATTTGATATACCTTTCGTTTGAACAGTTTTAAGTGCTGTATATATTTTTATAGAATTCTGGAAAAATATTATTCAAACAGTACATTGAATTTTGAGTTCACTGTAATTTTTCTGGAATTGTTTCGATTTGTTAAGTGCTCGAAATAAATGTTTGAAACAGCCATATGTTCATTCGAACGGATTTGATATACCCTTCGTTTGAACAGTTTTAAAGGCTGTATATATTTTTATAAAATTCTGGAAAAATATAAATAAAATATTAGAGTCAATTTCGAGTTTACTAAAATTTTTCTGGAATTTTTTGGATTTCTTAAGTGCTCGAAATTGACATTTGAACAGTCATATGTTCACCCGAACGGATTTGATATACCATTCGGTTGAACAGTGTTTTAACGGCTGTATATATTTTTCTAAAATTTTGAAAAAATATAAATCAAATACTAGAATGATTTTCGAGTCTACTGTAATTTTTCTGGATTTATTTGGATTTATTAAGTGCTCGAAAATGATTTTTGAATAGCCATGTGTTCATCCGAAAAGTTCGGAACACTATTCGGATGAATAGTGTTTTTCGGATGAACAGTGATTCCGATTTCACTGTTCACGAAACACCGTTCACGACTGTTCACATAATTAAAATGGTCCTAAAATTGTTTTGGATTTTGTTTTATTAATTATTGTGAATATTTTGGCTATTCTAGTATTTTGACTTTTGATTGTCAGAAGAAAATTAATTAAATTATTATAACTTGTATGATAATTTGATTAGATTTTAATGTTACAATATTTTAATTAATAGCACTAATATGATTAGTTGTTAATTTTATTTATATTGGTTATAAATAATATTAAATGCTTATTAATTAAAATTAAAGGCCTTAATTAATTATGTAAAACCTATGAGTTATTGATTTGGTTGTTACATTTGATGTACAATTTATTACATATATGTGTTATAATTGTGTGTACCTTATTTGACATCCTTACATGTTTTAATTGACTTAATTCATGTATTATATATATTTTGATATATTGGATGTTTTATTTTCATTGTGAATGAATGTTGGGATAAGTGATATGATCTGGTTTTTGAAATACAGTCTGCGTACTGTCTTTTATATGACGACTTGTGTCAAAAAGAAATATAGCCTGCGTGCTATTTTATGACGACTTGTGTCACTTTTATTTTATTATTTATTACATTGACCTGCGTGTCAATTATTTATCACCACGTGTGATTGTAATCAATAGAAGACGAAGCCACCGAAGGAACTGAAGGAGGACTGAAGACTTAGTTTAGAATTAAATCTAGTTTTCTTTTCGGTTTTTAGATCATATCACTAATCCCATTTATTTGCGTTATAATTCTTAATTTTCATGCTCATATGATATATATTCTTGCTTGAGTGAATGTATATATGCATGTATGATCATGATTATATATTTATAACTAATCCTACCTTAAGTCAAGTAATTTGCCATACCTGACCCTAAAGTCGGAATAAGACATACGTATGCATGGACCTGCCAGATTGGCAGACATGACATGTCCTATGACTTGATCCCGATGGAATAATCGAATGATTTCCGATTCAGAATCGGGCTTCGATTGTTCATTCTGACTTTCGTCAGTAGGCTCAGGTTACTTGAACAGTGATTCCCATAATCAGATTTGGGCCTGTTGGCAAAAGTTGTCACCAATGCAATCTTGTAAGATTTTTGTGACACCGAGAATTATGCCAGGCATAAATGGTGATCATTCACCTACTCACATGATTAGTAGTCGAAATGTTGCGCGCTGCCGTTCGATTATTAATTATCTGAGTTCTCGGATACATTGTGTGTTTTAGGAGGATTGTGAACACAGTGTATGAGTTCAAATATTTAGATATCTGAATTAACGCTATGACAATGCTTATCTGAGTTATTTATTTGCATATTTCCGTTGTATTTATCACGTCTACAAACGCTTAAAACTCTAAGACCCTCCGCTCCACATTGGAGAAATGCAAACTTAACGGCACCAATTTCCATGACTGGGCTCGCAACTTGAGAATTGTCCTCAAGTCTGAAGAGAACAGACTACGTGCTCACCAGCATGCTTCCTAAGGTCCCTCCCACTGATGAGGAGGAGTTTTATGTCTATAAACAGCACATGAATGATTCTATAGATGTCCAATGCTTCATGTCGGCCAACATGGAGTCGAATCTTCAGATTCAATTCGAAAAGGTCAACGCTTACGATATGTACCGCCGGCTGGAAAACTTGTTCCAGCAGGAGGCACGCAATGAGAGATACGAATATGTTTGTGCTCTCGTTGACTGTAAGCTAGGCAATGGACAGCCATCAAGTCCCCATGTCATCAAGATGATGGGCTTAGTCGAAAGACTAGGCTCATTGGGGGCACCCGTCTCTAAAGAGATGTCTGTAGATATCATTCTTAGGTCGCTGCCTGATTCGTTCAGTGGTTTTGTGTTGAACTACAACATGCATCAATATGACAAGACGTTGTCTGAGCTACATGGTATGATCAACACTGCTGAACAAAACATCAGGAATGCTAGAGACACTTCTTCTTCTTCTGTTTTGACTATTTAGAACAAGAAACAGTTCAAGAAGAAGAAAAGTGTCAAAGGCAAGACAAAGGTTGCCCCTCGTGCAACGGCTCCTACTCATAAGGCATCCAAGAAGGATTCCAAAAGGATGACACGTTTCATTACTATGAGATAGTTGACCATTGGAAGAGAAACTGCAAGAAGTACCTGGCAGACGAGAAGAGTGGTTCGACCACTGCTACTCTGCCATCATGTATTAATGCTATAACATTAGCATGACAAGGAACAAGCTTGATGACTTGAACCCGACATACCTATGGCATTGCAGACTCGGTCATATAAGTGACAAACGCATTAAAGAGCTCCATGACAATGGAATTCTTACGTCATCTGGTTTTGAATCTTATGACAAATGTGAGTCATGTCTTTTAGGCAAGATGACCAAGTCACCTTTCACTGGTACGAGTGAAAGGGCAAGTAATTTATTGGGAATCATACATACTGATGTATGTGGCCCAATGAACACGCCTGCTAGAGGAGGTTTTCTATACTTCATTACCTTCACCGATGACTTCAGCAGATACGGTTACGTATATCTGTTGAAACATAAGAGTGAAGCCTTTGAAAAGTTCAAAGAATTTCAGAAGGAAGAAAACCAACTCGCCAGGACAATCAAGATTCTTTGCTCCGATTGGGGAGGAGAATACTTGAGCCATGACTTCTTGCAACACCTAAAGGAGTGTGATATTGTATTACAGCTCACACCTGATGGTACACCACAACACAATGGTGTCTCCGAAAGGAGAAATCGAACCTTATTAGATATGGTTCGATCAATGATGAGCACATCAGAACTCCCAACTAGTTTTTGGGGTTATGCATTGGAAACTGCCGCTTCCACACTAAACAAATGTCCAACCAAATCAGCACCTAAGACCCCACATGAGATGTGGTTTGGGACTCTTCCCAAACTAGGGTACTTGAGGATTTGGGGATCCGAGGCCTATGTTAAGAAAGTTAACAAAGATAAGCTTGGACCTAAATCCGACAAGTGTTACTTCATTGGTTATCCTAAGGAAACCAAGGGATATTACTTTTATCTCAAACCCGAAAATAAGATTTTCGTGGCTCGTAATGGAACTTTCCTTGAGAAAGAATACATTACAAAGAGATATAAGAGTAATGAGACTCTTGAAATTGTTCAAGAGGGTGATGTAGCAGGTACTAGTACCTTAGCTGAATCACCTCAGGAGGTGGACCCTTCTTATGAAGAAGAGGTTCAACTCGATCCACGGGAAACCGTAGACGAGCCTGCTGATACTCAAAACATCCCTCGGAGATCCGAAAGGTCCCGTCAGGAACCCGATAGATGGTATGGGGAATTTTTCCTGATTGAAAGCGGGGAACCCTCAACTTATGAGGAAGCCATGAAACAACCTGATGCTGATGAATGGCTCCTAGCCATGCAATCCGAGATGGAATCAATGTACCATAATAAAGTATGGACATTGATTGATTTGCCGAGGGGTGATAGACCCATCGAATGCAAATGGGTATTTAAACGAAAGCTTGATAAAGATGGAAATGTCCATGTTTATAAGGCTCGACTTGTGGCTAAAGGTTTCAAACAGATTCATGGTATCGACTATGATGAAACTTTTTCTCCAGTCGTTAAGTTTAAATCCATTCGGATTATCTTAGCCATTACCGCATACTACGATTATGAAATTTGGCAAATGGATGTGAAGACAGCTTTCCTTAACGGGAAACTAGAAGAGGATGTGTACATGACACAACCTCCTGGATTCACAAGCTCGAAAGAGCCTAAGAAAGTATGCAAACTTCAAAGATCTATTTATGGTCTGAAGCAAGCATCTAGGAGTTGGAATCTTCGCTTCAATGAATCAATCAAAGAGTTTGGATTCATTCGATGTGAAGAAGATTCTTGTGTATACAAGAAGGTTAGTGGGAGCAACATTGCATTTGTCGTGCTATATGTAGACGACATTCTTCTCATAGGAAACGACATATCCATGCTTGAATCAGTCAAGGCATGGTTATGTAAGTGTTTCTCTATGAAAGATCTAGGAGAGGCACAGTACATTCTTGGAATTAAGATCCATAGGGATCAATCTAAGAGACTCATTGGACTGAGTCAAAACGCTTATATTGATAAGGTGTTACTTAGATTCCGTATGGAAAATTTCAAGAAAGGTAATCTCCCTATGAGACATGGCATCTCTATTAGTCGTGCTGACAGTCCCATGGACAGCATCGAAATAGAGAAGATGAACAAGATCCCTTATGCCTTTGCCATAAGATCTATCATGTATGCTATGCTTTGTACACGACTTGACGTTTCTTACGCTTTGAGTGTAACAAGTCGTTATCAGTTGTGTCCAGGACAAGAGCACTGGAAGGCCGTAAAGGCCGTTCTTAAGTATTTAAGAAATACTAGATCCATGTGTCTTGTCTATGAGGGAGATAAAGAGTTACAAGTTGTAGGCTACACCAAGCGAGCTTCCAAACCGACAAAGATGAATCTAGATCTCAGTCTGGTTATGTGTTTCGCATAAATGGTGGCACAGTGTCTTGGTGCTGTAACAAGCAAAACACTGTGGTAGATACTACAATGGAAGCTAAATATGTTGAAGCATCAGATGCTGCAAATGAAGCATGCTGGATTAAGAAGTTTGTGAGTGAACTTGGTGTTTTGCCTAGCATTGACTAGCCGGTAGTGTTATATTGTGATAACACTAGTGCAATTGCTCAGGCCAAGGAACCAAGGTCACATCACCGCTCCAAGCATGTGTGCTCAGAAAGTATCACATAATTCGTGATATGACAGAACGAGAAGATGTGAGTGTATGCAAGATACATACAGACGACAACATACCTGGCCCATTGACCAAACCGTTGCCTCACGGCAAACATGACAAGCATCTATCAAGTGTTAGACTTAGATATATGCTTGGATGGTGTTAGGTTTAGTGGGAGTTATATTTTCTGTATATTGTCATAGTGAAGTCCTAATAAGACTATGTTGAATAATTGATTCAAATATATGTATGTTTATAGTTTGACTATATTTTCATACATATATCTTTATTTTGATTCCATTGTTGTCCATGTCTTCTAGAGAGGTCTTTGGGGTTGAGGATCCCAAATGAGAGACCCTCTACTAAGCCTAGAAGCAAGGGGATAACTCGTCCCTGATCAAATGTTCACTGATTGGAATCGAACATTGTAATGATCAGTATGTACATGATTGTCTTGGTCACGTTTCTTAGACAAGAAAGGGAGTAAATGTACTCTAGTCATGCACATGGGTATATATCTTGGAACTAGTCCAAGCTATGATACTGGATTCGACCGCCATGAGAAAACTTAGAAGATAACATATCTGTGTCCTAAGTACTTTTCATCGAACTTATGTTAAATGGTGATTCTTAGACCTGTATGGCGGGAATGCATTAGCATGAGACTTGCGTGCTTTGACTGTGTCAAACGTTTCCTGTAGAAGGGAGGCTATAAAGGCATATGTTGGGCATACTTGGAACATGTTGGTACATTGCTGTACATCAGAGGGGATTCGTACAAATCGGTTATGTCGATTGATTCATGAGATCTCGGTAGATTAATGGTGATTAAGATGGCCATCTCCAGTAGTAGTACTGGGTATCACATTAAGTCTATGTATCCGAGACAATACAGGTGCAAGAGTATGGTGGCACATATCTTACCATAGCTTGACTGTAGAATCGCGATGCGAAGGAATCACTTTACAAGTAATCGTCCAAGGGCAAGTGGGAGTGTTAGAATTATGAGGTGTTTGACACGTCATAATAAGTGCCCGTTGAACAATTTGATTGTTCGTAGTGATTACTTATTTAAAGTTAAGTTCATACGTATATTATGTTTGACAATAATATACATGCTGGGAATGAATTCGAAATGCATTAGGGGTCATGATGGTTTTACTAGGGCCCGCTCATGATTTATATGTTAGTAAAATACTTGGTTGATATTTTATTAACATATGGCTAATGTCATTTCGATCCTAGAAGGTCACACACATACAATGCACTTGATTTTCAATATGATCGAAACTTCCGGGTTAAAAGTGTAAATGTCAAAGAATCAAGGGGAATTCAATTGGCTTGTTTGACTTTGAATTCAAACACAATTAATATTGAATTAATTGGTGCTTAATTGTGGAGGCGTTACGTCTTTGGGTTTAATGTGATTAAACCGCAAATTCATCACACAATTATTATTGTAATAAATGGTGAATCTTTGGGTTTAATGTGATTAAACCGCAAATTCATCACACACTTATTATTGTAATAAATGGTGAATAATTGAAAGGAAGATTTTTGTTTATAGTACCACTATATAAACACCATTTGATGGAAAACAAAGATCAACCTTCTCATTATCATATTTTCACTTGTAAGACAATTGAAAAAGAAATAATACTCCCTCTTCCTTCTCATTTCGGCCAAAACAAGAATAACATCAAGAGAAGAAAATCGTTTCTTTCTTGATTCATTCTTTGTCAAATACACTTAAGCTCTAGTTGCTTCAAGGAAGGAATCAAGCTAGTGTTGGTGTGGACTAACTAGAGAGAGAAACGCTGGTTGCTCTTCCGCTGCGCAACTCAAACACGCTTCAAGAGGTATACACACAAACTCATAGTTAAATGTGAATTTTTAGAACTTTGTATTCGATCGTTTATACGTTTTTGTATAATTTGATATGCAAAACATGTATAAAATCCCAACACACGAAGCAGAGCAACCACGTCGTCGACAGCGATACCAAGCCGCACGCAAAAGCAGCGCATTTTAGCCAATACCAATTCTTGTAGGTCTACTTTTGTAAATTCGAATATATTTGTAAATTCGATTTCTCTAGGTGTTCTAATTGTTCTACATACTAATAATATTAAGCACACTACTTGTTCATACTAATATTACTAATAATATTAATAACAAATATTCACGTGTTCGTCCATTAGCTTTTAATATATTAATATAATTTTCAAAAAAAGAAAAATAATCAGTCTCCTTACTTATGGACGAGTTGGTTGTTCGTCCATTAGCTTATGGGCGGATAACCTGTTCATTCATAAGCTTGGATGTGAATGGCTCGAGCTATTTACACGTCGATTAGCTTACTGACGTGCTCCTCGTTCGTCAATTAACTAACTGACGAGTTGTTTGTTCGTCAGGGGCAAAATAGCCCAAACAAAATAATTTTTTACTGTTTCAGTGTGTGTATAACAGCTCAGCCCTTACCCCACCCCTACCTTACCCTACCCACACCCCAAATCCTGATCTGCCCCCCTCATCCACCCCACACACAATAGACTAATCAACTTATACATTCCTCTTGGCTAGGAGACAACATCTCATTAAACATAAGGCCCGCTACAACGCACAAATAAAATTATCGATAGTTATAGGGTGTATATATTTCCAAAGCCCTACTTTCCAAGGCCTAATTTTTTTCCAAAAATACCCTTACCGAACCAGTGAATTCAAGGTTGGAATGATTATCCAACCTCAGATTCACTGGTTGAGTGAAATATTTGAGTTATGGTTTACAACCGAACCAATGAATTTGAGGTTGAGTAATTTTTCCAACCTTGAATTCACTGATTCGGTAAGGGTATTTTAGAAAAAAATTAGGCCTTAAAAAGTAGGGCCTTGGAAATATTATTTACCATATAATAAACTAGTGTAATGTAGATGGAACATGAAAAGATTTCACACAAAGTGCTGGACTAAGTGACAAAAACGACTTTCCATGAGAAGCAGATCAATTGCTTTATTACATCTACTTTTCAACCGTTTGTGGCATTTTCTTAGATCTATCCTAAGAGTCTATGGGGTTTCACTTTAAAACCAATTGGTAATAGATAGAGTAGCCCAAGATCTTATATATTAACCCGGGAGGATATCGACTTTGGATGTGGTAGTGCATCTTAACACTCCTCCTCATGTGTAACCCAATCGTCGGGGAATTTTCCTCGCCGGAACAATATTGGCGGGGTTACACATGCCTCATTAACTCGGGATTGACTCATGATTCCATGATAAAAGTCTATGGGGTTCCACTCTAAAACTAATTGGCTATAGAGGGAGTAGTCCAAGATCTTATATATTGACCCGGGATGTTGGGCTGTGAAGCCAATTTCGCAGAAAACCAGCAAGGGTTTTGGCGAATTCTGGCGGGCTTTTAGCCCGATTTCTTATGCTAGCTAGGTTTTGTATTTTGCCTATAAATAGCGGGATTCTCCTATGAGTCTAACTTGTCCAAGTCTAAAACACAATGTAGACACATAGGGAGAATTGTCCTAGGAAGAATATTAGGGCTCTAATATTCTTGAAGAACTTAGAGAGTTTATCTTTGTTCTTGGTTATGCTTTGTTGTTGAGACTTTCGGTGTATAAGAAAGTGCTCAACTGTTAGACTAGCTAGTTGGTAGGGCTTGTGTAACAATCTATATTCATTGATAGTGGAATCTGCAGCAGCAACAGGACGTACCTTACACATTGTGGGGGAACCTGTATAAATCCTCGTGTCTGTTTAATTCCGCAATTTATTCTTTTCGTTTTCATTGGGATTCTTGGGTTGGGGGAATTATCCGAAGGACAATAATTCCTAACAATTGGTATCAGAGCCTTGGTTGGGATCAGAACCGCAAGAATCAGTGACTGGAAGCGAAGAGGATGTGACACAGGTGAAAAAAAAAAAGGTTCACGGGGCAAATTTCGGATGATGGAAATTGAATATAGAAGACTGCCTTTATGGGAGGGAGTTGGAAGCACCACTAGCGGGAAAGCCTGAGGATCTAGATGATGTGAAACCTGATAGAGATGTGTTGTGTGTTGGGACCGTGTTCCTCAAGCAGAATTGGGTACAGGAAAAACAGATGAGGTTCGACGTGGTTGTCGTCGATTAGATTCCTGTTGTTGATGTACTGGAGAGTTCTGCAGTATGGAGGAGCTGTGATAACGTTGCTGCCGATGTTGCTTAACAGCTAAAAGTGCAGGGGTCAGCTTTGAAGAGCTGTGTTATACGTTGATGCCGATGTTGCGTGATAGCTAAAGAGGCATGGGTCAGGTATGTTGTACTTGGCTGGCAGTTCTAAGGCGAATTCATGTTGTAGAACTTTGTACAGAAGATAGGTGAGGTTCGACGTGAGAAATTCTATGAGGGATAGAATTGTCGTTGATGAAAATCCTATTGGTGATGTACTGGAAGAGTTCTCGGGGAATCTTGAAGAACTGTTGAAGGGAATTCGCATTGGAGGTCAGAGAGGTACCCAACTGACAGAATGCGAGACTTCACTTGGTGATGAGATGAAGACTGTGAACGAATCATCCGAGTTAGCTGGCGTTGTTCACAGGCCTGGTGAGAGGTATTTCCAACCTCCTGGAGATTTGCTAACTGGTGAAGGATGTTCTGATCAAACATCAAAGATCAATGAATTGGATCAAGGAAAGTCGTTAACGTGGAAAGGGAAAGAAGAAGAGAAAAATTCATTGATGACCAATCGAGCTTGGAGGTTTTTCCAAGGTGTCTGGGTGGCAGACACGGGCAGGACATGAAAATTGTCTGAATGAGGGTAAATTCCAACGGGGTAAAGGTATTGACTATTCTCGTTTCTCTTCGATAGTCATGTTGGTGTCATTCAGTGTTGTTCTGGGATTGGTAACAAAGGAACTGAAGTTGGGATCAGCTTCAGTGGGAGTTCGGGGATGATGAACTCAAGTGGGAGTTGCTGCAGATTGATGCTTGAAGATGGTGATCCGAAATATGTCTTCAAGTGGGAGATTGTTGGGCTGTGAAGCCAATTTCGCAGAAAACCAGCAAGGGTTTTGGCGAATTCTGGCGGGCTTTTAGCCCGATTTCTTATGCTAGCTAGGTTTTGTATTTTGCCTATAAATAGCGGGATTCTCCTATGAGTCTAACTTGTCCAAGTCTAAAACACAATGTAGACACATAGGGAGAATTGTCCTAGGAAGAATATTAGGGCTCTAATATTCTTGAAGAACTTAGAGAGTTTATCTTTGTTCTTGGTTAGGCTTTGTTGTTGAGACTTTCGGTGTATAAGAAAGTGCTCAACTGTTAGACTAGCTAGTTGGTAGGGCTTGTGTAACAATCTATATTCATTGATAGTGGAATCTGCAGCAGCAACAGGACGTACCTTACACATTGTGGGGGAACCTGTATAAATCCTCGTGTCTGTTTAATTCCGCAATTTATTCTTTTCGTTGTCATTGGGATTCTTGGGTTGGGGGAATTATCCGAAGGACAATAATTCCTAACACGGGAGGACATCGACTTTCGATGTGGTAGCGCATCTTAACAATCTACTAAGAATTAGCTACTAGTAGTGTTCGTTACAAGGAATTAGCTATTGTTTAGTTATTAGTTAAGCTACTATTTAGTTACTTATTAAATTACTCTATTAAATTTGTAATCTTGTGGGATTTATGGGACTTATAAAAAGAGTGACAAAAGCAATATAACTACTTTAGAAATTAGATCATTCAAATCAATTAATTCAGTGCAGGCTTCCAAAAACCACATTTATGTGGCAAGGATTTACACAATGATTATAAGCGAAGCAGATGACATCCATGATGTACGTTTGTACTCAACAATTATAGTCATGTAGTACTTAAAGAATCCAATAGGCATAAGATAATAAATCGACTTGTTAATGTAAAAACCTATCTAAGTTTGTTAGAGCACTCACATCAGCTCCCTCAAAAGTTATTTTTGGACTTGAAAAACTAAGAATACAAAAAAATAGTGCTACATCAGCTCCCCTAAAATAACTTGGGCCCACAATTTTTTTCACATACCAATGAATGGTACAAATATTCACCAGCGCCAATTGCAGTTACCACAATTTTCTCTTCTTCCCTCAAAGAATCTACTCACTTCCCTCTATTTTCGATCGCTCCAAAATTCTGCCGCCATTTTCTTTGTTAATGATTTCAATTAAATCAATTTATTTTTTATTCAAAGGTTGAAAGGCAAGTTGTGTTTTCAAGTAAGTAATAGTATTGAAGTTATTGAACTACAAAATAGATTTAAAAATTACTTTTAAATTTAAAATAAAAGAATTACCTTACAAAAATTTATTGACATCTTATGAGAAAATTTACAATTTATTCGTAAGTTATATGAGTCACATACGCGCTTTAAAAGATATAGTTGTTGAAAAGTTTAAAAATATTTATATATTTGAAATATTAGTTTTTAATATTTGGTAAATAATAGGAAAACTGCTAAATCACAAAGATTTCAATTTGGCTAGTTTTGCATTTTCTCAACTGAGTGGGTTGTAATACCTGGCTCAGAATGGGTGATGTGATATGTTTGATATGATTTGAAATGTACTACTCATACCATCAAGATGCATCTTCTTTTCGGTAGCCCAACTCAGAAGAACTCCAAAGATAAGCGTGCTTGACCTGGGGTAATTCTAGGATGGGTGACCCACTGGGAAGTGTCCCCGTGAGCACGTGAGTGAGGACAAAACGTGCTGGAAAGACCTGTGGTGGTTTGTGAGGCCAGTCCATCAAATCAAATAACGTTCCGACCCGGTGTTCCAGGGCGGGGCGTTACAAATGGTATCAGAGCGGGGCAGTCCGAAATGTGAGATGCTTATGCGGCGCAAATTGCTACGTTGAGGACGGGAGTGACCTCCTGAGGCCGTAGGAGACACCTCTAGAGTCTCACACGGATGGTACGGTCCTGGATGTGGAGTGAGTGTGGCTCAACGAGAACGTTGAGTGTTTACGTGGGGGAGATTGTAATACCTGGCTAGAATGATTGATGTGATATGTTTGATATGATTTGAAATGTACTACTCATACCATCAAGATGCATCTTCTTTTCGGTAGTCAAACTCAGAAGAACTCCAAAGTTAAACGTGCTTGACCTGGGTAATTCTAGGATGGTGACCCACTGGGAAGTGTCCCCGTGAGCACGTGAGTGAGGACAAAACGTGCTGGAAAGATCTGTGGTGGTTTGTGAGGCCAGTCTAGGACAAAACGTGCTGGAAAGACACGTGATGGTTTCATCAATTTGGCTAGTTTTGCATTTTCTCAACTGAGTGGATATCGTTTTTCAACCAAGGAGGGTGCAGATTGGGTTTGGGGTGGGGTAGGGGAAGGGGTGTGTTGAAGAAGATAGAGATAGGGTATATTTTTAGTTATGTAAAATATTGACAAGATCGAAATTACGTGGCGCAGGGGTACGATAGTCATTTTATGTTTAAAATTGAAAAAAAGCGGTTATATAGAAAAGATAGAAAGTACATGAGGTACATAGAAAATAATTGCATAGTTCAAGGGGCAACCGGGTAAAAAACCCCAAAAAAAAAATAGTTTAGGGGCACATCAGGAAACAACTGATAGATCAATAATCACATATAAAATTAAATGATATGAGAGGGGCAAATGGCTACAAAGCCTTATATTAATTCAAATTATAAGGCTTTTTTTCTTATAGGCACCTGAATTGAGGAAATCATTTCTAATAAGCATTTGTACTCTTTAATCTTTTAAATAAGCACCTGAACTCGATTTTTGGCACCTGAACTTTCGTTTTTCAGCATTTTCACACTTTTCAACATTTAATTATTTTAACAAGGGTAAAATAGTCAACTAACATTTAGATTTTAACTCGACCTCACTATAATCTAACTCAACCTAACAATTTAACTTCATCTTCTGCAAACCCACATTCAAGCATTTCTCATCTTTTCAACCCCATCTATAAGCTCCACATCCATCCTTCCCTATTTCACCTCACTTTCACCCAAATCATCAACACATTATCAAAATTCTAATCTTTTCACCTAAAAAAAATCACCTTTTCACCGAAAGACTCACTTTTCACCCAAAGGTTCAATTTTTTTTCTCCTTTTCTCTCTTTTGAACAATCTTAAAATTTGGGCAATTGCTTTTAGCAAAAATTTAGCTGGATCTTGATATTTAATTGATGGATTTTCATAAAAGACTTGATTTTTAATTGATGAATTGTTTCTTAATTAGAAAAACTCACTTGCAATCAATAATCATATAACACAATAACACATGAGCTAGATTAAGAAATGTGATACTATATATAATAAATCAATCAAATCTAAAATGTTGTTAGTTTGCTAAACCATGAAATATATGAATGAGGAAGAAAAAAAAAGGAAGAAAGGGTTTTAGACTTGCACTTGAACTTTTCCCTATTATTGACGTCTAAAATGATTTTTTTTTACTAGCACCTGAACTTTCTCGAATTTTCTCAATATGACTAAGTTGCTCCTGTGTTAAGGATTATTTTGAAGTCAAAATGCTGAAAAAGTGTGAAAATGTTGAAAAACGAAAGTTGAGGTGCCAAAAATAGAGTTCAGGTGCCTATTTGAAATGTTGGAGAGTACAGGTGCTTATTTGAAATCATTTCCTTAGTTCGGGTGCCTATATGAAAAAAAGCCAAATTATAATCGAATTTCTAAAATAAAATCTAAAACCCTAAAACCCTGATTTGCTAAACACTACTGAGTAACCTCCGTCAGTTCAAACGGAATTCTTCTCCACTAATTAAAATAACAACTGATAGTTCAGCGAACGCCGGCAACATCCGTCAGTTCAAACGGAATCCTTCCTCCCCCCACCATTCAGCCATCTTCCATCCAGGCCGCCACCGCCCAGTCAGCAGCCGTCGATTGTTTCTCCTCCACGGCTCCAAGCGGCGTTGTCAGTCTCTGTGACAGCCAGCCGACAGGACGATAGGTACATATTCTTAACTCTTTTGTCCTTTTTAATTAATGTATATTTAGTTGTTCACTCCCAGATAATCTTTATGTGCATAATTAAATTGATAATCTATATTCAGTTTATTTGAAACTTTTGAGTGAATGATGCAATTACATGAATATATTATGGAATTCAAGGAAAATATGAGCTAAGTTTTATGAGCACCAAAACAAAGACGAAATTCAAATTAACTAGACTCATTGGGTGAATATTTATAGGAGAAAATAGTTAGGAATCATATTGGCCAAAAGCCGCTAGAGAAGGCTAGTTTTTCCAATCAGATTTTGCCCCTATTGTTCTACATTCTCATTTATTTTGATTTGAAGTATATCTAATTAGTGTGCAAATCTATCGAATATTGTTTTTTGATTGAAGTGTTATTTACTAGTTCATGTTTACAATGTTAGTTATATTGAATATTAATACTGCTCGAAAAAAGTTTTAGGGTATATTCAAACACCTACGCCGAAAGTCGTAGATCCTCCTCTTTACACTATGGGCAAGCAACTTTCCGGCTCAAAAAGAGGTAATTCACTATCTTTGCATCATGGTTGCATTTAACTTTTTATAATGTACTAACAATAGTTGTGAACGGATTGTGTATATTTGGACCTAATTGTCTATTTTGGTTGACTATTCTTCGTACAGGGTTCAAAAGACCTAGTAAATTAAACGAGCTTGATAGAACTAAGTCAAAATTTCAAAGAGTTGGCAATAAAAAGTTCAACAGAAGCCCTTCTCCAAGTGATACATCAGGTTAGACAATGTAGAATAGTTTGTTTCTTGTTTAATTACACTTTATGAGTTTGAATATTGCAAGAAAGTCTTGTGTTTTAAATGTTTCTTTGTGTAGAGGGATTGTCTGAGGACGAGCATGAGGGGGATCTTGGGTCTGATGAAGAAGTAGAGTCTGAGGAGGAACAAGTAATTTATAGAGAGCCAACCGTTTACGATAACTTATTAACAAAGTTGGGATCTGATAATCATTCGATTGTAGATGCTGCAAGGAGAAGGTATGTCATAAACTCATTATTCAAGAAGTGACTTTCTGTTCATCTGCTTTTACTAAAAGGTTCGTCAATTTTTAATGGTTTTTTGTATAAGCAGGCAAAGAGAGGAAGAAGGCAAAAGTGACACTGAAGAAGATGAGGATGAACAATTGTTGTCTTCTCATTCATCAGATTCAGAGGATGAAGGTAAACACAAAGACCTCTTTTTTTCCTTCTATTTTTGCTTTCGGGGAACTAGTTATGGTATGAGTTTTATTAATTGGATCTGATTTTTAAAGTCTCTTCATGCTTTCATGTCCAGGAAGTGACAGTGAGTCATCATTGAGCCCAGGTGTGAGAATTGATGCGAAAAGGTCTCAACTTGACGTTTCTGGAGAACCTACTGAAAGTTGTGAGATTGAAGAAGATAAGAAATCCAACACTGACAAAGAAGATGACATGCACACAACGAGCTCAAGGTATTGTTGTGGTACTTTTTGTTTTCACTTGTTATCTTTCTGTTGCTTAGATTTAAGATTGAGTGCCTTGTCCCCCTTTTTAGTATGATTTCAAACCTCTATAAAAGTTATGCATGGAAGCAGTGTATACATTGGAGTTCTTAGCTAATGTTGGCTCTTAGAAAATATATGATCATATGGTTAGTTGATTTTTCAGTCAAAAAACTGGGTTATGTTGTGTTACTTCATTTTAGAGACATAAGCTGTGGAGACAATATTGTGATGCTTGTTATCTATTAAATGTCATACTGATGTTTATGGAGACTAAACCCATGGTCTTGTACGTTTAGCAACTTTGTAAAACATTTGGGGCAGCAGTTGTCACAAGGAGATATAGACAAGCTCACTACCAAGAAATGGACATATAAATGGAGTACACCAGCTACTGATATGCCAAATTGCAAGTGGTGGGGAACAGGGGATTTTTCTCTGAAGGTGATCACTTATGCACATCTTTCTTTCCTTATTACTTTTTTTGTTCTGATCATTTATGAACATTTTTCCTTGGGTGCATTTTGAAATATGCACTTGTTGGGACCTAAGTTCTCTTCCTAACTTGAATTGCTAACATCTAAGTTATGCAATTTTTAGTTTATAAATAGTGGCTTTTTGCCAATTTGAACAAATGAAACTATAACCAGAACTCTACATATTGTAAAATGCTATTATGAAGAAAATCTTACCAAGACCAGAACCACTAGTGACTAGATCACACTTGATCAATAGAAGGGACTAAATCTTACCAATACCACAACCTTTAGGAGGCTAGGGGCTAACAGCAACATGCTCAATTTTCTTTGCTACTCTACATTCATATTTGTATAATGTGCACACACATAATGAACCATGTCATCAATTATCTCCTCTCCATCTGAAGGTTCTCTTTTCCGCAGAATATCTACTTGTCAGTTTACCCATTCCATAAATCTAAACAATGCTCTGTCAAGTAATCTTATATTCGATTTTTACATGATCCCTAAAGAAATTTTAGTCAGTATATTAGTCCCAACTCCTAAGACAATGGAACCTGTGATGAGACGTCACCTTCATAATACAATACCCCCTCCTTCTAAAAAGGTTTGATCTCGGCCAATGCACATAAATTAAAGTGGGATG
This sequence comes from Echium plantagineum, assembly GCA_003412495.2. Lineage (NCBI taxonomy): Eukaryota > Viridiplantae > Streptophyta > Magnoliopsida > Boraginales > Boraginaceae > Echium > Echium plantagineum. Next base: position 30,732,110 of record CM016566.1, on the reverse strand, counting down.
GCTTTTACCAAGTTGTATCCTTGATCAAACATTTTTAGACGGAGGGATTATGTCATGTCAAGATGTATTTAGAATAATTTATCCTGAATTTGTGTGACTTTTATCCATGCAGAGGGTGCCTTACTTTAACTTGTTACCAAGTTACTTTGGATGTTCAGCAAAATAATCGTTTCAAGTGCTTGACTTTGTGTAGGAGTTTAATGATAGCAATCGGTATGGGCTAAAACCAAGATTGTACGACCATTGGTTGAAAACATATAATGAGAGTGGAGGCAGTGATTTCAGTTCATCTACCCAACGCCAGTTCTTCTCCATATGTAAGATAAGGGACTAAATTGTAGGAATATCTGATATACCTTTTCCCCAACTTTTGATGTTCACTCTTCTTTTTTTATGTCTGTCAATGGAGAAGTTTTTACCGTAAATGTGCGATGAGTGAAACATAAGTGATGTACGATTTGTGGTCATGGCCTCTGTTAAGTAGGCAGGATTTCGTAATTTTGGAATTTTTAAAAATTGTAAAATTCCGCTTTCCTACATGCTTGAGTCCAATTTCGATCTTTTCATCTCATCTCTTTTTCTAGGCAATAGCTATCAGGATATTCTGCATCACAACAAGAAGCCATTTTATCTGAAAGGTTTAGAGGAAGATCAAGGGATTGCAGATGCTTACCTTATGCATTCTGTACGTACATTTAGTTGACTTCAAATCTCCGTTTTGCCTATGACCCTATCCATTCACAATTTGTTTTGCTGTTAGTTGAAATCGTCAATCGACACTCTTATATAAAGTTTTTCTCTTTTTGCAGCTGAATCACATACTTAGTACAAAAGATCTTATAAATAAGAACAGTGATAAACTAAGAAAGCATCAAGATGATGCAAGTGGGCTCATTCTTAACAATGATGGCTTCCTCGACCAGGGGTTTACACATCCCAAGGTACTCTAGTGTGGCTATATAGTACTTACCTTGTACATATATTAGGAACATTCATATGGCTGACTCTATCTATGAAAAGTATTGGATTAATTTTCGTCTCTTACCTTTCGAATATTCACTTGACATACCTGTCTTGTTTTGTTGTCCAATTGCTGTTTCATATATTCTAGTGCTTTAGTGTTCCAGTAGGAAATAGTTGACTTGCTCAATGAGCTAATCGTAGATTAAGGTTTCAGTAGCAGCATATGATTTGTGGTTAAAATTAGTGCAATATTTTCAACATCAATGTTGGTTAACATATCAACATGTTTCAAGTTTACTAAAGTTTATCTCAGTTGGAAGGAATAATTGATTTTGAACTGTGCTCTTTATTTGTTTGGTCGTTGGGCAATATCAACTTCTAGTAAAGTGCATTACCTATGCTGAGTTTTAAATTTATCTATTGTGGTTTTTAGTTGTAGTAAATGCTTATGAAGTCTTCCTGCATCAACATGTAAATGTAATGCAGGTTTTGATCCTCTTGCCTTTCAGAAGCATTGCACATCGCATAGTCAAGAGGTTGATGAAATTAGCCCCTCCCAAGAATAAGGTATCCTGACACTTCCGCATTGTGTTTTGTTCTCTTTTTCTGTGTACTTCATTGAAGTTCACGATAACTACTGATGCTGTAAAGGTGGATCCTTCTAAATCGAGAAAAACTTATTGCTGTTCAATTCCTTATTACTTATGCTTGTTTTGCATAGTCAAAGGCGGATCATCTTGAGGCTACAGTTAGGGGCTTTGCTCGCTTTGAAGACAAGTTTGGGGTTAGTAATGATCATGATGATCAAGATAATGCTCAGGACTTGAAATCTAACAGACATTCTAAGCCCGCAGACTTCCAATCTTTATTTGGTGGAAACAGTGATGATAACTTCATTATATGTGTCAAGTTTCCGGAGTAATGCAACTAAACCTGAGTCATTGTTATATGTCTTCAATTATTGTATGTAAAATCATTTTGTTGCAAATTATGTGTTCAAATTTAGACAGAGCATGGCTATAGGCTTTGCTGAAGTTCAACATATGTTGCATGTGCACTTCTGGTATTTTGTTTATATTTATGCGATAATTCTCCCCATAAAATATCTCAAGAGAAACTAGCAAGTGAATGTTTTTAACTAATTCGTAGTTTGCTCTCATAAGTACATGCAGCTTAGCTGATAGCCACCAAATCTATTTAATTATCCTCACTCAGAATTATTAGACTTTTCCTCTGTCTTGGTCTGAACTTGCACTCTCTCATCTCTTTTTCTTCTGATAGTGATGCCTTCTCTCTATACTCTTTTCCTCCCTTATCTTCTTATATGGATCTGAGAGATGATATTGCTGAATTTTATTTTTCCCTCTTGATGCTTTTCACTAATTGAGGAGAAATAACTTGAAACCACACACGTCGAACTAAAGAACACTCATGGCTGTCTTATTACTGAGTATGACTTTTATTGTGCAATCCACATGAAAACAAGCTCTTTTTACTGTTATGCTAACTAACTACCTACTCCCCTCTTTTGTTTCTTCAAATGAATGTGATGTTTGCGTTATTCTTCCTATTGGTGAAAAAAGGACAGTTTAGTTTACTGTTACTTTTTTGCAGAATTGTTGAACTTTTTCGCGTGTCTTGTTTCAGGAAGTCTATTGGGTTCAATAAATTTGAAGATTCAGACATGATCATTGCATCTCCACTTGGCTTAATAACTGTAAGCTATTGTTACATAAGATCTGCAGATTTTTATATTTTGTAATTAGAATTTTCCTTATATTTCTAAAATCCATTCATTTTTTTGGGATTTCACAAATTTTAGTTAATGGAGATTTTGACTGTCATTTAGTATGTTACTGTAAGCTATTCTCATTTCTCGGAAATCCATTTGCAGTCATTTCGTATTTAAATTTAGTTTGATTGGTAGTTACCTAAATAAAACTCCAATATAAAAATCTCTTAATAATAGGAGTTAAGTTATAATTTATTTTTATGTCCCATCTTTAACTATTTTTAAAATATACTTCAATTAAATTCATCGACCTACTTCAATTCATGGACAAAATTTATGTGTCCATAATTTTTAGGTAAACGAATATTAAACTAAAAAAATATTAATTCGCATAGGCATCGACTGTGCAACGTGACTAGTTTACTTTTATGAACATAGATAGTCTAAATCTCGTTTTATTTACTTTACAGAAAATTGGGGAAGCAGAAGCTATGAAGGAAAAGAATATTGATTATCTTTCTTCTATTGAGGTAAAAAACACGGAGTATCTCTTATTGCTTCCTCGTCTATCCCCCTCTGTGTGGGATAAAACTTGGTCCATGTGATTGTTGCTTCCTCATCTATTACAGTTTCTGATAGTTTTCCTTAACATCTTATTGACAATGCTTTAATTCAATATGTACCACAGATTCTAGTAATCGATCATGCAGATGTTATATTAATGCAGGTACATCATGTGGTTACATATTAATGCTATTTATGTGAACTTCATTATCGTAGCATCACTTTCTTTCTTAACGCTCTGCCAACTGTTTTCTTCTTTTATTTGATTTTTTGCAGAATTGGTCCCATGTTGATACAGTTATTAAACAATTGAATCGCTTACCAAATAAGCAGCATAACACTGATATAATGCGTATACGACAGTGGTATTCATGACATCTCATTTTCTAATACCTGTTTCTGCTATTGATAAGAGATTGTCCTGATTTCTTCCTTCACATTTATAGTAACATTTGTAAGCATCTTATTATTTTCAATAAATGTATACATTCCTATTCCAGGTATTTGGAAGGGCAAGCACGTTTCTACAGGCAAACGATAATCTTAAGCTCTCATATAAATCCAGGTATATCTCTTGGCATCCTATCGTTCTAATTCCCCTTTCAATGATTTTCTTGGTATGGGCTGGGCTCAAGCTAAATTTTGTTGATCTTTAGCTGTTTGGTTCTGGGCAACAATATTTGTAAGCACCAAAGAACGGTCCATTTTATGTTAGTGGGGAAAGTGTGGCTTAGAACTTTCTTCATATCGATGTGTGTGTGTGCCTTCTTATTATATGATATGTCAATTTTTTGAATTTCCCTTAATCATATATTTAGATAAAAGAATTGTACTAATGCAAATTATATGTGCAATTATACCTATATTTCTGCAGATATCCATGCGACGTTCAATCACCAGTGCGTTAATTATGAGGGAAAGGTCTGGTATAAATTTTTTTGTTATCCATTTACATTTGCTTGTACCCAATAAAGCTTCCTGCATTAATTTATTGAGAGAACCTGGACTACGACCTATCTTTGTGCAGTGGTAGTTGTGCAAATACCTTTGCGCTTTATGTGGTTGCAAGACATGGCCAAAGCATGTCCATGGCTTGTTGCTTCTACCTTCATGATAATAAATATATGTTATACTAGAAGTGGAACCAAGATATATGAATTCTATCTTGGATAAGGTAGCATTTGATTTCAGAATGGATTCAAAACCTAAGGATTTCAATTTCAGTGGCTCCAAAATGATTCTTCAAAGGAGTAATTAAGATTCCAAATAATACACTAACAAAATCCATAAGGCAGACTCTTTTATATCTTAACTCGGCATATTTAATCTTAGCGTCTAAATTATCCCTAACAAATCCATTTAATTAGGTCGTAAGCAAAAGGTAATTGGAGTATAATGTCCCTCTTTAAACCCTTCAACCAGAACTGCTCTCATATTCTTCTTGACCAATCTTCCACCAGAATTTGGAAAGTATAAACAGCGAGCACAATGTTGCACATCATAATTACAAATTTGGCTAAATTGAAGGCGCACTATATATAGGTTATGTCATGTTCTTGTTTGCATAGAACTCTGGTTCTTTTTGTCTGTACATTTGACTAGATATCATTATGTTGAGAGTGTAAACACTGACCAGCTACACTACTGTATTTCCAGATAAAATTGGAATGCGACTATAAAGGCGTGCTGTCGAAACTTATACCAAGGGTTTCTCAGGTAATGAATAATGATGAATAAATTAGTTTGCGCTTCCTTTTTGTGCTTTTTCTTCCATTGCCTTATAGAAGTGAACAGTTGTTAACTCATTGTGCTTTTCAATTATCCAGCTTTATCAGCGGCTTGATGTGGATTCTTATACAGATGCTGATGATGTTCGTTTCAAATACTTCACAGAAAAGGTCAGTCTAGTAATTCATCTGATCACACAGCAGTGTGTTGTTTGTGGTAACTGTGAACTTAACTAAAACAGTCTTAGCCATGTTATTTTATTAGGTAGATTAGTTATGTCGATGCATGGAATTAGTTATTGCCTATCATTTCCTTGTGAATATCCTCCAGGTTATTGAGTAAAATCATGAATGCCAGCTACGTACCCTCCTCTAATCAAGTTTGCCAGGACTAATATTACCAATACTTCCATTATTACATGGCAATATATCATTCAAACATTGATCTCTATAAACTTGGTATAGGCCCTATGAACTCAGTTTATGGAAAGATACTTTGTTACTCATTTTTGTTAGATGAAGTGATAAACAATGCAATGTTTGTTTGTTTTCTTGTTGAAACTATGTGAACTTTTTCAATCTAAGGTGACATTTTGCAACACATTGTTTTTGTTGATGGGATCTGATTTTACATTCATCACTCCGATTACAGATATTTCCACAGATTAAAGATTCTATCCAGGTAAGTTAATAGCACATATGTTTTTATGTACTTCAACTCCCCATCAATGAGACAGCAGTTTTTGATATCAAATGCTTGGTTCTTTGCAGGGTGGGATTATGCTATTTATGAGTTCATACATTGAATTTATCCGGCTTAGGAACTTCTTGAAAGCCCAGGATGCATCATTTTGTTTGATTGGAGAGTATGAAAACACCTGCACATTATTACTTTGCATTCAATTAACATATGATAATTAAGGTGTTAAAAAAATAATGAATAAGGTGTCGTCTTCCCTGTAACCATATTATATACCTAAGTGCATCAAGCGGTTCTTTAACATGCAGGTATACGGAGCAGGCTGATATTTCAAGGGCACGAGCTTCGTTTTTCAAAGGAGAGAAAAAAATATTGCTTTACAATGAGAGAGCTCATTTCTACCATAGATACAAGGTCTTCGTATTTAATTAGTTATTGTGCCTTACCTTAATTCTATACCCCGATTTTGTGTAGGTATGATATCTGTTGTGGGAGTTTCAGTTTTTTCACGAATGATTATCATTGTCTTGATATCCTAATATGATTCTTGTACAGATACGTGGTATTCATAACTTGATCATATATTCACTACCCGAGAGAAAAGAATTTTACCCTGAGGTTGGCTTGACCTTCCTGTTTTACTTATAAGTCCGAAACAGTGTAGCTTGTTGTTTAGATTTTACCTAATTTGTACTAATCTTCATTGTAGATTGTTAATATGCTCGAGGACTCCCAGTCATGCACTGTTCTATACTCCAAATTTGATCAGCTGCGGGTAATTTCTATCCCCTCGGCTACCTTCCTGATATATAATTGAGTATCTTGCACTTTACCCCCCTTCCCAAGCTCCCCTATGCAGAGCACTTTAGGGGGTATATTTGTATTCTTTTTATAGAATTTATCGGTGCCAGTCATCTTGTTGCAAGTGTTAGTATGACTCTTAAACTATGGCCTTTCCTTCTGACGAGTTATTCACTGGTGATTATGTTTCGGGGTTTCAGCTTGAGAGAATTGTTGGTTCAGCTGCTGCGAGAAACATGGTTGCATCTAAAAAAGGTTTATTCGTCTTCGAATATGAATGAACCACTATGCCTTATACCTTGGTGATGAGCATATTGTGGGGGTTGTTCAGGAAGTGCTCGATCTCTACCGTTGTGCGTGGTGGTTGAAGTTACTAACCAATGCTTGAATTGCTTTTTTGTAGGCAACAGTTTAGCCAATTTCATGTAGTCATGCGATTTCATTTGTTTATTGTTTATGCTGCAAGTTTAAATTATACTCTTAGTGTTAGTATTATTATATGGTGAAATATTGAAATTTTGAGCAATCAAACTGCATTTTTATATGTTTGTGATGTGATGTTTAGTTGACGATAATCTGTTGGAGTTCATGTATCGATTTAATTCACTTATTTTTTTCTTTCCCCATCAACAAGAATTAAGAGGCATTAACATATTTAGTTCCCTAGAAAGAGCGTTGTTCCCATCAACGAGAACTAAATATGAACCCGCCCCCCCTTCCCCCCCCACCTCCACCCCTCTTCTTCCCAGTTGGACCCATTTTATATCATAATAAAGTAGCACAAGTAGTTAACTAGATATATCCCGAAACAATACAACATCGATTTAATTCACTTGTTAGTGTAGTGGTTTATAGTTCATAGTTAGTTTCATTTTCATTTTGGGTCTTAATTTTTACACCAAATATTAATTATTGCACTTTATTTTTACAATTTTACCCTTTACTTTACTCTATAAAAATTTACAAAAAAAATGATAAAGTGAAGTGTGATTATAAAATTTCACAAAAAATCGAAGGCCTTTATTTATACCTCTTCAAAAAGTTGATTTATATCTTCTTTTTATAGAGCAAATCGACTCTTATAAAATAAGATGGTTCACTATAATTATTATGAAATTGTACTTTCATGTAGCACCTTAATATACATCCTGGATTATATTTTGTAAATTATAATATTTTTTTGGGGACAGTTTTTAACAATCACATATCTGCACACAAGCCACACAGATATAAGGAGCCATTAATAGTAGCTGTTGTGTTTTTTACAGGCTTGGCCTTACTGTAATATGCTTTGACACTGTTAATAGTCTATCGATTTTCACTCAAAAATCAATTGACAATAGATGGAATAGCTTAAGATCTTATATATTGATTCGGAAGTACATCGATTTAAATCAATTTACTAGATTTAATGTATGTTGCCAAAAAAATGCACTCCATGTTTCAAGGTTTGCTACTTCTTATGTCTGCCTTCTCGTCGATGTTTCAACACAAGTCTTATTGTTTTAATGTTTTCTTAATGAATAAGATATTGCCATTTTACAATTATCAACCCATAAATTGACATATAAGTTTTTAATCAATTATTTTTTTTCGTTAGCATCTTAATCTGTGTCTTAAGAGCATATTATAGAACAATCAAACTTAATTTAGAAGTTCTTATGTGGAGTAAATATTTTATCGATTACAAATTTTTATATGTATGGGTCAAATAGTCAATTAACATAAAATCATTTTTTACTCAATTAAATCTAAAAACTCATGCTTAATTCGGAGGATTTTAAATTATAAATTCAAAAATGATTTAAAGTTAATCGATTAAGGATCAGTTTGGCTACAAATTGAGTTTAACGCAAAAGTTAACCCACAATTCCACAAACCAGCTGAGACATGATATATAAACATATGTGATTAAAAAAGTCAAAATGAAACATGAATGATCGAATGACGAACGTTATGAAACAAAAGAATTTTAACTGACTTTTGATCCAAACGTGAGTGATGCAAAAAGCCATTTACCCAAAAAATAACAAAGAAGTGGCTTGTGATATTAAAAAAGAATTGAGTCCAGATTAATAAGCATTAAATTTGTGATGACAAAATCTTAAATGTCCATAGTACCCCCAGAATCCAAAGTCAATCCCGCGTTGACCCGCGAATATCTCCCCACCAGAAGAATAAAATCACCCATACATACCCAAACCTCCCTTGATCACCAAACCTCCTCGGAAAAAATCTACCAATCAACAAAAATAAAAAAAAAATAAAAAAATCGAAATCGGAGGAACGATGTACGGATTCACGCAGGTATCGGGTCGGGAGGATGAGAAGGTGGTGGATCTGGAAGCGGGTACGTTGTACCCGGGTATCGGGTACGGTGAGAACCAGCTCCGATGGGGCTTCATTCAGAAGGTGTACGGTATCATCTCCGCTCAGCTCATTTTGACCACACTCATCTCGGCAATCACGGTCCTTTGCGAGCCAATCAACGGCCTCCTCCGAGCCAATTCAGGCCTCCTCCTCTTCTTCCTCGTCCTCCCCTTCATCTGTATGCCCTTCCTTTTTTCGCCTTTTTTTGTTTTGTATGTTCAATTCTTGAAATTTTAACTTTATAACATCTAGTCCATTTGGATAGGATGAATCGAGATGAGACTAAAAATTAAGATTAGCATAGGTGAGTGTAATTGAGGTGGCTCTAGCTGAATCTCGGAAAATGTTGTTCGGATAGTAGTCCGTTTGAATCGGGCTGGGTAGAACTAAAAAATCATCAAGTCGGGTAATTGGGGTGATTCTAGGTGAATGTATTAAAATGTGATTTGTTTGCTGAATTCGTGACATTTTAAGTTCATCCCGTTTGAAAATAGTTTTTTGTATAGGACTAGGTTAATCGAGACATAGATTCACCTCAATTCGTGGTTGATGAAAGTGAGTGAATCTGGTGAATGATGGTTTTAGTTATCCATATACCTAAATAAATTAAATAGTATACAAACAACATTTGATACTTTCACCTAGATTGATCTCAAATATCCAACTCGGTTAATTTTTAAGTTTTACCCCCAATTCACACGAACTATAAATAGGATTGAAACAACATTTTAACACATTACCTCAATTAACCTCATCTTGGCTAATTTTTAAGTTTTATCTCACCTAGATTTACGTCGTTCCAAATGGAATGGATGTTACTCCTGTTGCCAATTATGATGAACATAAACTGGTTGAGTTATACTTGCTGGTTGTGGTTTTTTCGCTTGTTAATAGTTTTTTGAAGCATGATCTAACTGTGATCACATTTAAAATCCATGGGTTTCTGGTGGTTGAAATTTTAAAGTAGAAATTTTTTTGTGTCGTGCATTATTAATTCTGATTGTTGTGACTAGAGTTCCATTGGAAAAGCACCATGGTAATTCTTGCATGTCTAAGCTGTGGAAATTTCACAACTGGTATATGTGTTATCTTCAGCACATTTAGATGTATTTAATTTGGTTCTTGACCCACCTGCCTCCCCCCCCCCAATGAGTTCCCTGTCTTTCCAATGACTAGAAATCGATTGAGAAAAGCTGTAGTAATTGATTTATGAGTGGATCTTGCTAAAGAAAAAACGAATAGAATTTAATGCCTACATTAGGATTTGTAACCTTGTTATGGTATTAGAATTTGTAACCTTGTTATGGAATCTAACGTTGAAGTGATTCAAACCCTTACTCGATTTTCTGTTACTATTGAACTATTAATCCTTCTAAAGAATATGCATCCTTGAAATGGTATCATGTGTATATCTATCTGTTCTGTATTGTTGGCTGTGTTACATCTATTGGGTGCTCTCTTATTCTTCTGCATACCCAATGTCACGTTTTGCTGTTTTCCACAAAATACTTTGGTCGGTCGAAACTCCAGTTCCTAATAAACCATGCACCTTCTTGTTTTTACTTTTTACCTTTTCTCGTTTCATTTTATGGAAGTTAGGATGTGTTTACATAAGTACCTCATATATGTGCAATTGACATGTGTATATTTAAATGATGGCCCCTCCTAAAAATATCACTAAAGTCGCATCTTTATTTTCTCTTCCGATGAAGATGTATTTTAGTTTGACATGTTTTACTCTTCTTTTGTGTGCATGATGTTATCAATGATTCACAGGTATGGAGTGAATTAAAACTATTGTATGATGCATAATATGGGACTAATGGTGTATTTAATCAAATTAATAAAGTATGTCCCCGTGATGAAAATTGTAAAAAAGAGCTAAATAGTAATGTCGTTAGAAATAGTGATTTTGCAAGAACCAAGGTACCGCATATTGTTGGTAGTTGTTCAGCATCAGATATCTGGTAGTCATTAAGCTTAAAGTATATCTAGAGGCTGGAACAAGCTCTATTTGAATAATGAAGAAGATGACATGAACAACTTGACCTGGTTGTGTAATCTGATAACTTAACTAGTATTGTTCCATTGATGTTTACGTTAGTTTGTTTTATTCCATATGCTTAGATGCACTTTAGTAACCTAAGCTATACCAAATTGTGAAATGATTGGTTTATCTACATTCTACAGTACTGTGGCCGTTGCACATCTACCAGCAGAGGCATCCGTTGAACTTTGTTTTCCTGGGACTCTTCACGGCTTCGCTGAGTGTCACTGTCGGTGTCACTTGTGCCAACACCGATGGTAAGTTCAGAGTATGATCATAGTTTCTTCTTGGTGGCTCTTTGGCTAGACACCTGTTGCTCTGTATTTCAGCTATACTGATATTTTGATGGCTGATCCACAGGTAGGATCGTGCTAGAAGCTTTGATTTTGACATCAGCAGTTGTCTTTGGTTTGACTGGCTACACTTTCTGGGCTTCAAGAAAGGGTCATGATTTCAGTTTCCTAGGACCAATTTTGTTCACTAGCCTTATCGTACTTGTTCTGACCAGCTTTATTCAGGCATGCCATCTCTCTTAAATCTTTTCTTACCCCTCTCTACTCGTTTTTTTGTGGCATATGTTCATTTGACATAATATTGTTATATTGATGCGCAGATGGTTTTCCCACTTGGACCTACCTCCGTTGCTATCTACAGTGCCATGGGTGCCATTGTGTTTTCAGGTTACATAGTCTACGATACACAGAACCTAATCAAGCGCTTCACATACGACGAGTACATTTGGGCTTCTGTCACTCTTTACTTGGACATCCTTAACTTGTTCCTCACCATCCTGCGCATGTTGAACTCAAACGACAACTAAATCCTCGTAATGTTTTCTCCAGGCATATGTCAACGTACAACGCCAGCTTTACTCTTTTTTTTCCTATCGTATATACCGAATGTTTAGTGCATATGGTACAGTGCTTTGCAATTGGTGAACCAATGGTAATTTGGTCCATACTGTTGAACTAATGTTATGTGATACACTTTTATGTTTGTCAATTGCTTGAAGTTTAGTTTTAGTGTTCCTACTTCCTAGGGTCATGATGTGTATGATAAAATGTCCCCACACTTTATTGTTATTGTTGTTGGAGTATTATTTTGCAAATTTCAATATAGAGGACGTGTAAGTATTTTAATTTAAGATTCCTATTGGTAAATTCTTTTTCGCCTATACTTGCAATTTAAAGTATTTTAATTTTTATATTGTATTTTAGAATCATTTGTGGAAACAGCCTGTTGTATAAATTGTGGGATTGATTGATCTAATACTTGCTTAGACCCTGAGGATAGAATGATAGAGATTGTACCAATAACTATATTTTTTTTTAAAATTAGCGATTAAAGTATGAGTATAGTGGTATTACAAATAACGAATACATGAATAATTAACTAATTGAGTGTTAGAATGAAATATGATATAATTGTCTTTAACTTGATTTGAACCCATGACCTATTACATGAAAGATGGGTTGAATGTCACTAGGTTATTCAGCCATTAACCGTAGATATAGTATTATTTTTTTAATCTCTTTTAACATATTTTAACTAACATAACTTCAAACCTTCACAATTCACATCACAAAAAGATTGTTTGGAAGCGGTGTTGTTCTATACTATGAGCTAGCGCCGTTAATGAGTCGGTCTGAGTTGGTTTTGGACCAAATCGATTTGGACTGGTAAATAAACCGATTCATTAATTGAATTGTTAATAAAATTGGTTTAAATGTTTCATTCGTAATCGGTTTATTCGAAGAAAAATAATTTTTAATCGATTCGCATAAATTCGAAAAAAAAATAGTTTATTAATTAAACCATTCGTAAATCATTTGAACTCGCAAATCGTTCAAATCGTAATTCAATTACACCCAACAAACCAACAAGTACAACTCTACCAAAAGATCAGCTCGATAACATGAGTCGATCTCATAGTAGTAGTCAATCTAAGTTAACTTCAATCTTTGCTATGAAAGAAATAATAATTGACCTTTTAAATAATACTACTTTCATCTCTTATTTTAAGACTCGTTTTTATTTTTGAAATCAAAATTAAAAAGTTTGATATAATATAGTCATATAATATATTTTTAGATTCATTTTAATCTATATTTTTAAAAGATCAGCTTCTTATAATTATCAGGACAATGAGCTCCTTATATTTGAGAAATTTGGCTAAATAACCATGGTCAACTAAGTATTAAACAAAATAACCACTTCCTCTTTTTCTTTGCCTAAATAACCACTCCTCACTTGAAATGACTAAAATGTCCTTATTTAATTTTTTATATGTTTTTTCTTTTTCAAAGTGTAACTAAAACAAGTCTTTCTCCCTCACCAAACCTTTCCTTATCTAAGAACCCTATCAACCACCTCATTGGACTTCTCCAGCCACGACCTCCATAGTCGGCACCAACAAGCAACTCCCTCTCACTCTCTTAAAGTCGGATTTTATTGGTTTCATCTTCATTTCGTGGTCTTTTTTGTGTTTTCTGGTGTATTTTGGTGTATTAGTTCGGTGTGTTTTGGTGTATGTCGGTGTAGTTTGATGTACTCAAAATTCAAGCATTTTATGTGTTAAAAATCGAACAAATAGCTAAGGGAAGCACAATTGAACACGAAAAAATACCACAATACACCAGAAATTAGATTACAACATAAATCCAAACAATCGGAATCCATACAACATAAACCAAACAATCGCACTCCAAACAACATACATGTAGTTTACGGCTTATCATGTTTGCCAATAGCAACTCCTCGCTTTCTTTTTTGTCTCGCATCAATTGAGCAAGTATGTTGCTTTTCGTATGAACGAATAACCCATCCACCATGATCGGTTGAACACCAGTGGTTGCCTTCAACACAAACACCATGCTATGCAAGATGTACAATACACAAAGTTTCCTCAATGTTACACTATCGGGATCATTATCAGCTTCTTCCCTCATCACCATTTTCAGAGTTTCATATTCCAATTTGTCTTCCTCCAAGAATCCAACAAGGTCTCCATCTTCATCAATCTCCTCATCATCAAGAGGATAGCTACCAAAAGAAAGGCCTGACAACAATGAGAATTCAACGTGGCCAAAAGTATGCAATGTTCCACTTATTTGAAATTTGAGAGTCCTTTTTATAGGGCCACCATCTATTGATGATACACCTTGTCACCAACAAATGTAATGTTGGTATTTGTATATGGAAGTTCTCCAATTTATACAACAAATCCACTAAGTTGCATTCTTCCAACATTTGTGTATGATTCTCAAGAGTAAGGTAGCTACGGACCTCATCAAGACAACCGACTTTCGTCTATTATTCAACTTCAACGTAACCATACCTATCCAGTATATACACACACAATAATTAGATATAACTGTTGTATATCGGTGTTTAGAAGTGTCTATATGTATGCAATGTGTAATCTGGTGTTTATTAGTGTCTATGGATGTTTTCAAGTAACTATGAGTGTAAAGTAGTGAAAAGCCAACATAAACAACCAACAATGATATATAACAACACAATTTGAAACCCAAACCAAGAACATTGATGAGCCTTGTGGAAGTGTAGAGTCCAGAGACGTGATTTACTACACAAAATATGTAGAGTCGAGACAAAAATGAAAATTAACTAAAAAATGTAACAATACAGATTAAAGCGAAAATTACAGAAAAAAAAATTAACTAAAAAAACGTAACAATACAGAAAAAAACGAAAAGTACTTACTTTATATCTTCAATTTTTATGCTATGGAGAAGATATGGTAGTTTGATTTTATAGAGAAGTTCAAAAGTTTATGTTAGAGAGAGATGGAGAAGAAAGTGAAACTTGGGAATAAGAATTAATAATATACTAACCTCCGTCCCTAAAAGATTGTCACATTTTGACTTTTGGTGGTCAACAAAATACGATTTAAAACATAAATATCTATTATTCTACATGCGAATAAATTATAAAAAGTTAATATTTCAAAAATATATATTGAGACGAATCTAACAAGGTCCCACAAGACTATATTATTTCTTATCATTTAATAGGAATTCATGATCAAATTTTGTAATATTTGACTAACAAAAGTCAAAATGTGACAATCTTTAGGAACGGAGGGAGTACCTTTTTATATTTTGATGAAAGATAAAGGGTAAATTAGTCATGCCCTATAAAATTTGGTTATTTAGGCAAAGAAAAAAATAAGTGGTTATTTTATTATTTATTTCAATGACTATGGTTATTTAGCGGGTGAATGACATTGAGGTCCCCCAATTTTTACTTAAATGTCAAATAGGTCCCTCAGTTTTTGGAATTGCCACTATAGGTCTTTAAGTTTAAATATAATTGTCAAATAGGTCCTTTAACATGAATTCAATATCTTATTGACTATAATGCCCTTATATTTATACCTCAATATTTTCATATCATTTTTATCTCATTAAACAATTTACTTTAGTTTCTAAAATATTTAGATTAATAAATGATATGAAATATATAAAATAAATAATTTTAATTCGGACAAAAAAAATTGAAAAAGATTATTTTGGTTATTTTTTAATATAAATTCGGGTTTTTAGTTGTTATTGTAACGATGAGCACGTCGATTAAGAATGAATAATATAGTACTTTTATATCTTTAATCAATGAATAAAACAACAATCTAATGAATGTATTGATATTAAAAACTCTTCTGATATATTTCTCATTAAATAGGGACAAAGAGAAAATTATCGAACGTTACATTGAAATCCTAAAGTGATAAATAAATTTATTAATCTATGAAGCTTTCTTAAATCATTTAGTAAATATTAAACTAACTTAAAAAATGTTGTTTCATTTTTTCAAGAAAGTTATTTTATTTTATTGATTTTGTATTATTTATAAATTTTAATATTTTCTCAAAAAAAGTCAATAATTTTCCTGAGCTAAAAATAAAGTTAAAATTCAAGGGACCTAAATATAAGGGCATTATAGCCAATATGATATTTTGATTATAAATATAAGGGCATTATAGCCAATATGAGGGCATTATAGCCAATATGATATTTTGATTATATATTATAGGACCTATCTGACAATTAAGTTAAAACTCATGGACCTAAAGTGATAATTCGTAAAACTGAGGGACCTATCTGACATTAAGATAAAAACTGAGGGACCTCAATGTCATTCACCCGTTATTTAGCCAAATTTATCCTTATTTTTCTCCAATGTCTTTACATTTGGATTAAACTCAAAGTCTAACTCAATCAAACACTAAACCTCTCCTATAAATACTCAAAATTCTTTTCATCTGTTTTCATTACTTTGGCTCTTTTTTCCTTAAATTTATTTGGTTTTAATCGTCTTTATAACTTTTAGCATTGTTTTTTTATTAGCATTGTTTTTTCATCGCTCAATTCTTGTTAGTGGTGGTGATAGAGGCGGCGGCGATGACCGGTATCCTCCAAGGTATGTGGTGACACAGTCATAGCTGCAGCCATGGGTGGTTTGATGTTCGGATACGATGTCGGTGTTACGGTTTATCACAAACAGTTTCTACATACATCAACCAACCAATATTGCAAATTCGATAGGCAATATTGATGCAGTCCACAATGTTGCAGTTGTTGATATTGCAAATTCGGATATTGCTTGGACTTGGAATCGGCTTCGATAGTGAGTCTGTGCCACTTTATCTATCTGAGATGGCTCCGTCGTGGGAAATTCAATCTTGGGTTTCAGTTGTCCATTACGATTGGGATATTGTTTGCTAATGTTCTGAATTATTTCTTTGCTAAGATTGATGTGGGGTGGGGATGGATGCTGAGTTTGGGGTTTGCAGGGCTTCCTGATACTCCGAATTCGTTGTTAGAGAGGGAAAAGCCGAGGGAGGCGAGGGAGCTTCTTCAACGCATTAGAGGCGTTAAGAATGTTAATATCGAATATAGAATTTGGTGTTAGCCGGATTGGAGTTCAAGAAAATTGAGCATCCCTGGGTGGCGTACTTTGGGGCAGAGGAAGTATAGGGCTCAGTTGGTGATGGCTGTTTTGATCCCAGCTTTCAAACAGCTTACTGCAATGAATATCATCATGTTTTATGCTCCAGTGCTGTTCAGAACAGTTGGATTCGAAAGCAATGGGTCGCTTTTTACATCTCTTATTACCGGGGTTGTGAACACGTTTGCCACATTTGTCTCAATCTATGGAATAGACCGTTGGGTAGGCAGGCGCTACTCATCAAGGCGGTGTTCAGATGTTACTGTTCCAAGCCGCGGTAGGAGGGCTCATAGCTTTTATTATCAGGTTATGTGGTTACTATACCATCTGGTTTACGAAAGTAATGGTGGTGTGCATATGCTGTTTAGTGGTGGGTTTCGTGTGGTCGTGGGGGCCGTTGAGTTGGTTGGTTCCCAGTGAGATTTTTCCGTTGGAGATCAGGTCAGCTGCTCAAAGTGTGACAGTTGCAACCAACATGTTCTTCAATTTTCTTATTGTACAAGTGTTCCTTACACTGCTTTGCCACATGAAGTTTGGGCTGTTCTTCTTTTTCGTTGCTTGGGTTTTCGTTATGACACTGTTTGTTGCCTTCTTCCTCCCTGAAACGAAGAACATACCGATCGCAGAGATGACAAGAGTCTGGAAGGATCATTGTTTCTGGAAGAGGTTCATGTAGTAGCGGAATCTTAAATTGCCTCAAAGTCTATAACTTCATTTGCAGCATTAGGTTTATATATAATTGATAATTTGATCACTTTATTCATAATTTATTTGAATGATATGTTCAATTGCTTTCAATCAATCAACTAAATATTACATGTTGAATTATTATTTTCTTTGCGAATTAATTAGCTTTGTTAAGTTTCAATTGCAAGTAATTTTTGAAACAGTAGTTACAATAACAGTTCCTAATGAACTAGCTGTTGAGCCACTTGCCCCCCAAAAACGAAAATGATTGTAAGCAACTATTCACTAGCTTCATATGACTTACAGGGAGATTTTGAACAAGGGATTTGTTCTGCAGTGGGATGGCAGTAGCGATAAATGTACCCGATGCTACAAAAGAGGTCGGTCTTTATATTTCCGCCTAATTTTCTAAAAATCGCACGCATAACTTCTGTTTCGTGTTTTTCTAACAAAAAGTATATTAGCCCTGAACTCTCTTCTAAATTCTTACATGTATCCTTCTTTGTAAGAGTTGAAAATTCATCTAAAAAAGTTGTGAGCAAGTTTCTTGCCATATGATGGTTTCTTTTGCAATCAAGTGATCTTCACCGTGGAATATGCCTGAGCAAGACTCGCCTGGAAGGTTGTCATAGTATAAAAGGGCCAGCCGTGAATGATGAATCTCCACCTCAATACGGCAGCTATACTACTGGACATGGATACTTCATCTTCTCTTTCAACTATGGAAAGCACTAGAGTCCCATGATCAAACCAAAAACTGGTAATGTCCTTATGCTCATGAGGAGTATTGGAAACACGGGTCGGTGTGAAAATTCAAGCAAGCAAGTCTTACTGTCATTGATAATATTGTGTTCGATTCTCAAATTTAATACTGTCTTTGAGAATATTATGTTTGCTAGAGTCTCGAATCTGATACTGTGTTTAAGATTGCTATATTTGCTAGATTCTGAAATTTTATAACATGATTTAGTACAATTTGATTCTGAGGTTTTGGCATTAAGTGTCTATTCGAGTAGTTGCAATCCCTGAATAGACACATTAAGTTTATGTGTTGTATTTTTTATGAGCGTTGTTATATCGAGCCGAGATGCTTTAAGAATAAGGAGTAGGAACAGAGAGATCGAACGTATGGGAATATCTCCCTCCAAGCCATATATACGACTTTCAGTTAATACGATTTTATCTACCTTCAAGATTTACAAGCCTCTTCCGAAACTAGCCACACCCACCAAGAAGATAAAAATCAATACTCAATTGGTTTGAGATGAAAAAATCAGACGTTATATAGAGAAAATCACAACTTTTCTAAGGACAGCTGATATTTTGTTTCATACCTTCTCTATGTTGTCCTTTCTATGGGAACTCCATTGGGATTTTAAGAAAGGTTGTAACCTTCGTGTCTCCTGCTGAATTCTTATATGCTGCTTGCACCATTTTGTTTCCTTCATTAATTTGAATCCATGCTACATATAAAGTTCAAATCCGAAATCATGACTCCTAGCATGAGAGCAGTGTGGCTGATTTGTTCGTGTCCCCACAGACGACGCTAATGATTTGTCCACATTATCTCCATGTTTGTTGGCTTGGAAGTCCGCGACTTGGTCTTGATTGGGATCCGCATGTAGTTAAATAGAACACGCACTAGTACGAGAATGTACTGCGTATCCATTTCTCTTCTTTGGTTGATTTGGTTCCGGAGATCCCGATCCGCACCATCCTGTTGAGAGGGATGTGCCGATGTCTGTCTCGTTGTCATCGCCTTGCATGAAGATTTGGAGGGTGCTTCTTTGGAGTTGTTAGTTTTTCTTGGAGCCATTTACCTGAATGTGTGGTCGCTGTTCGACCACAAACACTCTGAAGATCAAGTCAGTCAAATATGTTTGAGAGTATTGGTATTAGTGGAGTCAATATGTATTACCTTGTCCAAGTGATGGAGCTGAATATTTATAGAGTATTTCTCCGCAATTCTTGCACGTTATGGGACGCACGTCCTCATGTGATTGGTGCTTCCTTAATCCTAGTGCATTGGTCTTTTTTATGGTGGATCTAATCCACATGTCAAGCTTCCTGAACTCCTTCATGTAGGATCCATATCCGTACCAATAAGACTCGGATTAGAAGCTCCAAACGCCAAACTTTACTATAATTGTACAATAAAACAACTAAATTCTCAATCTGATAAAACTATATTATACAAAATATACAATTAATTTGATAATCTAATCAATAGAAAACACCACTAGAAACCTAATTTATTCTTAATATTCAACATTTTAAAAAATCTAATTTATTCTTAATTATCAACATTATAAAAAATCAAAAAAATGTGATCAAATGTGAAAATAGAATTACCTCTTATTTTCTCTGCACCTTTTTGTTGATTTGGAGCAACGATTTCGATGATTCTAGAGGGTCATTTTTTAGAATGAAGTTTTTTTAGAGAGTTTTTGAATGAGGATTTTTTGTGAGAGAATAGAATGTTTTGTTAATGGGCTTTTTTGACACTGTAGGGGCTTAGGATGGGGGTTAGTTTGGAATTAGTTAATTGTGTATGGATTAGTTGTGTAATTTATACACTAAGAGAAACGTTTTTTTCCTGATAATTAGCAATAAAATTATGAATACAATAGTATTTCAAATAATGAATACAGATAATCCTAACTAATATACAGTGAGAGAAATGTTCGGGCCATTGTAATGGCAGGTAGAAGAAAGCAAGAAAAAATTATATAAATATTAAAGAAGAGGGTTAAGTGAGAGGCCTAGCGATAGTAGTTCTGCTCCCATGTAGTTTGAGTATTCACTTGATGACTCTTCTGGCTATCTTCCACTCCAAATTTGTTTGAGTCGTCCTTTGGATTTTTCTTGTGTTTTTTTCCTCCTTTCCTTTCGATGACTGAGTGATCTTCTAATGTGCTAGTTGTTTTCTCATCCTCCATTTGACGATTTGATTTATTTCTTTTTTATTGATGGTGTATAGAGTTCCTTCTCTTCTACATGTAAAGTTTCTCTCCAAATAATTTCCTCTAATCTTGCAATATTGTTCTAAAAACTGAACTTGAAACCATTGACAAGCATAACATTCTTGATCACAAGTGTCATTATTATCAAGTTTCCTTTCCCAAGAACCCATCCTTTCTTGTTTTTTACAAAGATTACTTCACCTCCATCATGTGAGATGAGTCTTGATAGCCGGTTGTTATTCCTAGTCATATGTCTTGAATATCCACTGTCACCTACCCCTAGATTCGCCTAGTGCTGTGCATGAGCCGAGTGAGCGGGAAGTTGAGGCTCAAAGCTTGGCTCGTAATAAAATGAGCCGAGTCGCGAGCCGGGTTCCTGACTCGTCAGCTCGGCGAGCTAGCTCGGAAAGCTAGCACAGTAGCTTGATAATACATATGTTAATATATTATTTTAATAAAATTAGTTATATTATACTTTTTAGTCAATTCAATTATTATGGTTAATTTTATTACTTATTACATGTTAATAATATTATTAATTGTTTATGTAAAATAATATTTTGTTAATTAAATTAAACTTAAAATTTCGAAATAAGTTAAGTGAACTAGCTCGAACCTCGGCTCGGCTCGGTAAAAGCTCTCCGAATCGAGCTAAAAATTCTTGATTTCAGGCTCGGCTCGTGTACATCTCAAGATCCTCCCGTGCATATATCATTCATGAATAAAAAAAATAAAAAAACAATGGTTGATTATTACTCAACGCATTACACATGTGCGAGAAGGTGTCATAAAAAAAGATGTGCTCTTTATAAATATGAAGCAATATATACAAAAAAAATAGAAAAAAAAAAACAAAAAAAAGCCCTCCATTAGAAAAACACATAATAATTGGAATATTTTATTTCTCTATGCCAACAGATTTCTCATCTGACCTTTGATTTCTCAGAACACATAGTACAGATCCAGTATGACCTTTATTAAAGTTCATTTAATTTTATTGGATCATCTTTTTATACGAAAGTGGTCTTTTCTTACTTGTATTTGTACTTTTTATTTTTTCATTTTAATCCCCTGTGTTATTTTTTGTGATTTTGATTGATTAAAAAAAATTGTTTAGTGCTCTTAAGATTCATTAGCTATAATCAATAGTTCTGATTTGTTGTTGTTGAAGACTAATAAAGTTCTAATCTTTTTATGTTTTATGCAGGAATAATTTGTTGGAATAAACACTTGTTCAAGCACTGGTATGTTATAATCGGATTCTTGATTGGTTTGTTTCAATTGATTCTTGATTGCTGTTTACTGTGTGATTACTTTTAAGCTTTTTTTTTTCTTTTTTTTAAACCCACCCACCGCCCCTTACAAATGAGAATCGAACCAGACCTCTAAGTCACTGGAAGAACTTCTAAGCACTACGTGATTCAATGTCCTCTACTTTTAAGCTAATTTAAGGATCAATTAAGGATTATGTTTGGTGTATCTAGATGTTTCTGTTAAAGTTATAGTTGATAGAGTGATAATATTTTAGTCTTGTTAAGAAAATAGATATGGATTTGCAAAGTCACATTTTTATATATTTCAAGTGTGCTTGATATGCCATTGCCTACCTATGATTAATTCAAGAATGTTCTTCGTAAGGGGAATATGGAAGTTTTATTTTCTTACGAATGTGTTAGTTGGATGCCGGAAGATGATTGAAGAATGTTCTTTTTTTGCAGATAAGATATGGTGTCAGTAGTTGCTAAGCCGTGCACTACTTCAGCTCAAATATCGACTGCAATGATTGTGCAAGAGAAAGGAACTAGAAATAAGAGGAAATTCAGGGCTGATCCTCCTGTGGCTGATCCTACTAACATTATTAATTTTCCTCAGAGTGAATGCACAAGTTACGAATTTGCAGTGGAAAACTTTGAGAATGTACCGAGTCTTGGGCATTCGAATACTTGTGACATGTGTAGCTCAGAACAAGATGGTTCCGACGCTTTGAAGCTAGACTTGGGATTGTCATGTGCAGTGGGGTCGGCTGAGGGTGAGACGAGCCAGCCCAGGACGGAGACTGATACAGCCGAAGATATTCGTAATGCAGAGTGGGGTGATCTCTCAGAATCGCAGCTTGCCGAGCTTGTTTTGAGCAATTTGGATGCTATTATTAAGAGTGCTATTAAGAAAATAGTGGCGTATGGTTACAGTGAAAAAGTTGTGGCCAAGGCAGTCCTAAGGTCTGGCATTTGTTATGGATGTAAAGACACTGTTTCAAATATCGTAGATAATACTTTGGCATTTCTCAGAAGTGGCAAAGAGATTATTTCTTCAAGAGATCATTATTTTGATGATCTTAAGCAGCTAGAGAAGTATATTCTGGCTGAGTTGGTATGTGTTTTGCGAGAGGTTAGGCCTTTCTTCAGCACCGGAGATGCAATGTGGTGCTTATTGATATGTGATATGAATGTATCACAAGCTTGTACGATGGAAAGTGAATACAACTGTTTGACTGGTGACGGGGCAATAAGTGGGAATTCATCTTGTTCAGATCAAGTGCATCCACAAACAGGGGCAAAATATTCAGAAACCGATAAATCAGGTCCCTTTAAACCCAAGTTCTCATTTAGTTGCAGTCACAACTGTCTATGTGAAACACCCAATTTGACTTCACTTCCTTGTGGGCATGACTTTCCAGCCTCGGCACCTAGTGTAGCAGGTCTTTCCAACATAAAAGGAAACTCTACATTTGTTCTGAATGGGATAATCCCCCATAAAATATGTTCGAATTCATCATCTAATAAATCCTTCAGTGCAATAGGAACCTCACGTTCTACTGGAGTTGAAGAAAAGTTTGTGGGTAGCAGAAAAGGAGCTGGGATTACTAAAAGAGATATACTTCGTCAGAAGTCAATTCATTTGGAGAAACATTATCGTTCTAGCACTAAAGGAGTGAAGGAAAAAATAACTAGCTTTGGAGGTTTAGTCTTGGATAAGAAACTGAAGTCTGTAGCAGAGTCCTCAGGTTTGAATGCTAAAAATGCCTCCATTATTAGCAAACCAGTTGGGGTTAATGTTCCACAAGGCATCATAAGCTGCAATACTTCAGTGACTGTCGGATTTTCATCTTCTGCAGAGACCCCCTGTCTGAAACCTATACATCCTACACCCAGTTCTCCATCTTCTATGTCAGAAGTCAATCACCCAATCCCGTTGCCACTTGCGGATACTGAGCTTTCTCTCTGTTTCCCTGGAAAGGACGTTCCTGCACCTCTGCCTCTCAGCATAATAGAAGATTCAGCTAATCTAAAATTTTCAGAGATGCCGAATGGAAAGCCTCAAGGGCAATATATACCTCAAGATAGGAAGGATAAAATAATTATGAAGCTTGCTCCTAGGGTACAAGAACTGGAAAATCATCTTCGAGATTGGACAGAGTGGGCCAATCAGAAAGTTATGCAGGCTGCTCGGAGACTTGGTAAAGACAAAGCTGAGCTAAAGACACTCAAACAAGAGAAAGAAGAAGTAGAGCGGATTAAGAAAGAGAAGCAAACATTGGAAGACACCACTATGAAAAAGCTTTCTGAAATGGAAGGTGCCTTGCGCAAGGCTGGTGGGCAAGTAGACCATGCCAATGCTGCCGTTCGGAGGCTTGAGATTGAGAATGACGTGATACGGCGGGAGATGGAAGCTGCAAAACTACGTGCAACGGAGTCAGCAGTTAAGTGTCAGGAGGCAAGTGTTCGGGAGAAGAAGACCTTGATGAAAATTCAGTCATGGGAGAAGCAGAAGGTTGTGGTACAGGAGGAGCTTACAGCCGAGAAGCACAAGTTAGCCGAGTTAGAACATAGAGTGAAGCAGGCCGAAAACCTCAAGGATCAGATTGAGGTACGTCCATTATTATTGGACATCGAATTTGACTGAAGTTCATTTTCATCATAAAAAACTCCTTATGGTTATAATTGGATTGATTTAATCTAAATACGCTCAGTAAAATATGATAAAAACTCTTTTCTGTCATCTCAAATGCAATTTTAATTAATCATGTTCGTTACTTCGTTCATGTGATTGATGCCTTCAGCTCTCTCTTAAGTTAACAATCTTCTTGAATCCCTGAACAATTTCGGGATTTGAGGTTAAAATTCTTTTCATTAGTATACCATGCTTCAATAAGGCTCGAGTTGTCATGATTCGTGAGCAATGTTGAACCTTTTTGTTCTTTTGTGAACTTTGGCTTCGTTGTTGAGCTAGCTTCTTGTTGAAAAAGGAGAAAGGAAGATTTCATGTTTAAGTACTATTTTTTGTAAGGAATACATTCTGTATTTTGATGGAAGATGCGTATACTATTTTGGAGATTCGTGGAAATTTCAATAAGCTCTTTAGCTTATGATCAATAAGATCTGCACAACATTTCCATAGATAAAATAACGAAGTGCTTTTGTATCCAAGATAGTTATAGATTACCATGTTCTGGATTTGTTTGTAATGCTAGTTTTGGGAGCAGATAGTCTAAGCCATATTTCGTGTGTGTGTCAAATTCTGAACCATAGCTTTTTACCATTTTCATATTTTTTGCTGCTATTTTCTGCGATTTGCATTCAAGTTTTGGGTTTCAAAACTCTGAAATGTTGTCTTCAATTAAGTAGTTAACCATGATTATTATTTGTCGATTTGTGTAACGCATTGAAGCAAAAGCCCAGATTAATAAGGCTATTATAATTTAGAGATGCAACTTATCCTACTGATGCTCTAAATTTCTTCATCCTGTAGGGGAGGAGGGGAATATTTTAATGGGCATTGAGCATTTATGTCTGTAGCGATCACTTCAATCATTTCTTAACTATGACAGGCTAGATGGAAACAAGAACAAAAAGCGAAAGAAGATTTACTCGCACAGGCTAATTTATTTAGAAATGAAAGAGAACAGATAGAAACTTCTGCTAAATTCAAAGAGGACGCAATCCGATCGAGAGCAGAAACCAATATGCAGAAGTATCAAGACGATATTAACAAACTTCAAAAGGAGATATATCAGATAAGATTGAATATGGATTCTCCCAAGATAGCTGCCCTTAAGAGAGGTATGGATGGAAGCTATGCAAGCAAACTAACAGAAGACAGAACCTCTCCAGCTCCCCGGGCATCACATATATCTTATGCCTCCAGCATATCTGCTGATTTTGAAGACCACTCTGGTAGTGGAGGTGTAAAACGTGAGCGAGAGTGTGTAATGTGCTTGTCAGAAGAGATGTCTGTGGTTTTCCTCCCATGTGCCCATCAAGTGGTATGCGCGACATGCAATGAGCTCCACGAAAAGCAGGGCATGAAGGATTGCCCATCTTGTAGGAGTCTAATCCAGCGACGTATTTGTGTACGTTATGCTCACTCATGAAGTATTTACAGTAATGAAAATGTTATCTGATTAATAAGCTCTCAGGATTACATACAGAATAATGCCTTCAAACGAACCCTTTGGAAAGTGTAACCATGTAAACTGCAATTTCGCTGTTCATCAGCATAGCATTGGAAGGCTTGCATCATACCCTGTTTATAAATGGGTTTTGTGGTTTGTCTTTATGCCCTGATCTTAGTTATGAGTGGAGAAATGTTTTGCCTATTACATTTGGACTCCTAAGCTTATAACTTCTTTAGCAAATGTTAGCCAACTGCACCCCCGTTCGAGTCAGCTTATCCTTCATGGATGATGAACAATGAAAATTAACTCTTCCAATAATGGTTGATAGTGATATGATGTTATCATTATAGAACCTTTGACATACATAACCAAACTC
The DNA here is from genome assembly GCA_003412495.2 of Echium plantagineum. Taxonomy (NCBI): domain Eukaryota; kingdom Viridiplantae; phylum Streptophyta; class Magnoliopsida; order Boraginales; family Boraginaceae; genus Echium; species Echium plantagineum. The sequence goes on along the minus strand of CM016566.1, from coordinate 30,705,818 downwards.
GAGCGAGAGGGGGACACACATGATTGCATATGTTCTACTTTACAAGAAAGATCACTAATTTTATTACAAGCATAGAGAGGTGACTATAGAGCATAATCTTGATGAAAACTAGAGTAGTGTATATGATCTTTGTTTAACTCCTAATGACCCAGTTTACCATCTCTAGCATCTGTCTTGGTTTTATTGTCGCCATACAAACGAAAGAGACTAAAACCTGATATACCAGAGAGAACCACCATACTGAGACTGGCAATTAATGCCGAGGCGAAGCCTTCTCCAGCTTTATTGCAGTACTTGCTGTACAGATTGCAGACCTTCATCCACTGAAGCTCACTCTGGCCTAGTTTCGCGAACACAGAAGATTGGGCAGCAGCAGAAACAGCAGCTAAAGAGACATATGTCATCAGCTGCATGAACAAGATGTGTATTTATCAGCCTAAGACCTTCAGGATTTTATACTTCCTCGCATACCTAACATGGCACTACAGAATACGTAATAAATCATTTTTCTTTCACGAGGAACAAATTTTTGGCGTATCATATAAGAAATGCACGAGATAAACATGAATAAGTGATGATCAATTAGGCTTCACCTAGCAACTTTTATCTTGAGAGCAATGCATATACTCTCTATTGCACACTATTGTTTACATTTAATGCTCACTTGTTTGCATGTATCGGGATAAATACGAATCTATTGCACACTATTGTTTACATTTAATGCTCACTTGTTTGCACGTATCGGGATAAATATGAACAAAAACAAAGTTGCCAATGAAATGTATTTACAATGAGTAAAACTATCATTTTATTGTACATAGCATAGCACTTCCAACCAATAGGCCATTATAGATCCTAGATTGAACCATAGCGAGACTCCGTTTTCGCTATTTTTTGAAGAAAGGAGAAACAACATCATGACGCTTTTAAAAAATCCAAAGTTACCTACATAGTTAATTACATGTACAATGCATATACATTTCTTATTAAGAAATACCGAGTCCAAAAAGATGAACAAGAGAGTCGTAAAACATAAAAACGCAAATTTTACCTATTAAGTCAAACAAAGTGATAACCGATAAGCACCAACAATCAAGTAAACGTATCTATAAGCATTAATTAACAAGATATTTGTCACACTAATAGTCCATATCTCTATATGTTTATCAACGTAAATGCGAAGTTAGCGATAATTTTGACTATTTTGAGGAACACAATTATGTAATAGTCCATCTACTTAGCTAAAATAGTTATTACTGCACTCAGTATTTTGCTGACCACTATAGCCAGATGTTGGACAATAAGACACTCCCAACTACCACAGTACCCTACTCATAAAGTTACCACCAAACACAGCTAATATGTGTAAGACAACATTAAATCAGACAAATATAATTAACTATCTTTTGCACCAAAAAACCAAGAAATTATAATTACCCCACCCGGCAATTGAAGCCCGTGTCAAGAATTCAGGCGGTCCATACTAAAATCAAGTAGTTATAGATGGACGAAGTTCATTAACTCGTTTTAAACCCGGAAGACATCAATTAACCAATGTGGGACGGGGTTTTCAATAGTCAGATCACCAATCTAACATTTTCCATGTAAGAATCAGTTTAACAAATTCTTGATTAGTCAAGAAAGATGCCCAAAAACATAAATCAAGAGTAATGAAAAAAGGTACCATACTTTAAATAAATAAAAAACCCACCCACCACCCCTTTATAATAAGACTCGAACCACGACCTCAAGTTACTGAAGACCTCCTAACCACTATGTCATTCCATGTTTTCGAAAAGGGTCCCATACTTGATCACCAGAGAAGATAACCCAAGCTAAGGGTTTGTTGAAGAGCACACTTCCTCTAACAATACTCACAATACACCTACAAACTTGCACCAGTGAGTACCCAGCAGCTACCCCATTAGCTATAACCAAAAACCTGCAAAACCCATAAAAATAAATTAAAGCTGCAAACTTTGTTACTTCGAAAAAATTGAAAGATCAAACTGGACAACCTAATTGGACAAATAAAATGGGAAATCAAGAAACAACAGCTTACACCATAGATTTCATATCTTTAAAAGTGGCTTTCTTTCTTATTGAGAAGATTTCTTTAACTTGAGAATCTGTAGCTATAAGAAGAGCAGCAAGAAGAGATAAACCAAATATGAAAACCCTTAATCCCAATTCTGCAAGCTTCACTCTTCCATCAATTACCTTCATATTGCTCACATGAATCACCTCAACACCCAAATAACTCATTTTTTTTTTTTTTAATTTACTAAGGAAAAAGTACCAAAATGTCCCTAAATGAAGGTCAAGAAAGAAGAGAAACTGAAAAGAAAGAGCAGAATTTGATGTTGTTAATGTTGTAGGAAGAGAGCAAAACACATGATGATGACACTCAAACTGACCATTTATAGTGGTGGTAAAGCTATTTGCATGACTATTTTGCCCTATTTTGCCCCCTATTGTAAGAAGAAAAGTTAATAAATTGGGGGCAAAATAGTCAATTGAGACAAAAAACATTATTCTGGTGTATAGTGTTGCCCACTCCTTGGCTAGTAAATTTGGATGATTGAATTTTTGCCCATATATGTCGAGTTTTAACGGGGACTGGGTATGAGTAATTTGAATCAATACCCTTTATAAACTTGAGAATGTGCATTATATTTTGGCTTAATTTCATCTAGCCCCTGAACTAATTTTTTTTCCCATTCAGGCCCCTGATCACCTTTTTTTCCCAAGTAGGCCCTGTGACAAAAAATTGGCCCCTGAACCTTTTTTTTTTGTTAATTTCTCTGATTTTAAGATTTTGGTGGAGGGCAAATTAGTCCAACTACTTATAAAGTAACTCAACTTCATTTTAAACTAACCCAACATCAACCTAACCCCAACCCAATTTAGCCCCACCCCCATTAAATATCTATTCAACACTTTTCACCTTTTCAACTTCTATTCTTCTTCATTCTTCAACCGTTTTTCTCTCGACAACCGCCGAAAAAAATGTCTTCAGCAATTCATAGCGACTCAAGTTCAGATGAGGATGCAAGGCCGAATCTTGGGCCTCGTTATTGGAGGAAAAATTCAGAGGAGTTTATGTATAGGCTTGAATACAGTAAGTATTCTTCAATTATGGTTAAAAATTATATTTTTGCGTTATTATTGTTGTTAATTTGAGGAAAGTTATTTCCTTTTCTTGATTTTGTTGAAAACCCTAACATGCACTTGTTTTCGGTATTTACAGAACAAAATAAGGACTTGTTTACGTTGAGACTTCATGGAGATGGTGTGTTCAAGAGAATACAGGAACAACGTTTGCAAAATAGGCTGGTCCCTAGCCCTTAACAGCAACTTATTGAATGCATCCGCCCAATTATTAACAAGCTCATCACAGTTGTTTCCATGTCTGAATGCACTCTTTGTCCATTTCTTTGGGTCAATTTTTGCCAATTGTTGTTCATAAGCCTCGACAGACACCTTCTTGATTTCATTCATAGCAGCTTCAAAATATGGAGGCTTTGATGCTCTTGCAGCTTCCCACATCAGGTCCTTGAAGGCTTTGCTTGGAAATTTTTTGCTCCAATTTGCATGTTAAATGCTTTACACATAGACGATGCTCGGCATATGGCAATTCGCATTCAATAGCATTTTTAAGACCCTTAAAACACATAACAATACAAAATAGATCAAAGCACAGTACACTAATACAGAACAGATCAAAAGACAGAACACTCAGAAAGTTCAGGGGCCAACATAAAAAAGTTCAGGTGCCTCATATTATCAACAAATACAGAACATAAAAAGTTCAGGTGTCAACTTAATAAAGTTTAGGGGCCACTCAATACTAACACTTGTATTAAGACATAACATAAAAAGTTCAGGTGCCAACTTAATAAAGTTTAGGGGCCACTCAATATTAACCCTTGTATTAAGACAGAACATAAAAAGTTCAGGTGCCAACTTAATAAAGTTTTGGGGACCACTCAATATTAACAAACAAATACAGAATAAATGAAAGAAAGTTCAGGTATCTTTTGTTGGTCGGTCATTATGATCCACTGTTCTGGATTTTCATCCATTTGAAGGTCTTGCCGTAGGAGATTCATAAACCAAGTCCATGTCTGTGTGTTTTCTACCTCGACAACAACCACGCAACTGGATATATGCCATTGTCAGCATCAAAAGCAACGGCTACTAATATTATTCCCTTGAACGACCCTTTGAGGAAACAACCGTCGATGCATAGAAATTTTCGATAACCCGCATTAAATCCAGCTTTCAATGGTGCAAGACAGATATAAATTCTCTCGAATTTTTGTTGATCCAACTTGATTCTCACTGTATACCCCGGCATTGTTTCAAGCAACTCGTGGCCATACCTCTGAATTATTGCAAACTGCTCGGTCTCGTTACCATAAATGAGGTAACCTGCAGCCTTTATTGCCCTCCATGCCATCATCCTACTTATTTCAATACGATACTCGTCGTTTACAAAACCAATAACTGCTCAACAGTCATACTCTTCACCCTCCTAACCTGATTGATGTATTTCTCAGCAAGAAATTTAACACTTGCGTGTTTGTTTTTTATCACAGGCCCACATGTGTGTTCTCCTTGTATGCTCTTGAAATTGAGGTGGGGTTCACTATTATTCCGAGAACAAAAGAACTTGAACGGACACTCCTTCACTCTACAGACAGCTCGCACACGATTCTTTTCATTTGTCGGCATCTTCACATCTCTCCTTGTGACCAATGAATACTCTTGAACTAACTCCCTAAGTTCGAGAACGGTACCAAACACCATGTTTGTTATTAAGGCAGGGTTCTCCAAGTGTATATCTTTGTTGAATACGACTACCCGTTCTTCATTTTCAGCAAACCCACAAATATCAGCACCATCGTCCTCCTCTTCTTCGTATCTATGCATAGGGGGCAACTGCGAATCATCATAGGCACCTTCATCATCAGGTTAATCAGCTTCGGCCTCCTCGGAATCTGGATCAATTTGTCCAATCTTGCCACATACATTTTCATCCCCAACAACTCCACAATCTTCATTCACTTTTGAGGTCCCTTTAGCACACACATTTTGATCACCAACAAATTGCACATCATTGAAATAATCATCAAACCATTCCATTTGATATTCTTCTGGGTTCTCAACTCTTTCACCATCGACCTCGTCAACTTGTTAAGTGAAATCCCAAATATCATCATCTAGCACCTGAACTTTTTTACCTTTATCAACTGGCTTCTTAACTGCCTCACCCTCCCCTGCAACCTCATCCTTCCCTGCAACCCCTAGCACCTCAACTTCTACCCCTTTATCAACTGCCTCACCTTCCTCAACTACATTGTCACCCTCCTCAACTAGTACATTATCAACCTCCACTGGCTTCTCACCCTCCTCAACTAGTACATTGTCAACCTCCACTGGTTTCCATTCCAGGTATAAAGGTTGAGGCACACTTTTTTGCTGCTCTGTTTTCAGAACACCAACATCCTCATCCTCATCCCCAATCTCTTTCAACACTGCTTTTGGCCAAAACTTTCGGATGGTAGTGTATATTTCCCCTCTTAGTTCCATCTGAACCCTCGACCACCATGGTTTTACGACATACACATCTATATATTTAGCGGCCCCTACCCATTTACACATCTCTCTATAATCGGCTGTTGGAAATTGATGTGTCAATTTCCTCAGATAGTGCCCGTGAACTATATCATCTATATATACGGTTCAACAACCGATAGTTATCTGAACTATCAGTAGTCTCACCCGAGATAATGCCGGGGGTCATCGAATGGCAGACTAGGCTCTCACGATGATCTTCGGGATTCGAGTATACGGTCTTATACGTTGAATCCCGATGCTTTCGTTACTCGGGCTATGAGGTCACACACATAACAATTACCGAAGATACTTTCGAGTAGTGACCCGAAAGTGAATAAGGGATTTGATCCATATTGAGGAATTTCGGTTCGATCGAGATCGTGTCCCGACCGAACCGATGGTGCGCCCGGAATTAGTTCCGGACGCACTATTTAGGGTTTATGTATATATATATATATATGTGAGATATATATTATATATTATCATTTATTGAAATGATTTAATTAATTAATGAATTAATTAAACAAGATATGATTTAATTAATTAATTAAGATTAATTAACTAATCTCATCATTATGAGGAGTTGACATCTTGGTGGCTACTTTATGCCTTGGGAAGGCTTTGTATCCCTTGGGAAGAACTCTTGTAAGAGCATCTTCCATGGACCAAGAGGCATTAACCATATGGATGGTTAATGTGTTTGTTTAGTGTGCAATATGTTTCATCATCCATTCTATATCATAAGATGATATTGAATGTGAAGAAATCAATCTAAGTCTTGCACATCTCTTGCTAGAGAACACAAACAAACACACTTCATCTTCAACCTCAACCCTCTAGCAAAACTCTAAGTGTAGAGTGTAGAACTAGTTCTACATTTTTGCTATAGTAGTAAAGACTACATACTCCTCAATAACACACACTAGTCCAAGTGTGTCTTATTGCTATCTAAGGTATTGGTGTGGACTATTTCATAGTAGTTTCATATCACCTTGGTGATAGACATTTCTTCAAGGAGAAAGCAAAGGAGCAAGGTGTGGGGATAAGCGCTTAAAGATTTACAAAGCTTCCGCTCACGCTTCAAAGGTATATCTTTGTAGCCACACTCTTTGATTATGTTAGTTGTAGCATATTCACACTATCTTTAAACATATACTTCTATGAGTTAGTTCTATTGTGTAAGTTCTAACGATCAACGAATTAGGGTTTTCTAGACATATGAACTATCGTAGTTCATTGTGTCTTGCAACCCCGGGATATTCCAACATGGTATCAAGAGCTATATTACACGTTTAACATGTTCTAGAAGTGTTTAAAGTAGTACCATATAGTATATATGTCGATATATGAACCGTAGCCGATTTTCGTATTCGGAAAACCCTCCCCGACAAAACCTAAGTTTCGCGTGAGTCCAGGAAAGCCAAGGACACGGCTCCACTGGAACGCGCACCCTCGGTTTTCCCTGGATAGGGAACGCCTTGGCCCGAAGCCTGGTTCGGCCCCCCTGGACGCGTCCATGCACGTCCAAAGTCATTTGATGATTTCGAAACAAAACAAATCGATTAAGTCCAAAGTCATTTGATGATTATGGACGTTTTCGGTTTGTTATGGGTGACTTAGAGATTGTTTTCATTCCGGAAATAATCTTATAAGTCCAAAACATTCTTTGAGAAGTTTAAAATAGTTTAAAATTAGCATGTATGTCAAAATTTAGCTCTTCCAACATAAGATCGTCTTATGGCGAGTCTTGTGGAGGTAAGTGGGAGCACTTTGATTTTATCCAATCGGTACTAATTAAATTGATTAATTGAGTATCGAAAGGAAGTTTGAGGTTTGAATTATTATGAATTTCAAACCTTAACAAATATAACTTATGCTAAGTCTCTTTGAATGAAATCGGGTTATTAGTTCAATATGTTGAACTTATGATAGAACTTCCTAAAATTGGCTAAGTTAGTTGTTGGACAACTAAAGGTTATGATATGCATGTATGACTATGTTCACATTATTTGAATGTGAGTATGTGTGTGAGTTGTGTGTTGCTTGTGTGTTTTATTCCATTCCTAGCATGTTTATGTGATTTATGTATAATGTGTTATGCATATATAAACTGTAGTCTGAATGGAATGGGGATTTGATATGGCCTAGTATTTATTCGAAATACAGTCTGCGTACTGTCCTTGATATTGAAATACGACGCATGTGTCGTTTTACATTCTTGTATTGTCATTTCTTTTTCGCGGCGCATGTGCCATTTAATGCGAAAGTTGATTATGTAACAAGACATGAAGAGACGGACTTGGAGCATGGCGATGTCCAAGAAGACGGAGACCAAGGACTTAGTTTAGAACTAGTTAGACTAGTTTTATTTAATGTTCTTTAGGCCATATCACGTCCCTTTAAAGTGTTTATTATTCATGTCATGTTTCATGCTTACATATATTTTCTTGACGTATATGTACACCTTTTGTGATATGCATGAAATGTGGATTACATGTTTAATCTAAACCCCTCCACGTTATAATTAAGTGTTTGCCAAACCTTAAGTTTAAAGTTGTCAAACTTTCCTACGTTTCGGGTGGATCATCCCTAGATGGGCACTTTGATTCATAGGAATAGGAGGCAATGGGATTACATGCGCTACAGGTTAGCCCATCGAACCGGCAAATGTAATCCATCCCTTTATGGTGAACTAAGGTTACTTAAAACGTGGCTACAGGTTAGCCCATCGAACCGGCCCGTTTGGCAAAGGAAGTCTATAGTGTCATAAAACGACTAGTGATAGACGCCAAGAGTCATATATAATCATTGGATGATTAATATATGATAGTCTAGTAGGACTTACCCATGGATTGGACTATGAGGATGATTGCGTGTGCCGCTCATACCCAAGTCCGTGGGGTCTTGGTATACTTGTACACTTCGAGGGGTTGTTGGTACTCGTATTATTATTTCAAGCATGCTTTACTTGTATCGTATGTTTTACATATAAATTAAACTGAATGTCGTTTCCTACTCGCATGTTTTTAGATGGCAACTGCTAAGAAATCAACTTCAAATTCACTCCGATCTACACTTGAGAAGTGTAAACTCAATGGCAATAACTTCAACGACTGGTCTCGTAACTTGAGAATCGTTCTCAAGCACGAGAGAGTCGAGTATGTTCTTAAGGAAGAACTTCCTCCACCACCCGGAGATAATGCCGATGAGCTAGAACGTAGTGCATATGATGTACACGTGGATGATGCATTGGATGTCCAATGTCTTATGCTGGCCAACATGGAACCGAATCTTCAAATTCAGTTCGAAAATGTGGCAGCATATGACATGTACTGCAGACTGGAAGAGATGTTCCAGAAGCGGGCAAGAAATGAGCGGTACGAAGCTGTTTGTGCCCTCATGGATTGCAAACTATCCAATGGTCAACAGGCCAGTCCTCATGTTCTCAAGATGATTGGGATCATCGAGAGACTTGAGTCTTTGGGAACTCAGTTTTCCAAGGATTTGGCCGTTGACATAATCCTCCGTTCCCTTCCTGACAAGTTTGGTAACTTTGTCATGAACTTCAACATGCATGACTTCGATAAATCGTTATCGGAGTTACATAACATGATCAGCACGGCTGATACTGCGTTGAAGTGTGGGAAGAGCTCTACCCCTACTCCCTCTGTTCTGATGATTCAGAACAAGAAGGCCTTTAAGAAAGGCAAGGGGAAATGGAAGGGAAAGGCCAAGACTGGATCTATCAAAACAGTCAAGGCCCAGACTTCCAAAACTCCGGCCAAAGGTCCTAAGGGGACTGACCAGTGTCATTATTGTAATACACCTGGTCACTGGAAGAGGAACTGCAAGAAATACCTCGAAGACAAGAAGAGTGGGACTCTTCCGGCAGGTATATTCGTTATTGAAGCTTTTATCACCTCTAATAACTCTACTTGGGTACTTGACTCAGGATGTGGTTCTCATATTTGTCGAAATATGCAGGTACTACAGGACAGTAGAGCTCTTCGGAAGGGAGAGGTGGACTTGCGGGTGGGCAATGGAGCAAAGGTTGCTGCAGTTGCCGTGGGCAAGATAGATTTAAAACTACCATCCGGGATGGTCTTAGTTTTAAATAATGTATATTGTATTCCCGCTATTTCTAGAAATATTATTTCCATATCTGTTTTGAACAATGATGGTTTTACCGTCCTTATGGAAAAAAATATGTGTTCTATTAATCGTGATGGTTTACTTTATGCAAAAGCTTCAAACCAAAATGGCCTTTTCATACTAGATGAGGATCATGAGGTATATAACGTAAATATTAAAAGGAACAAGCCTAACGACTTGAATCCTACCTACCTATGGCATTGCAGACTTGGTCATATAAATGAAAATCGCATCAAGAAACTCCACGAAAGTGGAATTATTGAGTCACTTGATTTTGAATCATATGACCAATGCGAATCATGCCTTTTAGGCAAGATGACCAAATCGCCTTTCACTGGAACGAGTGAAAGGGCAAGTGATTTATTGGGGATAATACATACCGATGTATGTGGTCCAATGAACACTCCTGCAAGAGGTGGTTTTCCCTACTTCATTACCTTCACGGATGACCTTAGCCGTTATGGCTATGTCTATCTAATGAAGCACAAGAGTGAAGCCTTTGAAAAGTTCAAAGAATTCCAAAATGAAGTAGAGAATCAACTCGGCAAGACTATTAAGACTCTTCGATCCGATCGAGGAGGCGAATATATGAGCCACGAGTTTGACGCTCATCTTAGAGATTGTGGAATTGTTTCACAACTCACACCGGCCGGAACACCACAACATAATGGTGTGTCCGAAAGGAGGAATCGCACTCTGTTAGACAGTTTGCGATCCATGATGAGTCGAACCGACCTACATGTCAGCTTCTGGGGTTACGCGTTGCAAACTGCCGCACTTACCTTAAATAATTGTCCAACCAAGTCAGCTGAGAAAGTACCATATGAGATGTGGTTTGGGAAACGTCCCAAGATTAGCTTTCTCAGGGTTTGGGGTTGCTTGGCCTACGTCAAGAAATTGAACGTAGACAAGCTAGGCCCAAAGGCTGACTTGTGCCATTTCATTGGTTATCCAAAGGAAACCAAAGGGTATTATTTCTACCTTAAGCCAGAAAATAAGATTTTCGTGGCTAGGACAGCGCATTTCCTTGAGAAAGAGTTCTTATCAGGAAATGTCAGAGATACGGTACAACTTGAAGAAGTTCAAGATGATGAGCCAAATGAGTTAATGAACTCATTCGACACGTTTAATGAGCAAGTTGAGTTATCGAACTCAAGAAACTCATTGAATAGGAGAGTTGGGTTATTGAACTCAAGGGTCTCATCAAATGAGCAAGTCGAGTTAACGAACTCGGCAGGCTCACTTCAGGAAGTAGATCCTCCATTCATGGTGGATCCTATCTTGGACCCTAGATCCACGGTAGATGAAACTCCTGAAGAAGTACCGACCCTTAGGAAATCCAATAGGACTCGTCATGTTCCCGATAGATGGTATGGGGAATCCTTCTTGATAGAAGACGACGAGCCTTATACTTATGGAGCCGCAATGAAAGGGCCAGATAGCGAGTCATGGCTTGAAGCCATGAAATCCGAGATAGACTCTATGTACCAGAATGATGTCTGGACATTGGTTCACTTACCCGAAGGTGCTAGACCTATCGAGTGTAAGTGGGTCTTTAAGAAAAAGCTTGATAAAGATGGAAATGTCCATGTTTACAAGGCTAGACTAGTGGCGAAGGGTTTCAAACAAATTCATGGTATTGACTATGATGAAACCTACTCACCGGTAGTCATGTTCAAGTCTATTCGGATCCTCTTAGCCATTGCCGCATATTATGACTATGAGATATGGCAAATGGATGTAAAGACCGCTTTCCTTAATGGAAACCTTGAGGAGGATGTGTACATGACACAACCTCCAGGCTTTACATGTCCGAAAGGACCTAAGAAGGTATGTAAGCTTCAGAGATCCATTTATGGACTCAAGCAAGCTTCTCGCAGTTGGAACCTCCGATTCGATGAAGCAATTAAAGAATTTGGCTTCATTCAGAATGAGGAGGATGCTTGTGTATACAAGAAGGTAAGTGGGAGCCACATTGCATTTATAGTCCTGTATGTAGATGACATACTGATCATTGGAAACAACAAACCGCTCCTTGAGTCAGTCAAGAGATGGTTGTGTAAGTGTTTCTCAATGAAGGACTTAGGAGAGGCGCAGTATATCCTTGGAATCAAGATATATCGAGATCGAGCCAATAGGTTGATTGGCCTGAGACAGGACACTTATATTGATAAGATTCTGAGACGATTCGATATGATCGATTCCAAAAAGGGAATACTGCCTATGACAACTGGCACTATTCTCGGCAAAAGTCAGTGCCCCACCACTGACGTCGAGAAGGAGAACATGAGTAGAGTCCCGTATGCTTCAGCCATAGGATCTATCATGTATGCCATGTTGTGCACTAGACCAGACGTATCGTACGCTCTGAGTCTGACCAGCCGATATCAAGCGAATCCAGGCAACAGCCATTGGACCGCTGTGAAATCTATCCTTAAGTACTTGAGAAGGACTAAGGATATGTTTCTGGTATATGGCGGAGATGAGGAGTTGATTGCAAAAGGTTTCACCGATGCCAGTTTCCAAACCGATCGAGACGATTTTCGTTCTCAGACCGGGTTTGTATTCTGCCTGAACGGTGGAGCCATCTGTTGGAAGAGTTCCAAGTAGGACACAGTTGCAGATTCTACTACGGAGGCCGAGTACATTGCAGCTTCTGAAGCAGCCAAGGAGGCATGTTGGCTTAAGAAGTTTATGACTGAGCTTGGGGTAGTTCCTAGCGCTGATGGTCCAATTGAGTTGTTATGTGATAACACTGGAGCCATAGCACAGGCTAAGGAACCCAGGGCTCATCATAAGTCCAAGCATGTCCTTAGGAAGTATCACCTCGTCCGAGAAATGTTCCAGAGAGGTGACATCAAGGTATCCAAAGTGGATACAGACGACAACGCAGCTGATCCCTTGACTAAACCATTACCTCAGACTAAACATGAGTTCCATACTTCAGCTATTGGACTTAGGCTTAGGTCCGAGTGGTCTTAGTCTTAGTGGGAGCTTTATTTCAGTTTATTTGTTTTATATGTATGAAGTATACTTTTGTAAAACTCTTGTTGTTGAATAAAAGTATTACTTCTTGTTTATTGATTGCCTATTCTTTTATGGCACTTGCATAAACAATTGAATATTTAATCATAGTTGTATGATAAATTTTTTAATTCCCATGTAATCACGAGTTCTTGAAGAGGAGCCAATAAGTGTATTGGCTAAGGAACCCCTTTTTCAAGACAAGAACTATGGTGATTACATTGTCCCTAGTGGTGTGTCCCAGCGTTTTGGGAACGGACACAACCAAACTAGTGTGTAATGATTCGTTTGACTTTGTTTCTTAAGTCAAAAGGATGGTCCAAATCATTACATGGGTTCATTGTCAAGAGAGTCTTGACATGGTACTGGACAGTGACCGTTGTGAAATTATAGAAGAGATATTGTGTCCTATATTTCACACGAGCCATATGATAGAGGTTCTGAGACCTACATGCATATCATTCTCATGCTACGTGAGCATGAGGCTTTGACTACTTCCGGACCCATCCGTTACTGGTGGTAATGGGGTACGTTGGGTCTTATGTGAATGTAGTGGTGAGATGATCGGTGATGCATTGGTAGGGTCTTTGTCCACCCTGGTATACAGGGAAGGTTTTTCTGGCCACTCGGAGAGTTAGTCTTACTTATGAATTCACCTGTTATGAACGGGAGTGAGACTATCTCGTGTTCCGAGAAATTATGTCATAGGAGTTGGCGACACGCTTTCTTGCTTTAGCCTCTGACGAAAACCGAGGACAAAGGGAATCATGTGACAAGGATGCAAATGTACATCCAAGACATTGGTAATAGTCCAAGGGCAAGTGGGAGTGTTGGAAATTGATGTGTCAATTTCCTCAGATAGTGCCCGTGAACTATATCATCTATATATACGGTTCAACAACCGATAGTTATCTGAACTATCAGTAGTCTCACCCGAGATAATGCCGGGGGTCATCGAATGGCAGACTAGGCTCTCACGATGATCTTCGGGATTCGAGTATACGGTCTTATACGTTGAATCCCGATGCTTTCGTTACTCGGGCTATGAGGTCACACACATAACAATTACCGAAGATACTTTCGAGTAGTGACCCGAAAGTGAATAAGGGATTTGATCCATATTGAGGAATTTCGGTTCGATCGAGATCGTGTCCCGACCGAACCGATGGTGCGCCCGGAATTAGTTCCGGACGCACTATTTAGGGTTTATGTATATATATATATATATGTGAGATATATATTTATATATTATCATTTATTGAAATGATTTAATTAATTAATGAATTAATTAAACAAGATATGATTTAATTAATTAATTAAGATTAATTAACTAATCTCATCATTATGAGGAGTTGACATCTTGGTGGCTACTTTATGCCTTGGGAAGGCTTTGTATCCCTTGGGAAGAACTCTTGTAAGAGCATCTTCCATGGACCAAGAGGCATTAACCATATGGATGGTTAATGTGTTTGTTTAGTGTGCAATATGTTTCATCATCCATTCTATATCATAAGATGATATTGAATGTGAAGAAATCAATCTAAGTCTTGCACATCTCTTGCTAGAGAACACAAACAAACACACTTCATCTTCAACCTCAACCCTCTAGCAAAACTCTAAGTGTAGAACTAGTTCTACATTTTTGCTATAGTAGTAAAGACTACATACTCCTCAATAACACACACTAGTCCAAGTGTGTCTTATTGCTATCTAAGGTATTGGTGTGGACTATTTCATAGTAGTTTCATATCACCTTGGTGATAGACATTTCTTCAAGGAGAAAGCAAAGGAGCAAGGTGTGGGGATAAGCGCTTAAAGATTTACAAAGCTTCCGCTCACGCTTCAAAGGTATATCTTTGTAGCCACACTCTTTGATTATGTTAGTTGTAGCATATTCACACTATCTTTAAACATATACTTCTATGAGTTAGTTCTATTGTGTAAGTTCTAACGATCAACGAATTAGGGTTTTCTAGACATATGAACTATCGTAGTTCATTGTGTCTTGCAACCCCGGGATATTCCAACATCGGCATGGGTTTTCAAGTGCACCAACCCATCTCCGCATATGAAAAATTCTGGCGGAGCAACAATCGACTAACCGAACCCAACCACCTGTATTCTCTTGAACACACCATCTCCATGAAGCCTCAACGTAAACAAGTCCTTATTTTGTTCTGTAAATACCGAAAAACAAGTGCATGTTAGGGTTTTCAACAAAATCAAGAAAAGGAAATAACTTTCCACAAATTAACAATAATAATAACGCAAAAATACAATTTTTAACCATAATTGAAGAATACTTACTGTATTCAAGCCTATACATAAACTCCTCTGAATTTTTCCTCCAATAACGAGGCCCAAGATTCGGCCTTGCATCCTCATCTGAACTTGAGTCGCTATGAATTGCCGAAGACATTTTTTTCGGCGGTTGTCGAGAGAAAAACGGTTGAAGAATGAAGAAGAATGAAGAAGAATAGAAGTTGAAAAGGTGAAAAGTGTTTGAATATATATTTAATGGGGGTGGGGTTAAATTGGGTTAGGGTTAGGTTGATGTTGGGTTAGTTAAAATGAAGTTGAGTTACTTTATATGTAGTTGGACTAATTTGCCCTCCATCAAAATCTTAAAATCAGAGAAATTAAAAAGAAAAGTTCAGGGGTCAATTTTTTGCCACAGGGGCCTACTTGGAAAAAAGGTGATCAGGGGCCTGGATGAGAAAAAAGTTAGTTCAGGGGCCCAGATGAAATTAAGCCTTATATTTTTTATAGATTTAAAAAGCATGATATCACTTATAAACTTTGAAATATTGAATCACACTCCCTTAGACCACTCACACTAGTTTCCTCAAAATTATCCTTAAATTCTTCTCTATTTATTAACTTTATTAATTTTGGGAAGGGATTTTAGTGTTAGTCATTTTTCAATTTCCTAACTTCATTCCCTATTTAATTAAAAAAACAAAAAAAATACAAAAAAAAAGTGAAATAAGTAACTAATATAGGAGAGAGAAGATAAAAAAAATTGAGTTATATAGGAGAGAAAAGATAAAAAAAAAAATGAGTTTTGGGAATGAGTAGGAGAACCTATAAATTCACCATGCCAACTTTAATTCCTCAATTTCAATGTGGGCCAACTCACAATAGAGAGTTTGAAAATCCACAATTTTAACACATTTTAATCACTCCTTCCCTATAATTGAGATAATAACACTTTTAGAGAGTTTAGTGTGAACGCTTTTAGTGTTAAATTTGGTGTTAACTTTTATGTTAAAAAATTTATGAATATTTAATTTTTCTTTGCATGATTTAACATTATTGAAGAAATATAAGATGTGTATTTATAGGCTATAGTATATGCCCTATGTTTTTTTAATATAACGTTTTAGATTTTTGGTTTTATTTTTTTTATATAATATTTTACAATTTTAATGTGTTTTTTAGCAATTTAAATATACTTTTTGCTGATAGCATGTACTCCAATCTTTATCTTTCACAGAAAGTTCACAATTTGGCAAATATTTAGGCATAAACCTCGATATAGTCACACATAAATTTAACATCTTCCAAACCATTATTGACAAAATTAACTCATGGAGCAATAAATTCCTAAACTAATCAAGCAAAATCACACTCATTAAATCAATCCTAACTACGTAGCATGATTGTCTATCCCATGTTCCATCTGCCAATTCCCACTCCATATTATTTTTCCGATAAAATCGATATTCACCAACTTTCTCTGGAATGACCATAATAATTCTGTTGGTCAAGTTTTTCAAGAGCCAACTGTTATACTACCTTGGTTATAACAGAAATGGAAATCCACGAGAGTATCAAGCATGAGAGACCAACACACAAGTGTTAAAGCAATTGACGTTTTAATGCATGAAAGCTGAGCGGAATCGAGGCTTCCAGAAGCGTGAAAATTTTATTACCAAAGATGGATTAGGAAACAAACGATTGATTGAGAGACAAGATACGTTCTTGGAGAGCAAGCAAACCAAATTAGGTAACTATGATAATTTGGGACACAATCAATCGTGAAGAGGAAAGTTTATTTGGCAAGACCTCTACATTACCAAAAGTGGAATATGCGCATTCAATGGAGGAAGATATCGTCGGGTTTCTTCACAATCAAAAGCCCACGACCTAGCATTATAAAAGGAGCAGCTCTTCTTCACAAGACAGACGGCAACTTTTATTCAAGAAGCAGAAGGACTTAAACAGAGTTTTATATTTTATAAAGTTAGGTTGTCGAGTGTGTTAGGAACTTTGTGCTTGAAGAAGTATGCTGGACGGACAAACAAAAAGAGGCAGCTTTGGCTAATTGCACAACAATACATGCTAGCCTCGAGCCTTAAACCTGATCTATTCATGCTCATTGCTAATGTACGAAGTGCCAAGGAAGCATGGACTGTAATAACACGACCTAATAACAATAATAAAATATATAAAATTATATTAGAATGTTATTAAATTATTAAGTGATATCATTAAATTGTTACGAAAATTTTTAAGAAGCTTGATAACGATTGTTAGCGTGTCAATTTAATTAGACATTGCTCAACCTAAACCTTCTATAAATATGAGCTTTGTAAAAACACAAAAAAAAAAAAATCTAACGCCTAAGAAGAACACCAGCCACCCATCTCCATCAAACCTTATTTTCTATTTTGTTCTTTCTGCCTCTAACGTCCCAATTTGTGCAAACTCCATACTCATTACATAAGGTATGATTGTCGGCTCTTACAAACTATTACTTTTATTATATAGTTTATGTTAATTTTAAGGGATAAATATAAAATAAACAATAAAAATATTCTAAAAATTTTAAAATTTTGTTTATAAGTAGATTTTAACACATAGAACAGACGCCTGGAAGAAAAAATCGATTTTGATTCGTTTTGAAATTTTTATGATTTTTGGAAGTTAAATAGTTGAATAATGCTTAAAATATAAAATAAATATCAAAGGATGCAGAAAATTTAAGATATTTTAACAGTAGGTTTCCTACTGTTGGGAGAGTATGTACAAGAAAATTTTTATTGTTTTGGAATTGTTTACTATTTTGAATAATTTAATTACTAAAACGTATTTTTGAACCCAGGACCTCTAAGTCACAGGAAGACTTCTTAACCACTAAGTCTTTCGATGTTCTTTACAAATTTGTCCCCAAATTGAAGCTTTCTTTTTGGCGTATAAAAAATTAGAAAGTAAGTCATCGTTATAAATATTTCAAAGTGAAAATTCGTTGTCACAAAGACAAAATTTTCCAAAGTGAAAATTCGTTATTGTTAAGTAATACGTGATCCTTAGAGGGGGGTGAATAAGGATTACTACACTTTTTGATACTCTTTCGAATTATGTAAAATACGACAAAAGTAGATGCTCACTATATTAATATAATTGAGATATAATTAAAGCGGAATATAATATAGCGATAAAACTTGAACGATATGGAAATACAATATAGATGCAATAAAGTAAATAGTTAAGGGATAGAGATGCTCAGAGATTTTAGCGACCTTCGGTTCCCTTACTGCTCGACCGTCAGCTTTCCAACCTCTGGATTTGGGTAATGATCACTAGTAAAATGTGGAACGCTTCCAATGTTTGATACAAGCAATCAACTACTTCTAGCTACACTTAACTAGAAACCCAAAGCACCTTCAGGATTTCAGATCTCCTAATAACCCTATCAGGAACCCAAGAACACTCTCTCAGGATTTCGATTGAACTATGAATAATTAAACGATTACAAGAATCAAGCAATGAACACTCAAGTTATCTCTCTTAGATCAGGCAATATAGCGTGCTAAAGTTGTGTGCAATTGATCACAAAACTTTTAGGATTGAGAAAGGCGAGGGATGCTTTCCAAAGGAACAAGTGTGGGCTTTTTATAGTTGATACATAACCCTAGTCATCGGAATTTGGTCGGTACTTCACTAAGTACCGATCAAGTCCCGATTCACTCCAACGGTCATATTGGATATGCGGTCGGACCTTGGTCGGTACTTCACAAAGTACCGATCAAGTCCCGTAAACAGCTACGAGACCAGTCGGTGGTTGAGTCGGTACTTCACCAAGTTCCGACCAACCTCCGTAAACAGATACGAAGCTAGTAGGTACTTGAGTCGGGACTTAGCAACCTCCGACCCAAGTACCGATTACGGTTTTTCCGCGAACCTTCCACTTCGGAACTTGAGTAGGGACATGGTCAAGTTCCTATAGTGTGATATCAACTTAAAAACGATTTTTCGAAATCTTTTTGGATATATTTGAATCAAGAAATATAGCACAAATTGACCTCTTTATATCACAAAGATATATCATTCAATTTGTGCTATATTTTGTATTTGAAACTCGAAATATAGTCGAAATTGAATGATATATCTTTGTGATATAAAGAGGTCAATTTGTGCTATATTTCTTGATTCAAATATATCCAAAAAGATTTCGAAAAATCGTTTTTAAGTTGATATCACACTATATGAACTTGATTGGAACTTGATAGGAACTTGACCATGTCCCTACTCAAGTTCCGAAGTGGAAGGTTCGCGGAAAAACCGTAATCGGTACTTGGGTTGGAGGTTGCTAAGTCCCGACTCAAGTACCTACTAGCTTCGTACCTGTTTACGGAGGTTGGTCGGAACTTGGTGAAGTACCGACTCAACCACCGACTGGCCTCGTAGCTGTTTACGTGACCTTGGTCGGTACTTCGGTACTTGGTGAAGTACCTGTTGGAATATCCCGGGGTTGCAAGACACAATGAACTACGATAGTTCATATGTCTAGAAAACCCTAATTCGTTGATCGTTAAAACTTACACAATAGAACTAGCTCATAGAAGTATATGTTTAAAGATAGTGTGAATATGCTACAACTAACATAATCAAAGAGTGTGGCTACAAAGATATACCTTTGAAGCGTGAGCGGAAGCGATATGATCTTCAAGTGCTTATCCTCACACCTTGCTCCTTGCTTTCTTCTTGAAGAAATTTCTATCACCAAGGTGATATGGAACTACTATGAAATAGTCCACACCAATACCTTAGATAGCAATAAGACACACTTGGACTAGTGTGTGTTATTGAGGAGTATGTAGTCTTTACTACTATAGCAAACTATAGAACAATTTCTATACTCTAACACTTAGAGTTTTGCTAGAGGGTTTGAAGATGAAGTGTGTGTGTTTGTTTATGTTCTCTAACAAGAGTTGTGTGATACTTAGCTTGGATGATGAAACACATTATACACTAAACAAACACATTAACCATCCATATGGTTAATGCCTCTTGTGTTGATTATCATGGGGTTGCAAGACACAATGAAATACAATAGTTCATATGTCATACAACCCTAATTCATTGATCGTTAGAACTTACACAATGAAACTAGCTCATAGAAGTATATGTTTAAAGGTAGTGTGAATATGCTACAAATAACATATAAAAGAGTAGTGCTACAAAGTTATACCTTTGAAGCGTGAGCGGAAGCTATGTCAATCTTTAAGCGCTTATCCCCACACCTTGCTCCTTTGCTTTCTCTTGGAGAAATGTCTATCACCAAGGTGATATGAAACTACTATGAAATAGTTCACACCAATACCTTAGATAGCAATAAGACACACTTGGACTAGTGTGTGTTATTGAGGAGTATGTAGTCTTTACTACTATAGCAAAAATGTAGAACTAGTTCTACACTCTACACTTAGAGTTTTGCTAGAGGGTTGAGGTTGAAGATGAAGTGTGTTTGTTTGTGTTCTCTAGCAAGAGATGTGCAAGACTTAGATTGATTTCTTCACATTCAATATCATCTTATGATATAGAATGGATGATGAAACATATTGCACACTAAACAAACACATTAACCATCCATATGGTTAATGTCTCTTGGTCCATGGAAGATACTCTTACAAGAGTTCTTCCCAAGGGATACAAAGCCTTCCCAAGGCATAAAGTAGCCACCAAGATGTCAACTCCTCATAATGATGAGATTAGTTAATTAATCTTAATTAATTAATTAAATCATATCTTGTTTAATTAATTCATTAATTAATTAAATCACTTCAATAAATGATAATATATAAATATATATCTCATTGCCTACCCGCAAGTCCACCTCTCCCTTCCTTGCGGGTAGGCAATGGAGCAAAGGTTGTTGCAGTTGCCGTGGGCAAGATAGATTTAAAACTACCATCCGGGATGGTCTTAGTTTTAAATAATGTATATTGTATTCCTACTATTTCTAGAAATATTATTTCCATATCTGTTTTGAACAATGATGGTTTTACCATCCTTATGGAAAGGAATATATGTTCTATTAATCGTGATGGTTTACTTTATGCAAAAGCTTCAAACCAAAATGGTCTTTTCATACTAGATGAGGACCATGAGGTATATAACGTAAATATTAAAAGGAACAAGCCTAACGACTTGAATCCTACCTACCTATGGCATTGCAGACTTGGTCATATAAATGAAAATCGCATCAAGAAACTCCATGAAAGTGGAATTATTGAGTCACTTGATTTTGAATCATATGACCAATGCGAATCATGCCTTTTGGGCAAGATGACCAAATCACCTTTCACTGGAACGAGTGAAATGGCAAGTGATTTATTGGGGATAATACATACCGATGTATGTGGTCCAATGAACACTCCTGCAAGAGGTGGTTTTCCCAACTTCATTACCTTCACGGATGACTTTAGCCGTTATGGCTATGTCTATCTAATGAAGCACAAGAGTGAAGCCTTTGAAAAGTTCAAAGAATTCCAAAATGAAGTAGAGAATCAACTCGGCAAGACTATTAAGACTCTTCGATCCGATCGAGGAGGCGAATATATGAGCCACGAGTTTGACGCTCATCTTAGAGATTGTTGAATTGTTTCACAACTCACACCGGCCGGAACACCACAGCATAATGGTGTGTCCGAAAGGAGGAATCGCACTCTGTAAGACAGTTTGCGATCCATGATGAGTCGAACCGACCTACATGTCAGCTTCTGGGGTTACGCGTTGCAAACTGCCACACTTACCTTAAATAATTGTCCAACCAAGTCAGCTGAGAAAGTACCATATGAGATGTGGTTTGGGAAACGTCCCAAGATTAGCTTCCTCAGGGTTTGGGGTTGCTTGGCCTACGTCAAGAAATTGAACGTAGACAAGCTAGGCCCAAAGGCTGACTTGTGCCATTTCATTGGTTATCCAAAGGAAACCAAAGGGTATTATTTCTACCTTAAGCCAGAAAATAAGATTTTCGTGGCTAGGACAACACATTTCCTTGAGAAAGAGTTCTTATCAGGAAATGTCAGAAATACGGTACAACTTGAAGAAGTTCAAGATGATGAGCCGAATGAGTTAATGAACTCATTCGACACGTTTAATGAGCAAGTTGAGTTGTCGAACTCAAGAAACTCATTGAATGAGAGAGATGGGTTATTGAACCCAAGTGTCTCATCAAATGAGCAAGTCGAGTTAACGAACTCGGCAGGCTCACTTCAGGAAGTAGATCCTCCATTCATGATGGATCCTATCTTGGACCCTAGATCCACGGTAGATGAAACTCCTGAAGAAGTACCGACCCTTAGGAAATCTAGTAGGACTCGTCATGTTCCCGATAGATGGTATGGGGAATCCTTCTTGATAGAAGACGACGAGCCTTATACTTATGGAGCCGCAATGAAAGGGCCAGATAGCGAGTCATGGCTTGAAGCCATGAAATCCGAGATAGACTCTATGTACCAGAATGATGTCTGGACATTGGTTCACTTACCCGAAGGTGCTAGACCTATCGAGTGTAAGTGGGTCTTTAAGAAAAAGCTTGATAAAGATGGAAATGTCCATGTTTATAAGGCTAGACTAGTGGCGAAGGGTTTCAAACAAATTCATGGTATTGACTATGATGAAACCTACTCACCGGTAGTCATGTTCAAGTCTATTCGGATCCTCTTAGCCATTGCCGCATATTATGACTATGAGATATGGCAAATGGATGTAAAGACCGCTTTCCTTAATGGAAACCTTGAGGAGGATGTGTACATGACACAACCTCCAGGCTTTACATGTCCAAAAGGACCTAAGAAGGTATGTAAGCTTCAGAGATCCATTTATGGACTCAAGCAAGCTTCTCGCAGTTGGAACCTCCGATTCAATGAAGCAATTAAAGAATTTGGCTTCATTCAGAATGAGGAGGATGCTTGTGTATACAAGAAGGTAAGTGGGAGCCACATTGCATTTATAGTCCTGTATGTAGATGACATACTGATCATTGGAAACAACAAACCACTCCTTGAGTCAGTCAAGAGATGGTTGTGTAAGTGTTTCTCGATGAAGGACTTAGGAGAGGCGCAGTATATCCTTGGAATCAAGATATATCGGGATCGAGCCAATAGGTTGATTGGCATGAGACAGGACACTTATATTGATAAGGTTCTGAGACGATTCGATATGATCGATTCCAAAAAGGGAATACTGCCTATGACAACTGGCACTATTCTCGGCAAAAGTCAGTGCCCCACCACTGACGTCGAGAAGGAGAACATGAGTAGAGTCCCGTATGCTTCAGCCATAGGATCTATCATGTATGCCATGTTGTGCACTAGACCAGACGTATCGTACGCTCTGAGTCTGACCAGCCGATATCAAGCGAATCCAGGCAACAGCCATTGGACCGCTGTGAAATCTATCCTTAAGTACTTGAGAAGGACTAAGGATATGTTTCTGGTATATGGCGGAGATGAGGAGTTGATTGCAAAAGGTTTCACCGATGCCAGTTTCCAAACCGATCGAGACGATTTTCGTTCTCAAACCGGGTTTGTATTCTGCCTGAACGGTGGAGCCATCTGTTGGAAGAGTTCCAAGCAGGACACAGTTGCAGATTCTACTACGGAGGCCGAGTACATTGCAGCTTCTAAAGCAGCCAAGGAGGCATGTTGGCTTAAGAAGTTTATGACTGAGCTTGGGGTAGTTCCTAGCGCTGATGGTCCAATTGAGTTGTTATGTGATAACACTGGAGCCATAGCACAGGCTAAGGAACCCAGGGCTCATCATAAGTCAAAGCATGTCCTCAGGAAGTATCACCTCGTCCGTGAAATGTTCCAGAGAGGTGACATTAAAGTATCCAAAGTAGATACAGACGACAACGCAGCTGATCCCTTGACTAAACCATTGCCTCAGACCAAACATGAGTTCCATACTTCGGCTATTGGACTTAGACTTAGGTCCGAGTGGTCTTAGTCTTAGTGGGAGCTTTATTTCAGTTTATTTGATTTATATGTATGAAGTATACTTTTGTAAAACTCTTATTGTTGAATAAAAGTATTACTTCTTGTTTATTGATTGCCTATTCTTTTATAGCACTTGAATAAACAATTGAATATTTAATCATAGTTGTATGATAAATATTTTAATTCCCATGTAATCACGAGTTCTTGAAGAGGAGCCAATAAGTGTATTGGCTAAGGAACCCCTTTTTCAAGACAAGAACTATGGTGATTACATTGTCCCTAGTGGTATGTCCCGGCGTTTTGGGAACGGACACAACCAAACTAGTGTGTAATGATTCGTTTGACTTTGTTTCTTAAGTCAAAAGGATGGTCCAAATCATTACATGGGTTCATTGTCAAGAGAGTCTTGACATGGTACTGGACAGTGACCGTTGTGAAATTATAGAAGAGATCTTGTGTCCTATATTTCACACGAGCCATATGATAGAGGTTCTGTATATCATTCTCATGCTACGTGAGCATGAGGCTTTGACTACTTCCGGACCCATCCGTTACTGGTGGTAATGGGGTACGTTGGGTCTTATGTGAATGTAGTGGTGAGATGATCGGTGATGCATTGGTAGGGTCTTTGTCCACCCTGGTATACAGGGAAGGTTTTTCTGGCCACTCAGAGTGTGAGTCTTACTTATGAATTCACCCGTTATGAACGGGAGTGAGACTATCTCGTGTTCCGAGAAATTATGTCATAGGAGTTGGCGACACGCTTTCTTGCTTTAGCCTATGACGAAAACCGAGGACAAAGGGAGTCATGTGACAAGGATGCAAGTGTACATCCAAGACATTGGTAATAGTCCAAGGGCAAGTGGGAGTGTTGGAAATTGATGTGTCAATTTCCTCAATTAGTGCCCGTGAACTATATCATCTATATATACGGTTCAACAACCGATAGTTATCTGAACTATCAGTAGTCTCACCCGAGATAATGCCGGGGGTCATCGAATGGTAGACTAGGCTCTCACGATGATCTTCGGGATTCGTGTATACGGTCTTATACGTTGAATCCCGATGCCTTCGTTACTCGGGCTATGAGGTCACACACGTAACAATTACCGAAGATACTTTCGAGTAGTGACCCGAAAGTGAATAAAGGATTTGATCCATATTGAGGAATTTCGGTTCGATCGAGATCGTGTCCCGACCGAACCGATGGTGCGCCCGGAATTGATTCCGGACACACCATTTGGGGTTTATGTATATATATATGTGAGATATATATATATTATCATTTATTGAAATGATTTAATTAATTAATGAATTAATTAAATAAGATATGATTTAATTAATTAATTAAGATTAATTAATTCCATCATCATGAATGGTTGACATCTTGGTGGCTACTTTATGCCTTGGGAAGGCTTTGTAAGTCTTGGGAAGAACTCTTGTAAGAGAATCTTCCATGGACCAAGATGCATTAACCATATGGATGGTTAATGTGTTTGTTTAGTGTATAATGTGTTTCATCATCCATTCTATATCATCTTATGATATAGAATGGGTAGAGAATCAAGCTAAGTATCACACAACTCTTGTTAGATCCTATCACACAATTTCTATACTCTAACACTTAGAGTTTTGCTAGAGGGTTTGAAGATGAAGTGTGTGTGTTTGTTTATGTTCTCTAACAAGAGTTGTGTGATACTTAGCTTGATGCTCTACCCATTCTATATCATCTTATGATGTAGAATGGATGATGAAACACATTATACACTAAACAAACACATTAACCATCCATATGGTTAATGCCTCTTGGTCCATGTAAGATTCTCTTACAAGAGTTCTTCCCAATACTTACAAAGCCTTCCCAAGGCATAAAGTAGCCACCAAGATGTCAACCATTCATGATGATGGAATTAATTAATCTTAATTAATTAATTAAATCATATCTTATTTAATTAATACATTAATTAATTAAATCATTTCAATTAATGATAATATATATATATATATATATCTCACATATATATATATATACATAAACCCCAAATGGTGTGTCCGGAACCAATTTCGGGCGCACCATCGGTTCGGTCGGGACACGATCTCGATCGAACCGAAATTCCTCAATATGGATCAAATCCCTTATTCACTTTCGGGTCATTACTCGAAAGTATCTTCGGTAATTGTTACGTGTGTGACCTCATAGCCCGAGTAACGAATGCATCGGGATTCAACGTATAAGACCGTATACACGAATCCCGAAGATCATCGTGAGAGCCTAGTCTGCCATTCGATGACCCCCGGCATTATCTCGGGTGAGACTACTGATAGTTCAGATAACTATCGGTTGTTGAACCGTATATATAGATGATATAGTTCACGGGCACTAATTGAGGAAATTGACACATCAATTTCCAACAGTACCGACCAAGGTCCGACCGCGTATCCAATATGACCGTTGGAGTGAATCGGGACTTGATCGGTACTTAGTGAAGTGCCGACCAAGGTCCGACGACTAGGGTTATGTATCAACTATAAGAAGCCCAC
The DNA here is from genome assembly GCA_003412495.2 of Echium plantagineum. Taxonomy (NCBI): domain Eukaryota; kingdom Viridiplantae; phylum Streptophyta; class Magnoliopsida; order Boraginales; family Boraginaceae; genus Echium; species Echium plantagineum. Next base: position 30,679,248 of record CM016566.1, on the reverse strand, counting down.
ACTTGTTCCTTTGGAAAGCAGCCCTCACCTTTCTCAATCCTAAAAGTTTTGTGATCAATTGCACACAACTTTAGCACGCTATATTGCCTGATCTAATAGAGATAACTTGAGTGTTCATTGCTTGATTCTTGTAATCGTTTAATTATTCATAGTTCAATCGAAATCCTGAGAGAGTGTTCTTGGGTTCCTGATAGGGTTATTAGGAGATCTGAAATCCTGAAGGTGCTTTGGGTTTCTAGTTAAGGGTAGCTAGAAGTAGTTGATTGCTTGTATCAAACATTGGAAGCGTTCCACATTTTACTAGTGATCATTACCCAAATCCCGAGGTTGGAAAGCTGACGGTCGAGCAGTAAGGGAACCGAAGGTCGCTAAAATCTTCGAGCATCTCTATCCCTTAACTATTTACTTTATTGCATCTATATTGTATTTCCGTATCGTTCTAAGTTTTATCGCTATATTATATTCCGCTGTAATTATATCTCAATTATATTAATATAGTGAGCATCTACTTTTGTCGTATTTTACATAATTCAAAAAAGTATCAAAAAGTGTAGTAATCCTTATTCACCTCCCCTTCTAAGGATCACGTATTACTTAACAGTTATCACTCTTGGTGGAAATCAAGGTGTGTGATTTTGAAGGAGCTGAAATTAAAGAAGGAGAAAGTATAGAGCCAAAAGTTGAAACAAATGGAGTATGAAGGGGAGATGAATTTTGGAAATTTTAACTAAGAAGAGGAAGAAGAAGAAGAAAGGGAGGTGCATGAAAATAATAAATCTAAATTTAAAAAAAACAAAAATTTTTTAAAAAAGAAGGGGGAACTTTTATCAAAATTCTTCATTAAGGGCAAAGTAGTCATTTTGTGGGGAAGGATAGTCAAATCGAAAAAAAGGGATGTGAGCAAAAACTAATACAAAAATAGGGAAAGGGGTATTCTTCAAAATTTCTCGTGTGCAGCACACAGTAACAAATAGTATTTTTTGAAGAGTTAAATGACTATTTTTCTCATATTTGTAAAAGTAGTGTTTTAGGAAGTTTCATCCCGATGCAAATAGTCATTTCGTTTATTTAAAAACACTATTTGGGTGTGTATAGTGCTTCCCGCAGTGTGTTTAACAGTTTTGGGGGCAGAAACTAAAAAAAGGCGAAGGGGGGCAACTTAAACATGGCTTTTTTTTATCTGGGCACATGAACTTCTGATATTATCCCAAATAGGTACCTGGTGAACTTTTTATAACAAGTAGGCACCTGAGACGAAAATTTGGCACCTGAACTTTTGGTTTTCTTTTTTGTTTAGATTGTAATAGATTTTAAAATCCTTAACCCAAGGGCAAGTTAGTCATACTGAAAATATGACATCTTGGAGGGAAAATATACAGAAAAGTCCAGGTGCCAATCCGGATATAGATTTTAGGCACCAAATTTCGAGGAAAAAGTTTAGGTGCCATTTTGTCTGGTTTGTCTTCCTTCTTAATCAATAGCTCCATTTTAACCTAACTCGCCTGGATTGACTTAATAAATGGTAATGGCACCTCAAGCAGCTCAAGTGCCCGATCTAATGTGCAGATGTTGAACAATCTTGGTGTGCGATTGGCCAGATGTGCAAATCGGGTAAGAAAAAATTGATTTCGAATGAGTTTGTGGGCTGCAATCGGAATCTGAAGATGTTGTTTAATAGGTAGATCCTTGTCGGTTTTTGAAGTGGAATGATGACCCCATTTCTCCTCTAATTCGTTCGGCCATGGATATGAATGTGAAGAAATCTGTGAAAAAATTGAAGCTGGTAGGATTTGAAGAAATCTGAAAATGTGAAGATTGTAAATGTAGATGTGAAGAATGAAAATGTAGATGTGAAGAATGTAATTGTAGATGTGAAATTGCAGCTCCACATCTTAGGGGTAAGATCGGACGGGTTTTTGCGGTTTTTTGCCTTAAAAAAAAACCGATCCGATTTTTTGGTTTTTTTAAAAACCGAAACTGAAACCGGTCCGAAAACCGAAAAAACCGAGTTCAGTTAAAACCGCCGGTTTCGGACCGGTTCGGTTTTTGGGCCAGTTATGAGCTTCAAATACTGGGCCACTTCTGGATCAAGTTTGTGCACTTTTTGTGCCAACTTTTTATAGATTGATGGGCTTTTTTACTACAAATTCATATTTAGATTCATATTTTGTACAATCTACTTGGATTTTTTTGGTCTAAATCTACCATCAACACAAAAAACAATACTCACAAGTCACAACCTCAATATAAATTAATAACAATATTATTCAAATGTTTGGATTATAAAAAAATAAAAATATTGTTCAAAGTCCAAATACATAATAACAATATCAATCGGATCGGTTTTTATCCGCCGGTAATTTTTTGTAAGACCGATCCGATCCGATCGGTTTTTTTAATCCAAATAATCGAAACCGATCCGATCGGTTTTAAAACCTAAAAAAACTGCCGGTCTTGGATCGGTTCGGTCCCGGTTCGATTTAAGTCCATATCCAATCGTAGCCTTACCACATGTATAACCTTTAGGTGAAGAAGAGGGTACCTGTACTTTTAGGACCATTGTACTGCAACGTATGTATATAAATGGTGAAGTGAAGTGGCACTTGAACTTTGTAAAATTTAGCACCTAAACTTTTAAAGTATTAGCACCTGAACAAAGAGTTGGTGGGTTATCTCCATGTCTCCATTCTTATTTTCACTTATAATCCAAAAATCATGCAAATTATGCTCTCATTTTGGCCACATATAATCCAACTTATTTTCACTTTCAGACATTATTTGGGGTGATTATCGTCGAAGATTTTTACGGTTGAAGAAAGAAAGAAAAGGTTGATGAAGGAATGAAGGAAGTTAAAAAGTTGAATTTTTTGTTTTGACTAGATATTAATGGGGGTTGGGTTAAATGGGTTGGGTAGAGGTTGAGTTAAATTCCTTGCTTTAATTAGTTTAAGATGTGATATGACTATTTTGCCCTCCATCTAAATGTTTAAAATTTTAAAAAAAAGAAAACCAAAAGTTCATGTGCCAAATTTTTGTCTCAGATGCCTACTTGTTATAAAAAGTTCACCAGGTACCTATTTAGAATAATATCATAAGTTCAGATGTCCTGATCAAAAAAACCCCTTAAACATTTCCCTGAAATAAATGTATGTTAGCAGCTCAGCCATTTTATCCACTTTGGAGGGTTTTTTAAACACCGAAAGAAAAGGCAGAAACTAGGGTTTGTAATTTTGTATACGTAGCAAAAAATAAACCTTCAATTTGGGGACAAATTTTGTATTGAAAATGGGTCGGTACCGAAGCAGAAGCCGAAGCTACAGCCCTGTTCGGCGAGGCAAGCACTACGATGACCCTCGTGACCGAGGCCGTGACCGAGCCTCCCCTGGCCGCTCCGGTCTCCTCGTTCGTAACCTCCCTCTCAATGCTAGGTCCCTTTTCCCTTTCTATATTTAATTTCTATATTTCAATATTTCACACATTTTGTATTTTGCTTCATCAATTCAATTACCCCCTTTACCCCAACAATATCGTCATTTTGATTTTCGATGCTCGAAATTAACTAACCTTGCTCATTTAATCGACACCCTCATGTTAATAGTAATGTACATATTTTTGGATGGAGTAGTTGATAGGAGGTAAGCATACGTATGTTAGTCTTCGATTACGTTAAATTTTTTTATGATGACTAGACACTATTATGTATAAAATGTATGTTATAAGCAAAGTTTAACTTCCTTTGGTTCTAGTTTTGGGTGTATAGACGTGTATTAGTCTTGTCAACAGTTTCGAAGGGTGACATTTGAATTTGTGTGCATTTTTAGAGAGGTGAAAGCGAAAGTCTGTAGTGTCTCTAGGAGGTTATTGTCATGTTAATAGTAATGTACATCAAAAGCACTAACATTTGATATGCTTTTCACCGATTATTTAACGACATATTCAGTGAAAAAATACCCAAGGGTAATATTGAAAGTTCAGCCATCGAAATTCAAGTCTGTACAATCTTTTTGGGATGGAGGGATTAGTTTATAGGAGGTAAGCATATGTGTGCTAGTCTTCGATAATTTGAAAATTTTGATGATGACTAGACATTACTATGTATAGAATGTAGGTTATAAACATAGTTTAACTTCCTTTGGTTCTAATTTTGGGTGTATAGACGTGTATTAGTCTTGTCAACAGTTGTGACGAATGAAGTTTGTGATGGCTTTATAGAAAATTTGTGTGCATTTTTAGAGAGACGTGAAAGAGAAAGCCTCTGGTATCTATAGTAGGTCATTGTGGTTCTCTGCTATCTATATGAGTAGGAGACAATTTGAACATCTGAATCAGATTTTGACTTGTATATTGGACAACTATTTGTGTTATTTTTCTCCTTGTTAAGATCCTATTATGAGCTGCCAGAAAAGTGTCCTCGGTTTGAACGGTGCGATTAGTTATTAAGAATGGTGTCCTCATCAGCTACAATGGGTTAAGCTTTTGACATGACTTCACGTTGCATATATTTTGTAACAGTCATGAAAACGAGCCTGTAATATCCTAGAGGTTGCTCGCTGAAGTTTTCGCTTATCTTTCACATTATGGAAAAACTGATATCCAAAAATACTGAAGCTGACATCATTTTCCAATTTGTTAGATGATGTACTATTGCTAAATGGTTTATGGTCTTATAGTTCATTCCTCTTCTTGTTAAGTTTTCATGTATACACGCTAACTTTGTACGTGTAAGCAATCTTCATAAATTTCTGACTTTTAAAATGCTCTAGTGGTGTTCGTAGCCATATGATTTTAAGATTATCCTAGGTGTCTTCAGATGGTTTGTATCTATTTTGTTGCAGGAATGAAGATCTCAGAATTCCTTTTGAAAGATATGGCCCACTGAAGGATGTCTATCTACCGAAAAATTTCTACTCGGGGTAGCTCCATATGTCCATAATGATGCCATATTACCTTGGATGTCTATTAATGTTTTGTTTTGTATCACACCATATGTAGTGATTGTTTTAACTTTGTGAAATTGCAGGGAACCTCGTGGTTTTGGATTTGTGAAGTTTCGTTATGCTGAGGATGCAGCCACTGCAAAAGAACGCCTGGATCATACAGTTATCGGTGGCCGAGAAATAAGAATTGTCTATGCTGAAGAGAACAGAAAAACTCCACAAGAGATGCGTCGTATAACTGGCACAAGGTCTCTTTTTTCCGTCTTTTAGATGTGCTAACACCTTGTAGCTATCTGTCTCATAGTATTCTGCTATCAACTTTGCAGTAGTCGGAGCACCCGTAGAAGGCGTAGTCCTTCGAGGTCGCCTAGACGTCGAGATCACTGTGAGTTTCAAATGTTACCTCATTGGTTTTGAGCTTTAAATCATACCATTGTTTGTTTAGTAATCATCATGCTCAATTGATCTGTTAAATTCTTTACTTTTACTACGTCCATCCTTTTTTCTATTTTATATAGATCTTAATAATTCTTCTATTCCATCTTATTTCTTTTTCCGCAATATTCCTACACTGTCTGTCTAGCCTATAGGATCTAGGGCTTGTTTTCCCCATTACAAAACAGCATTGTTTAGAATGCATGACTTTCGATTCTAAACCCAAATGTCATAGGAGGAGTGGCCCAAGACTTCATTAATTCACCACTAAAGGGCTTTATTTTATCAATGTGAGATTAGACTCCTCAATGCCCTCCCGCACATGTAACCTGGTCTAACTGAACCTCATATACTGGGTTTACACGTGGCGTAACAGCGTTGTTGGCTCTAATACCATGTTAAGAATACATGGGGATTCATCCTAAAACCAATTGGTGATATGAGTAGCCCAAGACGTCATTAATTCATCGGAAACGTCTAATTTTATCAATGCGGGATTTTACTCCTCAATAAACATTGCAATGAAATTAGGATAGAGTGAATGTTTTCTAGCAAGGTGTCCAGAATTCTGTTTGACATATCTTTTTTTATCACATTGTCTTATTTAAGTTAAAAGTTTGTTTTTCATTTTCATGGCAGCACACTCCCGTTCACCTTCTCCTGCAAGACGTGCTCCGAGGTGTGTTTTATCTGTCCTGAACCCTATCTTCTTCCTTTACCTTCCGTTGCGATTGCAGCTACTCCCTCAAGTCTATATAGCATGTTCACTTATGTGGTATATGAAGTCTTCTGTTTTCTTATTTTCTTGAAGATGATAGTCAAGTCCATGATTATTGGACTAATTTGGTTTGTCCTGTCTCGTTTTGTGATGCTTTGATATTCTCTTTATAATTGTTCAATGTCCATTGGAGTACTCTTCTTTTTCAAATAATGTATGCTAGATTTAAATGACATCTGTGGTGGCCTTATGGATGCAGATCCTAAATGAGATATAAAGTCTAAAAGAATTCAGACTAAAAAAGACAAATGGCAAAAGGGAACATAAAGTCAAAGACTACAATTGATGTTGTTTGTCAAAGCCTTTCCGGAAGCTTCTGTTTCCACTTCATCAAGTATAAACTTCAGTGCTTGTTTGTTCATATTTCATGAGTTTGACTTGTCTGGGCTTTTGCCTTTGATGGGTAATTAACTGGTTCCCTATCGCGTGTGAATTGAACAGTCAAAAGGTTCCCTATTGCAATTACAATAATTTAAACTGTAGTATTTAATTTTTTGAATGTTACACACTATCCAGTTAACAAAAGAGTCTTAAGAGGCTTTAGTTGGTCAAAGAGAATCATCTTCAAAGAAGCAAGCATTACAAAGTTTTATGTGACTGAGATAAGAGGCCATGAAAAGATAGTTAAAGTTCTAAAAGCTGGACAAGGGAACTTCATGGTTGTCCAAGGACGATGAACCTGTACAATATCATAGAGCCTTGTACATAGTCTGGGAAATATGTGTTTGTTTTTTCCAGGAAGTATGGAGAATATGCAGGTATAGTGAAAGTTGTACTTCTGATCACCAGATTCTGTCAAGGGACTTCGCTTTTCTTTGTCCCTTGGTATTCATCTAGATATGCTTTTAATAACTCATGTTGTGGAATCAATTGGGGATCTTATTTTTCACTCGATTCTCCATTTGAGAGTTTGTATTGGTTTTTGTTAATTCCTCAATTTTTTGCTTTTTGTACACACCTAAAGCTATTTTAATGTCTCAATGTACGTTAACATTTGGATGTTGTAGGGACCGTGGTGAACGTGATGCTCATGTGTCTTCAAGGAGGTACCGTTCAGTTTCCAGGTCTGCTTCCCCCAAGGATGGCAAACGTTACAGATCAGCTGAGAGATCTCCAAGACCATCGAGATCCATTTCCAGGTCTCCAAAGGATGACAAACGTCACAGATCAGCTGAGAGGTCTCCAAGACCATCGAGATCCATTTCCAGGTCTCCGAAGGATGACAAACGTCACAGATCAGCTGAGAGGTATCCAAGACAATCTAGATCCATTTCCAGGTCTCCAGAGGATGACAAACGTCACAGATCAGCTGAGAGGTCTCCAAGACGATCAAGATCCATTTCCAAGTCTCCTCCACGCAATAAGAAAGGTGATGAAACAAGGCACCGCTATTCAAGTCCTAGAGGAAATGGTCATGATCCTCGTCATGAGGACGATATGCCTGATCAATCCCCTAGTCCTCTGAGGAACTCCTACCGTAGATCTAGATCTCGGTCAATTAGCAAAAGGTCAGTCTTCATCTCAGATTCAGCAAGTGCTCTCCCTATATAAAGTATTAAGTTTCCTGTAATAAAGGCCTACTTAAGCCATCATGGTTTATACAATTTCTACTGCTTAATAAGACCTGTTGAGCAATCATGGAGTATGCGATTTTTACTGGCTTCTTTTTTGTCTCTAAGTTTACTTGTTTCTACTTTCCAGTCCTCGCTGAGATGATGCAGCCTGTTGCAGTTGCTCGAGGGTGTGAGTTACAATTTGAAACTCTAAAACTTCCCAAACTTCTGTATGTAAAACATCTTTTTGGATGTCTTGCTATTCTCTGAATGATGTATTCTGGAGACTGGATTGTTCAATGGACATCTACTTGACTATCTTCTGTTCACATTTTTACTCAAAAGAGCTTCATTCACTTGTTTATCTCATCAACCTAAATATAACTTGTGCACCCTAAATGGTGGAGCATTATTAATTGGGTTAATGACACGATCGATCTCTTATGTTTCATACTATCCACCATTCGATCACTCATGTTTCATTTTGAACTTTTCGATCATTCATGTTTTAATATCATGTCTTAATTGGTTTGTGGATTGACTTTTCTGTTAAACTCAAATTAAAGCTAAACTGATCCTTAATTTGGAGCGGTAAAATAGTCAATTAACATAAAATTCTTTTTTTACTCAACTAAATCTAAAAACTCATGCTTAATTATGAGGGTTTTTAAAATATGGACCGAAAAATGATTTTTATATTAATTCACTATTTTACTCCTCCGAATTAAGGATTAGTTTGGTTAAAAATTGAGTCTAAGTGAAAAGTCAATCCATAAACCAACTGAGACATGATATTGAAACATGAGTGATAAAAAATGTCAAAATGAAACATGAGTGATCGAATGGTGAACTTTATTGAACATGAGTGATCGATGGTGTCATTAACCCTATACCAGTAAAACATCTATAATTTAATACTCTATAAATTAATAATCTCTCTATGATAATAAATTTGTCCAGCCCGACTTGGGCTAGTTAAAAAAATTAATGAAATCGATAAATAATAAGATAATACTTTAAAAAAAAAATTCCTTTATTATATAAGGTCCCATGAAAATTATAAATTAATAATCCTTAGAAATTGAAATAATATAATTACAATTTATTTAAAATATGACTCTATAGTAGTTTGTTTAATCTTAAAATTCAAATCACGTTGGAGTTCATCTTTATTTTTGTTATTGCATACATTAGTTCCGGTGTTGTGTTTTCGAATTGTAACATAAATTTGTGAAGAGTAATATACGCAAAAAGTGCTTCCTTTAGGGTAACAGGTTCCGAAGACACGTTATCATCTTCATCTTCATTATCATCATTGTTCTCAATGATAGTCGTAATATCATTAAACTCTAAATATATTTATGCCAAAAACTCTTTAAATTAATAATTTATTAATTTATAGATAAATTAATAACTCTCTACATTAATAAATTTGGCCGGTCCCAACATTATTAATTTATAGATGTTTAACTGTATATTATTTGTGTATACATGAACTAAAGCAGGGGCAAAGTTATCAATACAACTCGATCAGTCTTTTTCTTTTAACTATTATCAAACACCTAAATATTTTCAACATTTGAATTTAGTTATAGTTCAATTCCAGACATTCAGTGTTCAACCACTTATAGTCACACTTTAAATTACAGTTTTTAGATTTAACTAACATGATCTTAGGTTGTAATTATACATTTTAAAAACAAAAAAAGTATTTACGAATTGTAATGTCAATTCTTTAACAAAATTTGTAAGTAAAAATGCCAAAATTAGAGGAAGATGATGTTACGTGTCCGTTTGGTTTCATCCATACTCTATTGCCGCTGTATGGGGTCCACCTCAGGGACCAGCATTCGATGAAATAACTTTTTGACATGTATCCATGTGACCCCTATATACGCTTTGTTGACTTTTTCCTGTTCGTTTTAGGTGTGGGAACAAAAGAAATTTAGATTTTGCTCATTTTCCAAGAACAATCATTAGGACCATAGAGAACCCAAGGAGAGCCAGAACAAACTCGTTTGAAATATCATTTGGATGTTTTACGATCCATTTTACTGTTCGTTACACTTTAGGCATGAGAACAAAAGAAATTTAGATTTTTGCTCATTTTCCAACAACAATCACTATGACCATAGAGTGGGAAGATAGGGTGCATCAAAGGTTCCGTGTATTAGGTTCATCAAGGGGTCAATATTATAATAATAACATAGTAGAAAGGGCACGCTGTAATTTTGCATATCTGGAGGGGCCAATTTGCAATTACAACCCAGAATTGCACGGGCTCTCTTCGACACTCTCGTCCGCCATCTCTATCGATCGGCGGCGGCAATTTTCACCGTGGGGGGGGCATCCATTATCGGCTCCGGCCTCAGTAGGTACATCTATCTTTCCAGCAATTATACATTCAATTTTGCATATTCTTCAATTTTGGGTTTAATTTTTTTTCTTTTTTAACTTCAAATTAGGTTGCTGATTTTGTTCAATTTCGCTTCAATTATTGTTAATGTTTATCATATTTGGTTTCGAAATTTGTAATTGTGGTTTATTTACTTTAATGTATAACTCATAATTTGGATTAATTGATTAGCCCTAAGAATTACTGATTCAGTTTATACGAGAACGGTTAAGTCGTATATTACCACTAATCATGTTGTTGCATTCAATTGTCACTCGGCTTAGACATCTTTTTAAATATTATTTGTATGTTTCTTAATTTCTTTATGATGCGAGGAAACTTTTTATTTTATGTTTTTAAGGTTTTCTGGTGAATCTATGGCATCATTCACGCAATTGTTAGCTTATGAATCATGTGTTCCGGATGACGAATTGAGTTGGAAGAGATGCATGTTTCCAGATCATTAATCGTGTCAACAATTTTATAAGTCTTATGCAAAAAGACTTGGTTTTAAAACTAGGATACAGAGGCGAGCTAAAGTGAATACAAAGGGGAGGTAAACCTGAAAAGATTAAAAAAACAAAAGTGACTTTCAATTGGAGAATTGCCCTATACCCATTTTATATTAAAATTGGTTCGTTTTTCTAAAACATCATAACAAACATAGTCATCTCTAGGGATGTTACCGGTTCGTTGCAAACCGACAAAACCAGTCGAACCGAACCGAAATTTTACCGACTTGGATGGAAAAAAATCACACCAAATTGAAGCGGTGCGAAAAAATTCAAAACCGACCAAAAATTTTCTGTTTTCGGTTTTACTATAAACCGGACCAAAACCTACCGAACCGAACCGACTATATATATATTGTTCAAAATATTTATATCTGGAATATTTATTAATGTTTGAACTTAATTTTATTTTATTTTTTAAAAAATAATTACATAATTTGATATTGACCCAATGGACCAAGTGTGAAGTGTTCAAGACCCACTTTAAAAATCTATATCTAATAGTCATATTAAAACCTAATAGTCTAATACTAAGATAAACTAATAGGTAGCATCTTCAATTCAGGTATGCGCCTCTACCATTTTCATCTTGCTGCCTCCATATGAAACACCCTAAGAATTAACACCCTGAAATTTTCTTATATTAAATATTTGGCGATAATGAATGATAAGAATATTGAAACCTCTACTCAACATGAAACGTCTATCTAATATGACACTTCTACAGGCTCTACTCAACATGATTTGGTTAGTATGAGAGCAAAGGAGCTAGTTTCTGTTTTTTAATATGTGTTACATTGTCACGAATTATTTCTGTTTTGTTTTTGAACTTCCTGTGGACGTGTAGACTCTATTTAATTTGAAATCGTGGACTTTTATTTTTTTGTTTGTTTGAAAACCGAAAATTCGACCGGACCGAACCGATTTTCCCTCAAAACCGACATCGACCGAACCGATTAAACCGAAAGAATTTTCAACCGACTTGATTCCTATAGTTAAAAAACCGATATGATCAGTTTCACACAAAAAATTAAGAAAAACCGACTGAACCGAACCGATAACATCCTTAGTCATCTCATTAGACTAAAAATCAATAAAATCACCATAAAGAACCCCATGGGAGCAAGAACGAATGCATTCAAAGATCGTTTGATGTTCTACGATCTTTTGGATGTTTTATTACTGTTCTTCCCAATTTAGGCATGGGAACAAAAGTAAATTTAACTTTTGCTCATTTTCCAACAACAATTATTAGGACCATAGTCATATACAAATCTTTAAAATGACAAATTAGAAAAATAAAAAAAATATTATGTAAATTTGAGTATCTAATCCATTTTTAGTAACGCCTTAGTAACAATATTATTTTCTAATAATTGATACTTTCTTAAAACTTCCTCCAATGATAAAGTTTCACATCAATTACTTTCGTTTTAGTAATAATGTAATGGTTTTTCTACAATGAACCGGCACACATGAAATTGTTAATAAAGAAATGCAATTGATTGAAAATTTAATATAATTTGATATAGAAAGATTTTTCAAATATGCTTACATATATTAGGTATATTTTATTTCCATCTTAGCATCTTAATTTTATGCAAATTCTAGAAAAACCGATAATGTAAACAATATTTAGTTGATATCATCGCATTTAAAATGTCATTATATATAGTTTGATTTTTATAGTTTTCAGAACATAATTGAAATTATCATTTCATTAAACGTTCACATCAGAATTCAAAAGTCACCATTATAGGATATATTATTAGACTTGATTTTAGGGCTAATATTGACGACATTCAAGTTTATCATGATAGAACTCCCATTAATTTCTCTAAACTAAATTTGAATCCTTCATTTTCTTACCCCTCCTCCTATTTCAGACAACTTCATCGTCAAATCATCAACACTATTTCCATTATCACATTCCTCATCAACCACATTTTGTCTATACTCGTCCTCGTCCTCATCCTCGTCCTCATCAGAGTCAAAGTTGTCGACGACTGATAACGTGAGACAACCATTAGCCCTCTCCGAATGGAGTAGATATCCGCAGCCACGGACCCTTTCTTGCTCTATCACCACCCGCCCATCGCCCGTCGTGTGCTTCTTCAATTGCCATTGATGGTAAGGGATCATTGGGGGGTAATTATCAACAAAACCCTTTTTACATGTCCTTACTTTTGAACTTCCCAAAGTTTGAGGACCAATAATGTTATGTTCATCACCCATAGGAGAAATAAATGATTTTGGCAAATTTAAATTTGTGTTCTCTTCTTGACTACTCTCACCACCAATGCAATCACCTAAATCCAATGATTTTTGGGTTTTATTTGAGGAGAAACTAGACATTCAATTTAGAAAAAATGCAAAACAAAATAAAAATCATTTACATACAAATTGAAAATTGTTTTGGTTATCGCGTATTTTAGAACAGGGTACGTAAAAGCTGTGAGTGTGACGGGTTTGGGAGTTTTGAGAAGTGTTTGGTGATGTGATGAGCGTTAAGATGCATGGGTATAAATAGTGGGGGTTTGTTATCGAGGAGAACAAAGTATTGAAGAGGGGGGAGAAATAGTTGGTGCAGCCAGCTAATAGTGTAGTAATTCAATACTATCTTCTTATTGGATAATTATTGATTTCAAATGTTTTTAAATTTTATTGTATTAATTAATAATAGTGATTAGTCCTATTTAATGAGTACGTAGGATCGAGGATACGTTTCCTAAAATGTAATGAAGTTTTGTATTAAAATAAAAGATAATACTATCAAGTTTTGAATTTTGTCATAAAGTTTTTAATTATACAAGTTTTGTATGTATTTAAGATGAATATGTATTTGATGTAAAATACACCGATTAAGAATATTTGCATGCATTTTGACATGGAAATAATCACTAAATTTAAATTATGAAAATTTATTCTATTAATGGTGTGTTTGGATAAAGGTGAATCAGGAGAAGGAAATTTTATACAGTAAAATTGTTTTAATGAAATAGAATTAGAGGGAATCAGGAAAAATATATTGTGTTCTTGTTTGGATTTCCAAGCAGAATATATTTTATTATTTTTTGGGTATTAAAATTGTAAACTAGGTGAATGAGAAAAAATGTAGAATATAATTAAATATGTCAATTTCCTCCATTCTTCTAGGATTTGGTGGAGACAAAATTTGAGGGGATTTAATCAAGGGTAATCGAGGTGGATTAGTACTAATAAATTTCGGTAAAAATCAATTATATTCTTAAACACAATAAACTCATTCCCCTCAAAACAAATACACCATAGGGCCAAAATATTTATATTTTAACCGAACAATTTTACTTTTGTTTATAAATTAGTTATCAGAATTACGGCCAAATATTCCTCTAACAAGGATTAAACTAGAGACTTCCCGATAAAAGTGTGATCAAATACATACCTAGACTAATGGCTAGTGATCTATGACAATTTTATAATACTCCCCCCGTCCCTAAAAGATTGTCACATTATGACTTTTGATGGTCAACAAAACACGATTTAAAGCATAAATATATATTATTTTACATGTGAAAAAATTATAAAAAGTTAATATTTCAAAAATATATATTGAGACGAATCTAACAAGGTCCCACAAGACTATATTATTTCTTATCGTTTGATGGGAATTCATGATCAAATTTTGTAATGTTTGACTACCAAAAGTCAAAATGTAATAACCTTTTAGGGACGGAGGGAGTAACTAATAAGGGACTACGTACTTAGTTCTTCGAAGAATTTGTTTTCTCAATTCAAAGAGATGATAAAGAGATGATCGGAGGCGATAACAAGAGATAAGTAATAATCGGAAAAAAAAAAAGAGATAAGTAATAATCGAGCGACAATTAATTTTTATTTAAGAAAAAATTATTTCCTCTAACTTTTATCTATCAGACTATCACTATAATTAAACCCTTTTTTTTGTAGTAACAAAATAGTGATTAATCAAAAATTGATAATTTTACCGTTTACCTTAATTGATATATACAAATTATATGTTAAATAAAGTTTACTATAAAAATAACTACTAAAAATCATATAGTATAACTGACACTTATACAAATTAATTAAATGATGATAGAAAGAACCAAGAATTATAAATATGGGTTGAATAATGGAAAAGTTTCTTACACACTGAGAACAGGGTCGGTCCATAGATTCTCGGGGGGCGAAAATTGAAAATTGGGCCCTCGATATATATAATAAAATTAAAATTTCTCGAGAACTCATTTTATAAGCTAAATTTTTCCAAGTTTAGGGTCTCGAATAGTAAAAGGTGGTAAAGATTCGCTATTATAAGCTAAATTTTCATTATTGAGTTCATTTGGCATAATATTTTCATTATCAAATTCACTTGAAACTACACTTCTTCCATCAAATTTTCATTTAATTGATCACCAACTATATGAATGCTTTTAGAAAAGAATTTTTCAAGAGCTCCTTTTTGTGATATAACCAATTTATTTTCATGTTTTTTTTCTTTTATCGTTTTCGGATAAATATTTGCGAGACAACATATTATAAAATAGACAAACAATTATTAATAAGCAAGTAAAATATAGAATATAAAATAACATAAATATAAAATTAAGTAATGACCATAAATAAGTATTTAATTAATTAAATTAGATTAATTAAGAAGAGAAAAAGGAACGATATCACCTGAAATTTAATGGAACGATTCTAATTCTTCAAATTGACAAAGCACTGTGCCTCACTGAATATCAATTCAGTGAATGGACCAACTGATTTATTTTATTAAAATAATAGTATTGCATTGACTCTGATTTCATATTATGAGTAAATTTGCTCTGTACTTCTACTCATACAACTAATACAGTATATAGGAAAAACCGAAAGACTAAAAGAGTATTAGTAAGCTAAGCAGCTCGTACGTAGTTCTGTCTTCTGACTTTTAGTTATCCTAATCTCATTAAATAAGGTTTCATGTTGGCTGAACAAAATTTGATTATTAAACGTTACAATAATAACGTTGTAATATTAATAGTTAACCAAGTTCATAATGTTAATACTTATGTTTTTATATCCATATTGGTTCAATAGTTTTCAATTCTAATTACTCCCTCCATCCCTAAATGATAGACCTATTTACTTTTTCACGGTCTCCGAGACACAACTTAAAACGTAAATATTTTTAATTTTACATGTATAAAAATTATAAAAACTTGATATTTAAAAAATATATATTGAGACGAATCTAACAAGATCTCAATGACTATTTTATCTCTTACCGATTAATAATAATTTACGGTCAAAACTTTCGAAGTTTGACCCAAAAAGTCAAAATGGGTCTATTAAATAGGGATGGAGGTAGTATAAACTTAACACTTTTTTAATAAATATGACTTTTAAATATGTAATTTAATTTCTAATTTTTTAAATCAGTATAATAACATATATATTTTAAATATTGGGCCCTTCCAAAATGGGGGCCTAGTGCAACCCCACCCCCACCATGGGTAAGAGCCGGCCATGACTGAGAATATTTTGAATAATGATATAGATTATTTATCAAACATATTCCATTTTAATAAAATATACCAATAAATAATAATAATATTATTAACAACATCAACAACATCAACAACAATAATAATACTAATAATAATAATAATAATAATAATAATAATAATAATAATAATAATAGTATCTTGACTCCATTCCTATAAAAATGTGCGATACTAAAGTAGTAGGAGATGTCGAGAGAATTAATAGAGAAATTTATAAAAATACTCCATCCATTCTCTTTTCCTTGTCTTATTAGCATCAAAATTTTGTTTCTAAATACTTGTCTTTCTAGCATAATTAATTACGAATTACATTTTCAATGTAGTTTTTAATTATTTGTTTACTATGAATTTATCAACCAACTAGTTATATAGTTTCAATTGATTGTTATTTTACATTTTCAATGTATTTTTTTACTATCTTACATTTTTTTAATTTATGTGAAATGGCTAAAAAGACAAGTAAAAGAGATCAGAGGGAGTAGTATTTAGCACTTCTAATTACATTAAGCGTATAGAACTAAGTTAAGAATTTCAAATTTAAAAAAATATTTTAAGTATTTATTTTGATAAGATATTAATATATTCAGTCCCATAATTAATTTGTTATCAAACAGACTTTGGTTAAATTGTTGAATTGATTAATTTTAAGTTACTAATAAATTTAACTAACACCTATTACTATCTCCATTAACTTAATTTCTATTTACTTCTCTTTCTTGTTGTGGGGACCCGCAACCACTAACTACCTTTTTTTTATATATAAATTAGCGATAAATTGAGTTTCGAACCCAAGACCTTTTGGTCACTAGCAAAAGCCTTTTCCACTAAACTATTCGATTAACTCAACCATTAATTAACCTTGAGTGTACACTTCATAGACTCGATCAAAAAATATATTAATGAGAAAAATTGTACTTATAACCTTATGATCACGAGCCCACCTATTTAATTTTTCTTTTTACTATTTAATTTTTCTTTCTACTAGTCGTTGCACAAATATGCATATGTAATAGAAAATATATATATAAATACTTAGAAAATGCACACTACCATGCAAAAAAGTGAAAAGATAATAGTATTCAAATAAAAAAATAAAAAATATAGGGGTAATTTTTGTTCTTGAGATGGTATTTGTTAGACTACCAACAATAGGGGTTAATTGGAGGACAATGTCCCCATAAATTTTCACAATAGAGAATAATTGGAGTGTAATGCCAAGTCATAATGGGTTGAGGACAATTGAATTATTTGGGGATAATTGGAATGTGTAAGCAAAGTAGTCAATTAACATGTGACACATGTCACATATCATGTGTTCTTTTTCTTGTTTTTGCTTAAACTAGTCTATTTCAATTGAAATTTTTTGAAATTAATTTTTTTCTTTACAAATATTTTTATTATTTGAAACACTTCAAATAGAGTTCCATTTTGACATATTTTCATATTAAATAGAGAAGTAACATATATACGATGGGATGTATGTTGATGATATGGAGGAAATAGAAAAGTAAATTATTTTCTGAAATATTCTCTACTGTGGAGTATAAAAATATTTGAGTATATTTGATGGTGTGGTAAGAGAACAATCTGATGTGGCAAAAGATAATTACTTTTTGAATTGTTTACTGCTGTGGATAGTCTTACCGTAAACAACCTTTAATTATTTAATAAAAGATTACGAAAAATCTATATGGTAGTACTTTTCTTAAACCCACCTACCGTCTCTTTATATGACAAAGAAAAAGTTCGCTTCCAACAAAACAGAAAAAAGTTAATCAAAATTAATTAAATTTTACTTTATCTGGTTGTTGAAAGATACGTAAAATAAATCATCCTTAATAGTTTCAGATAATGACACCAACAATCATTCACCAAGAATGAGTAGCATTAACTTCTTTTTACATAATTCATCTAGGACAAATATTGATTCATTTAATGATGATTTATCTAGAGCTTTCACATTCACCATACTTATCTAAATATCTAAAAGAAATAAAAAAAAATAAAGGTGACATAAGGCCATTGGGATTCTCTTTTTTTCAAGAAACGAAAGAATTTATTATAATTTGTTCAAGTTATTAATAAATAAAGCTTCCGAAGTGAAATTAGAACTAAAAAAAGCATCGTATGATACACATCGTGTAACATGTCTTCATTAACCTGTTTTTCCCCATCTCTATATTTTGGGAGGTACACGAGTACGAGAGAAGTCGGCTGTCTCATGATCTTCAGGATTGGTAGCATATAAAAAAACCACTTATCACATGTTCTTTAATGTTAAAGAATTAGTGGGTGAATTGCAACGAACAGTCGTCGATAGTGTCATCATGTTGGAGTTTAGTTCCCACTCCTCAATAGTGGCACCGTTATAATTTAATCCCCAAAAATGGCGAAGAAGTTGTAGATTAGTCATCACGTTTACTATTACGTTAATTTTTAACACTAGCACACAATGAAAAGTTAAATAAAAAGGTGCGTGATGTTCATATAATTAAGGCGGGCACCAACTCATTGGATAGAAAATGTTTTTTGAGTTCACAACGTGTACACGAAACAAAAAAACGTTTTAATATACCTAATTATTAATACAAGAAATGGAAAAAAAAGAGGCTGCAAACAAAAGGTGACGAAACTCACCCTTTAAATAACTACTACTTAGATGAATCTTTATTTACACATTTTTTGTTCACCTATCCTTCAATTTTGGGAGGTGATGAAAAGACAATTTCATGAATGCTAAATGTATTTCATGTGGGAAAATGGAAAAATCTTTTGGTCGGTAGCACCATCTATGTAGTAGTACGTAGCTCACAATTCATTTCCAAATACTGCACGTCTTATCACCATTAATACTTTCTATATTTGGTTCGCTTTTGTCAAATTGTAGCACAATATATGTGTATATAAATAGCAAAGAGTGCAGGGGTATATATAATTCCAAGACCCTACTTTTCAAGGCCCCAACCGAACCAATGAATTCAAGGTTGGAATGAATATCCAACCTTAGATTCACTGGTTCGCTATATAATAATGAAAAATTGAATTGTTGTTTAGAACCGAACCAATGAATCTGAGGTTGAGTATTCATTCCAACCTTGAATTCAGTGGTTCAGTTGGGGCCTTGGAATTAGTTTTTGCCAGAGTGCAGAGACAAAATCATCAAACTTCATTTCAGACAAATAGCACAAAGCACTTGTTGAGTAAGTGTCTTGTCGGTGGACTAAGGTTTTTAAAATAAAAGAGTATTTTTAATAGAATGAAATATTTATTGAGTATGATAAATATTATATTGTGAGTTGTTTTCAGAAATGTATTCGACAATATTATTTGGATTGTATTATTACAGTTAATTTATAATTGTATATTTTTATGTCAGTGATATTTTCATCATTAATTCTCAATAATTAAATTGCTTGTTAGTGTCTACTGAAATTAAACAGAAGGTCAGCGATGAGTTTTGTTAAGATTAAGGTTTGATTTTTTGGAAGAAGTTGGTTTGTGAAATGAGAAAATTGATAAATTATAAGATTTAAATACTTCATTTTTTTCCTTATTAATATTATCTCTAAAAAATTTCCATTTTATATTATCTCTCAAAAATTTATGTGTACTCATGGTGGCCTTGAAAAATTCAAGTTCAAAAACATTTTGGTATTTATATTAACTGAGATTAATAAAAAATAATAAAAATATATGTGATCAAATAATAATGAAATGAATTATATGTGATCAAGTAATCATAAATAACGTTTCAAAATTTCACAAAAGTTTAGGCCAGTATGCCTTGAAAAGGGGGCATGTGATTCTTATGTGACCTAAAAAAATCTTAACAGGATGAATATATGAAAAGTGACAAATTTTATAACATGTGTAACTAAATCGGACAAATAAAAACTTAGTTTGATTGGATGATGGATAAATGAAAAATGTGTTGTCAAATATTCTTGTGTGGAGGAAGTAACCATAATGTGTTCGTCCGACATAGCTTGTACTTGTCCAAAATCAATGATAGCGATGGAGAAAAGTTGTGGAGTGTATAAACACATAAGTAAGTGCAAATGGCATCGGATATCATTAACGTTTGATTTATTTATCACATTTATCACTGATGTTCACTTTCATGCCAAATACATCCGTCACGTTCTAATACTACTCAATCCGTCTACTTTTTGCCAATTTTGTTGAAATCGCAATATTAAGCACAAAAGTTAGAAGGGCAATTTAGTCACGACACTTAAAATTGTACCTGTTTCGTTTTCAAAATCGCATCTTTTCAAGATTGTACTTCTTAAATTTTGTAGCTTTTCAAAAATTGAAAATGTGCCGTTTATCGAAAGCTTCAATTGATGGCCAATTAGGGGGGAAATGTAATATCTAGAAGTAGTTACTGATAATTTTAAGTGTTGTGACTGAATTGCCCTTCTAATCTTTGTGCTTAAAAATGTGATTTTAGCAAAATTGGCGAAAAGTAGACGGGTTGAGTAGTATTAGAACATGAGTGATATATTTGGCATGAAAGTAAACGTCAGTGGTAGATGTGGTAAATAAATCAAACGTTAGTGATGTCCGGTGCCATTTGCCCTAACGGTAATGCTAAATACGATACATTTATATGCAATACATTATATTAATTTACTAAAATATCCTTTTAAATTGATGAGAACAAAACTTTCAATCTCATTTATCAAATTTACTCTCTCTCTCAACTTTAATTTATTAAAAAATCTCTCTAGAACACCAACCATATTCTAGATCTGGATTGGGTAACTCAAAGCTCAAACAATCATCATCTACTCATCAACCACCACAATTCGTGCGGGTATAAGCATCAAGCGTATTTTATACTTCGATACTTAAATAGTGGATTTGATTCAAATCAAAAGTTTGTGTCAACAAAGGCTATAAATTTTGTTAATTTTGACTTCCGATTTTCAAACGGGACAATCTTTCTTGTATGAAGAGAGTATTTGATGCTATTTCTGCTAATAAAGATATGACCTTTTTGCTCTCCTTTATTTTTATTTATTTTGTTATTGATTTTTGTTCATTTGTTGTTGTAATCACATTTGATTAATTAGTATTTGTTGTCTTGAATTAGTTAAAGATTTAATGAATACAAACATATTTGTTTGAATATGAACATATGTCATATTGATTATGTGAAAAAGATTGAACTTTTTTTGTTTCTGCAATGTGTCCATTACTTAGTTGTAAATTGTGTATGAATTTACCTTTAATTGAGAGATTTTATGATAAAAGCTCTTGTCGTGTTCGTGAAGCAATCATCATCTACTCATTGATGGAATTGGTGATCAAGGAGAAAAAATTAACAGTTTTATTACTCCCTCCATCCCTAAAAGATTGTCATATTTTGACTTTTGGTGGTCAAACATTACAAAATTTGATCATAAATGTTCATCAAACGATAAGAAATAATATAGTCTTGTGGGACCTTGTTAGATTCGTCTCAATATATATTTTTGAAATATCAAATTTTTATAATTTTATCGCATGTATAATAATAGATATTTACGTTTCAATTCTTGTTTTGTTGACCATGAAAAGTCAAAATGTGACAATCATTTAGGGACGGAGGAAGTATTTTATATAATTTTTGTAGAGAGAAAAAAGAATCCCACACTTCTAGAGAGAGAGTGATAAATTACAAATGAATTGAATTTTTCTAATGATGAAATTTCGTAAGGGTAAATTTGAGAATAAGGGTTAGGGTATTGTATATAGATACCGTATATAGCATTTACGTTGATCATGTAGTAGTAGATGATTGCATTATGCGTGTTTACACACTGTAACTTCGTTAATGCTAGATATCATTATAGTTTCAAAATTTTAATTTTTAATTATCTTCTATATTAATATAACAACTATCAGACAACATGAAGAAAAATTGCTCAACTATTGATATTAGCATTTATTGAAATTTAAAAATGTAGAAACATAATTTTGTTGACAAAGGTGCATTATGGTGGACGACCTGATCTTAAGAGTAAGCAAACACTCAATCCGCACTTCCCCACATTTCATTTACCTTTAAATGATACGCTTATTTAAGGCGTCTCGCTTGGTTAGCCCATCGTCCAACATAAAAGGTGAATCTGGGATGTGCCTCTAGCGGCTCGGTACTCCACCTCAAGAGTGCCCAGAGTAGGCTGGGTAACTACCCACAAGCAGATCCTCCCGTGAACAAATGCAGAGTTACTCATGCATGATGCACCTGCCGTGGATCGAACTCACACACTTGTGGAGAAGCACACTCTTATAGTGAAGCCCCTTACCGTTTGAGTTATACCCCGTGGGCACATTTTATTTACCTTGTGTAGTAGTTCTCTTGACATATATGCTGCCAATGTTCTATTTTCAAAGTGTCCTTGTTAGTAGACACGACGTCGCGCATCAGGGTTAGCAGACAACCTGCATTTCTAGTTCATCAGCTTCAGCTGTTGATCGACAAACTGAACAAAAACCATTATAGGCCTAATTGTTCCTCTAAAATACCACCTTTTGGCTCTAAGAAAATGCGTGAGATTAATAAATCCAGCAAGTATTTATGTGGAGAATTAATAATGCCAGTGTTTGTATAAATTGATCAGATTCACAATATAAGTTAATGATGCAATCTTACTACTTAGAAAATTACTACTATGTATTTTGTAGACAGTTTGATGCTTGTAAATTGTAAGAGAGATTATGAATAAACCACGCTCTAGTTGTATTGGTCTTCCATTGTGTAAACTTTGTAGGCACGACAATATTTCATTGACGCCTATAAAATCTAGAAAATAAAATAAATCATAAAATAGATATTTGCTTCCTTTCTGAAACCCTGCATTCTAAACCTGTTTCTGATAGATTACTAGCTTCAATTGGTTTTCCTGTCTCGGTGGGACGAAGTGGGGGGCTTTGAACTCCAGTTCAGCATAAAAGCACTTTTGGTGAACTGTTGAATATTGCATCAACTGATTTCGTCACTCTGATGTTTTCTCAACAATAATGCACCAGTTTGATTTGTCATAGAACTTATCAACAACAATTGAGCCGTCTATGCCAGATACCAACCTGACAATAGTAGCAATGTTTAGACATTACGACTAATAAATTCTGAGGAAAAACCACACAGTTCTCGAAGTTATTAGAACCAAGAATCACTTAAGCCACATGTTGCAAACTTGATCCGAAATAGAAAATCTAGATAACTAATGATCCAAGACACCATTTATGTTAGAGAAAACAATATTTAGAGAATATTATATACTTAATTTCAGAAAGCATATTTGTGATAAGAGTATACATTAATATTAACATGCTCCAATGCCTTTGAAAATGTTCTTGCAAAAGCTAAGCAGGATAAGGGGGGGTCGGATAGTACACAACCTTACCCTTGTGATAACAAGGAGGTTGCTTCTGAATATGCAACAAGAGTACAATTCCTGCAAATGAAATGATCAAGGAGAGAGGGGTATAATGACGAATGGACTCCTATGCACTATATGTCCATAAAAAGTGATTAGCAGTGCTGAATCCAATAATATGTATTGGAATAAATATCAGGCCAGCCATCTTAAATTTTCAGATTTTGTTTAGTTAGTGAGAATAAGGATGACCTGAAGCGATAGATTTGGTCTACCAAAGTATAATCTACAAGATAACAGGGGAAACAGGGAGGGTGGAATTAAATAAAGATTACTGACCTTTCAAGTTCACCTTCGCTAAAAACATGGTAATATCTATTGTAAACAACTGCGCCTTTTTTGTCATCTTTCTTTGCAAGGCCGTTTGCTAGGGCATTAGCCGAAGCGCCACTAATTTCTGCACGATGATACGGCAAGTGCCATGGAACAAAAAATTCCTGATGCTCTGTCCCACTATCGGCATGTCTGCACGACAATGGCTGATCATTCTCCATAAAATCTACATGTTCTGGTGATTTTATATCAGGAATAGACACGGGAATTGGCTCTCCGGTGCCACTGTCCTCCAATTCTGGGATGCTTTCCAAAACTGATGGAGATGCAGGATTACGGACTCGAGGACTACCAGGTCCTACCCACTCCTCCTCTATATACCTCTCACTGAGTGGAGTCCACTTCTTAACCAATGAACTATCTTCCTGCTCCCTAGCCCAAACCGTAATTAAAACAAGTCCACCCTTCTTGACAACACGAATCAATTCCTCCACTGCTTTCCTCCGCCTTTTCTCAGTACTCAGATGATGTAAAACAGCAATAGAAATAGCAGCGTCACCATAACCATTTCGGTAGGGCAAATTAACAGCATCGGCAACCAAAACTTCATTGCCTCTCTCCAAGCAAATACTAATAAGTGGCTCACTTATATCACATCCAATGAAATAACATTCCGGATTAAGACCTAAATACTTCCCATTCCCACACCCAGCATCCAACACAAGTGATGCCTTAGGTAATGCATTCAAGAAAGCAGACACCTTAGGCCATTTGGCAAACCGAGTAGAACTAAAATGTGGTGCTATTGCATCATAAACACGATGCACATACTTCTTTTCGATCTCAGGTGTTGACTGAACATTCATCGATGTATTTGAGCTACCACTTGTTTTAATCTCTTTCATAGTACTTAAATATTGGGAACAACCAGCAATTCTAATCTTTCTCAAGGAAGCCAATACTCCAAATATGCACCCAACACCAAGATTTCTTGATCTAAAATTTTCCACAAGCATTAGCTGGGTGCATTACTATCCGCTGCTTAGAAAAAGAAATAACCATTAATATTATAGCTCTTGACAATCATTAAAACATGAAAGATTACATGAACACACAACTCATTTAATGTTCTCTTATGAATATTGAAGAAGTTTACCTGTGCACTGAGATCTTGCAAGTTCATACTAAACTAAAGTTATCCAATTTCAAACACAACTATAACCAATAGCAAACTGATGGGCACTTTACTAGCTCAAGTTCAAATCTCAACCATCGAAGTCTTAATTACGACGACTAACTTAAATATCGCATTTGTAATATATCATCAACATTCTGCATTTGGCGTACAACTTGAGCGCATTAGATGGATAATAATAAGAGATGATCGTACTCCACGTTACTAATCACTAATTAGGAACAATCTAAATATCTAACCCAAATTTATCCAATTACACTAACCTATTAAGTAAAGCTCAACATGAAGACCAAGACTTTCAAATTCAGCCAAATCTTTCACACACACCAAATATAATCATGAAGTACATCATAATTTTACTTCCTATAGAATATGAATCTCGCTTTCCGAACCCAGAATTTTAATTTTGTTTTCTACCATCTAAATGATTCCATCTTCACTTTTTCCAGTTCATCTTTGTTCTTATGTACAGTGGTCCATGACAAGACAAATTTTGGTCACATAAATGAAAAACACCAAGTGAATCATTTAACTCTATTAAAAAGACAAATATAAAATACGCAGTGAACTTAAAATACTATTCGGTTCGATACTCGTATTCGGTTCGTATTCTGTCCTCATTTTACCATTAAACCAAAAGTTCAATTTTTTGTTAAAATACACATAAAATATAGATACACCTCATTAATCTCAACAATTAGCATTAAACAATAACATAATAAATTCATGACCATTAAATCATTGAGGAAATTATGTAAACAGAGAAAAATTTATTAAGAATAACACATTGAAGAATGATTTAAACAGAAGAAATTTTATCAAAATAATTTTTTTAGTTCAGTGGAAGAACTCAAAAGGCGAAGTAACATCGACAACCCCTAGCTACGCCTACCAAGTAAAACCTTCCTTCCCAATAAATAAGCATATGATAAACTCTATCATCTCCAATTATTTCTTGCTGATTTTACCTCTACCATCTCCAATTTATTCAGTAAATAAATTTATAAATCTAAAACAAATACATCATATAAGTTGTAATAAACTAAAAGAATTTCAATCTGAAATCATAATAATATAATTAATGACTAAATACCCAAATCAACTCGATCAATAAAATTCAAAAAATTAATTCATCTAAATAAACCATATCATATTGAAATGAAAGTAGAAAAGCAAAATTCAATAGCCGGATCTACCTTGTTTGTAAATGGCGATGGAGCGGAGAAATAGTTGAATGAAGCATTCTTTAGCTTTAGGTTTAAGAATGATGTTTCAGATTTAGTAGTAGTAGTTTACGGAGGGGGAGGGGGAGGGGGGGAGGGGGAGGGGGAGGGGGGGAGCAGCTATATGGAGAAGATGATTGACGACTTACAGAGAAATGGGGGGAGGGAGGGTTTGATGGTTTACTAATACATTGTACTTGACTAATAGATTAGGGTTTGATGGTTTACTAATAATAGATTCATCGAATCTCATAACATAATAGTATTAGAGTATTAAAATTACAATAAGATTGTATTTTTATAATATACTATTCTTTTATCTGACTCGATGA
Organism: Echium plantagineum; assembly: GCA_003412495.2. NCBI lineage: Eukaryota > Viridiplantae > Streptophyta > Magnoliopsida > Boraginales > Boraginaceae > Echium > Echium plantagineum. The sequence continues at coordinate 30,652,633 of CM016566.1, read as the reverse complement.
AGAGGGGATTTAGAAGATAGGGTTATAGTCCTATCAATAGGTAGAGTAGCTCGGTAATGAATAGCCCTACCCCTCTTACCCTGCGAAGCAACCAAAACCCTCTTTTCTTTGCTCTCCTCTTTTCCTATCGCTAGCCACTTCAATCCTATTTTGCAACCTCTTAAAAAAATATGGAGAAAACTTCACTTTTCTGAAAAATAAGCTACTTGATTGAAAAAACTTCGCCCAAGTAATACAACTTGAATCGATAATTAACAAATTATTTTTTGACAAAAATGTATTATTCTATGATTCTATCCCTCAACTTGGTTTAAATCATAGTTCTTAATGTAGTTCTAATACAGACAAAATAGTCATTAACTCATTATATTACTCCCTCCGTCCCTAAAAGATTGTCATATTTTGATTTTTGGTGGTCAAACATTACAAAATTTGATCATAAATTCTCATCAAACGATAAAAAGTAATATAGTCTTGTGGGATCTTGTTAGATTCGTCTCAATATATATTTTTTGAAATATCGAATTTTTATAATTTTTTCACATGTAGAATAAAATATATTTACGTTTCAATTCTTGTTTTGTTGACCATCAAAAGTCAAAATGTGACAATCATTTAGGGACGGAGGGAATAATTTTTAGTTATATTAATTGAATTAAGCATCTGGTAGTAGATTAATCAAATACCATACAATCACTACACTATTGAAAGATTACTATCATTCCATGAAAGAATATCTAAAATAAAATGTGGGAATTGCCTTCGAAAATTCTCTCTAGAAACCCCCTCCCTCTATCTTTGTTCTTGCAAGTTTTATGAACTTGCACTCATCTATTCACTAATTCTTCATTTATCTCCTTGTTCTTTTTCCTCCATTCTTCCACACTTTAGCTCCCTGCTTAATCCCTTTGTGTTTTTTCTCTTCAAAACACCCACTGATCTATTTCCATCCTCTTCCCATTTTCTTGCTGTGTTATCCCATAATTCAATCATTCCTTCTGCCTAGACACTTTCTCTCTCTTCATTTACACCACCCCCCACGCTTCATTTTCCCCAAAATCGACTTAATCATTCTTCCTTTTTTCGAGCCGCCTTTCCTTCTTCCAACACCTCTCCTGTTCCCCAAGCTCAACCACCCAATCAACTCCCTTATCCTGGAATGATGATTCCGGCAGACACTTACATCAGCCCCTATTCTCATCATTTCCACCCTCCTTCCCCCGTAATCAACCAGTATACAACCCACCTTCCACTTCTCATACCTACTCCACCACCTAAATGCAAGTCAACATTTCACACAAACAAACACTACCATCGTAAACCTCCTCAAAATATGAACAACAACACCAACTCAACACCTCCAAATCAAGCTAGAACACCTATCGATAGGAGAGGTTGGGTCGTCGAAATGGACCACCATCAAGCCAATACAGCTAAAAATTCTCTCAGAAACTCACTCATTGGCTCCATTCACGACTCAGCAAATTTTACTGTTGAAAGAATACAAACATACGTGGATTCTCATTGGCTGCTAAGAGGCATTGTTAATGTTGAACTTAGAGGACCCCTCGTTCAATTCCACTTCACTAATGAAGAGGATATGGATGATGTTGTCCTCAGATCACCATTCAACATAAATGGAGCCCTTCTCCTCATACAGCATTGGACCCCTAATATGATTTTTTCTAGAGTTTCCTTCACTCATGTGAACCTCTGGATTCAACTACATGACCTACCAGCTGAATATTTTACTGATTACAATATTCGGAGGCTTGCAAGACTAGCAGGTGAAGTCCAGATTGTGGACAACTTTGCCAACAACGCACGTGCTCTTCACTTTGTCAGGGCAAGGGTGAGCGTGCTCTTGCATGCACCTCTTACTCCGGGGACCTTTATTGGAACCATTGAAGGAACGATCATCTGGATCACCTTCAGGTATGAACAGATCTTCCGTGTGTGCTTCCATTGTGGGCGCATTGGACACACCATAGATAGATGCCTTCATGAACCAGTCCATGCAATACGGGGCATACACAATGCCATGCAAATGAACAACCCTGATCAACATCAACGGGCTCTTATAGATCACGACGCTCCCCATATGGACAACAGACTCTTTGCAACACCAAACAATGATCTACATCGTAACACTGCTCTCCGTCTCTTTAATCCCCTTAGTGAATCTGAAGAGGAGGAAGAGGAAATGGATGAGGTTAATCATGCAGAAGAACTGAATGATGCCCAAGAGGAAGCTGACGAAAACATCACAGAAGAACACCAAGGCCAAAATTCTGGTACCCAGGATGAGGTAGACGAAGGTACCAACATGGTAGCTATTCCGGAGAATCAGGATGCAAATCAAGACATACCCCCACCCCCTAGAGATGAATCTCCACATGAGCCATCCACAACCTTGTCCCTGAACCAAACCATACTTCCCAATCTTAACTCCCCTGTCTCACCTGTTGACCCACCCACACCCACACATCAAGACCTCATCATCACCCCCGACTCCTCCATAGCCAGAAACTTACCTAGCCTCACAACCCCCATCTTCCGCAGACAGTTCCCCACCCATAGACCTTACCTCCATAGACTCATCATCTACCAGCCAATACCTATCAGAAGTGCACCACCCAACATCCGCCTCCTCCTTGACCAGAATGACCCCTACATCCCAGAATGTCAACCCTTACCCCTGACCAAAATGAAGCCCAAAATGAAAACCATACCACTAGCCAAACTCATTCTCCCATAACTGTTCTTGACCCCCAATCACCTCCCACAACTACACCTGACCAAAACCCACAAATCAGAGCACCTTGGACTGAAGAGGAAATGGAGCTCTTCTTTGAGGAGCAAACTGAGTTGGCAGCTCACGTTTCCTTTAATGAACGCCAAGCTGCACAACACAACAATGACCGAACCCCTCCTGATCTCACCAATGCCATACGGACCAGGTACTATGAGGACTGGCTCCAGTTCAAATCCATCTTAAAAAAATTCCGCAATGACTCGGAAGATTCATGGGACTCTAAGATTGAGGCTACACTTAACCGAATTGGTTTCAAGAGTGATAGTGAGGTCTCATCTCTTCACGGATCAGATTTCTTCACCACCCCTCTATCAAATACCACTTCCAAATCTTTCAACTCTTCCCCTGCTGACTCTGAATGGATAACGGCCTCCTCTGATTTCAACCCACAATTCTATGTGGGTTTTGTTATGGGGAAATCGGATTCTCTCATTTGTACTTTTGGGATTGTTGCTGAAAGTGCAAAAGATTGGAATCAAGAAGTCATGGACAAAATCCAAGTTTTCAGTGACCTATTCAAAGAGCAACCAGAAATCAACAACACCCACTACCTCATTTTTGGACCTTGGCTTCAGGATTCGGAAATACCCAGTGGGATCCGTGAGCTTCTCCACAAGAAATGGATTTCAGGTTCCTTTGCTTTGAAACCTAGATGGCTGGACAACATAGAAGATCCAAATCATACCCTCTTCTCCAAAATCCACTCATTTTATGCAACAATTTGTAAAATCAACTGGACCCTTTCCTTTGATTCCCATGAAAGTGTCGGTGTTCGTCTGATGGTTGAGCTCCTGAGATTCCACTCATTCTTTCATGTGGGACAAATTGATGACTGGATGGAAGAAATTAGCTTGATAAACAGCATCAAAGCAACTGTGGGTAGTAAAAGGGGAAGACTTTTTGAAGACTTGGACTATGGAGAATGGAAGGATCTTGGAATTCCTGTAAAAAAAGGGCGAGGAGAGCTCCACTGGCTGATGAAGCAGGACCTTCAAATTGGGCTGAGAATGATGAGGGAGTTTTTGAAGACTGGGAGGAGACCTTGGAGACAAACATTGAAGTGATAGATCGTTAAGATGATCACATGGACGAAGGTACACATCATACTACACCCTCTTCGCATTTATCATTTCATAAATACTGTGCTTCTTACTTTTTTAATATCAAAAACTACTATTTTAATAATAACGAATGGATTTGGGTGGTTGTTCCTAAACAACCCCAAATAACATCATGAAAATCCTTAGCTGGAACTGTAGAGGTCTGGGCAAGAAATCTACAGTTCGTATGCTTGAAACGTTGATTAAACGGTTCAAACCTGATATATGCTTCCTTTGTGAAACCTTATGTATGGTAGATAAAGCTAACCTCACTTTATCGCATCTTTTGTTTCCTTTTACTTTTGGTTTTAATGCTTTGGGTCATAGTGGAGGTTTATGGGTGGGTTTCTCCTCAAACATTGACGTCACTCCCCTATATGTGTCTAAACATCTAATTACTTTTTCTATCAAAACCGAATCCCCGCATCCATGGATACTTGCGCGTGTTTATGGCAATCCCAAACTCCATCTTCGACCTGACACCTGGTCTCTGATGCAAGACCATCTCGCCCAATTTAACTCCAAACCAATTTTCATTTGTGGGGATTTCAATCAAATCCTAACAAACTCTGATAAATACCCCTGCCCTTCTTCGATCATTCCTGGATCGATCCCATTTATCAACTTTATCCAAAATATAGGTTTAGATGACCTCCCCTACCATGAATGTCACTATACCTGGGAAGGAACGCGAAATCAGCATAGAGTTTATGAAAAACTAGATCGTGCCTTGCACAATTTAGACTGGATCAATCTTTTCCCCCATGCTTCCTGCAAGATACTTCCAATCCAAAGATCTGACCACAACCCACTAATCATAAATACCAAAAATTCTCTTCCCCCTTCTCCCAGACCTTTCAAGCTGGAAGCTTTTCTCTCTTCTCACCCGGATTTTGCTTCCCTTGTTTCGGAATCCTGGAACACTCCCTCCCCCACACAAAAACCATCCTTCCCAGCCTTCACCTTTATCTCCAAATTAAAGAACACTAAATCGATTATTCGATCCTGGAACAAAGATAGAATTGGAAACATTTTTGATCAAATTTCTGACATCCAACTCACTCTCTCCAAGCTTCAAAACTCTCCTCACATTGTGCCGAACTCAAGCCTAGACTCAAACCTAAGGAAACAGCTCGACTGTTTGCTGGATCATGAGGAAAAATACTGGAAACAGAGAGCAAAAGTCAAAGCCATTTAGGACGGAGATAACAATACAAATTTTGTCCATGCCCATGTCAAATTTAAATCTAAAACAAACATCCTTGAACTTCTTAACGATGATAATGCCATTATCACCTCTGAAATCGAGCTCCATGATTTATGCAGAACCTGCTTCTACAATCTCTACAATCCCGACCTTAAACACCCGCAATCTTCAGACTTTCAAACTATTGATAATATTAAAACCCACTTATCCCCTGAACAATACTGTTTCCTTGACCAGCCGTTCACCCCGGAAGAGGTCAAATCTGCCCTTTTTCAAATGCCCCATCACAAATCTCCAGGACCAGATGGCTTTCCCGCGGAATTTTATCAGAACAACTGGGATATTATTAAATCAGACCTCACAATCTCGATTCTTGACTTCCTTAACAACGGTCACCTCCTTAAAGAAATAAACAACACGTTTATTACTTTAATCCCAAAAATCCCTAACCCCAACCGCCTAAAAAACTACCGCCCCATTAGCCTGTGTAATGCCTACTACAAAATTGCTTCAAAAGTTTTGGCTAACAGGCTCAAATCAATTTTACCCTCCCTTCTTTCTCCTTACCAGAATGGATTTATTAATGGACGAGGGGCTCAGGATAATATTCTTCTAGCTCAAGAACTCACCCACTCTATTTTCCATTCACAAAGAAAGCGCACTGGCCTTGTGGGAATCAAAATTGATATGAGTAAAGCTTTTGACTGCATTAATTGGCAATTTCTTTTAGAAGTCTTAAGAAAACTCAAATTCCCACCACATTGGATACACCTCATCAAACAATGTGTTTCAACTGTCCAATTCTCTATACTTGTTAATGGACGACCCACCAAGCCATTCTTTCCTTCTTGTGGACTTCGTCAAGGAGATCCTCTATCCCCCTTCTTTTCGCCATCTGCACTGAAGCCCTCTCAGCCACTCTTCTTAAACATCAACATTCCTCTAATCTGAAAGGAATCTCAATAGCAAAAAATGGGCCGCAAATTAGTCACCTTCTATTTGCTGATGATAGCTACTTCTTCATCACCCTTGATAAACGGAGTATTGATTCATTCAATCAGACTATTGACCAATTCACTCTTGACTCTGGTCAAATTATTAATTTTGACAAGTCCTCTATTACGTTCAGCCCCAAAACTCCTAATAATATTAAAGAGAGATTTTCATCTTTTCTCAAAATCTCTGAAAGCCATCTTTTTGGTGATTATCTGGGTGTCACCATTGACCCTCATCGAAACTTCAGGAAAAAGTTTTTTGCCAAAATTGTTGACAAAATAAAAAGTAAGATCCTCAGCTGGAAATCAAAACTCCTAAACCTTGCGGGCAGAATCACTCTCATAAAAGCTGTTCTTACTTCTACGCTTGTCTACTCAATGGGAGTCTTTAAGTTCCCCCTATCTATCCTTAATGAAATTGACAAATTATTTGCTAATTTCTTATGGGGTGGAACCCAAGGGACTTCTATTCACTGGATAAACTGGGACTTTCTCCGTCTCAGTAAATCTGAAGGAGGACTAGGCTTCAAAAATCTCCATCACTTCAATCTTGCCCTTTTATCTAGAAACAGCTGGAGACTTATTCAACATCAATCCTCCCCACTCAGTCTCATTTTCAAATCTAAATACTTCCCCAAAACTTCTCCTGATCAAATTGCCAAAATTAAAATAAAGTCTAATAATCCCTCGGGGGCCTGGAGAGGCCTTCATTCGGGACTTCAACAATTAGACAAATGCAAGCAATGGAAAGTTGGGAATGGTAATAACATTGATATATGGAATGACAATTGGATTCCAAATCTCCACCTCAATTCAAATCTGCATTCTTTTAAAAACTCTTGTCCCATACCAACCCCAACCAAAGTTAGTGAACTCCTTCACACAGAAGGACATTGAAACCTGGGTAAACTCAAATCTATCTTCCCTCCCAAAATTGTTAGCCAAATCATTGAAATTAGGACTTCGGACTCCGTTGATGAATGGGTCTAGAACAACAAACTCATCACTACTAAAAATGTATACAATATCATTCAGCAGAATCCTCAACCTCTACTTACTTACCCCTCCAAATACAATAAAATCCCTCCAAACATTTGGAATAAAGTCTGGGCCCTCCAATTACCTCACAAAATAAAGGTTTTCTTATGGCGTCTTATTCTCAATAAACTCCCCACAAAAGACCTTCTATCTAGAAAATCAAAAAAAATTCTTGAAGTTAAATGCTATTTCTGTCATTGCCCCTTCGAAACAGCATCACATCTCTTTCTACATTGTCCACATAAGGCTTTTCATTGGAAATCATCCAATTTCTATAATGTGGATTCTTTCAATGATATAACTGATTTTATCATTTACAACCTTAATTATTATAAAGACCAACACATTATCCTGAGACTAAGTAGTCTTCTTTGGTCTATCTGGCTAACTAGAAACAATCTATGTTTTAACAACAAGCCCCCGGATCCATATTATTTTACCCAACTTTACCACAATCACATCCATATTTGGTCTATTAAATCTAATAAGACCTGTAACATTCCCCCAGTAAAACCAAACCCCCCAAATAAATTTTCACAACCACCTTATAAATTCTACACAAGACAATGGATACACTCTTCTAATGACAATCGGAGATGCAAGCATAGAGACTCTAAAATATGCCTTGGAATCTCCAGTGGAGAACACCCAACCTGGATGATCTCACTTATTATTATGAATGGAGTTCGGTCGACTATCACGGGACTTCCTATTCGTACCCCCCAGTTATCAAGAGAGGATGATTTGATCTTCAAAGCTCAATTGGTGCAATCATCACTTGTCTACTTCTAGTTAAAGGAACTAACCATCATTCTGTTTTCTTCATTACTGATGCATTCTTTTCTCAGGTTTGGAGTAAGTACTTTCACAAGATTCGGAATGGTATGGACTGGGAGATGATCCAAGAAGAAGCACTTGATCATTGTTGTAGAAGTTTTTGGTTCCCGACGAAAGTGGGATGTTTTTTGAATCTTCCGGATGTTACTATTGATGATTTTAATGAAGATTGTAATCATTTATCTCCCCCGATCCCTAATATTAGAAACACTATGTCCTTTGATGTATCCTTTCCGAATTTGTTTTAATATATGAATGCATGAATTATCAACAAAAAAAAAGATTACTATCATATGCTACCATTGTATACCTCTTAATAGATAAATCAACCAACTGTATAATATACTCGTATGATAAATTAATCACACCTCTTATATTCGTGATACATAAATTGATATATCACAAATAATATATTATATTCGACTAGTAAATTAATCGACTAATAGTATTATATACTCGTATAACATATCAGTCGAATCTCGTATAATCGGCGTGAAAATCTTGAAATATTTTACTAATAATATATTATTATCATAGAGTAGATGATATAGTGTGCCTATATACAGTACCCCAACAGTACTTCCAAAAATACCCTAAATTTCACCATCTAAATTTTTTAATTCATTATCATCCCACAACTCTCTAGAGGGCTCTGAGCTTTCTCTTTTCTCTCTAAATCAAGTATCTCATTACTTCAAATAACAATTTAATTTTACAGTATTTAATACATTTGTACTGTTTTGAATTTGACGGGAATACGCGATGAGGAAATCCTTTAAACTCAAAGTTGTGAATTAATTGAGAATAAATTCGAAATATTAAAAATACAAATTAACTTCAGAACACTGTTATATCGGGATGCGTTAACTGAAATATTGCTTATAATATATGATACTTGATCGACTAATAGCATGATATACTCGTATAATAGCTTCATAGACTTGTTATATTACCAAAATGATTATGTTTTCTTATATTTAGTCTAGTTTATGTTTTCATTTCACAATACATGTATCAAGTTTTAGCCATCAACTAATTTTTAGTTACATTACAAGAAAATATAGGAATACAAATATAAAAAGTGGGTTATATTATGAAAATTATTATAACACATAATTTTATAGTAATTTTTGAATAATATTATGTTGCTATAATTTTATTGTAATTGTTAACCTAATCTATTTTACAACAATTTTAATTTTTCTTGTAATTGATCATAATATTACTTAAATCTATTCATAATGACAATTATGCTCCTTACTTTACACATCATGAAACGTTACACTTCAAAACAAGTGAGGGATAAAATAGAAATTACAAACCCCATATCCATCACTAAATAAATGAACCCACAAACCCCATATCCATTACTATGTAAGAACAACGGGCGTATGTATCAGCACATAACTTCAGAGTATTAGTCGATAACTCCCCGACCACCAGCCATATTCTTGTTGGCCATGAGTAGGAGAGGTTTCACATAAATTTATCTTGAATCAACTTCTTTATATCTTCCAGCTTTTTTATTATCTCGGGATTCATCAGGTCTCTTGCTTCTCTTATAAGCGTGCCTTCCCTGCTATGATGGTAAGCATCAACGACAGCCCCAATCCAGGTGTGAAGCTTCACTGGTGTCCTGTTATGAGGTAGCAGATGGAAGAATACATATTTATACGCTTAAGATAAAGTCGCAACCATCTTAGATAGTTGACACGCTTTGCGTGTTCAAGATTGATATGATACTGACAATATGTTCATATTACGAAGAACACAATCAAGGGAAACTGATTAAACTCAGAATGCATACGTGTATAGGCAGTCTTCATCCTTCCCTTCAAGTTCTTCACCAGGAGTGAAAGCATCATTTAGTCCACCCATAAGCTCCTCGGGATCTTTAATTGTCAAAAGATACTTGGCAATTCGAACTTCTTTTGGAACAAGTCTCTGAAGGTTACCCCTGGCTGTCTTGTATAAGTGAAACAAGACATCTTTCACCTTACATAGAGAAAAGATACCGGATAATAAGTAAATAGAAATTTAAAAGAAGAAGCAGAGTAAATAAGTAGGGATGAGAAAATTTACTTCTCCTTTTGTCATGTCCGACTCCTTCGCAGCTGACCATGCTTTGGCAATCATTAGTACTAACGCTGAATCAAGTTGATTCTTTGCTGCCAAATCATCAATTTTACGGCATGCAGCATCTAGAGAAGGGGCATTTATAATGTCCTGAAGTTTCAGCTCTGCAGCAATCAGTGCATCTGTACTTTCAGTTGCAGCGTCAAAAGCTTGAACTGCCTCCAAGCATAAGTTCCCCACCTTTGCTACAGCTACTCACGAGGAAGATGCATTATAGTTAAAAGTAGTTTAAAGATGGTGAAAGTTTATGCATGAAGTTGAGAGAATATGTGTCTAGTGATCTGTTATAGAGACGAGGGAAAGATGAAAAAAATTCTCATTAGGTTAAACTAGTGAAATACATGAGGAAGGTTAGACAATGTCATTAAACAACTAACCTTACCTCTAAAAACGTTTACTGAAGCTACAACTTATAATAAGCTCAAACCTGGAGATTTACTAAACTAACAATCTAAAATATGTGAAGACAGAAGAGGAAAAGGTTAAAATAACTCTCATTAGGTTAAACAATAGCATTAAGTGACTAAACTGAACTTACATTTAAAACAAAATTACTAAAGCACTAACAACTGTAAGTCTTAACACATATTGATCAACTTTTTTTGTCAAAGTATCAAGAAACCACGTAAACGCGTAGTACTCATTAACCTAACACAAAAGTAAGACAGCCAGAGAAAATTTCCTGTATCCAGACTAATATTTGTTGAAAGACATCTTATCCCTATTTAACTATTTAGTTATGTCAAATTTTAGCAAATATAGTCATTTTTTTTCCGTTTTCAATATTCAAGCAATGAAACTTGATACAGACAAGAATCGTTAAAAGATGTAAGAATCCTTAAGTAGGGAGAATACCGTCTTTCAATAAAATATTGCTTTGGATATAGGAAATTTTCTATGGCTATATCATTAGCCTAACATAAAACATTTCCAACATACCACAAATTAGGAAGGTGGTCTTATCCTCCCTCCCTTCATTTATGCAAGATTTAAACAATGCCTAGTGGGAGCTCTGTGTACAATTTATATGGACCAAAAATACTATACCAGTAAATTAGACCGTCACTCAACAAGTTAAATTTCCCATGCTCTAGTTAAGATCACATAATATTTAACTAGATCAAACACACAAGGATCGAAACAGGGGTAGGAACGGGATGCCCAAAGGTAAAATGTTGTTCAATTATGACCTAAACTTGAATTTTCACACAAGAGTTATCTGGAAACACATTTATAATTAGCAATATAATAGTGCTATATGACTACATAAAACTCACAATAGAACAGAGATGCCTAAAGCCTTACCATTTTGTTCTGTAGGATTATCATAGTATGACTCAGCAACTGTGTTTACATGCACGAAGAATTCCTTCGTAAAATCTTTTCGGCGCTTGCTAATAATATCACTGATATCTGACGGAGACTTCCTGATCATGTCAAGAAGCTCATTATGCCTTCGAATATCTAAATCAACCTTGAAGTGTAGTGAACATTTTGTGAGTATATATCATGAATTTTTAAATAATATATTTAATTCTAAAAATAAGGCACAACTGATATAGGTTTTCTTCTCCTTTTTGGGTACAGCAAATGCCGTAAGAAAGTTGACAACATTGAATTGTTCTAATGACTAGGACTTAGGAGGCACTCCTGGGACATTAAGGTCGCAAAATCCATAACTTCAAGCTTTCTTTTGCGAGAAGTTTGATTAAGGTATTTTTGTTTCTGAAAAAGCTAGAACTAAGTTAAATGTTTTTATATAGAAAATGATCTTTTTGAGATGATAAAGAAAGACACTGTTGATTTATTATTACTCGATATCATGCATTGAAATGTAAGAGAGGTATAATGCTAGGCCCCATGGCGATTATATAGGCACATACATCCACACATTATCAAAATATAAGATCTGATAGAAGTCGTTGTGCCTTCTTAGAATTAGAACCTAAAGCTAGTAACAAGAACGTTTCTGTCAAAACAGTGTGCAGTATCCAGAGTTGACCAATGACACAATAGTAGACAAGGAATGATTGCTGAAAGCATATTAGCAGGCACATTCAGGAAATAAAAATAACTCAAAGCCTCTTTCTCATTTATAAAATAGAGACTCTTCCCCTAACACCAATAAGCAGATAATAATATAAGAATTATCCATGACGACCATTTCATACCTCCCCCTCTCCCCCTAAAGAGAAGACGGTTGCATAAAAGAGAGAGTACCTCTTTTAACTTTCTTCCAAGCCTTGATAGCTTATACTTCATATTGGGATCCTTCTCACTCTCTGCTCGATCTTCACATCGTTTGAAAAAGTGGGGGCGGATATCATCCCACTCTCTGCTGAAAGCCAACAACTTCCTCCACTCATTTGGACTAGGCTTGTCAACCATGAAAACATCTATCAATTTATCACAAACTCGTGTCATTTTATGCCCATTCAAACCTTCAATGTCTTCATTCTGTTCCTTAATTTCATCTGCCAGGATGGCATCATGTTCACAAGCAAACTCAGAAGAGATTTCTTTAACAGAGGATATCTGCCACTTAGCCATGGTAATTGTTCGAAATGAACCTGATATTCATTAACAACCATCGCAAAAATGAATAAAACACACATCAAGAGATCTTTGTATAGCAAGATATTCATAGCTACAGTTAATTCAGTTTTAAATGGTGAATCAATGTAGGTAGCCAAACACTTTTAATCACAAACATATGAAAGCCCTCGATCACGAGAGAAAATTATCTGACAATTAGGGAGCAACCACTGCTACTTCATGTGGTATTGTGATTGATGTAGCGACTCCCAAAAATTTAGAGCCAATACATCAACATTAATAAAGTTCTATGGAACACCAAATATTATTAACTAGATGCAAACGGAGTCAATAAGATATACGGGCATGTATGTACAGGTTGATAGTAAATATTAACAGTTATTTCACAATAACTAACTATTCTACTCAATGCAACTATCATTTCAAGTTTCAGCAATGTTGACACATTACAAAATAAGTTGTTCTCTTTTTAATTGGAAATTCGGAGTCAAAACAAAAAGAGAGAGGAATAGAGGGAGAAGTTCGTAACCATCTATTTACTGTAGTATCTATCCACCCGTCCCAATTCTGTGACTACTTCAACTAACACGCCTTTATCTTATTATATCAACTTCCAATAGCTAGTTATGTCAGACCAATGTTGATAATGAATTAAGGCCACATCAGACTATCTAATGGTGGCAATTTGTACGATGACATGTTTTACTCAGTAATTACATACGTCCTAAAAAATACATCATTATTAGATTCGTTTTAAGTGGTAAGTACTTGTCGAAGTCAACAGCCTAAGCTACTTCAAGTCTTGAGATAATTGCACAAAGAGTCCTCGGAATTGCTCCACAGAGTTTGCGTTGGCGAACAATTAGCCCGCCCAATCAAGGTCATAACTAGTATGTAAATGGAGGGGCAAAATTGAATTAAAAACTATATAATAGAGACGGTTGCACCACCCAGACTGATTCTACACCATACAAACAAGGGTCCATCTGACCTAAGAACATGCTGTAACATGAAGAATCATATATGCAACAATAATGTAACAGAGACGATTGAATTGCATCAACGCCAGCTTCAAGACTAAGCCGCAAATTGTGGGGTACTTGTGCAATTATCTCTGCATTTTCTCAACTAGAAGCCAAAATGAGTCGAGTTAATTGCATAGCCTAGTGCAAAAGGCTCTTGCTAGTGACCGGAAGGTCATGGTTCGAAACTCACCTCATCGCTAATTTACAAAAAAAAAAAGTCAAAATGAGTCATCACTTAACAAATGATGAATCCTATTAATCTACCATACCGGGTCGAATCAGTGGCCACGAACACAAACTAGTAACGTGTTGAACAACAAAATTAACGATAAAAGTAAAAATGAGGATTTATCTTAATCTTTCTAGTATACAAAAAAAGAGATTAAATAAATAAATAAATAAATAAATGAAGGAGCACCAGTTCTTAAGTGAATACAACTGAGCTTCCGGCAAGTGTTGAACGGAGGCAGGCATATAGACGCTCTCGGTGACGTCAGCACCGGACGAATTGATATCGCCATGAAACCTTTTTCGAACTATTTGGGTTTTTTTTCTCTTATTTATAATCGAAAAATAAACAATTAAACTTGTGGTTTGGTGGCTGGTTGGTGCTGGGATTCTCAAACAACAGAGGGTGAAGTGAGAACTGAGAAGGCTTGTAGGCTATCGGACGGGCGGTATAGGATGGATCGATTAAATGTACATTACTATTATTTTTTGGCGAAATTTCATAAGAGTCCCTAAAATATTGATAATCGTTCGAACGAGGATTGAGCTTCTAAATGAATCATTTTGCCCGTTGAACAATATTTTAGATAAGTTTGCCCCTAAACAATTCTCCCTCCGTCCCTAAAAGAATTGTCACATTTTGACTTTTGTTAGTCAAACATTACAAAAGTTGATCATGAATTCTCATTAAACGATACAAAATAAGATAGTCTTGTGGGACCTTGTTAGATTCGTCTCAATATATATTTTTGAAATATTAACTTTTTATAATTTTTTCGCATGTAGAGTAATAGATATTTATGTTTTAAATCGTGTTTTGTTGACCACCAAAAGTCAAAATGTGACAATCTTTTAGGGACGGAGGGAGTATTTTAGATAAGTTTGTCTCTTGTCGTGATGTCTCATTAAGAGTAAAACGGTACTCTCACAATATTAAAGTTTTGTGGAATGTCCAAAACTTTAATACTTGCGAAATCCTCATTTTATCCTTAATGAAAATCACAATAGGAGGCAAACTGATATAAAATCATTGTCCAAGAGGAAACTGATCTAAATAATTTCTCATGAAGAAATCGACCTATTTAGAAGTTCAGTTTCTCATCTGAATGATCGTCAATAGTTAGGGAGCCCTATGAAATTTAGCCTTATTTTTCGTGCCTAAACTTCTCTCATCCCTAAATCAGGGGCGGATTTACGGGGGGTCAAAGGGTGCACAGGACCCCCCCAAATCAAAATAATATTCTAGCCTAGATGGTAAAAGTCTTGGTATTTTTTAAAAATGATGAGGGTTCGAACCCCCCTTGCTTCACTTTATTTTTTTTTGTTACTTTACTTACCCACAAGTCCACAACTCAGGTATTACTTCTTTTTCCTTTACAAAACAAACCTTTCACCTTCTTTCTTTTTTTCCTAAAGTAACAGAACTCTAGTCCCTAAATTTAATTAATAATTAATTTTCTTCTTCTTCTTGTCTTCAACTTCTTCTCCTGCCTTCAACAATACTAATTGTCTTCTTCTTTTTCAGTACTGTAAAAAGATACATCCTTAATTCTCTACTTTTTTGTCATTCTTTTTAATTAGCAATAATAATTTTTATTTATGTGCATAAATAGATTATATATGTGCATAAAATTAGATTATCAAAGTAGATTCTTAGCCTTTAAAGGAAAGTAATCCTGAACTAATATTAAATATATGTACTTTTTAGTTCGTGTTTAAATTATCCTTATATTTTGTTTGAGATATTCGTACACTTTTATCGATGATTATTTTTATTTTTAGTTTAAATTATTAAGGGACCCCCCTGAAATTATTTCCTGGATCCGCCCCTGCCCTAAATGATAGGGTTATTTGGTTTTTCATGATCACCGAGACATAACTTAAAAAGTAAATATCTTTAATTTTACATGCATGAAATTTGACATTTCAAAAATTCATAATAAATGAATCTCACAAGATCTCACATAACTATATTATTTCTTATCAATGTTATTTCTTATCGGCTGATAAGAATTCATTGTATATGTTTTTTAAATTTGACCCAAAAAGTCAAACTATTCCTGTCATTAGAAATTAGGTATGGAGGGAGTAGTATTTCTGGAGATTATATTGTTATCTACCTCTATTACCTAATCATATTAAAAGAAAAAGTTTCAGTTATAGATAAAAAAATTCCTTTTAAACACAATATAATTCATGAGTTTAAGTCATTGACCAAACAAATTCAAAGTTACTTCATATTAGAATATGAATTTATTAAAAAAAACTGTATACAATTGTTTTGTTACTCTAATTACGACGACTGGAGATTTTATATTCAGCTTCCCTTATGTTCCCACGGTACCCTTATATTAAAAGCTTAATATAAATCATTCAAACTAAAGTTGTTCTTAAGGAGGTTGGTTTCATAATTTCAAGTTATAGTGAACATTTTTTTCTTTACATCCGGTTAGGATTGATGCAGTTTATTGTTTGTCATTTTACATTGTTTTTTGTCTCAACGCTCACATTATATTGTAAACTTCTTATAATAATAGCACACTCCATCAAAGTTTATAAGAAATGACATCTTATTATTATTTTTACGTTATTAAAGTGATGTTATTTGTTTAACACGAAAAATATATAATATCCTTTTCAAATTTACGAACTTGTTCTTACACATAATTTGACCTCAATCATGACATGAATGTTGACTCTATTCTAGCCTTATGATTTACTTTGTTGAAGTTTTTGTGAATTTTCTTAGTTTCTGATTTTGACGTGTTATGTTATTAACGAACAACCAAATTCATGATATTTCATTTTTTGTGAAACTTCTATTAGTTGTGATTGTCAACCAAACCAGTCAAATCTATATGTAGCAAAAATATCAAAGACAACTCAATTATCATTTTTAAAAACTATCTAAAACATACCAAAATTCATGTTTTTTAATAGCTTTTCTTGACTTCGATTGTTGAATACTTGTAGATTTGAAGATTCGAATCAGTTAAGAGCCTTCGTAGTTTGTTCTTGATCTTTGATTGTTTAATACTTGTAGATTTGAAGATTCCAATTAGTCAAGGGCCTTCGCAGCTGTTCTTGATTGTTAAATACTTGTAGCTTTGAAGATTCCAATCAGTCAAGTGCCTCCGCAGCTTGTTCTTGAACTTGGTTGTCGAATGCTTGTAGATTTGAAGATTCAGATCAGTCAAGGGCCTTCGCAACTTGTTCTTGAACTTGATTGTCGAATGCTAGAAGATTTGAGGATTCGGATAAGTCAAGGGTCTTCGTAGCTTGTTATTGAATTTGATAGTCGAATGCTTGAAGCTCTGAATATTGCTGAAGAAGTTCTTGAATTTGTAGAGAATTTTGTTGTCTGATAAATTCTCTCTCAATCTTCATCTTGAGCTTTTCTGCTTATGATCTTCCCTTCTCGTCTCAAATGATGAGGATGCCTCCTTATATAGGCATTTGAGTGGGCAAAAAGCTTTAGCTCATTTACAATATAGGCTCATTGAAATGAAAATCTAATGTATTTATCTTATTTATTTATTTAAAGATAAATGCCGAAGGTTAAGGCTTCAAATATAATATACTTGTTCAACAAGATAGTAGAACAATTGATAAATATTTTTGGGAAGAGAGAAAATCATCTCTAAAATTTCATTTAATAATAATAAGCTCCTTCCATACATTGACTAGACCACAATATATAATATAATTATTAGAATCCCTAATATAAGTGGGCTCTTCAAACAACCCTAATACGAGTGCGCTCGTCTAGTAGTTATCATCTAATATTTTAAATATTAATACTAACAATCTTAATAAAATAATGATTAAATAAATATACTCCTAATCTCCATCAGATAGTTTGTTCAAATATTACAATTTTTAAATGAAATCTAGTGGTATAGCTAGAGTGAATTCAAGGTTGGGTTGTCCTTGAATTCTTCAAACCGCAAAACGGGGCTTTGGGTTTTTAGTTCTGATAGCTAAAAGTTTAAGTTGATTGCATGCATCGAATTCCTGGGGACTTATCAATATTAGTGATCATTATTCAAATCCTGAGGTTGGAAAGTCGAAGGTCAAGCAGTAGGGAAAAGAAGCTCGCTAAAATCACTGAGTAATTTCTTATCTTTACACTATTTACTTTCCGGATTATTATTGTCTTGTGTTTGTTTAGGTTGTTTGTGTTGTTATAGTTGTTATAACTTTGTAGAATTGTTTATAATCGAAACAGTTATATAACCGGCTTAATCCTTATTGACCACCCTCTCTAAGGATATATAGAGTAACATGCCACTATTTTTGGATTGGAGGGAGTAGAAGCTAATTACTCATTTAGGGACCGCATAGCTAGAAAGCCTAGTTTCTATTTAAGGAAAATAATAGCTAAGGGGTACATTGCGATTCCTAGTTGTCCACGTGTCATAATCTGGCAAAGTGAGGCAAATACAAGTCAATCCCTATAAATACTCATTTGTTGTGATCAGAAGTAGGTAATGCTTCTCTTGAACGCAGTTATATTCAACACTTATACTTGGGATAACTTGACCGTCAGAGTGTGCAATCCACTTCGGTCGTGGACTAGGTATCCGAAGACAATGGAGCTAGGAGGGAACACATGTCTGTGGACGACCACTCGGGCGCGAAACAGCATCCCGGCTCGACCTTTGGAAAAGGGGAACAATATCTCTGGGAAGGACGCCCCAGGAAAGAGCATATATGAGCTGCTGCCTTAGCCCATAGCCACATCAGATCAAGAAGGTCTAAACAATCTAATAGAGCTAAACATAGTTCGAGGAACGCTTTTCAGTCAAACCCATGGGAGAAATATGTCATATCAATTGACATCGTCAGTACGAGATCGAACTTCCACTTCGGGTGATTCCACTTACTCCAGCCAAGTTAGCTATTGGACTAAGAGTAAGGGATGGCTCATTCATAGTAACTTGTCGAAATGGCAATACAGGTACTGAAATGGTTTTAAGTCACTCTTTATGAGGAACATAAGAAGAAATTGATGCCCTCTCTGGCTGTTGAATCACCCAGGATTTCATTCTATGTGATCATCCTCCTCAATCACATATACTTCTCTACTTCTACTTGCAATGAGAATATCACATGCTCTTAAACCTATCAAAGGAAGCTCTCCTACAACTCGATAATACTAGATTTATACGCTTAACATGGGAAATGGATAGGGAAGGAACTGTGAACGAATTCGCCGCTAATCTTTGAAACGTAACTGATGCATTAAATGCAGTTGTTTGAGTCTCCCCTTCGTTCAAAAGCTGTAAAGATAGGCATATTGATATAGCTGAATAGACATAGAAAGCTTTGAAGCACCCTACTTGGGGTACATATGTCAAAATGGCAAACCCACGTCATTCTCCATATACGTTTCATGATCTTTTACTAGATGATATGCAGAATTATCCTACACTCAAATACACTTTCTTATTCCATCTTACTATTAGGTGAAAATACATCAAAATGGTAGGAGGCCATGAAACGTTAGATTCTAGTTATTTGCGGTGGTGTCCTGTACCAAACAGGAGGCAGCTTCCTTTTAAACGATGAAGTGATAAGGCGTCAAATGCGCTTGCTGCGTACACTGGATATCAAGCCTGGACTTGCGGATATCCTCAGGGAATCATCGCGAATCAAAGTATTCTACTTTCAAGATGCTATTCATCATTCCTATATATATGATATCCGTTTTCTAATAAGACTATGCCTTGTACTAGGAATTTTTATTTGGTGGGCTTAGCACCAAAACCATTGTTCCTCCAGCCTTTGGCTCTTACATCCCCGAATATACAGTTTCTCAATAATGTGGTAAATGATACATATATTTTACCAGGTCTCTTCCTCTCATCAAATAAATCCTTCCCGTGTTCATGTGGTTCGCCGCTCTATAACGAGGCAAAGGTATTATTTCCTGAACCTCCATTCGATCCACTCGGTCAAAACATAGGCCAACCAGCAAGAATTAATGATATAACAATCTATTTTGCATCTCTAGTTCTAGTTCTAGCACTATCATAAATCCATGGGAATCTGCATCACATCAAGGTATATACATAAATCCATGGGTTTATTAGAATGTTACACAAAAACCCACGTTTACATACCCACTAATGTATTGGTAGTAATGGTACCCTAGTATAGTTAGAACGCAATATTTTGGCATCTGATACAAACTTGAACATACATCCTTAAGCGTTTTTTCTATCCAAAAGACCTTTATAGAAAGGATTTGAAACCTATTCATCAACTCATCTTATGCGCTTTTGAAGGAACTTCAGTTCAAGGACTTCACTCTAGTCAAAGTCAGAGAACTTGCTAGTACGAGTGCTGCTATTGCTTATGGGTTTCTTCTCTTATACAAAGAGTATAGATACCTATTTCGACTCCTTAAATAAAGATGCTTTTGTTGGAATATCCCGGGGTTGCAAGACACAATGAACTACGATAGTTCATATGTCTAGAAAACCCTAATTCGTTGATCGTTAGAACTTACACAATAGAACTAGCTCATAGAAGTATATGTTTAAAGATAGTGTGAATATGCTACAACTAACATAATCAAAGAGTGTGGCTACAAAGATATACCTTTGAAGCGTGAGCGGAAGCAATATGATCTTCAAGTGCTTATCCCCACACCTTGCTCCTTGCTTTCTTCTTGAAGAAATTTCTATCACCAAGGTGATATGGAACTACTATGAAATAGTCCACACCAATACCTTAGATAGCAATAAGACACACTTGGACTAGTGTGTGTTATTAAGGAATGTGTAGTCTAACTACTATAGCAAACTATAGAACAATTTCTATACTCTAACACTTAGAGTTTTGCTAGGGGGTTTGAAGATCAAGTGTGTGTGTTTGTTTGTGTTCTCTAACAAGAGTTGTGTGTTGACTTAGCTTGATGCTCTACCCATTCTATATCATCTTATGATATAGAATGGATGATGAAACACATTATACACTAAACAAACATATTAACCATCCATATGGTTAATGCCTCTTGGTCCATGGAAGATTCTCTTACAAGAGTTCTTCCCAAGACTTACAAAGCCTTCCCAAGTCATAAAGTAGCCACCAAGATGTCAACCATTCATGATGATGGAATTAATTAATCTTAATTAATTAATTAAATCATATCTTATTTAATTAATTCATTAATTAATTAAATCATTTCAATAAATGATAATATATATATCTCACATATATATATATACATAAACCCCAAATGGTGTGTCCGGAACCAATTCCGGGCGCACCATCGGTTCGGTCGGGACACGATCTCGATCGAACCGAAATTCCTCAATATGGATCAAATCCCTTATTCACTTTCGGGTCACTACTCGAAAGTATCTTCGGTAATTGTTACGTGTGTGACCTCATAGCCCGAGTAACGAAGGCATCGGGATTCAACGTATAAGACCGTATACACGAATCCCGAAGATCATCGTGAGAGCCTAGTCTACCATTCGATGACCCCCGGCATTATCTCGGGTGAGACTACTGATAGTTCAGATAACTATCGGTTGTTGAACCGTATATATAGATGATATAGTTCACGGGCACTAATTGAGGAAATTGACACATCAATTTCCAACACTCCCACTTGCCCTTGGACTATTACCAATGTCTTGGATGTACACTTGCATCCTTGTCACATGATTCCCTTTGTCCTCGGTTTTCGTCATAGGCTAAGGCAAGAAAGCGTGTCGCCAACTCCTATGACATAATTTCTCGGAACACGAGATAGTCTCACTCCCGTTCATAACGGGTGAATTCATAAGTAAAACTCACTCTCCGAGTGGCCAGAAAAACCTTCCCTGTATACCAGGGTGGACAAAGACCCTACCAATGCATCACCGATCATCTCACCACTATATTCACATAAGACCCAACGTACCCCATTACCACCAGTAACGGATGGGTCCGGAAGTAGTCAAAGCCTCATGCTCACGTAGCATGAGAATGATATGCATGTAGGTCTCAGAACCTCTATCATATGGCTCGTGTGAAATATAGGACACAAGATCTCTTCTATAATTTCACAACGGTCACTGTCCAGTACCATGTCAAGACTCTCTTGACAATGAACCCATGTAATGATTTGGACCATCCTTTTGACTTAAGAAACAAAGTCAAACGAATCATTACACACTAGTTTGGTTGTGTCCGTTCCCAAAACGCCGGGACATACCACTAGGGACAATGTAATCACCATAGTTCTTGTCTTGAAAAAGGGGTTCCTTAGCCAATACACTTATTGGCTCCTCTTCAAGAACTCGTGATTACATGGGAATTAAAATATTTATCATACAACTATGATTAAATATTCAATTGCTTATTCAAGTGCTATAAAAGAATAGGCAATCAATAAACAAGAAGTAATACTTTTATTCAACAATAAGAGTTTTACAAAAGTATACTTCATACATATAAATCAAATAAACTGAAATAAAGCTCCCACTAAGACTAAGACCACTCGGACCTAAGTCTAAGTCCAATAGCTGAAGTATGGAACTCATGTTTGGTCTGAGGCAATGGTTTAGTCAAGGGATCAGCTGCGTTGTCGTCTGTATCTACTTTGGATACTTTGATGTCACCTCTCTGGAACATTTCACGGACGAGGTGATACTTCCTGAGGACATGCTTGGACTTATGATGAGCCCTGGGTTCCTTAGCCTGTGCTATGGCTCCAGTGTTATCACATAACAACTCAATTGGACCATCAGCGCTAGGAACTACCCCAAGCTCAGTCATAAACTTCTTAAGCCAACATGCCTCCTTGGCTGCTTCAGAAGCTGCAATGTACTCGGCCTCCGTAGTAGAATCTGCAACTGTGTCCTGCTTGGAACTCTTCCAACAGATGGCTCCACCGTTCAGGCAGAATACAAACCCGGTTTGAGAACGAAAATCGTCTCGATCGGTTTGGAAACTGGCATCGGTGAAACCTTTTGCAATCAACTCCTCATCTCCGCCATATACCAGAAACATATCCTTAGTCCTTCTCAAGTACTTAAGGATAGATTTCACAGCGGTCCAATGGCTGTTGCCTGGATTCGCTTGATATCGGCTGGTCAGACTCAGAGCGTACGATACGTCTGGTCTAGTGCACAACATGGCATACATGATAGATCCTATGGCTGAAGCATACGGGACTCTACTCATGTTCTCCTTCTCGACGTCAGTGGTGGGGCACTGACTTTTGCCGAGAATAGTGCCAGTTGTCATAGGCAGTATTCCCTTTTTGGAATCGAACATATCGAATCGTCTAAGAACCTTATCAATATAAGTGTCCTGTCTCAGGCCAATCAACCTATTGGCTCGATCCCGATATATCTTGATTCCAAGGATATACTGCGCCTCTCCTAAGTCCTTCATCGAGAAACACTTACACAACCATCTCTTGACTGACTCAAGGAGTGGTTTGTTGTTTCCAATGATCAGTATGTCATCTACATACAGGACTATAAATGCAATGTGGCTCCCACTTACCTTCTTGTATACACAAGCATCCTCCTCATTCTGAATGAAGCCAAATTCTTTAATTGCTTCATTGAATCGGAGGTTCCAACTGCGAGAAGCTTGCTTGAGTCCATAAATGGATCTCTGAAGCTTACATACCTTCTTAGGTCCTTTGGGACATGTAAAGCCTGGAGGTTGTGTCATGTACACATCCTCCTCAAGGTTTCCATTAAGGAAAGCGGTCTTTACATCCATTTGCCATATCTCATAGTCATAATATGCGGCAATGGCTAAGAGGATCCGAATAGACTTGAACATGACTACCGGTGAGTAGGTTTCATCATAGTCAATACCATGAATTTGTTTGAAACCCTTCGCCACTAGTCTAGCCTTATAAACATGGACATTTCCATCTTTATCAAGCTTTTTCTTAAAGACCCACTTACACTCGATAGGTCTAGCACCTTCGGGTAAGTGAACCAATGTCCAGACATCATTCTGGTACATAGAGTCTATCTCGGATTTCATGGCTTCAAGCCATGACTCGCTATCTGGCCCTTTCATTGCGGCTCCATAAGTATAAGGCTCGTCGTCTTCTATCAAGAAGGATTCCCCATACCATCTATCGGGAACATGACGAGTCCTACTGGATTTCCTAAGGGTCGGTACTTCTTCAGGAGTTTCATCTACCGTGGATCTAGGGTCCAAGATAGGATCCATCATGAATGGAGGATCTACTTCCTGAAGTGAGCCTGCCGAGTTCGTTAACTCGACTTGCTCATTTGATGAGACACTTGGGTTCAATAACCCATCTCTCTCATTCAATGAGTTTCTTGAGTTCGACAACTCAACTTGCTCATTAAACGTGTCGAATGAGTTCATTAACTCATTCGGCTCATCATCTTGAACTTCTTCAAGTTGTACCGTATTTTTGACATTTCTTGATAAGAACTCTTTCTCAAGGAAATGTGCTGTCCTAGCCACGAAAATCTTATTTTCTGGCTTAAGGTAGAAATAATACCCTTTGGTTTCCTTTGGATAACCAATGAAATGGCACAAGTCAGCCTTTGGGCCTAGCTTGTCTACGTTCAATTTCTTGACGTAGGCCAAGCAACCCCAAACCCTGAGGAAGCTAATCTTGGGACGTTTCCCAAACCACATCTCATATGGTACTTTCTCAGCTGACTTGGTTGGACAATTATTTAAGGTAAGTGCGGCAGTTTGCAACGCGTAACCCCAGAAGCTGACATGTAGGTCGGTTCAACTCATCATGGATCGCAAACTGTCTAACAGAGTGCGATTCCTCCTTTCGGACACACCATTATGATGTGGTGTTCCGGCCGGTGTGAGTTGTGAAACAATTCCACAATCTCTAAGATGAGCGTCAAACTCGTGGCTCATATATTCGCCTCCTCGATCGGATCGAAGAGTCTTAATAGTCTTGCCGAGTTGATTCTCTACTTCATTTTGGAATTCTTTGAACTTTGCAAAGGCTTCACTCTTATGCTTCATTAGATAGACATAGCCATAACGGCTAAAGTCATCCGTGAAGGTAATGAAGTTGGGAAAACCACCTCTTGCAGGAGTGTTCATTGGACCACATACATCGGTATGTATTATCCCCAATAAATCACTTGCCCTTTCACTCGTTCCAGTGAAAGGTGATTTGGTCATCTTGCCCAAAAGGCATGATTCGCATTGGTCATATGATTCA
This sequence comes from Echium plantagineum, assembly GCA_003412495.2. Classification (NCBI taxonomy): domain Eukaryota; kingdom Viridiplantae; phylum Streptophyta; class Magnoliopsida; order Boraginales; family Boraginaceae; genus Echium; species Echium plantagineum. The sequence goes on along the minus strand of CM016566.1, from coordinate 30,627,502 downwards.
AAATCAAGTGACTCAATAATTCCACTTTCGTGGAGTTTCTTGATGCGATTTTCATTTATATGACCAAGTCTGCAATGCCATAGGTAGGTAGGATTCAAGTCGTTAGGCTTGTTCCTTTTAATATTTACGTTACATACCTCATGGTCCTCATCTAGTATGAAAAGACCATTTTGGTTTGAAGCTTTTGCATAAAGTAAACCATCACGATTAATAGAACATATATTCCTTTCCATAAGGATGGTAAAACCATCATTGTTCAAAACAGATATGGAAATAATATTTCTAGAAATAGTAGGAATACAATATACATTATTTAAAACTAAGACCATCCCGGATGGTAGTTTTAAATCTATCTTGCCCACGGCAACTGCAGCAACCTTTGCTCCATTGCCTACCCGCAAGTCCATCTCTCCCTTCCGAAGGGCTCTACTGTCATGTAGTACCTGCATATTTCGACAAATATGAGAACCACATCCTGAGTCAAGTACCCAAGTAGAGTTATTGGAGGTGATGAAAGCTTCAATAACGAATATACCTGTCGGAAGAGTCCCACTCTTCTTATCTTCGAGGTACTTCTTGCAGTTCCTCTTCCAGTGACCAGGTGTATTACAATAATGACATTGGTCAGTCCCCTTAGGACCTTTACCCGGAGTTTTGGAAGTCTGGGCCTTGACTGTTCCAGTCTTGGCCTTTCCCTTCCATTTCCCCTTGCCTTTCTTAAAGGCCTTCTTGTTCTGAATCATCAGAACAGAGGGAGTAGGGGTAGAGCTCTTCCCACCCTTCAACGCAGTATCAGCCGTGCTGATCATGTTATGCAACTCCGACAACGACTTATCGAAGTCATGCATGTTGAAGTTCATGACAAAGTTACCAAACTTGTCAGGAAGGGAACGGAGGATTATGTCAACAGCCAAATCCTTGGAAAACTGAGTTCCCAAAGACTCAAGTCTCTCGATGATCCCAATCATCTTGAGAACATGAGGACTGGCCTGTTGACCATTGGATAGTTTGCAATCCATGAGGGCACAAACAGCTTCGTACCGCTCATTTCTTGCCCGCTTCTGGAACATCTGTTCCAGTCTGCAGTACATGTCATATGCTGCCACATTTTCGAACTGAATCTGAAGATTCGGTTCCATGTTGGCCAGCATGAGACATTGGACATCCAATGCATCGTCCACGTGTACATCATATGCACCACGTTCTAGCTCATCGGCATCCTCATGGGGTGGAGGAGGAAGTTCTTCCTTAAGAACATATTCGACTCTCTCGTGCTTGAGAACGATTCTCAAGTTACGAGACCAGTCGTTGAAGTTATTGCCATTGAGTTTACACTTCTCAAGTGTAGATCGGAGTGAGTTTGAAGTTGATTTCTTAGCAGTTGCCATCTAAAACATGCGAGTATGAAACGACGTTCAGTTTAATTTATATGTAAAACATACGATACAAGTAAAGCATGCTTGAAACAATAACACGAGTACCAACAACCCCTCGAAGTGTACAAGTATACCAAGACCCCACGGACTTGGGTATGAGCGGCACACGCAATCATCCTCATAGTCCAATCCATGGGTAAGTTCTACTAGACTATCATATATCAATCATCCAATGATTATATATGACTCTTGGCGTCTATCACTAGTCGTTTTAAGACACTATAGACTTCCTTTGCCAAACGGGCCGGTTCGATGGGCTAACCTGTAGCCACGTTTTAAGCAACCTTAGTTCACCATAAAGGGATGGATTACATTTGCCGGTTCGATGGGCTAACCTGTAGCGCATGTAATCCCATTGCCTCCTATTCCTATGAATCAAAGTGCCCATCTAGGGATGATCCACCCGAAACGTAGGAAAGTTTGACAACTTTGAACTTAGGTTTGGCAAACACTTAATTATTACGTGGAGGGGTTTAGATTAAACATGTAATCCACATTTCATGCATATCACATAAGGTATACATATACTTCAAGAAAATATATGTAAGCATGAAACATGACATGAATAATAAACACTTTAAAGGGACGTGATATGGCCTAAAAGACATTAAATAAAACTAGTCTAACTAGTTCTAAACTAAGTCCTTGGTCTCCGTCTTCTTGGACATCGCCATGCTCCAAGTCCATCTCTTCATGTCTTGTTACATAATCAACTTTCGCATTAAATGGCACATGCGCCGCGAAAAAAAAATAACAATACAATAATTTAAAACGACACATGCGTCGTATTTCTATATCAAGGACAGTACGCAGACTGTATTTCGAATAAATACTAGGCCATATCAAATCCCCATTCCATTCAGACTACAGTTTATATATGTATAACACATTATACATAAAACACATAAACATGCTAGGAATGGAATAAAACACACAAGCAACACACAACTCACACACATACTCACATTCAAATAATGTGAATCATAGTCATATATGCATATCATAACCTTTAGTTGTCCAACAACTAACATAGCCAATTATCGGAAGTTTTACCATAAGTTCAACATTTTGAACTAATAACCCAATTACATTCAAAGAGACTTAGCATAAGTTTAAGGTTTGAAATTCATAATAACTCAAACCACAAACTTCCTTTCGATACTCAATTAAACAATTTAATTAGTACCGATAGGATAAAATCAACACTTTGACATACATGCTAATTTTAAACTATTTTAAACTTCTCAAAGAATGTTTTGGACTTATAAGATTATTTCCAAAACAATCTCTAAATCACCCATAACAAACCAAAAACGTCCATAATCATCAAATGACTTTGGACTTAATCGATTTGTTTTGTTTCGAAATCATCAAATGACTTTGGACGTGCATGGACGCGTCCAGGGGGGCCGAACCATGCTTCGGGCCAAGGCGTTCCGTCCAGGGAAAGCTGAGGGTGCGCGTTCCCGTGGAGCCGTGTCCTTGGCTTGCCTGGACTCACGCGGAACTTAGGTTTTGTCGGGGAGGGTTTTCCGAATACGAAAATCGGCTACGGTTCATATATCGACATATATACTATATGGTACTACTTTAAACACTTCTAGAACATGTTAAACGTGTAATATAGCTCATGATACCATGTTGGAATATCCCGCGGTTGCAAGACACAATGAACTACGATAGTTCATATGTCTAGAAAACCCTAATTCGTTGATCGTTAGCACTTACACAATAGAACTAGCTCATAGAAGTATATGTTTAAAGATAGTGTGAATATGCTACAACTAACATAATCAAGTGCTTATCCCCACACCTTGCTCCTTGCTTTCTTCTTGAAGAAATTTCTATCACCAAGGTGATATGGAACTACTATGAAATAGTCCACACCAATACCTTAGATAGCAATAAGACACACTTGGACTAGTGTGTGTTATTGAGGAGTGTGTAGTCTAACTACTACAGCAAACTATAGAACAATTTCTATACTCTAACACTTAGAGTTTTGCTAGAGGGTTTGAAGATGAAGTGTGTGTTTGTTTGTGTTCTCTAACAAGAGTTGTGTGATACTTAGCTTGATTCTCTACCCATTCTATATCATCTTATGATATAGAATGGATGATGAAACACATTATACACTAAACAAACACATTAATCATCCATATGGTTAATGCCTCTTGGTCCATGGAAGATTCTCTTACAAGAGTTCTTCCCAAGACTTACAAAGCCTTCCCAAGGCATAAAGTAGCCACCAAGATGTCAACCATTCATGATGATGGAATTAATTAAATCATATCTTATTTAATTAATTCATTAATTAATTAAATCATTTCAATAAATGATAATATATATATATATCTCACATATATATATATACATAAACCCCAAATGGTGTGTCCGGAACCAATTCCGGGCGCACCATCGGTTCGGTCGGGACACGATCTCGATCGAACCGAAATTCCTCAATATGGATCAAATCCCTTATTCACTTTCGGGTCACTACTCGAAAGTATCTTCGGTAATTGTTACGTGTGTGACCTCATAGCCCGAGTAACGAAGGCATCGGGATTCAACGTATAAGACCGTATACACGAATCCCGAAGATCATCGTGAGAGCCTAGTCTACCATTCGATGACCCCCGGCATTATCTCGGGTGAGACTACTGATAGTTCAGATAACTATCGGTTGTTGAACCGTATATATAGATGATATAGTTCACGGGCACTAATTGAGGAAATTGACACATCAATTTCCAACAGCTTTTTCCATATAGAAAGACTTTTTAAATAAGCTTTATATATGCTTGGCTAGCTTCCTTGCTTAGCTCGAATAAGGAAAGCTATCCTATTTGTGAGAATTGTTAAGAGCTCAGTAGTCTACACACAACCCCAAGCTTCCGTCTGCTAGTACCAAAAGGGGAAGTCTGCTCCATCTAAGGCTAGGGCTAGGCACAACATCTCCCAAACATCCTTTTCTTCTTCATGTGCACATTTGAAAAGAACCTATTGGGATCCGTCTTTTCCTTCTTAGCATCCCATATCTGATGCACGTAGAAAAGAAGCTCTTTTTACGCAAAAAAAGCTCTTTTGAGATTGACTTGCTATTGGCTTTTCCTTAGGTCAATCAGGTCCTTCCCTTCCCTTAAAAATACTAATGCGTGATAAGTTACTTCCGAACAATTGACTCGAGAACAGCGTAATCTATCCATGAATGCCCTTCTGCTTCCCTTTGTGGCCTATCCTAGACTGTTACGGAAGCAGCTAGCTACATTTTTACCATTCTTCAGTGGCCTGTGCGAGATGAGTTGGACACGCGAAGGAGACAGAGAAAGCCCTTCCAGAGACTCATGTGAAAAAACACTTCTTGCAAACAACCTACTCATGAAAAGATCAAATTTTCCAGCACGAGATTCGGTGGAAGTAGGGATTTTACAGAGCTGGTGGACGCTAGAATCGGTTCTTACAGAAGGAGTCCTACATGTTTGCTTTTTCAAGGCCTAATGGTCCACATAAACCATTTTGTGTCTAATATAATAGCTAATGTTGAAACTTCTGTACATAATGTACCATGTGAGTCTTTCTACCAAGTGAGTCCTTCTCCTTCAGTTATGGTGTAATGACGCTCTGTCGGTGACAACCTCCTACCCTACACACAGTGAGTGGGATGATCCAGTTTGGAAGGCCCTTTTTGAACCAATGAGAAAGAAATATATCTCAGGATAGGCGAAAGATATCTTTTTTGACCCGGGTCCCTAAGCCCTATTTTCTTCCGTTGGACCCTATCCTCTCTTATTTGGAAAAAGATTATCTTGCTTGGGCCACTGAAAAAGAAGATGGATTGAATGAGGAATTGGACTTGGCATTCTTGCTATCTGTGAATGCTTTGATCCATCTAAGCCCATTGACAAGCAGGAAGAGGAGAAATTGGGGGACTCATGGGATAATCATGGGTTTAAAGATACTGAATTGCAAAGCCCACTTGATGGTTTGAAAAGACCACGTCCGAGTCCAAAATGGAATGGAATGAATTGGGAAGAGTTTATGGGGGACACGGAGATTTCCAAAGAAAAGCCCAAACGAAAACAAATAAGAGTGGTCATGGAGAATGTGACTCATTGTACTGAAAAAGGCTATTATAGTACTAGTGATGTACTGGCTTACTCTATACCGGTCTTAGTGGTAGCTCCTGCGTGCGTGACTACCATTCTCTCTTTTCCTGCATGCGTGACTACATAGGTTGTTTCCTGCATGCGTGACTACCATTCTCTCTTTTCCATATTGGTAGCTCCCCGATATTAGTTCTCGCGGAGAAGGATCGTCTTGTAACTACCACGGGTTTACTTGTCTCATTTTCCTTTACTGGAGGTCTTACTAGCCTTCCCTCTTGACTAATTTTTTTAGTTACCTGTTTATCAGGGAAAATCCTCCAGTATTGCGAGTGTTCTATCTTATTATTTGTAATTTTATGACTCTACCATGTGCTAGAAATAAAATCCCTGAAGGAAAAATTCGTTGTCGACTACTAGAAAGGCTATGGGATATGATGCTACCAACTGGATGAGAGACATAGTCCGCCCTCAATAAGGATTGATTCCCCAACTGGCTCTTTACCACCACACCAAGAGAAAGTGAAAGAATAAGAAAGGGAGTTAGTCAAACCCTACTAAGAATGCTTTACAGAAATGAAATATTCATACTTGAAGCCAAGCTTTCCATTACGTACTAAAATGAAAGTGTAAGGATTCAAATAGCAATTTAAGAAACCCTTTCTATGATTGAAGCATAGGGAGGAGCTTACACACTAGGGGTTCGATCAGATCGGTTTTACCGGTTTTCACCCCCAGAAAAAACCGATCCGACATATCTGTTTTTTTCATAAAAGAAAACCGCAACCGGTCCGAAAACCGAAAAACCGACTTCGGTTAAAACTGCCGGTTTTGGATTGGTTCGGTTTAGTAGCTGGTTTTTTTATAAAATACAATATGTGTTTGTGTTTATGTAATTCAAATACATAAATACATAATAAAATAATAAACTAATAGAGAGTAATTTAGAATTCAAATGTGAAATGTTCAAAATACAAAAAAAATAGTAAAAACTCTGAATAAAATTCAAAAAAACATTATTTTCAATATAAATTATGAAATATGTAAAAAGAAAAGAAAAAATAAATGAATTAAACTTAGATAGGATCGGTTCGGTTTTTTTACCGGTTTTCATTTGCGAAAACCGAAACCGGTCAGATCCCGCCGGTTTTTTTTAAAAGAAAAACCGAAACCGAATCGGTCGGTTTTAAAACCGAAAAAACCGTCGGTTTCGATTTAAAAAACCGTATCCATTCGCACCCCTATTACACACACGCAGACACATACCCGTGCTCTGAGTCCCTTTACCCGAAGGATAAGAAGAACTTGAGTTGGGTGGGGATAGCACTCACTCTCTCTCTCTCTCTCCTGAGCTTAAAATATAGGGGTTGGGCTAGATGCCAAAGGGACCCCACCTGGCGTAATAGAAGAAGTTGAAAAATGAAATCTGCATTGAATCCGAATGGGCTGCCCAGACACCTAATTCACCCGCTCAGGGTGAGTTCTCTTTGGAAACGGGGAAAGAAGACGTCAGTAAACCGTCTAACTCAGCTCCTTAATGATTTTATATTAAGGATTCTTTCCATTATGAAACAAAATCCAGAAATTCAAATAGTCTACTTCCATAACTTTGCTTACGCTTATAGGATGGTCACATCTCTCGATCAATCACAAAAGGTCTCAAGCCCAACTTTCATTAGCTATAGACCCCATAACGGCCATATAGGGACTAGAAACCCACCACTCATAGCTATTAAAGATAAGAAGTCTTGCCTTCCCACGACACGAGCGATCACTCATAAGGCTTATTGGTTAGTCGGACTGGTATAATAGTATGATCAAGGCACATCGGGAATAAGATTCTCAGTCACCCTTCCCATTGCTACCGCCTGCTACTCTCAGCTAGGTTTACTTCCAACTTTCAAGCCATAGATATGATGAGTGAATGAGGAATTTCTCTCCTCTATAGTGTCGTACACGATTATCCACCTGGTTATGCCCTGTCCCAAAACCACAACGAGGAGTTGCATAACTTTGAGGATGTTCAGTCATCTCATGATTTTTATGAGAGCCCCCCCTTCCCCCCCCCCAAGGGAAACCCCACAATTCATAAGAATGGTCCACGTACAGGTCAAACGGCATAATTAGCTCCTCATAAGATACGACGATGGCCCCCTATAGTTTGGCACATGAAGGAACAAGAGCCACGAGAGCAGATACAGGGGCCTCGAACATGGGGGAATATCAGAGGTAGTAAGGAGCAGGAGGCTCGGAGGGAGAATGTGGCTCACCGAAAGTAGTTAGGGGATATAAAAGCCAGCACAACACTCCACTACCATACTCTGGAAGGATGAGGCATGCAGAATTGCCTAGACGTTTCAGGATGCCTAAGTTTAACACGTTCGAAGGAATATGGGATCCAAGAAACCATTTGGAATCGTTTGATTCATAGTTGTCCTTTTGGGCCTTCTATAGCAGTTTATCCGGCCCTGCACTCAAGTGGTTTCATAAGTTACCACCGAACTTTGTGGATAGTTGAGAGGAGTTGGTTGACTTATTCCTGGATAAACACGGAGCATCCATAGTGGCAGATGAGGACGAGACTGCCCTGATGCAACTCAAACAGAGGCCGAGGAAAACGCTTCGGATTATGCAAGTAGGTTCGAGAAGGTGGCCCCCAATATACCTTCAGCGGATGAAAAGATAGCTTTGATATCCTTCTTCCATGGCTTAAAATTAGCGCCAGAAGCTGTTAAAACCAGGAATGAATTGGCTCGACTTATAATTCAATATATCAAGCTGGAAGAGGTATAGATCATATGACAGGAATTAAGTAGGCGAGGCCAAACCTCCAGAAGAGATGCCCCAAAGTCCCCCCGGAACGGGAAAGGTATGGGATCGGCTATATAGACCAAGAGAGATAAACTAATCTTTAAAAGACAACTTGCAGCGTCCTAGGAGGGAAAGTAATTGGGTAAGGGGTTACCGGTCTTAGGGGAGGAGACTTTACCCCCTTGCGGACGTCAATATTAAGTATTTATGCACAAATCAAGGATAAAAGCATATTATCCCGACCCCCTAGGATAGAGGCACTAGATAATAGACGAAACATGCAGACGTACAAGAGGTTCGGGGAAGGTTCATCTTGAGGGAATGGAAGAAGAAACGGTTCTGCTCGAAAAGGTATAGTAGAAGATAGGGAGGATGCCCGAGGCAAGCCTGGGGGAATCACCGGATGGGTAAATACCGTCTAAGGAGAATCAGGAGGAGAACTGGATGACGGTATGCCCTAAGACCTATATATCGGCTCAGAGGGCCTTTGAGGACCATTGGCAGAGAGCCAGTTAACTTTAGTGATAAAGATTTAGACGGAGTGGAACTGCCACACGACGATCCTTAATGATAGGTTTGGTAAAAATATAAAATTGTTCACAAATGTAAGACTTAATCTCATGTTTTGGAACACAACAAGTAGTTATTATGTTAATATTGAATACATAAGAAAAACTATGCAATAGGTTTGGCCCTCGATTCCGCTCCACATATATACATTTATGAAAACATTCCTCATAAAATAATAGAAAACTTCCAACTTTTGAGTTCTTCTACCAGGATCGAACTTCCAATTTAAAGGTTCATTCAGACTACTTGATGCAATAACCTTCAGTATTTTCTCATTAAAAATCATGAGAAAAATTAACTTGCCGGGTCAAAATTTGTTGTGTCCTTTGTTAGTTGGTCAAGATTGTTCCATGTAATCCAACTCGATAACTGGGATTTGCAATACTAGCTAATTTGATACATTGAAAAATAAAGGAGGCGTTACACGCTTACACTAATATAATATAATGCTCGAATTGTTCCTTAGGCTTATTTTCTTTTGGCCCCCTGAACTATTGAGACGCTTTCGATTTGCCCCCTGAACTATTAATCTTTTCAGATTAGGGATTGAACTATCCATCCTTTCAATTTGCCCCTCGAAATTTCAAATTCAAATTAAATTTCATTTTAAAAGAATGGCAAACTTGGAATAACACATAAAATGACATTTCTAGGCAAGTTTTTTTAATAATTTAAGATGATGGTAACTAAAAAAAGAAGGGGAAAATATTTGTGTCTACCTCTATCACTATCTTTTCTACTATCAACTTCATTGGCAAAGTCATTAACACTACCCTCATTGAAACCTTGAAGACTATCACAATTATCTTGAACTTCACTCTTTTGATTCATTTTATCATAAGGCTCCTCTTTTGTAAAATAAGCTTCATCAGAATTGTCAAGATTCATATGAAAGTTAGCTTCAGATCCATTCACTTCAATTTTTAAAATCTTTTCTATCCCCTTAAGGACACCCTGAAGTTTCCCAAATCGAACATACCAAGGCGTGCTCTTGTAATTTCCACCCCATCACCGACCTGCACAAACCACCCCCATGGTAACCAACTCGTTCCTTACTCTTAAACGATGAAACACGAGGAATCGAGAAAATCCAATAAACACACTAGATAATACCAAACATTAACCATTCCAACAGCCGAAACAGTCGTTAAGGGGCATATTCGATATGCTATTGCTGTCATAAAAGTTTGAACAAGATTATATCGGAACGTTCTTGAAGGGAGGGGGTGTATCGGTGATGAGGTAGGGGTGGTTTGTGCAGATCGGTGATGAGGTGGAGGTAGGGGTGGTTCTTGAAAGGAGGGGGGGTGTATCGGTGATGAGGTGGGGTGGTTTATGCAGATCGGTAACTTTCTTTACACAAGTTACCAAAAGGGATGAGGTCGATTTGGTTTATGCAGATCAGTGATGGGGTGGGGGGGTGAGGGTAGGGGTGGGGTGTGAGGAAGAAGGAGGGGTGTTTTTATAATTATTATATTAACAAAAGTGAGATTATACTATTTTTTTTAGTTACCCCTCATCTTTAATTTATAAAAAAACTTGGCCCAAAATGTCATTTTATGTGTTATTCCAAGTTTGTCCTTCTTTTAAATGAAATTTAATATGAATTGACGGTTCAGGCGGCAATTTGAAATGATGGATAGTTCAGTCCCAGATATGAAAAGATGAATAGTTCATGGGGCAAATCGAAAACGTCTTAATAGTTCAAGGGGCCAAAAGAAAATAAGTCTTTCTATTTATATAGTGATGTAGCTACATTTGAATAAAGATAAAAGTAGAAGGTGCATTAAGTAGATATTTAGTTCATAATTGTAAGAATGGGAATGAGAAGAATATGCTGCTTTTACCTTTTCAAATCTTAACATGATTTGCAGTTGTAAATTACTCAAAGTTGAACAAGTTCCTTATAGACACGCCTTGAAGGAATTTCAGAGTGTGAATATAAGTGAACTTTCATCTCAGTACATCTTATGTTGGTGCTCAAAAAATGTAAAATTTGGTCAGGTACCCTTATTTTCTATCAAAATTTGTGGATTAATTTTAGGTTTTTTTTTCAGCTATGCACCTAAACTTCAATAATCATTTCAATTAAGCATTCGAAGTATTTTTAGCATCTGAACTTTTGAAAAAAAGAGTAATTTTAGCACCTAAACTTTCTTTTAACAGATATGTATAAGGGCAAAATAGAAATTTTATGTATATTACTCTACGTGGGTTACTAACTTACTATCTAAAGAGAAATTTGTCAGTTTACCCCCTTTCCTTTTTTAATTTTGCCCCCTCCCTTTTTTTAGATGTCTCTATCTTTCCTCCTTGAATGGACAAAATTACCCCCATCTTCCCCAACCCCATTTTCTTCTTCTCCACCACCCCACATCCACCACCACCACAATCACCATAACTAACCACAATTCACATTATCATCACCAAACACCAAATCTACCACCATTACACCATACCAAATCATAGCTCCACTCTTACTTCAAAATTGCGACCCCCTACCCCACCATACCTAAAAACGCGACCCCCTACCCAACCTCACCCAAGAATTGCGAATTTCAAAGGTTTTATTTGGGCAAAATGGGAAGGTCACGATCCAGGGTTTGAGGTGGGGGGGGGGGGAGGAGGTCGCGAATTTCCATCATTTTAAGGGACGGAGGTGGCAATTTTCAATTATTTTGCTGCTTATGGTGGTTGAAAGGTGTCTTTTGGGTTGTAGTGATGGATAATGGTGGTTATTAGGGGATGTGATGTCGGCGGTGATGGTGGTTGATGTGTTTGGGATGGTGGTGGTGGTGGTTGTTGGTTGATGTGTTTGTGATGGCCATGGTAGGAGTACGGTGAGGTGGGGGGAGGGGGTAAGGGGTGAGATGTAAGGTTAAAGAAGATGATTTTATTTTATTTTTATTTAACTAATAAACAATTGATTATTATAAGTCGATCCAATTAATTATTGTTATTTAAAAAGTGATCGATAGAGTGTCATTTACATGAAATGTCTATTTTGCCAATTTAAGTTTTTGAAATTACATATTGTGACAGTTTAATGATATTGTAACAGTATTATAAAGCATTTCAAAGACATCTAATGCTATAGGTTGAGCTTTTTGGCAACCTTATTCAAACTCCAAAAAGGAACCAGGGGCTAATACATATTTCAGCACAAAAACTTTAGGATGGAGTATTTGACACACTACTTTATAAACCCTGCATCAATAAAGTAGAGCAAAAATGTCAAAGAAACTAGGTACCATTTTTCTTCATATTCGATCGACCATGCTAAACCTTCGACGATACACTTGCAAAAAACAACAGGACCACCCAAAAGTACAAAAAGTGGAGTAGCCTACGACCATACGCTCGAACAACAAGGGGTCCAAGAACATAGATCATTTGGTATGATATATAGCAAACTTTTCTCCTAATGTACCTAGTAATGCATCTAAAATATGCTCATGCCCCATATAGCTAGCATGATCCAGGAAAAAATAGCTTGGTGTTCAATGGGGCACCAAATTTAAGACCAGGTAACTCCAATTATATGAGACTGCAACCCTATAAGAAGCTTCAGAAGGACACTTTCCATTTTCTATTACCATTACGGTATAGATGACTCGATAGACACACATATAGAAACTGCCTGACAACCAAATTGGGACATAAGAGGCCTAAAGATTAAGAAAGCTTGTACATACAGAGCATTCATATTGCCTCCTAGTTAGCTTCAAGCCCGAAATGATTCTTGAGAATTTGTTTGGAGGTTCTTCCAAAGCCATTTGCCACTTCTTTCATCTCCTTGAATTTGATTACCTCCCTTTCTATTTCCTCCAGCCTCTCCAAAACAGTGTCAAGTAACACTTCAATATCTACACATGATACATGCCTTGAGAGTTCTGATCTCTCCTTCTCTAGTTGTTCAAGCAAATTTCGAATGATACTCTTTTGAGCCAACAATCTTTCCTCGGCTAGTTTATATTCACGCTGCTGTGATTGTCTTAAATTGAGCATTATCTGATCAAACTCGGCCTCAACTGCGGAAGAATGCATTTGGTGATCGAACTCCACAACTAGTTCTCCTCCTGACCTGGTTTTGGCCTTTGGATTCTCTTCTTCGGTTATGGATCTCACTTTAGTGATGCCACCTTCATATGAGCAAGAAATCACATTTGAGCAAAGGAACAAGTTATGAGCAAGAAGCTTAATGGAAGTGGAACTCAGTACTTCACTATCATCAAAGTTCGAACTAGTTAATGAAAGTTTGTTAGTCAAGTTTGGAGTTTGGACAAGTTCATACTACAATTTTTCAAGTCCTAGTAAATTTGCTGCTTCAAATTTACTCAGGTAAGGACTAAATCCAGTAAAACAAGAAGGTAGTAGTAAATGAGGACAATGATGCACAATCATAGAGACTTCGTATAAATTTTTTTTTCACTTTACTCAAGAAGATGATACTTTAAACCATTAGATAAATAATGGGATACATCCTTTCTTTATTAAATGTCACATTGTGTGGTTTATCTATAAACTATATCATTCATGAATATATGAGGTACAAATACTTCACTTTTATATTTCCTCATTGCCAATTCTGGAACATAGTCATAATGACATTTTTTGTGCTGGAGCGATCACATTATCGTACTATTTTCTATTTTTTAAATTTTAGTCAAGATGATTATATTAGGTCTGGGGACATACTACCTGGACTCATGGAGGAGATACTCTCCGTGCTCCAAATTTCTTCAAGTTTAGATCCTCTCTTAAGCTGATGTTTAAAGATCATGTTAAAAAACATTTAATTATAGCCCTTTGAAAAAGAAATTCCCTTATGTTATCTTGGCGACTGGGGCACTGGAATATACCTTCGCAATGGCAAGATGAATACGATGCAACAGCAGCTGTGCACTTTCCCTTTTAGAGTCGTACAGAAGGTGAATCCCAACAGACAGAATCTTCTCTATATCATCATGGGAATCAATAGTTTTACATGTCTCTAAGAGCTTCGTAACGTGGGAAACAAGATTTGTCTTTGACTCGCAGCGTCTACAGTAATACTCTGCATCCAACCCATTGTTACCACCTATTGTACCAGCCAGATAAGCTCGAAGACCACATTCAACATGAGAAATGTGGCCACATATGAAACCTCCATCAAGTATTGCTTCACATCTAATATAGGAGTAGCCACCATATGCTGAATCAACAGTCTTAGTACAGAGTATGCAGCAACAATACCGGCAAAAGCCTTGTTCATTGCAACAGATACTACAGGACATCAACTTTGTATGAGTATCCTCTGCTTCTACTAAACTGCGGCATGTTTTGTTCGCAGCCTTGCAAACGACATTTCCATGATGCAATTTATCGGAAAGAACATGACCTTCCTTGCAGCCTATAACATGATTAAACACGAGACAAATAATATAGCTAAATCTTTCAGAAATTTAATTTTGTGAGAAATGAAATGAAATTTTCGAAAGAGAACACAACTGCGTACTCAAGTTATCCGATAGCTCTTTTGCTGGAATTTTCCAACTAAATGAGTCGAGAAATGCATTGACATCTGCTTCAGGGAATACTGAGCGAATATATTGTTCTACTGACAGTTTGCTATCAAAACGACGTGACCTACGGTTACAATTTGGAAGATGTCTAGGAGAAAAATGGCTAGGAGGATACAAGTATCTATCTCTAAAGTATCCGTTATTATCTACTCTTCTGCCTGCTCTCCACCTCCACTTATCCCCTGGATTAGGCCAATCTATGGGAGCATAAGGAAAACCTTCACCTGAATCATTGGCAGAAACCTTATAAAGCTGAACTTTGTTCTCAATGATGACCGGGGTTCCACAATTAGCTTCAGCACGGTTTATCTCAATAGACTCCATCTGAAAAAATCCGAATCCAAATTTTTTTTGTCAGCGCAAATAGTCTTTGGATCACCCGAAAATAGAAGTCACAAAAGATGTATTTACAAGAATTTGATCTCAAATGCTCTGTTGTTCATGTCTGTTATTAGCAAATCGAGCAAAACATCGAAATAAACACATCCGTGGATATCATACTAATTCAACAAAGCACGATCACATCGAATCAGCCGCTACCTCAATCATATGGCCTTTCTATAAACCATATCTAAGACCAAGAACAGTGAACACCCTTTACAGTTTTATAATATACCATTTACATTTTGAGTAAGATTATTGCATCTATTCATAGGAAAATGTATGATGGATTTAATACTAGAAAAGACAATATTACAATCATCATCAATATCCACTCAACACCAACTTATGCTTAGGGCCACATTATTATGAAAAAGGGAAATCTTTCAACTTTCTTACTACTTTTTATACATATACTATTCAGCCAATAAAAAAAACATATGTATACCAAATACAAAACTAAGAATTCACCAAACATCAAAAATTAATATTGAGAGGTATAATACATATAATTAAGAAAAAAATTGATTTTTTTTTTCAAGAAAATCAAAATGGACATTGTAATAAAGCAACATGTTAAAGAAAAAGAAAACCTTTAATCCGCATATGTCTGTACAATTCAAGAAAATTACTGAAATTGGTAAACCCTAAGAAAACTCTTAGTTAGTACCAATGCACTTTACTTTTTGAAGTTTAATTGTGAAAAATGTTTAATTTTTCATTATTTAAAGCTTATGTTGTAGGATTAGAGAATGTAGACACATGAGCCAGCTATGAATTTTAGCCTGATCTGTTGTACACACCAAAACGGTGGATTTTAATAGGAAAATTACATTTTTGTCCCAACAAATTTGGAAGTGTAGTGGCAAGAGAGTTAAGTTGGAGATAAAATAGTAATTTCACGCTTAAAAAATGCACTGTCCGATTTGTGTATAGTGTTGCCCGAATTCTAGTAAGAAAGTCCAAGAAAAAATGTTATTGATATTTAATTAATGCTAAAATGACGGGCTTTATAATCTTATTTTTTATCATAGGATATGTATGACTCGAAGTGTTGAATTAATCAAATAATGTAAAAAACAAATTTTAATTTTTTTTGTTTGCCTAAACAACATTTTCATTTAAAATGACTAAACTAATTTTTTTTTTTCTTTTAAATCCTTTCTTCCTCCTTCAGAATTTGAAAGAATAACAATAATGAGCTTGGACAATAGATGAGCAAAAAAAATTATTTAAAAGTCACTTAAACAGGGTCTTGCGTGGCTGCGTTACACTGCGTAGCGCTGTCACTAACTTAATATGAGCATTGTCTAAGAAGATTCTTCAAAGATTTTACTTTACTTAAAGACAAATTAACAATATAACTCTAATATGGGCCGCTTCTTTACAATCCTAAAAGGAGAATACACATTTAATGTGAGAATAATATCAATATTCTTCACCCTCGCGGCAGACTACCTGGCTATATAAGGGGAGTTCATTGTGCATTGAAGACCATGCGAAATATATAGAGCATTCGTGCACATATTGTTTTGTCAGTTCAAGTGTTCGTAATAGTTGGACTAATAGTGACCTATATCGTGTAGTTTACTTTTTCACATTTCACCCCAAAGTTAAGTCTAGTCGAATCTCGAATCAAAATGAGTTGAAACGAGCTTTTGAACACGTTTACAAGCTTACTTGTGAAGGAAATTTGTAAAGATAGTCTCTGCCCTATCTTATTTATTTTTCATACACATCATTCCCAAATTAATGAAGAAATAAATCGAGAATCCATCAATTTATCATCCCTCAAGTTTCCATTTAACCAGACCGTTTCTATAAAAGATGTCGGGCAATCCCCTAATTATAGAAATGTAGTTAGATGCCCAGAACATCATTTTTCAACAAATTTGACTGCCAATATCAGCCATGTCGTAAGAAAGATTAAATAATTTATTAGCTGTAGTCATCGAAAATGAGATGTTAGAAAATATGGAATATCAATTCTATAATTTATGATTTTACAATAAACAGTATTCGGAAAATTTATTTGTAAACTTGTAGATCTATGTTTCATCTTTTCTTTTAATTAAAAAACAGTTAAAATCAAATCAAATTTTCTTGTTTATAAGAGACCCCATTTTTCATTTTTGCCAAGGCCCTAAATATATCAAGACCAATCTTACAAGCGATTAACAATTAAACCCTAAATATATCAAGACCGATCTTACAAACAATTAACGATTAAACCAATTGAATAACGGCCCTAAATGAGGTTTATGTTGTTCAGAGTAAGCAACATGAAATTCTTATTTGATTGGGGTTCTATACGAAGGTTTACATGAGGGAAATATAAGTAGATACCAGTTCAGTATTGCCTGTAACTATTGTTAATGTGTGGATAGTTGTATTTGTGTGTTAACTGATATTAGATGACTTTGTAATAACTAAAAAGAAACTAGCATAACCGAATCTATTAAAAATAGTTGTAAGATTTAAAAAATTGAAAGTAACTCGATCTAATGGTTTAGATTTAGTTAACACAAAATTAACACCACACTAATTAAGAGACGAGAATTGAATTGGCTCTCAAACTAATACATTTACTTTACATTGCAGAATCCTGCAATTCATCATGAATTTACTCCAAGAGAGTACATAGAGGAGATCTTTAAAGGGATGCTGAGCCATCAAGATTGGACCCTTCGAAAATATTCGATGCACCCCGTCCACGCGTCCAATGGGGTCAAGTTCAATACCATCGACTCCCAGTACCACCTTGAGCAGCAGCCACATTTCTTGACATGTACATATCAGGTCTATGTTGAAGGCCATTGGCACCTTCAGCTTCGTTTTCTCTCTTCTCACTAACATAGTTACTAGAAGGGTATTGATTCAGGGCAGCAGGGTTTTTAACAATCCTTGGCTGATCAATAACCTCCATTGGTGTCGTCACTCCATAGTTGTATCGCAGTGCTGAATTGATCACTTTTTCGGGCCTTACAGAAAAGCCTGCTGAAAAGATCCAGGATAATTATTAAAATCATTGTGATGCACCACGTAAAGAGAACATAAAACTATGGTTGTGTAAAAATGAAGGAGGCAGGGAAGAGGGGGAAATAAAGGTGCCGGGGTAGTGGTGGTGGTTTGGGTAGAGCATGCTTCAAACTCAATAGGTATCAGATCATCATCTACCATTTGAATGACAAAATTAAGAAATAATTCACCCCTGCCATTCCAAGAAATCACTCCTTAACCAAGCAATCAAGAGATAAGTAGGTATCATCATTCATAAAGCATATTGGTTTTATTAGCATTGGAAGCACTTCATGAAGAAAGATATAACATGAGTATGATATAAGATGTAAGATGTGCATCAACATAAAAAGAGATAATTGCCCCTTTTATAAGGCATTACCTGCATAAAGAACACTAGTGAACGCTTAAAATCCCAAACAAAATTTTCAAATACCAATCAAATTCTACTACTGTGGTTACCAACTTTGTCATAGATCTATATCGAGAGCCTTAGAATGAAGTAGTGTACGTTTGCATGTATCTTGAAGGAACATGTCTCCTCTTATATAAGTTACATAAAAAAAAGAAAAGAGATTTACCCTGGATGCTTTGAGGTACTTGTACTGGAAATCTGGACACTGGAACACCAGGATACCTCTCTATTTGGGGCTTCTCTACTTCTACAATGCTACATCTAGAGAGATTATCAGCTACTTCTGCTGAATTATGGGAAGAGTTATCTGAATATATAACACTAGTTCTGCACACATGAAAAAACATAGAGCATTACAAGGGCATTAATACGATCAGAAACTTTTTAGGAATAGTTAGATAACGGGCACTATGGCACAATGTCAAAAGAATACCTGGGCAAAGATGATGACTGTTGTCTTTCCAGGGGAGCCCCAGTACCACCATTTCCATATCGCTCCTCAAGAAAAGCAAATTGCTTCTTGAATTTATCAACAACACTAGAAAGAATAGCGAAGAGTAGCTAAATCAAGTCAAAGCTACTAAAGCATGCTTAAGCAATGGAAGAACTCATGTTGCATGAAACATGAATTCCCTCATAACAAAAATGTCCAAAGTGCCATGAAAATATTGCAGAGGGGGGGTGGGGGGAACTGAAAAATTATGGAAGATGACCGCATGAAGCAAAACAGATGTGCAGCAAGAGCTTTCGATGACTAATGAAGTACTAATGGTTATCCTACAATTTACATTCCTAGTCATATATTCATCGCCTCATTGGTAGCATATCTGAATATCCCATCCATGTTATTAAATTTTGACCACAATTCTGTAACTGATTGCAGCAATAATTTTCTGATTTCCAGAAATCCGGAAAACAGAAGACTGGGTACTTGTGTGTTGCCAACATCCTCTTATTAAAATGGCTTACGTCATCATGCAGCATACCAAATTTTTTCTAGACTTTTCATCTATTAGGACAATTTCCTGGAATCTAAATAGTGAAGTAAGAAAACTAGCCCATGGTCAACCATTGCTGCTTGCATCAAAACTGTTCTTGTTCCTAGTTTTGAATAGCATATTAGGTATACAGAAGAACCGAATGGTTCTTGCTTGTCCATTATTAGGTTTAATTAGAGAGTAACTCTATGAGCCTCAGGATTCGGAAAAAATAACATTAACATCTGAGAGAAAGTGAGCAACCCAATTTTATATAAAGACACCCAAGATATGGTCCAGCGGACAAACCCACATAAAGAGCTAAATCTTAGGCATTTTGGGTCATTATGACTATGTTCTTTTCTTTGATGCAGGTGGGGAATGGCACTGAGTGGCATGTATTAACAACAAGCACCTTGGATACATGAAGCTTGTTGGCTCTGAGCCCTCTAGGAACTCAAGTAACATTTGCGGATGATATTCAAGAATCTCTCGATAAATTAATTCTCTGATGTCATCTTTTGTTATCCTTCTCCTTTCAAATTCAAATTCCATTTTTGAAACTGGTTGAGCGGAGGGTTCTCTCTCAACTCTGGACAAGTTTCTGAAATATGGATCTGCAAGGGCCTGAAAATTAAAACATCATACTGCCTCCTAGGAAATTGAAGTATTATTAAGTTATGTTCAATTAACAAAGACAAGCTTCCTTATCTGGCACATATCCTACCTCTTCAGCAGTTGGTCGATCCTTTGGATCAAAAGCAAGCAATCTCTCTAGCAACCGTAGAGCAAGTGGGTCGGCGTTAGGGAACTTTTGAGAAAATGGAATTGGTCTTTTCTTCCTCATGCTGCTTAAGTATCTTCGAGCCTTCTCATTTCTTATCTATAAATATTTTTAAACATTAAGTAAACAGAAGACCTTATGTAAAAAAATATCATCCACAAGCTTGGATATGCACCGTACTCGAGAAATGGCTTCTGGGGAGGGTGTTCCCAATAGATCAGTCATCAAATCCAATTGGTGAACTACATTCTTTCCAGGAAAGAGAGGCTTCCCTGTAAGAAGTTCAGAGAATATGCACCCAATACTCCATATATCAATTGCAGGTGTATACTGAAAGAAAACAACAAGATAATCAGAATAGAGTCTTCATAAATAACTCAACAAAATGTATAATTTGTTTAAGAAAAGATGGTCACAGGAACCTTAGAGAAAAATGATCCACACAGTTCAGGAGCCCTGTACCATCTAGTTGCAACATAGTCCTGGCGCAAACATGAATAGAAGGAGAGAGCATTACATGAAAATGAAGAACGAACAAAAGAATTTCAAATTAAAAACATGTAATAACCATATGCAAGAATCGAGATACATACGGTCCAGAAAATAGCTGTAGGAGTGTCATTGAATGCCACTCTGGCAAGCCCAAAATCACATATCTTAAGCTTGCAGTCAGCATTTGCTAAAATATTCTTGGGTTTCAGATCACGATGAAAAACATTTGCTGCAAGAAATACACTAACTGGTCAGGCGAAAGATCCTGATGTTACCAAGTATACTACAACACAGATTATACAACTCATCTTGTTTCTCTAAGCAATAATTCAACAATGTTAATGACATCACTGGAATTATTTGAAGAAGTTGCAGCTAATATGACCTGTGTGTAGATATTTTAACCCTCGAAGTAGCTGGTACAGGAAAAATTGATAATGTTCTCTTGTCAAATCATCATTTGCTTTTATGACCTGGTGCAGATCAGATTCCATCAGTTCAAACACTACATAAATGTCTTTGAATTCCCTTCTCGAAGGAGGCAATAATATGTGCTTGATTTCAACAATGTCAGGGTGGCGAAGGAGCCTAAGAAGTTTAATCTCTCGAAGTATGCGTGTGGCGTCAGACACATGTTCGAAAATATCATTTATCTTCTTAATGGCAACTCTTTCCCTGAGATGGGTATCGTACGCAGAGCAGACGAGCCCATAGCTACCTTTACCAATAACTTCCTCTATCCTATATCTGCTCCCTTCACCATACTCCGTAAAAAAGTCTACATCAGCAGGTGCCTGCATCATGGAATTGGCAAGTAAGTTTTTGCATGCTTCATGGGGTTAACAAGTTTGGCATACACTTGATAACCAACAATCACAATTTAGACATAGAAAAAAAGCATTACCATATCACTCATTTTAGGATTCAGTAAGTTATATAGTTTGTCAGCAATATAATGTCATCTTAATTTATCCAGGATTCAGAATCACACATTTTTTAAAGACTTAATTAGTTGGAAGACATTGTAGGCATGTCTACTGTTTATGGAAGCTTCGTGAAGGAACATAATATATCATCAACAGTTTTTCGTTCTTAATTGCAACATAGCAATAAACCATATCTACCTATACATAAATGCTCGAATAGGCCTCAACGTCTTTACACTAGATAACTGAAATACCATGCTCCCTAAGTCCAATTTCCCTTACATACATGTTTGCAAACATCATCCATTGTTATCGTTCAGAGTTGAAACCATCAGCATAAATCAATTAATTTTTCATCATGATATAAAAATGTGAGAGGACTGCTCCAATATTAAGTGTTTTTTCCAGGAAAGCCAAAAAAACAAAAGTAAATCGAAGTCATTCAATTCACGCAGAAGGACAAAAGTTTATTTTACTACGTTGGCATCACCCCACACAAAAATTAAAATACACCAACTGTTTTCAGAACTCACGACCAGACCAACATATATCATCCTCATCGTTCAGTTAAATTTACCATAATCTTCATAAAACATCATTTTTCTTAAAGTCAATTCCAAGATTCTAATATTTATGGTGTGTTACACTGATTTATGGAATCGTAATTCAAATGAACTTAAAGAAAAATTCAATACCCCGCTCCCTTTTCAATTCCAACTCCATTTATCAGTCCTCACACAACATCGTTAGCGGAAGCCTCATTTAAAGAAAACGTAGACATGTGACAACCATTATAATTCATCCTTTAAAACCAACAAAATACATGCATATAACAACACATTACTTTCAATCAACATCAGATAAATGATATTCTACCACACATACTCTCCCTAATTAATCTCAACTCAAATTAAAAATATATATATAAATTTTATGTTTCATTATAAAAAATCCCTCCGTTTCAAAAATATCCTCATGTTTTAAATTTTGATGATCCACTTATTGAATTTTGAACTCAAATATTGTTGTATATATCGTATATATAAAACTCTAGTATTTTCAACCTAATTTACTATCAACAGGATGAATTTTGATATAGTATTACTTAAGATCTACACAAAATGAAAAATATTACAAAATTAGTAGTATAAAAGATTACCTTTTTCCTTTGATCAGGCTGCATCTTTCAGCATCAATTGGAGTAATGAACAGCTAAATTTGTGTTTAAACAGCTAAAAGTTCAAATTTTTATTATAAAATCTCCATCTTTAATGGATCAAGTTGTCTAACAAATTGATTAAAGCTTCAAACGATCAATTTACACTTGAACTAAGAAAACCCAGAAATTATTTTCTGTGCTAAAACCCATTTGTAAGTTATTTTCTGTACTTAAAAACCCAGTAATTATTTTGCAAGTTAATGATCCAGAAATAATTTTGTAAGTTGAAGAATCCAGAAATGATTTAGAAAGTTGAAATGAGAAATGTATGAAAGTTTGCGAACAGATTGATTCAGATGAAAAATGTTGGAGATTTATCTCAAGTCTCAACGCTGTTTTGGTAGTAGAAAAGGAAAGAAAAAGATCTGCAATTATAAACACGGGGGGAGACTGGAGGGGAGGTAAAGGAGGTGACAGGTGTCTAAAAAAAGGGTTATTTTATTACGGTCCTGTGAACTATTATCAAGCTTTTGAATAAAGGATCGAACTATCATATTTGATTCTCTCCCATTGATTTGTTGAATGTTATACCTGATTATTTTAGTTGGTATGAGTCTACGGGGTTTCACTCTAAAATCAATTAAAAATTGAGGGGCTAGCCGACTAGCCTAAAAACCTATATATTGACCCGGGAGGATATCGATATCCGATGTGGAATGTGCATCTTAACACTCCTCCACACGTGTAACACAATCGTAGGCGAAATTTTCCTTGCCGGTATTATTTACCGGAACAACATCGATGGAGTTATACGTGCCTCATTAACTCGGGCTTGGCTCATGATACCAATCAAACAACAACTAAGAAATAATAAAGAAAAAGGATAATTTTTGGACGAGAATATTTTCTTTATTGCTACAGAAACAATAGATAAAAACGGATGTTGTTTGGAGTTTGACGGCGGCTAGAGAAAATAAATAAGAAGAAAAGAATTCTGATAGATTTTTGGAGGATTCTTTAGGCTCTGATTGCTATAGAAAGAGTCTATGAGGTTCCACTCTAAAACCAATTGGCAATCGAAAGAGTAGCCCAAGATCTTATATATTGACACGGGAGTACACCGATATTCAATGTGGGATGTGCATCACGTTACAACTCCAAACTATAAATAGGGCACATTAAGAAAACCCTCATAACTCCGCATCATCTTTCTCGAAGCTTCATCTTCTTCTCAACCAATTTCCAAATGTTTCTACGAGATACTACAGTGGCGCTCCGAGTGGAAATGGTGCTCAAGGCTAAGATGGCACAGGGGTTCTCTCAAGGCGCTTAAAGTCATTAGAGTTTCTCAGGGGAAGTTACGAGGAGGAGGATCGCACTCCGACCACTAATGAGATATGGAAAAGCTATGTTCTTAAAATCGTTGAGGAATTGGACTTGGACTGTGAAGAAGGATAGGTAATGATGGACAAGTTTATTGGAGTTGACAAAACGGTTTATGTGCATAAGCTTCATGCTTTGTATCTTAAAATCAAAGGGGATCTCTACTGGTATCAGTCGGTTAATGCTCGTGATAACGCTGCTCAAGAGATTGCTGACAAGCACATAACATCAACTCATCCCATTTACCTGTCAGTGGAACATGCACAGATTAAGGTGGGACATGAGCGGAACTAACTAGAATGTGAAGCAGGGTAGCTGTGATAAAAGATGTACCCAAATTGATGAGGCGTTCCGGCAATTAATACCAGTGAGGAAAAATTCCGCCGACGATTGGTTACACATGAGGGGAATTGTTAAGATGCACATCCCATATCGGAAGTCGATGTCCTCCCGGGTCAATATATAAGATCTTGGGCTACTCCATCTATTGTCAATTGTTTTAGAGTGGAACCTCATAGATTATTAACAAGGTATCATGAGCCAACTCGAGTTATTGAGGCACGTGTAACACAGCCGATGTTGTTACGACAATTAATACCGGCGAGGAAAATTCCGCCGACGATTGGGTTACACATGAAGGGAGTGTTAAGATGCACATCCCACATCGGTAGTCGATGTCCTCCCGGGTCAATATAGAAGATCATGTGCTACTCCCTCTATTGCCAATTTGTTTTAGAATGGAACCCATAGACTCTTAACATGGTGCACGCACTCAAACGAGTGTTGCGATATTTACAAGGTACATTGGATTATGGTTTACACTTGTATAAATCCTCCTCTACTTATTTAGTCTCTTATACATATGCAGATTGGGCGGGCTGTCCTGACACTCGCAGGTCTACCTCCGGGTACTGCGTACTTTTTGGTGATAATCTTATCTCTTGGTCCTCCAAGAGGCGGGCTACTGTTTCCCGATCCAGTCATGAGGCTGAGTATCGAGGTGTTGCTAATGTAGTCCCTGAGGCATGCTGGCTATCTGCTACTGGAATTGCACCACCCTTTCACCTCTGCTACCATTGTTTATTGTGACAATGTTAGTGCCATTTATTTATCGGAGAATCCAGTTCAGCATCAACGAAGAAAGCACATTGAGATAGATATACACTTCGTTTATCAGAAGGTTGCTCGGGGTCAGGTTCAAGTGCGACACATGCCATCGCGATACCAAATCGATGACGTCTTCACCAAAGGGCTTCCCCAGGTGCTGTTCACCGACTTTCGAGATAGTATTAGCGTTCATCCTCCTCCCACTACGACTGCGGGGTGTGTTAGAGTATATATTTATTCTTATACCGTTATTGTACCGGGCTAAGCCCGTAGGTTATATTTGTATAGACGTAGCGTCCCTATATTGTGTATAAATAGGTGACTACATTGTACGTAACAATCAATCAAGAATATTACTTTTATGGTAATCAGAGCCCAAAAATCCAAAAAATCACACGTCTCCTCTATCTTCTTGCTCACCACACAAATCATTCTGCCGTCGTCACTATGTCCACTGAAAATTCTTCCATCCCTAATTCCTCAACCCCAAACGTCCCTCCTCCCCACAAAAACTATCGCATTCACCCGGCCATGACCATCTCTAACATCCAATCTCATGTATCCAACACTCTCGACATGGAAAATGTCCTCTATGCTACTTGGGCCGAATTATTTTAAAATTCACTGTCGGTCCACCAAAGTTCTTCACCATATTTTGCCTCACGAACTTCCTGGTCCGACGGATAATTATGACGAAAGTTGGGCAACTCTTGATGCTACTGTGTTGTAATACCCGGCCCAAAGTGTGCCAAGTTATATGTTTGATATGATTTCATTGGTACTAGTTAAGCATGCTTGACCTGGGGTAATTCTGGGATGGGTGACCCACTGGGAAGTTTCTCGGTGAGCACGTGAGTGAGGACAAAACGTGCTGAAAAGACACGTGGTGGTTTGTGAGGCCAGTATATCAAATCAAATAACGTTCCGACCCGGTTTCGGGGGTGGGGCGTTACATGTGTTACAATGGATATATGCTACAATATCCTCAGACCTTCTCCATACTATTATTGAACTAGGACTTACTGTTGCTGATGTATGGACCCGACTGAGTAATATTTTTCAGGATAATCAGAACTCTCTTGCAGTCTCTCTGGAACATGAATTCTCTAGCACCAATATGACTGATTTCCCATTTGGCACGGCTTACTGTCAACAGTTGAAGAACTTATCTGACCAACTTCGCAACGTTGGTGCTCCAGTTGCAAACAATCGTTTGGTACTTTAGTTGGTTTCCGGACTCACAGATGCTTATAGTAGCGTTGGTACACTTATTCGGCAATCTAATCCCATGCTTGAATTTTACCAAGCCCGATCCATGCTTATTTTGGAGGAAACCGTCCTAGTAGAGAAATTCAAACAACAAAGTCTTATGCCTGGAGCCTTGGTAAGCCACGGCTCCTCCTACCCATCTCACCAGCTTGGTCCAGCGAAGCCCAGGAAGCCTACAGCTCGAGTCCACCAGCAGCCTGGCCCACGTCCTAGTGCACAGAGAGGACCGGGTGGACGGTTTAGCCCAGGCAGATTCAAGCCTTGGCAGTCCAGACAGCCCAAACAACCCTCATCCTGGTCCAGCAACGTCTGGCCTGATTCACCAAACTGGTCTGTCCCTTGGCCACCTACTCCCTGGCCCAACAGTGCAGCCCATATCGAAAATCGAAAATCCGAGCCACATACTCCCTGGCCCAACAGTACTATCAAAGGCGTTAGTTCGAGCATGCTTCCTCCGTCAATCTACCGGCACCTTAGTCTACTTGGTCCAGGGCCATTCAACAGTCCAACTCAAGCATATTCAAATAGGAACATTGAGCATGTTATGCACACTTTGGATCCCAACTCACTCGATCCAAACTGGTACCTAAACACCGCCGCAACTTTTCACTCGACTTCAGATCGAGGGACGCTCCTTAATTATTTTAATTCTAGCAATCATAATATTGTCGTTGGAAATGGTCATTCCGTTCCGATTAGAGGTCACGGTCACACTACCCTACCACCACCACAGCCTTTGCTTCGCTTAAATAATGTCCTTCATGTCCCTCATATTATTAAAAGTCTTATCTCTGTCCATAAATTCACAACCGATAACTCAATTACCATTGAATTTGACCCTTTTGGTTTCACTGTCGAAGATCTTCGAACTGGCGCCAGCATCCTAAGAAGCAATAGCACCGGCGACCTTTACCCATTGATTGCCCTTGCTTTTTCTTTCCCGACTCCACGTCATCAATCATCTCAATGTCACCTTTAAGGATCCTCTTCTACTTTATGGCATAATCGCTTAGGCCATCCGGGTTTCCCTGTCTTCGATGCCCTCTGCAAAAACAATTTAATAAAATGTAATCGTTGTTCTTCATTTTGTGAATCTTGTATTCTCGGGAAACATATAAAATTACCTTTTTCTAAATCTTCCTCTACTACATTTATGTCGTTCGATATAAGTCACAGTGATATATGGACATCTCCTATCTCTAGTACCTCAGGACATCGTTACTACTTGATCTTGCTCGATGATTATACTAACTTCCTTTGGACCTTTCTCCTCTCCCACAAATCTCAAGTCTATTCCACATTTATCATGTTTCATGCCCTCATCAGAACTCAATTTCATATGAATATTAAATGCATTCAATGTGATAATGGCACCGAATTTACAAACACAAACCTAACTCAATTTTGTGCTACTCAACGAATTTCCTATCGTCTATCCTGCCCTTACACCTCTTCCCAAAACGGAAAAGTAGAACGTATTCTCCGTTCTATAAATAATATCATCCGTACTCTACTATCTCACGCTTCCACTCCACCATCTTTCTGGCACTATGCACTTCAAACTGCTACACATCTCCTCAACATTATTCCCCACAAAAATCTTCACTGCCTCTCCCCTACACACCATTTATATCACAGCCAACCCACATATGATCACCTCCATGTCTTTGGTTGCCTCTGTTATCCTTTATTCCCATCCACCACTATTAACAAACTTCAGCCTCGCTCCACTCCATGTGTTTATTTGCGATATCCTACCAACCACCGTGACTACACATGCTATAGCACCATCACTCGTAAAATAATTATAAGTCGACATGTCATCTTTGTCGAACATCAATTCATGTTTCAAAACCAAACACCCACTCTTACCACCACATATCAATTCCTAGATGAGCCTATTCACCCCACCCTTCTCCAACCATGCACACCTCCAACACTACTCACAACTTCACCACCAACCCACCCACCATCAATCGAGGGAGTAGCCCAAGATCTTATATATTGAGCAGGGAGGACATCTGATGTAGCGAGAACTACAGATCTGAATAATAATAAAAGATATGTAGCTTTCGCTACAGATATGAATAATAAGGCCGTTGATTCCAATGAATAACGACAATATTATCCCTTCAAAGCTTTCGTTGATTCACGCGTGAATATCGAAGGCTAAGGCTTCAAAAATATTATACTTGCTCAACAAGAACAATTGATAAATATTTTTGGGAAGAAAGAAAACAATTGTTTTCAAAATTTTATTCAATAATCAACTACTCTCAATACATTGACTAGACCAGTATTTATAATATATTAAAACCCTAATATAAGTGGGCTCTGAAAACAACCCTAGTACGAATGGGCTAATCTAATAATTATTACCAAATAATTTAAATAGTAATACTAATAGTATTAATAAAATATATAATTAACTCCTATTCTGCATCATTTTCTCCGGGTTGAAGAGAGTTCGACCTCGAACTCGGATGATGTAAATATCCGCCTGGATCCCAATAAAAATTAACATCGTTAATATCTTCCTCTATCCCATGGTGGCTCATAAAGTTGCTTATCCGTTGATTAACTCCTGGGAGCTTTACAATATCAAGAATCTTGGAAGAACGTAATTCCTCCGAAATAGGCATCATGTAAGCTAACCATATGCGTACCAAAGCCAAGTAGTCAATTGAATCACCTCCCAAGAACTTTTCCCCTTTACAAAATTGTTCAAGCTCTGGGGCTTGAATCACTGATCTCACTGCCTTTTCTTCTTTCCCCCTACTGCCTTCCTTCCGAACCATGGAAAGGATACCAAATTTTCTTTTTCCGCACTGTAAATCTTCTATTACAACACCAACCAATCTCGCCTTCACATTAGTGGACTTCTTACGAACCTCATATAATTTCTGGAGGTCAGATTTAACGTCCAATAAATTATAATCGTTATCATACTCATCATAAATTGGATCTTGATCATCCCAAACCTTCATTACGTCCTCCGAGAAAATCTTCTCAATTTTATTGATAAGAAGATGATATTCATCATCGTAATCATCATAAGCTGGATCTCGATCATACAACAATGTGTTATCATCACCAAAATCCACATCAGAGTCCAACAACGGTTGCATTGCGGAGGATCTTGTGACTGCTGATACCAACTGATGTAGCGAGAACTACAGATCTGAATAATAATAAAAGATATGTAGCTTTCGCTACAGATATGAATAATAAGGCCGTTGATTCCAATGAATAACGACAATATTATCCCTTCAAAGCTTTCGTTGATTCACGCGTGAATATCGAAGGCTAAGGCTTCAAAAATATTATACTTGCTCAACAAGAACAATTGATAAATATTTTTGGGAAGAAAGAAAACAATTGTTTTCAAAATTTTATTCAATAATCAACTACTCTCAATACATTGACTAGACCAGTATTTATAATATATTAAAACCCTAATATAAGTGGGCTCTGAAAACAACCCTAGTACGAATGGGCTAATCTAATAATTATTACCAAATAATTTAAATAGTAATACTAATAGTATTAATAAAATATATAATTAACTCCTATTCTGCATCAACATCGATATCCGATGTGGGATGTGCATCTTAACATTAGTAATGTTAAATCTGTTGTCAAGTATGATAGAGATAATGTCTCATTGGATTGTGTTGTTAATGGTCTTAAAAGTAAAGTATTGGATCTAAAACACTATAAGAATTATGGGGAGGTTATGCATGTGAAGGTAGATATTGAAACATGTTTAACGCGCATAAAAATGATAATAATGGCGATTATAATAAGAAGAACACTTATAATAAAAGGGTAGATCTAAATCTAGGTCAAATATGAAAATGTGTTATAATTGTTATGAACATGGTCACTTCGTTGAGGATTGTTCTAAGGCTAATAAAGTCGTAGAAATGAGCATGCTAATTTGGCCGTTTGTGACGGTAATATGGGTGATGTCTTTAAGGCGAGTAATCTATGTGATTATACTTTGTTGAACTTTGTGTTATATGATTCTTTAAGCGATTTTGATTGGTTGGTTGATTCGGGTTGCACTTTTCATATGAATCCCTTTGGAAACCTATTTTCAAGCTATAGGCATGTTGATCATGACTTTGTGTTTATGGAAAATTCTAAAATTTTCTTATGGATTTGAATGGTTCCTTGATTGGCAAACACCCGGGCCGCCAGTGCCTGAATAAGTGAGTTTACTTTGAAAAATGTTAAGCATGTTCTTGATTTGCGTTATAATTTGCTTTAGTGTGTTGCGATTAATGATGGTTTAAAGGGTAAATTGGGAAAGGGGGTTATGAATATTTTGGAAGGTTCGTTGGTTGTTTTTACAGTTAAAAAAATAACTTGTATGTTTTTCATGTTAAACCTACTTATGCTTCATGAATTCTATGACTGAATGTAAATCTATTTTATGGCATAATAAATTAGGTCACATGAGTAATAAGGGCTTAGAAATTTTGCATAAAAATGGTCATTTTGATAATGATAAAATGTCTCTCATCCCTTTATATGAATCACGTGAGTTAAGGATGGAACATAAAGTGAGTTTTCCCACTTCCTAATACCAGAATATGATTAAGTGTGCTGATGTGCTTGAGTATTTGCATGTTGATGTGTCCGGACCTGCTAGTGTTTGTACACATGGTGGGAACTAATATTTCCTTTCGATAATAGATTATTACTCTCGTAAAGTTCGTGTTTTACTTTTGAAACAAAAAACCGATGTTTTTTTTATAAGTTTAAAAACTGGAAAGTGTTTACTGAATGACTTGCAATAAACAGATCAATGACTTGTGTGCTACTTGGGGTATTAAAGGCATAAGTTTGTTCATTATACGCCCCAGTAGAATGGGGTAGCTGAGAGGATGAATAGAGCTCTTTTAGAAAAGGTGAGATTTCTTTTAGCTATGTATGGTCTTTCTAAGAAGTTTTGGGGGTGAACGTAATTGAATTCATTTAGACCCGCGGTGCGTGATCTAATACAAACTAAAACCAGAATGTAACATAAAATACACGTTATTTTTATACATGTTCAACCTAAGCTTACGTCATGTCCTAGAGTGTCACATTCCGTGACTCCTCCATGTTCTACTATATTGCAGACCTTGCTTCCGTATGAATATAAACAAGCAACTAGTCTTCACCTAAGAATTCTTAGGAAGACAACCTATCACTACTATGATAATATGCTTCACAGTAATCTTTCGCTAGGCTATATATCTTTTCTCTATATAGTAAACACTACAACTGATGCATCCTTATACGTATTACAACATATATACTGCAATATCCAACGGCTAGTTAGTCTTCTATAATCCCCTAGAGATCACTTCATTCAATGTTGACTCCAACAATTAGTTGAGTCATCTGTAGTTGCCCTAGAAACTTTCCTTCTTGTAGCTCCAATCAGTAATCAATTAGTGCCTCGATTGATTATCCTTAATCTCTCGCAATATGCTGATTGTCTCCATCTATAAGTTAGTCCATGATGCATCCTCTTTGCATATCTAATCAATCCAATCCATCTGATCAATTCAACTCTTCAATAACATTTCCATAAAATTTGCTCTACAATCAATCCTTGATTTTCAATCTTCCAACAATGAGTTACATTTTCTATCCTTGAAACTAGTCATAGAGACTTCATCAAAAATCAATCATCTGGATTGTTTATCCTTGATCCTAACACTCATGTTGATTGGTTCTCCATTAGTAAGTTTATTCCTTAGCTTGCTAACTTTACAGTGTCGGTTTTTTGTATGAATTTTGCATATCAAAATTATACAAAATCGTATAAACGATCGGATACAATGTTCATAATACACATTTAACTATGAGTTTCGTATATACCTTTGAAGCGTGATCGAGTTGTGCAGTGGAAGAGCAACGTGCGTTCCCCTCTCTAGTTAGTCCACACCAATGCTAGCTTGATTCCTTCCTTGAAGCAACTAGAGCCTTTTAGTGTATGAAAAAGAATGAACCAAAAGAGAACAATTTTCACTTTTGGTGTGAGAACTTTTCAGCCAAGAAGAAGGAGAAAAGAGGAGAATTTTTTTCTCAAATGTCTTACAATTGATGAATTATCTCGAATTAAATTATGGAGGAGGATATACATATATATAGGTATTCCAATCTTTTGGTGTTTTAATCACATTTAAACTCATCCTTTTGGTGTTTTTATCAGATTCAAACTCATCATTTTGGTCGACTAATATGAGTGGAAATTCCACTTTGGAATTTCATCCCTTCATTCTTTGACGTTTACGCTTTAACCCAGGAAGTTTCAACCATATTGAAAATCAAGTGCATTGTATGTGTGTGATCTTCTAGGATCAAAATAATATTAGTCATATCTCAATAAAATATCAACCAAGTATTTTGCTAACATATAAATCATGAGCGGGCCCTAGCAAAACCATATGACCCCTAATGTATTTCGAGTTCATTCCCAACTCGTATATTATTGTCAAACATATAATATACGTATGAACTTAACTTTAAATAAGTAATCACTACGAACAATCGAATTGTTCAATGGACACTAATTATGACGTGTCAAATATCTCATAATTCTAACATACAGCTCCACAATCAATCTACAAGCTTGATTGATTTTCTTAATAAATGATCAATCAATCACCCAATGGATTGACTCCCATTTAATTACTTTACTTTTGTTGATTCCTTGATTGTCTTTACATGATTCTCCTCTGATATTGACTTTATTTGTTGGCCAATTCTTTGTCTTTGATTATTGCAAGTTTGTTCCTACAAAACATAACTTACATGGGATACTGTTACTATCTGATGCTTATCTGATTAATAGGTACGCTAGTGTCCCTTTAAGAGGGAAAGTTCCTGAATTTGTATTTTCGAATAAACCTCTTGATTTGATTAATTTGAGAACTTTTGATTGTGTTGGTTATATTCATTAGAAAGTTGACAAGTTGACACCTAGGTCTAAGCAATGTGTTTTCTTGGGTTATTTTGAAGGTGTTAAAGGTTAAAGGCTTTGGGATATAAGTGAACCGCGGTTGAGAGTTGTGACCAGTAGAGATGTTATTTTTAATGAAAATGTGTTTCTTTGCTTGTATGTGCCTCTTATCCTATTAATGATGCTTTTATTGAGGTGGATCAATCGCCTATTAATACTGATCAATTGGAATCTTCTTTGTCTAAGATGAGAATGCAGAACTTATTTATTGTTGATAATATGATATTACTCCAAATAAGGTCGAGCATAATGTGCATGAAAATGTTGTGCCTGTTAATTTACTTAATACAGATGTTTTGGATGTTATGCATGATAATTTGCCTGCTTCTAATGTTGAGTATGGTTCCCGTGTTGTGCCTGATTTGAATGATTATCAACTCACGAGGATAGAGATAGAAGAACCATTAAAATGCCTAGAAGATATTTGAATGATTGTATCTTGTTCGAATTTGCTTTTAATGTGTTTGAATCCGTTGAGTATGATGAGTCCAAAACTTACAAATAAGCCTTAAGGTGGAGATGCTCCAATAAATGGGTTGATGCTATGAATAATAAGATGAAATTCCTAAGAATATCAGATATGGAAACTTGTTCTTAAACCCCTTAATTGCTCTGTGTAGACTGTAAGTAATTGTTTAAGGTGAAGCAAGAATCTGATAAGGTTAGATTTAAAGCTAGGTTGACAACTAAGGGATTTACTCAAAATGAGAGAATTAATTATGCTG
Organism: Echium plantagineum; assembly: GCA_003412495.2. Taxonomy (NCBI): domain Eukaryota; kingdom Viridiplantae; phylum Streptophyta; class Magnoliopsida; order Boraginales; family Boraginaceae; genus Echium; species Echium plantagineum. Next base: position 30,593,361 of record CM016566.1, on the reverse strand, counting down.
AGATTTTCGCTCTTGTGGTTAAGTTCACTATTGTTCGAATTGTGCTTGCCTTAGTTGCTCATTTTAATTAGAAATTAAAACAAATGGATGTTACTTCTACTTTCTTACATGGAGAATTTAACAAAAACATTTATATGCATCTACTTGAGGGCTTTGTGGATTATAAATTTTTTGATAATATGTGTTTGTTAAAAATGGCCTTGTATGGTTTAAAACAATCTTCAAGGCAATGGAAGATTAAATTTGACAATTGCATGTAATGTTTGAAGCTTCAAAAGAGCTTTTTTGATCATTGTCTTTTTTTCAAAACATAGAACTTGTACCTATATTTCTTTTCATTTAGTCTATTAAATAGGTACAAAAATGTCTTTATGAGAATTTTGACATGAAAGATTATGGTGATGCTAAGAAGATTTTGGGCATGAACATTATTAGCGATAAACATAAGTCGACTCTTGTTTTAAAATTAAAGTGCATATGTTGAAAAGATTTTGAATAAATTTTCTATGTCTAATGCTAAACCTATTAATGTGTCTCTTGCTTATCATTTTGTGTTAAGTAAGGATCAGTCCACTAGGACTGAAACTGAAATGAGTGATATGAAGAAGGTGACGTATTTTAATGCTATTGGATTCGTTATGTATATCATGGTTGGCACTAGGCCTGATATTGCATATGGGATTAGTTGTTTGAGTAAATATATGTCTAGTGTTGGTATGCCTCATTGGAATGCCTTTAAAGTAGTTGATAAGGTATTCGAAATGGCTAAATTTCTGACAGCCCCCTAGAGTATCGCGATTCTTTCGATTCAAGGACTGAAATTTTTCATTTTTTAAAATGCCTCCTAAATGGGTATCTTTTCAAACGAGGAATTGAACTTTGTTACTTTTTTTTCGACTTGCCCCTAAATTTTGTTTTTAAATATATTAAATCCGCAATTACACATACAAAAAATATTTGGGGCTAAATTTATAAATATAATATATCCACTCCCCAAATACCTTCCTTCTTCCCCCGCTCTCCTCGATTCTTCTTCTAACTACTCCACCATTTCCACCTCCCCCTCTAGTTCAAACTAGGAAATTCTCCACTACACCTCCAGCACCCCCTCCTCTAGAGCTGGTGGCTTGGCTTCATCATCAAAATCACTTCCATCACCAACCAAATTGCAGAATGAAAGAGAACAAGAGAGCAATTCAGACGTAAAGAGCGGACAATTTAAACTGAAGCCTCTCCATTGGGATACAGTGAATCTTTTTCTGAAGCATCATGTATTTCTGGTGGTGATTCAACTGGATTTATTCAATACATGGTTAATAATGATCTCATGAAAGCGATGTTTAGATACGTTGCAGTAAACAAAAGTCACCAAAAAGTGATAACAATTCAAAGAAAAAGGGGAACAAATATAGTCCTCCTACTCAAGTTTTCATTCTCGAACCAAGAAAATCCCAAAATATAACTATTGTTTTGAAAGAAAAATCCGGAGAGGGGGAAGAAGGAAGCTTTTGGGGTGGGGGGTGGATATTTTATATTTATAAAGGTATTTTATATTCATTATATTGCTAATAAAGGTATTGTGTAGTTGGAGAAAATTCCTTCAGAATTTAATCCTGTCGATATGGGTACAAAATATTTACCTGCAAAGAAGCTCATGTCAGGTCAAGGAATCTTGAACTTTGACATAGGTTGATTGACATACATATATGTATAGAACTCGATGACTTGTGATAGAGTTCGGTCCCTAGTCGATTTAGTTAGTTTGTTTTCCTTATCCCGATCTGTATACCCTCCATTACTTGTATAGTCTGTTTGATTTTACAACTAATCATTTGGGTGTGATAAGTTCATGTGATTCATATGTCAAATACGATGTCTTGGTCCAAACGTGGAAATTGGTAATATTTGTTAGCCTAGACTAATTAGTCCAACTCATTATTGTCTCACTCTTAATAATACTCAACCCTAACCTATATTATCATTATATATAAGTTAGTAGTCTGTCTTCTTTTATTTAAGCGAGAGAAAATAATCCTAGTTTTCACTACCGTTTTGTACGCATGCGATCTAGCCTATTTATTCCGCTTCCTATACAAAAGAGCTTTGTGCCAAAATCCTATTGAGAGTTGGTGACGCCTTTAGGCTTCAGGATAATATAGGAATCAGTATCATTAGAAGAACTGAGCCAAACTATATTCGATAACTATTTTGGATCCTCAACACATTTAACAAAACATCCAAACAATTAAGGAAACTTCAACAGGTAGTCCTTGATTTTAATACCAACTCGAGCTAAAATTTCTTCTTTTTTTCGCACTAAGGGCCTGTTTGATAAATTTGAAAATTTGAAATCTGAAGTCTGAACTCTTATTGTAAGTGACTGAATGCTGAAACTGAATTATAGCTGAATCTAAATACTAAATCTATTTAGTTGTTTGATAACGGTACAAATAAAAAGACTAAATATGAGCAATTTAGACAATTTTGTTGTAACCTTAATCCATTGACAATTTAGTTATATATTTCACTTTCACCTCCAAAAAATTACATATAAATATTAATTGACTTATAAATTATTTCAAAATGATAAGTATGTTTAAATAAACAATTTAAATTTAATAAACATAAAAATATTAAAATAAATATCATAACCTCCAAAATTCCTGACATTCTTCTTGATTTATTCTAGTATTATATACGAATAATGGATGAACGATTTTGTTTGTTTCTAAGGAATTGAATATCTCATATTTGAAAAGGAATTCATTGTTTGCTACAAGGTATAAACAAATTGTTTGCCACAACTACAAATAAACAAAAGTCCGATATCATTATTTGGGCACACAAGTGAATATTTTCCGAAATAAATCATTCAGATAATAAAAATTTATGGAATCAAGCTCCAATCAATTTTACACCATGAACATTATAATTAAATAATTCTTATTGAAGAAATACAAGAAATTGAAAATATAAATATTTAAAATATCAATTTTGTATAGAATAAATAAAAAAGGGTTAAATTTTCCCCTTATTTGATTAAGTGCCTTGCTTTTTTGCTTGATATCTATGAATAAAAGTTTATTTTTTTTGGAGAAGAAGAAGGTTTATAGAGAAGGAATTGAGAAAGATGAGGGAAAAATAAACAAACTTGATAGAAGAGAAGAAAAAGAAAGACATGAAAAAAACTGGGACAGGACATATATGAAAAATTAATATTAATGCCTTCTGAATTGATGTAGACAATAAAATTAAGTTAAGATTTTTAACTTAAAATTCTATTAAGGATTTTGACCAAATCTGATTTAATTTAGTCCTTAAAAAAATAGTTAACAAACAAACTTAATAAAAAAAATAGTTAACAAACAAACTTAATAAAAAAAATGTTTGAAACCATCCAGATTAAGTTCTGAATTTTTTTATCAAACACCCCCTAAATATCTTTCATAACAATAATACTACTTCCGTCCCTAAATGATTTGTTAGAATAAAGGCTGATAAAGCCAATCGTTTGTTATCAACATAGACTAACGGTCTTTTGACAATGTCAAATAAAGGTTATCAACATAGTAACGTTCCTTCTCTTAATTGTGTTATTCAGCAAACAACGGTCACTTTGACTTAGTCAAATGCAATAATAACTTTTGATTTATTGCTCCATTAAGTGTGCGTCTGTTTTCTCTAGCTACCATAGCTATATTAGTTATTGTGTTGAGCTATAAATAGAAACACATGGATGCACATATTTGACACCAGAAAAACTAGAACCAATCAAGCCTTTTTTGTCTATTTAATTATAATACTGGGTGAAGTATTATTGCGAGTTCCAAAGTTGCGAGCATGAGTGGACGTGTCTCGTAGATGCTGTGTTAACCTTGGGGAGCTTCCGACGCTCGCGATTCCCACCGAGGTCGTGTCGATTAAGCTTTCAAGGCAGTGGCTTCTATACCACGGCGCAGCTTAAACCGCTAAGTTTATTCTAGTTTTATTCCATTTACAATTTTATGTATTCACTAATGGTTTATTTTATTTAGAAGTATAACAATGTCTGCTTGTGGTACTAATGGTTCTAGATCCAACTTATCTAAGTTAGAGCCTTTAGATCGATACTATTATAAGAGGTGGAAAAATATTTTATTTAGTGAGTTTTCTTGGTATTATTTTGAGATGATAGTACAAGTTATGGAGTTGTTCGAAGTGAGGCTTAGAGTGCTTCTAAGACCACACTTGGACCATTTTATCTTGGGAGGCAAACACCTTACACAATCCTAAGCACCGAAGGGAGTAAGGACGAATTTGCTTTAAGGAAAGTGTGCTAACACGACTTGGTCCAGTATTTTTACATGTTTATTTAAATGAATTTTATGTTTTTCATACTATATGAGACTGGAAATGTGGGACAATTGTTTTAGACGACAAGTAAATATGTGGGAGTTCACGGATAGTAGCGGACTGAAAAAAGGAGAAAACAAAAAAATGAGACGGTTTTAATTTGGTATGTCAAATTGTCAAAGAGATATATGAGACTTAATGTCTTGTAGAAATTCGTGAACCCACTTTAGATTTGTAAGTGAGCTTAATAGCTTATGAAGGTTGTACCATATGAGTAATAATTTATCATAATTTTGTGTTAAATGTAAGTTTGACACTCCAAATGAGATGAATGGTTAATGGAAAAGAAAAACTTATTTTTTCTATTAAGATTATGTGAAAATATACTTCACATAATTGGTGTAACTCAAAGAGAATGGATAGTACACAATTTTCATGTGATTGATTAATTTGATTTGATTTGGAGAAATTAATCATGAGACTAAGGGAAAAAGGGACCTTTTTGTATATGAGGGGTTAAAGTTTGTTCAACAAACTGTTACTAGTAAACACTTCATAAAGTGATTGATACACTAGTACGATGTTGTCAAATAGCCTCTTAAATGAGAGTGATAGTAGATGGTTTAATGAACAACTTCTATGGATGTTGAAGCATGAGAAAAACAAGTTGATTGTTGATAAGGTCATATTATTAAAACTTGGACCTAGATTTTGTCATGTAAACAAGTTGTACAAATATTGTAATTATTTGTTGATGAACAATTTATGAGAAAAAGACCCTCATTGTTTAAACATGGGTAACGAAAAAAAATAAGGAATAAATTGTATCATGAAAATACTGTGCACATATTGATTGTCAAAGTTTTGAAAGTTGCATATATGAGTTATTTTATAAGTGTGTATATGATAACTTTAAATAATTCAAAGAGATTTATCTTTGATGATGAATACTCGAGACCTATCTTATGGTGATACTTTTGAAACCTTATAACTTTTTCTCTTACAAAGTATGGGGTATAAAATTGGGATACATATCCAGTATAACTGATATGAAAGTATGGAATTTGAATAACAGACATTCAAAATATTTTGGAAGTCGAAAATTGTGAGATTTAATGTTTAAATCATTTTGTGGATCAAATACACATTTGAAAGGAAGCAAAGTCATAGAGAATGGCAAAAATGTTTCAAAAAATAATGATTTATTGAAGTGTGGGGGCACATATGTCGTTCAGTGATATGAATGGTTATGAATTCAAAAATGTGATTTCGGTGGTAACTCCAAAAGAAATGAAGTTCACCATTATCATGAAATTGATTAATCTGTTTAGATTTAATCAAGTAAATGTTGTGGGATATTAAGATTAATTTTGGGAAATTAATCACTTGAAAAAAAAAATTCATTGGAATGATGGATTATTATGAACTCAAATTTGGTGGACAAACTAACACCAACTAACAATAATGTTTATAATGGAAAAGAAAGACATATCACGCTGTCGTTAGACAACTCCTGAAAAGTGGAGTCATTTCTCTAGACTATGTGAAGTCCGAGAGAAATCTTGCAGACCTTTTTACTAAAGGATTGACAAGGAAGATGGTCCTTGATATGTTGAGGGGATGGGGCTAAAGCCCTTGAGTCGGAATAGTGTGGTGGATACCCCTTAGTGGTAAAACTAAGCCACATGATTCTTGATGCACTACCTTCTCATTTCTATGACGTGTTGTAATGCTTTATCATATCCATAGCCAGTTATTTGGTGGTGCTTTGAGACGCACTTGATGGATGTTGATTTTGTTATCTATAGCCAGTTATTTGGTGGTGCTTTGAGACGGACTTGATGAATGTTGATCGTGATATTCATAGCCAATTATTTGGTAGTGTGGTGCACTTGATGGATGATGTCTATGACATTCCATAGCCAGTTATTTGGTGGTCATACACTTGATGGATATTGATCTCGATACAAGGGTGGACTATATGTCCTTAATAACTAGGAGATAGTGCTATTGAGACGCACTATATGAGTTACCACGTGACTGTGATGGTGAGGCCGCCATTTATGAAAGACTTGGGAAAATCTTCCTAGAGCGCTCATTAGACCCGAGGTGTACGCATGGCCTTTATATGCGTTTGTTTTGTATCGCGGAACTTGCAAGATTTTGAAGGTATGATACGTGTTGTGGGGGTCTCAACTGAATTTCAACAAGTTCAAGAGTAATTCACTTATTGAAAGAAAGTTGTTGTCTCACTTCACTACGTGTCAATTCAAATCGAAAGATATTGACACTGAAGTATCCAAACTTTCCTTTACCCATGATTTTCTTCGTTTGTCTTTCTTCGCCTTTTGTGGCTGATTGTTTGGATAAAGGTTGATAAAGCCAATCGTTTGTTATCAACATAGACTAACGATCTTTTGACCTAGTCAAATGAAGGTTAGTCAAACCCATTTAAACCAATTTATTATCTTTTGTAACGTTCCTCCTCTTAATTCTGTTATTTAGTAAACAACAGTCACTTTGACTTAGTAAAATGCAACAATAACTTTTGATTTATTGCTCCATTAAGTGCATCTGTTTTCTGTAGCTACAACAACAATATAAGTTATTGTGTTGAGCTATAAATAGAAACACATGGTTGCACATTTTTTACACCAGAAAAACTAGAAATAATAAAGCCTTCTACGTCTATTTAATTATATTACTGGTCAATTATTATTGCGAGTTCCAAAGTTGAGAGCCACGAGTGGACGTGTCTCGCGGCTGCTGTGTTAACTTTGGGGAGCTTCCGATGCTTGCGATTCCCACCAAGGTCGTGTCGATAAAGCTTTCAAGGCAGTGGCTTCTATACCACGGCGCAACTTAAACCGATAAATTTAATCTAGTTTTATTTCATTTACAATTTCTTGTATTCACTAATTTACATTGTTGTACATTCGATCATTATTCTTATATGATTGATATATTTTGACTTTTCGTGGTTCAATCATTTAGGAATAGAAAGAGTAATAATATTGCTCTACTCAATGTCTCAAACTGAATGCTAATAATAGTAGTACTAGTAAGCTGGGCCCGGCAATCGTCGGGCCAAAAGTCGCATAGTTAACGCCCGGGACTAACTGATTGAGGAGCGTAGAATATAATTATAATGAAAACTAAGTAAAATTGATTACATTAAGTAGATGTATGTAATATACATAATAAATTGAGTTCGTATTGATCTAACAAAAGTCATATTGCATCACAAAGATGCCTAGATTACATTTTTTTTTTAACTAAGGAGCTTTGTTTCATTAAACAAAAGAATACAAACATCAGATACATTGCACTTACATTAAGCCTTATCAAATATATGCTTGCTTATACCCCAATTTTGACCGAGTTCAAAATTGTTCCTAGTGACCTTTAGCCTTCAATGACTTACATATGTACCATTTAACCCACAATGTATCCATATTAGAAGTTAGTTTCGGGTTGATAAAAAAAACAAAATGATTGTTAAAAAGTAGTTAAGTCCCTATCGATAAGAGCTAATCGAATAGCCTAGTGGAAAAGGCTCTTGCTAGTGATCAGAAGGTTCTGGGTTCGAAACTCACCTCATCGCTAATTTACAAAAAAAAAAAGTGCCTATCGATAAGCTATGTTGACTATCGATAAGTATGAACTACTTCACACCACATAACAAATTTTAAATGAACTAATTAAGAAATGTTTATAAATGAATTGGTTTAGTTTAGTTAAGGTCAAAAGTTTTGTTAAAGCATATATGTATTAACTCGCGAGATAAATATATACAATTACTAATATACCTTGAACCTGCATTTCATAAGTGAGCATTTAAGTTATATTCTAACGGGAGCTAAAAGTATCCAAGAACTCAATCAACGCACCGTGCTTCTCACGGAAGATAAAACGACAAAAAGTTTGTCATGTACGTTTGATCGCCCTGCCATCTGAAGAAGAATAGAAGGAAAGATAGGCACAATAGGATAGCAAGCATATGTACAAATTTTGAGCTTCTATGTTCCTAGAGGCTCACTAACTTGTCTGGGACCCAATGCTAGATGAAGTATGACTGTTTCATATCGACATATATTTATCAATGACAAAGTTATTATACACTACTACTATGGAGTTGGTTAAGAGCATGAGCTGATAACACCTCCATATCAAACTATAGATATGGGTATTCCCTAAACTTAACAGAACGTGTCAAAAATAAGTTCGTTTAAAGTGATGACATTACCAAATGGCGAAGATGGTCTTTGACCAGGTCATTATCAGTAAGATCAATGGTGTGAAGCTGAGCTGAGCGGCCTCCATTCTCACTACCATAGCTTCCAGTTCAAATTTTATATGAAGCCCTACACTGCAGAGAACAGGAGTTATATAAGCTTCCATATCAGTCCTCTCTTGCAATATCACAACACCTTACCACAATAACTACATTAAAAGTGACGACCTCATAGTATTTTCAAAACAAAAACAAGCAAAAGCCATATGTAATTTTACTCTTCACACCGTGTGTTATTCCAGTTGTTATGACAATAGGTTTAACAGATATATGACAAATATTTAAATCACACACCAGAAATGGTAACCCAGTTCGGTGCCAATGCACCTACCTCTGGGGGGCAGCCTGCCCAAGGGAAAACTCCACTATATAAAAGGTTGCTTACAAGGAGGGACTTACTAGTATGCCCACATACTCTCTCTCGCCCTAACTATGCCTTTTCAATATAGGCTTCCCTATACGTCTATAAGATGGTTTTTCAAACTAAAACTCCTCACTGTTGTTATAAGAATAACAACTGTACATTCAGTATAGAAGCTAGATAATGCTTCTATACACAGACGCCTAGAACACTAATACAAACCTTCGCTTAAAAGCTCTTGGGTATGTATATGAATACAATCGAATAAAAGGTGTGTGACAAGTGTGAAACACTGTCTCTATATATACTAGGCTGTGGCTCCTCAAATATTAAATTCAGACAATCGTCAATGAATGCTTGATTGTCAAAGATGCGCCTATTAAATGCTTAATTGCTTGACTTTGTCCGCAAAAGATCCGCCCATTAAATGCTTGATTGCTTAACTTTGTCCGCACCTTGATTGACCAAGATCTTCTCATTTAATGCTTAATTGCTTGCCTTTGTCCGCACCTTGTCCACATTTAATTACGAATTAACTTGGCCTTCGGTGATAGTCCGTATCATTAACTTCTCTGATTTAGCATTAATCACTTACGGATCTTCTTAGAGGAGCTGGTTCTTGATTAATCTTTTGACCAATGCATATTTGAATATAGCCTCATTAAATGCATTGTTGTTAACACTTGGCTTAGTGAAAAACTTCATCCAACACGTACATGCTATGTACCATTATTGTTGTTAACACATGGTCTAGCTATGTACCAACAAGCTCCCCCTTTGGGTAAGTTTTTCATGACAAGTACCTCCTGTTGTTTTGTAGGGTAGGATGATCCAAGCTTAGTGATTAACCAATCAGTCTTCTTACGAGATATCAACTCCACTGATTAAATAGTGAGCACAATAGATATTCATGTTCAAGATACATGAAACATAGAAACACACACACATAAAGTCTTCAACATAAACAACATAACAATAAAAGACAGAGTTTTTAGTGTTCCCAATTTACTCCCCCTATTTGGCATAAAAACATAGCCAAAGCCAAAATAGAGGGTCTTCATCAAATTCTTCACTCCTCATCTGACTGATTATGAACTGGTTCAGTGTCAGCAACATTGGTAGCAACATTTGGTCTACCAGTCCTCTCCAACTCCTTGATCTTTCTGTCCACATTTGCAAGCTGCTGCTTCTTGGCCTGGATTTCTTCTGTTAGCCTTTGTTTATCAGCCAAGTAGACAGCCATGAGAATCTGTGCTGTGGGATCATTGGAGGTGAAAGGTGGTGGTTGATCAACCTTCTCCACTGGAATATCAGCCTTGTGAGTATGCAGCAGCTTGTCACTGATGATGACTGCCTTGGATTCAGTTCCAGGTCCATCTTCTTCACTCAGCAAGTCAGGCCTCTGCTCCAACAGTATGCCACAGATCAAGTTGGTGAACCCAATTGGCTTGTTCTTTGCAAAAGACAGGGCATGGTCCACAATTTGATCAAAAATTACTTGCCCAAAGTTGAGTTGTCCAGTACCCAACACAAACAGTTGCTTTCCCATAAATTCACTGATATTTGTGCTGTTTGTTGATGGGACCAAGCTGCATATGGCTGCCTTGTGAAGAATGGAGTACTTAAGGCTCAAGGCAGATGCTGGCAGATGTAAGCCCTTTGATGGCCATTGAGTTACTCCCCCTGCTGTGATTTCAGTCACAATGTCATTCAATCTCAACAGCTGGCCAGTTTCTCCCTTGTCTTCTCTTTTCAGAAATTCATTGATAATGGTGGGACTGAAGACAAACTCATAATCTCTGAGATGGACCCTGTAGAACATTTCATGAGTAGGATCCCTGATCTCAACAGTCATAGCACTGATAAATTCCTTCACCAGTTTGGCCCAGTGCTTCCTCCTCACCAGCATACATGTTATACCACTTGCTTCTAACACTTTCATGTAAGTGCAGTTGTTCAAAGTGGTGTCAGATAGGTGCTTTTCTGGCCAGATGATTCTTGCACACACAAATTTCCATTTTGTTCTCTGGTCAGCACTTCCAAAGTCCACACCATCACAGGGGGCATCATCAACCTGGGCCACTCTTCTCTTATTTATTCTCCCCCTACTCACATCAAATTGAGATTTCCCTTTCTCATTCTCCTCATCACTTGAATCAATAAGTTTTCTTTTCTTTGATGAGGCAGGGGCATCAGTTTTCCCTTTTGCAGGCCTTTTCCCCTTATCAGTGGCCTTAGGGGCTGAAACAGTAGCCTTACCAGATGTTGAAGCAGATGGTTTGGCATGAGTGGTTTCCTTCTTCTTGCCTGAGATAGGTTCCTTCCCCTTAGCAGTTTGCTTCTTTTTCTGGGTCTTATCAGCCCTCTTCTCTATCTCCTCCAGAGTGTCATTCAACTCATCTAAATCAGAGAGTTCTACTCCCTTCATACTAGACCTGGTTCTTCTTCTAACCACACCAGGTTTAGAGGACACAGCCTCCACATCATCACTTTTCCCTACATCCACATTCTGTTCAGCCTCCACATTTGTTTCAACAGTTGGAGGCACATCATCAACCCTGGTTTTTCCAGGTTCCTTATCACTTCTCTTAACTCTAACAGGTTTCCCCTTTTTCATCAAAATTCTTTTCTTCCTAGTGAAGACCTGTTGGGTTTTAAGAGTCTCCAACACACTAGCCATAGTGGCATCCTCAGAGTTCACACCCAAATTATCCCCAACATTTTTATCGGATTTTTCTAAATTCTCAGAATCAATAGGGATAGATCTAGTTGGTTGCTTATTAGAACTACTTGGAACAGGTATAGATGAACATGCATCAACATTAGGGTTCATGGGCATACCGTCATCTTTCCAAGTTAGTCGCAAGATTGGTTCTTTTACAGGCACCTTTTTCTTTGCTTTTTCAGCCTCTTCTGCCCGTTTCTTTTTCTCAGCCTCTTCCATAGCAACCCTTACAGCCTCTGCTTCTTCCCTTCTGGTTGCCCTGAGAGCCTCGGCTTCTTCTTCCCTGGCAGCCCTAATTTCATCCTCGGGTGTGACCATTTGCAGCGGAACAGCTTCGAAGAAGGTTTTTGCACAAAAAGGAGTGGAAGGTCGTCTTTTTGGTGCCATTGCAATTGCTAGGGCTGTTGGTTTCTTCTGATCAGAGAGGATTTGATTTTTGGAAGAGACGAAATTAGGAAGGAAGTTGTTTTTGGTAATAATGGTGAATGGTGTTTGAGAATCCAACCGCCTTCCTTTTTGAATCATAAAGCTGTCCAATAACTGACACGCAATTAATTCCTTCAAAATAAAACCGCCAATTTTGTAACTTTTGTACCCTCGTGGTCTCCGTACCAGTTGTTATAACAAATGACCACTAACAGTTATAACAACTTTTGATCTTGAGATCATTCCTCCATGACACACAACCCAAGGGCTGTTCTTAGATACTCAAATTGATTTATATCTAGCCCTTTGGTAAATATGTCAGCTAATTGTTTGTTAGTAGCAATATGCTCTAAGTGCACAATCTTATCTTCAACCAATTCTCTAATAAAATGATGCCTTATATCAATGTGCTTTGTCCTGCTATGTTGCACTGGATTTTTGGAGAGGCTTATAGCACTCATGTTGTCACAGTAGAGAGTCATGGTGTCCTGGTCAATTCCATACTCTTTTAACATTTGTTTCATCCATAGCAACTGTGTACAACTACTCCCAGCAGATATGTATTCAGCCTCAGCTGTGGACAAGGACACTGAGTTCTGTTTCTTGCTGAACCAAGAGATTAGATTATTTCCCATAAAGAAACAGCCACCTGAGGTGCTTTTCCTATCTTCAAGATTTCCTGCCCAGTCAGCATCACAATAGCCAATTAGACTATTCCCAGTGTCATTTGTATAGAACAATCCATACATGTAGGTCCCTTTGACATACTTGATAATCCTTTTAACCAAGGATAAGTGGCTTTCTTTAGGGTCTGATTGATATCTAGCACAGACTCCTACAGATTGAGTGATGTCAGGCCTACTGGCAGTGAGGTATAGCAAGCTACCAATCATACTCCTATATAAACTTGAGTCAACACTTTTCCCTTTTTCATCCTTGGTGACTTTTATGTGAGTAGCCATAGGAGACCTTTTCTCTTTAGCAGATTCCAGTCCAAACTTTGAAATGATATTCTTGGCATAGTTTGCTTGGTTTAGGTATATACCTTCTTTCTTTTGATAGATTTGAAATCCAAGAAAGTGTTTCAGTTCTCCTACCATGCTCATTTCAAATTCTGACTCCATTTGTTGAATGAACTGTTGTACCAACTGGTTTGACATTCCTCCAAAGATGATGTCATCAACATAGATTTGTGCCACAAGTAGCTTTCCTTTCTCTTTGTGTATGAACAATGTATTGTCTGCTCCTCCTCTAGTATACCCTTGTTTCAAAAGATACTCAGTGAGTCTTTCATACCAGGCACGTGGGGCTTGCTTTAATCCATACAAGGCTTTCTTCAGTTTGTACACATGGTCAGGATTGTTAGGACACACAAATCCTTTGGGTTGCTCAACATACACTTCTTCTTGAACAACTCCATTTAGAAATGCTGTTTTTACATCCATTTGATACAATTTAATCTTTAAATGGCAAGCAACAGCGAGCATGAGTCTAATAGCTTCAAGTCTGGCTACAGGAGCAAATGTTTCTTCAAAGTCAAGCCCTTCAACTTGAGTGTACCCTTGGGCAACAAGTCTTGCCTTGTTTCTAACAATGTTGCCTTGTTCATCTTTCTTGTTTTTGTAAATCCATTTTGTTCCTATAACATTCAACCCAGGAGTTCTAGGGACCAATTGCCATACCTCTTGTCTTTCAAACTGGGCTAACTCTTCTTGCATAGCTAGTATCCAGTGTTCATCTAGAAGAGCTGCTTTTATGTTTTGTGGTTCATTTTTGGACATAAAGCATGTTTCACCTAACATTCCAGCCATCTTCTTATAGTCCACTCTATCCTTCTTTCTTGTGATTCTTCCTTCATTAATGACCCCAATAATTGCTTCTTTTGGGTGATACCTTTGGATACGAGCAGGTGGTTCAACACTGGCAGATTCAGTATCTTCAGTATCATCTGAGACTGAGGAGGTATCTTCTTCAGTGTCTCCTGAGAAAGATCCTCTTTCTTTATTAGGTGTATCCCTAGTTTCAATAGGTATGGCATCCACCACTTCATCTTGTATTGCTTCATCCATTATTTTCACATTTATGGATTCCATAATAGTGTTGGTTCGAATATTAAATACTCGAAAAGCTTTACTATTTGAGGAGTATCCAAGGAAGATGCCTTTCTCTCCTTTTGCATCAAACTTCTGCCTATGTTCTCGGTCAGTCAGAATGTAACATTCACTGCCAAAAATATGAAAATATTGTACATTCGGCTTTCTCCCCCTCCATATTTCATATTGTGTTTGCAGTGTGCCTGGCCGAAGGGTGATGCGATTGTGAATATGACAGGCAGTGTTGATAGCTTCAGCCCAAAATTTCAAAGGAACATTCTTCGCATGTAGTAATACTCTTGCCATTTCTTGAAGAGTTCGATTTTTCCTTTCCACAATACCATTTTGTTGTGGAGTGATTGGAGCAGAAAATTCATGGTGAATTCCTTGGGAGGTACAATAGTCATCGAATTTGCTATTCTTGAATTCTTTACCATGATCGCTCCTGATGCGAATGATCTTGACTTCTTGTTCATTTTGAACCTGGGTTGCCAGCTTGTAGAATGCATCAAAACACTCAGATTTTTCACGTAAAAACACTACCCATGTGTATCTGGAATAGTCATCGACTATTACATAGGCATATCTTTTTCTTCCAATACTTTCCACCTGCATGGGCCCCATTAGATCCATATGCATCAGTTCAAGTAGTCGATCAGACACCACTTGTTGTAACTGTTGGTGAGACACTTTCACTTGCTTGCCAACTTGACATTCAGAACATTGGATTGTTTGAATGTTTAGCTTAGGGAGTCCTCTGACAAGTTCTTTTTGAACTAGTTTCTGGAGATTTCTATAGTGAGTGTGCCCCAATTTTTTGTGCCATAACTCTGCTTCATGAGTAGTATGACAACTTAAAGCCTTCTGTGTTGGCCATTGATAACAATTGTCACTGGATCTTTCAGCTTTCATAAGCAGATGGTTATCTATGTCTCTTACTTCACAAGCACTCTTGCTGAATTGTACATCCATGCCATCATCGCACAGCTGGCTGATACTGATGAGGTTGGCTGTTAGACCTTTTACTAGCAACACATTGTTTAACTGTGGTAGGCCGGGGACATCTAGTACACCTTTTCCTACAATTGTTCCTTTGGCCCCTCCACCAAATGTGACATGTGATTGCTTCACAGGCTTTATTTTTGATAGATAACTACTGTTACCAGTCATGTGTCGAGAGCAACCGCTATCAAAATACCAACCTTCCCAAGTTGTAGCTTTCAGAGAGGTAAGGACAACATTTCCAGTAGTCTGTTTCTTGGGAACCCACATAGTTTTTATTTTAGGTTTCCAAGTCTTTTTGGTATCCTGTGTATACCTATTTCTTCCCTTACCATACAATTTGTAGCAATAAGGAGCTATATGTCCCTTTTTCCCACAGTGATAACATCTCCACTTGGGTTTAGAGTTTCTCTGGTTGTGATGATATCCTTGATCTTCCCAATAGCCTATCCCTCTGGTACTCTTATGAGGTCTTCCCTTTTCCAGTATTTCATCGAGAAGATTTGTGCTTGAATTCATCATCTTAATACCTCTTTCCATAGTCTGGACCTGCCCATCGAGGACTCCAATCTTATCTTTAAGATGCTTGTTTTCTTGAAGCAATTCCTTAGTCCTTTGATCACTTTTGCCTTTCTCTGTTGTGATAGCAAGATAGGCTTCAGTTAGTTTAGTCCAGCTGTGAAACAGTTTCTCATAGTCAGCCACCAGTTCTTCATGAGTGATTTCAGCCTCTTCATCGCTGTCGTTCCCGTTGTTATCAACAACTGGTTCCTCCTGATCAGGTACATTTGCTATTGAGATGAAAGCAATTACCTCATCATCATCTTCTTCATCATCTGAGTCATCAGAGAAGGTGGTGCAATAGTTCTTGTGTTGCCTTCTCAAAAATGTAGGACATTCTGATTGAATGTGTCCAAAACCTTCACATGCTCGACATTGGATGCTTTTTCCTTTGTTCCCATTTTTGTATGTCGAGCTACTTCCCTTTGAGAATTTGTTCTCACCTCCTTTGGAGAACCTATCTTCTCTTTTCTCTCGGGACCCTTGATATTCTTGAGAATCATTCCCTTTCTTGTTGATTCGTTTAAACGTCTTATTAAAATTTTTGACCAGCATTCCAATCTGCTCAGTAAGGCCAGGGCTTTTCTCCATTGAGGACTCTGGTTTTGAGGTAACGTCCTTACAATCAATCTTGAGAGCTAGACTCTTGTTCCCTTCATTTTCAATGTTGAGCTCCTTCTCATAGGTATCCAAATTTCCAAGAAGAACATCTAGCCGATACGTGGTCAAGTCTTGAGCTTCCCCTATTGCCAGAACTTTTCCAGCAAATCTAGCTGGCAGAGATCTAAGTACTTTTCTGACCATCTTTTCCATACTTATTGGCTCTCCAAGTGAGGCGCACTCAGTGGCAATTTTGGTTACCCGAAATCCATATTCCTTGATGGTTTCATCGTCTTTCATTTTCATGGATTCCCATGTTGATGCCAATTGTTGTAGACGAGCTATCTTTACTTGGGTTGTTCCTTCATAGGTATTCTGTAGAATATCCCATGCGTTTTTGGCTATTGTTTCCATGGTGATCAGCTCGTAAACATTCTCGTCAACACATGAACCTAATGCATTCATGGCTCGATTATTTGCCAGTGCCAGATCCGATTCGTGATCGGTCCATTCCTCTTCGTCTTTCAGCACAATTTGCCCATTAACTATCTTGGTGGGTGGTTCCCATCCTTTTACAACTACCATCCATGTCTTTTTCTCAAGTGACTTGAGAAAGATTGTCATCTTGTTTTTCCAAAACGTATAGTTACTACCATTTAGATCTGGAGGTCTGAGTGATTGATTCGAGTGTGTCATCTCGTTGTGTGAACAGTATGGATCTTTGTGAACTCTGTATATCGAGCTTTGGCTCTGATACCAATTGTAATTTTACTCTTCACACCGTGTGTTATTCCAGTTGTTATGACAATAGGTTTAACAGATATATGACAAATATTTAAATCACACACCAGAAATGGTAACCCAGTTCGGTGCCAATGCACCTACCTCTGGGGGGCAGCCTGCCCAAGGGAAAACTCCACTATATAAAAGGTTGCTTACAAGGAGGGACTTACTAGTATGCCCACATACTCTCTCTCGCCCTAACTATGCCTTTTCAATATAGGCTTCCCTATACGTCTATAAGATGGTTTTTCAAACTAAAACTCCTCACTGTTGTTATAAGAATAACAACTGTACATTCAGTATAGAAGCTAGATAATGCTTCTATACACAGACGCCTAGAACACTAATACAAACCTTCGCTTAAAAGCTCTTGGGTATGTATATGAATACAATCGAATAAAAGGTGTGTGACAAGTGTGAAACACTGTCTCTATATATACTAGGCTGTGGCTCCTCAAATATTAAATTCAGACAATCGTCAATGAATGCTTGATTGTCAAAGATGCGCCTATTAAATGCTTAATTGCTTGACTTTGTCCGCAAAAGATCCGCCCATTAAATGCTTGATTGCTTAACTTTGTCCGCACCTTGATTGACCAAGATCTTCTCATTTAATGCTTAATTGCTTGCCTTTGTCCGCACCTTGTCCACATTTAATTACGAATTAACTTGGCCTTCGGTGATAGTCCGTATCATTAACTTCTCTGATTTAGCATTAATCACTTACGGATCTTCTTAGAGGAGCTGGTTCTTGATTAGTCTTTTGACCAATGCATATTTGAATATAGCCTCATTAAATGCATTGTTGTTAACACTTGGCTTAGTGAAAAACTTCATCCAACACGTACATGCTATGTACCATTATTGTTGTTAACACATGGTCTAGCTATGTACCAACACCATAAGAACACGATAACATAATAATTTAAAGGGAGTCTTGCCTGTATATAATTAGAGCTCTTTCTTTATCAGAATTATACCTACACCTGAACTCAGTTATATTGATTGTGCGCACCTGTAAAAATATAAAAGTGACTTCATAAGCACTAATGAATTGAAGATAGTTAGTGAGAATTATTATAAAGAATATACAAACACAATATAAACACTATTTCTTATAAATTCGACCCCAATTTTGACCTAATACAAATACAATTCGATATTACAATGAAATTGTTAGAAGAAGAAAATAAATTAATCGACGAAATAATATAAGTAATTTGGAGTGAATGATTACTTACATAATCAACCCTAAAATTGAACCTAATTGATGAACATCAACAAAGCTGGATGCCAAAGCAATTAATGAGATCGATGAACAAGAGTCACCTTTTTACCTGGGAAATCTGTAGTGATTTCACCAGCAAGTTCAACACCATTGGAGCCTTTTCCAACTATCAAAATCGAATTAGATGCTTTTATTTTCTCTTTCTGCGAAATGGGAGGAGATAAATCCCTAGAAACTTAGTAACTGTAAACATATCATTTCTTGCTCTCATTCCAGTAATTGCGAAAGAAAGATATCTCATAACTGTAACAAAGAGGATCATAGTATGTACTACAAGCGACCTAGCTTACCAAGAACAGAGAGCAAAAGCAAAACAGAGCTGTCCAGTATTCTATAATGCACAAAAGTATATCAAAATGTTCAAGCGTTGAAAAATTAAGGTTCTGATCACATCAAATATGGGGCTACAATTAACATCCACAATCAGAGCAATATTTTGCTTGCAGTTCATATTTCAAGTAATTACAAGTACTATTGTCCTTGTTACACTTTTTTCTAAATCCTACCTCACTGGACATGCACATCAAATGCATGATTTGCTGTTACATGTTTTAAGAATACGTAAATCAACATAGTAGCAATGATAACGTTGTAGTGCAACCTTACATGAAAACTATATAGCTACTCAGATAGTGCCACTAAATAAATAATGTTTAGTTAGGAAATATGATCAAAGATTAGTGTATATGATACAATGCATTTAAGGCAGATTGCCGATGCGAGACAGGTAAATATGAAAGATTGCTCAAATGAATAACACCCTTTTTCAAATGTATAAAACATAAGATAGTTTGGATTTTTTCAATGCATGTAAGTTATTTTAACTATAATAAAGATGCAGTTATGATGTTGTTACAGTCCAAAACCTTGAGTGATAAAATACGAATCATTTTGATGAGATGATGGGAGCTGGACACATTTACATAAAAATTTCATATGTCATTATATTTCTGCTAGACAGATGATATAGTATATTTTTGCAGTTAAAAACCAATTGTTTATGTGATCTATTTTAACTTCAATATAAACCAAACTCTTATGAAATAACAGCTCAAAACCATCTAGTCATAGAATGTAGTTGGAACTGTTAAGAATCTATGGGGTTCCACTCTAAAACCAATTGGCAATAGAGGGAGTAGCCCAAGATCTTATATATTAACCCGGGAAGACATCGACTTTCGATGTGGGATGTGCATCTTAACACTCCCCCTCACGTGTAACCCAATCATCGGCGGAACTTTCATCGCCGGTATAAACTGCCGGAAACAACATCGGCGGGTTACACGTGCCTCAATAACTCGGGCCTGGCTCTGATACCATGCTAAGAATCTATGGGGTTCCACTCTAAAACCAATTGGCAATAGAGGGAGTAGCCCAAGATCTTATATATTAACCCGGGAGGACATCGACTTTCGATGTGGGATGTGCATCTTAACAGGAACAATTTAACAGAGGATACAACGACCAATGGTTTCATAATAGTAACATGAAGTATTTTCATCCTGGAGATTCTAACTTGTTGATTCATAATATATTAGTGGGTTTGGCATATAAAGAATAAAAATCTCTCAAATGCATATGATACAACATTTATCACACACATATGAGATAATATAATTTCGCGTGCAAAATGCATAGATTGCTGAAGCTAGACAGCTAAATATGCAAAAGTACTCATATGTATAGCACAAAATCTTTTTAGCGATATAAAAGATAACATGAATGCATTGGTATAAGTTATTTTACCTACAATGGAGACGCAGTAAGGATTTCATAATAGTCACATGAAATATTTTCAAAAAATGCAGTTCTCGGCTAAAGATTCGAGGCTTAGTTGTCCATTACCTTGCAATTATGATGAGTTAAGAGCGAAGGACTACAGAATCATACAACACAAAATATTTTAGACAGATTACTGGGAATCGACTCTCTCAGATGCATATGATACAATATTTATGGGATAATTAAACATGAAGGATGCTTCTAAACACAAAATAAACAAACTTATAAACATCTATTAACAAATATTCAATTATAGCTCAGCTTATATTCTTTTCGCACAACAGATATCAGAATTAATAAGAAATATTAATTGTTGCATTCTTTTTGGCATAAAAAATTAATGGCACAAATGACTAACATATTTTCATATATAATTTAACAAATATATTACACCACATATACGATGACACTATACTTCCAATGTGTAAAAAATCATCGACCAAAATTCAAACCCAGGCAATCTGTATTGCCTATAACAACTAATAAATTAGCTCAAGGATGCATAAATAATTAACAGACGTAAATATTTGTGGGATATATCAACCAATAAAATACCTCAAGGATGCATACATAAATGAATTGGGGTAAAATCATATATAATTAAAAGACCTAATTTTGATGTGAAGTAAAATAACGTTGGCACTTAAATTGAGTGAACTAACAATATTTAATATAACTTTCACTAAACTTTGAAATACAACAATTCAATTATAACAAACTTAGTTTAAATACAGTAGGAATGATGGAAGAAGTAACTACTTACGAATCTCCAATTGTTGATAATAACAAAACAGACATCAATAAAGAAATCCGAATTCAAAATCTTGGAAACGAATAAATCGGACTCCTTGAGGAAGATTGCCCCTGATTTATGCATCAAAATTTCGAAACAAAAAGACCTTACTCATTAGATAATAATTAGATATAGATTGAATTGGTAAAGTGGTAAAAATAAAATTTTCCAATAAAAAGGAGCTTATAATTTACATAATGGTAGATCTAATTAAGTAGTGCTGACAATTGACCATAGATCAAGCGTACCGATCGAAAATAGTTGAAGAAGGAAAGCCATCAGTGAAATCAGCGATTTATGGAGAAAATGTGACGATGAATGAAATTGCTGTATAACAAAGGCTATTGATCTATAAGAAAGGCCGTAGATTTACATACCAGGTTATTTGATTAAATCGTGAAGATGAAAATCGATGAACGGAGACGACGATTACCGATGGAAGACGCTGGAAGAAAGGTTGAGTTAAGAAAAATGGTGTAATGAAACTTTTTGAGCAAGCATAGTGTTTTCATTTGGAAAGAGTAGTACGTGGCAGCTTACGGAGACGCTACACGCGCTGCATGGGGTACGACGAAACGCGTGTACCCCACGCGCAACGTTTTTAGGTATATAAAGCTTAGATATAAACTAGTTGGCAAACAAGTTCTGCCACCCTGTTGTACGTAAGTACAGCAGTCCATGTTCGTTGACACCTCACAAACATGTATGGCTTAATTCACGACCGTACCCTTACAATTTATACTACGGAGTATTTGTTTTTTTTTCATAATTCGGATATATTAATATTCAAACAACGGAGTATTTGTTTATTGTTTAGTATTGATTTTTATAATCTACATATCCAAACTTTCGAAATCATTTTAATTAGTTATTTGAACTTCAATATTTCAAATAGATAGATGTACTAACCTTATTTTTAGTACTTGAACTTTTTAAAATCATGATACATAAATATTTTTAGCGCAAAATTAATTTTACAAAGAATATTATTGTAACCAACATTCATTAACTAGCCCGCACCATACTAATCAAAAGCTCATTCCATAACTTAATGATCATTTGGGGTGTGGGCTAGCAAGGGTGTTACAGTCAAACAACATTCATTAACTAATCCACACAATAACCTAACCCACCTAACCCAATTCAACCCGAAAATACACGTTAGTTGAGTTGATGGGTTGGATATGGGTTTAATAACAGAAAACCCTAAAAAGTTGGGTTGGATTGGGTTTTGGATTTAGACTAACAAAATGTAAAGAAACCCGACTCAACCCGAACAAATAAATACTAATTTAAATTTATATGATTATACTCAAAAGTACTTAAAAAATAATAGTATATCTTATCTTAAAGATAATGATCTTTGCAACGTAATTGCATACATTTCTCTAGGCTTTGATTTATCAGCCATTTTAAATCCCTCGGGTATTTTCATATATATTTCACTATCAAGTGATCCATATAAGTATGCTGTAACAACATCCATAAGATGCATATCGAGTTTATAAGATACTGATAACCCAATTAAATAGCGAAAAGTAATGGAATCCATAACAGGAGAATAAGTTACCTCATAATCAATTCCTGGTCTTTGAGAAAATCCTTGTGCCACAAGACGAGATTTATATCTTACGATCTCGTTTTTCTCATTTCGTTTCTTTACGAAGACCCATTTATACCCAACAGGTTTCACTTCCTTAGGTACTTCAATAATAGGTCCAAATACTTTTCGTTTCCTGAGAGATTCCAACTCAGTATCCATTGCATCTTTCCATTTTGACCAATCAGGTGTTTGTTGACATTCTATTACAGATCGAGGCTCAGGATCCTCGATCTCATTCATAATTTCATATGCAATTGAGAATGCAAATATATCATTATATGGTTTAAAACAATCTGGAAGAATGTGGTATAATAGGTTAAGTGAATATCTGATTAAAGAAGGATATGTGAATAATCCTATTTGCCCGAGTGTTTTTATAAGAAAAACAATATTTGGATTTGTTATCATTGCTGTCTATGTTGATGATCTAAATATAATTGGAACTAATAAAGAAATTCATGAAGCAATGAATTACTTAAAGAAGAAAATTTGAAATGAAAGATCTTGGGCAAACTAAGTTCTGTTTTGGCTTACAAATTGAGCATACTAAGAATGGAATATTTATACATCAGTCAAATTATACTGAAAGGGTATTGAAAAGATTTAATATGGATAGATCAAATCCTTTAAGTACACAAATCATGGGTAGATCACTTAATGTTGAAAAGGATCCATTTCGTCCCAAGGAAGAAAATGAAGAGGATCTCGGTGCTGAAACACCATATCTCAGTGCTATTGGAGCTCTTATGTATCTTGCTAACTGTACAAGGCCTGACATAGCTTTTGCAGTGAATTTGTTAGCAAGATTTAGACCTTGTCCTACAAAAAGGCATTGGAAAGGGATAAAGCATATACTGCGATATTTACGAGGTACACATGATCTTGGTTTATTTTATTCTAACAATACAAAACCAGTTTTGCTTGGTTATGCAGATGCAGGTTATCTATCTGATCCACATAATGCTAAATCTCAAACTGGATATGTATTTACATATGGTGACACTGCAATCTCGTGGAGATCCCAAAAACAGACACTTGTAGCTACATCTTCTAATCACGCTGAAGTAATAGCTCTTCATGAAGCGAGTAAAGAATGCATATGGTTAAGATCAGTTACTCAACATATTCAAGGAACAACTGGGCTATCATCAAATATTGATCCAACGATATTATACGAAGACAATGCTGCGTGTGTTATTCAAATGAAAGAAGGTTATGTCAAAAGTGATAGGACGAAGCATATTCCCCCAAAGTTCTTCACATTCACTCAAGAGCTAGAAAGAAGCAAAGAACTTGACATTCAATATATTCGTTCATGCGACAACGTGGCAGATCTTTTCACAAAGTCATTACCTACATCAGTTTTCAAGAAACACATACAAAGTATTGGAATGCGCCATCTTCGCAATCTCTAAGACGTGCGATACATGACTAGTTGAGGGGGAGCACACTGTTGTACTCTTTTTCCCTTGTTAGGTTTTTATCCCACTGGGTTTTTCCTAATAAGGTTTTTAACGAGGCAACATGCGCTTTCAGAGAGCTAGTTGAAATTTCAAAGGGGGAGTGTTATGAAGTGACTTCCTTTGAGTTGAAGTTTCAACTAGCACCAAGTGCAAGTTTTCATTTTCATTTTCATTTTCAATTTCTTTTTCATTAACCCCATTTTCCCGTATGAGCATAATTGATAGAAATGTCAAAATCGTTTTCATTTTCAATTTCTTTTTCATTAACCCCATTTTCATTATCATGCTCTTCTTCAAGTGCAAGTTTTCAATCATATCATAATTATTGATATGTTCCTTTTCAGCAACACTTGCATTCATATCAACCTTTTCCGTTTTTCTTTTACGGGGATTTTTATCCTTGGAACCTATAGGGCGACCACGTTTTACGTGCGCCTTAGATGTGCTTGCCACATCATTTTGGTTCGGAATTTGAATCCTAGCTGGAGTATTAACAACTGGTATATGTGACTTAGTCACTCTTTTCATATCACTAAATGCATCTGGCAATTGCCAACCCTTGCAAATGTACAATTTTTCTAACATTTTCTTCCCATGATCTATTATATGGGTCAAGAGGCAATAGTGATGGAACATACCATGTTATGTTCTTCTCTTGTTGTGTATTATCTCCCCCTAATGTTGGAAAAATTGTCTCATCAAAATGACAATCGGCAAATCTTGCCTGAAAAACATCACCAGTTAGAGGTTCAAGATATTTAATAATAGAAGGTGATTCATATCCCACATATATTCCCAACCTTCTTTGAGGTCCCATTTTCGTTCTATGTGGTGGTGATATTGGGACATATACAGCACAACCAAATATCTTTAAATGAGAAATATCTGGTTCTTGACCAAATGCAAGTTGAAATGGAGTATGATTATTATTAGCACTTGGCCTCAATCTAATTAATGAGGCAGCATGTAATATAGCATGACCCCATGTAGTAACTGGTAATTTTGTTCTCATCATTAATGGCCTAGCAATATATTGAAGTCGTTTAATTAAAAATTCAGCTAAACCGTTTTGTGTATGAACATGTGGAACAGAATGCTCAACTGTTATTCCAATAGACATACAATAATCATTAAAAGCTTCAGATGTGAATTCACCAGCATTATCAAGTCTAACCCTTTTTATACCATAATCAGGAAATTAGGCCTTTAGTTTTATTATTTGTGCAAGAAATCTTGCAAATGCCATATCTCGACTTGATAATAAACATACATATGACCATCTACTTGATGCATCAATTAATACCATAAAATACCTGAATGGTCCTGAAGGTGGATGAATAGGTCCACAAATGTCTCCTTGGATTCTCTCAAGAAATGCAGGCGACTCATTTATGAGTTTGCATGGCGAATGCCTTATCGTCAATTTTCCAAGAGAACAAGCTTCACATGGTTTATCATTATTCATAAGTTTTATTCCTTTTAAAGGATGACCATGTGTACTATAAATAGTTTTTCGCATCATGGTAGAACCAGGGTGACCTAGACGGTCATGCCATAAAGTTAAAGCTTTATTATCCTCTTTCATAACCATATTACTTTCATAAATATATGTATAATGTAATCCAGAAGGTAACTTTGGTAGTTTTTCTAATATTTGTTTCTTTCCAAAAATATTAGAAGTGATATAGATATACTTCACATTACCTTCAGAAGTTGTTTCAGTATCATAACCTTGATTATATATATCATTAAAACTTAATAAGTTTCTCTTTGATTTTGGTGAAAACAAAGCATCATTAATGACAAATTTTGTCCCATTTGGTAATATAAATTTAGCAGTACCTGTTCCTTCAATCAAGTCTGCAGGACCCGAAATGGTATTTATTACCGTTTTGGTAGGTCTTACATCAACGAAGTATTTCTTACTTCTTAGGATCGTGTGAGTTGTTCCACTATCCGGAATGCAAATGTCCTTAACACGTTCCATATATTACCTTCTTAAAAACAAATAAAATAAGACTAAAATGTGGAGTTAGTAAGCAAAACACATATTATATTAAGATCACATACCACACATAAGCATCCATCATGCATAACATAAGTAAACATAAGTTATAATGCGTTTATTTATAGTATTAAGACTAGAGTAGGCATATATTTATTGCTTCACTATATTTCATATGCTCTTTCTGCAAAGTCTGCAGCTTCAAGGTAAGTTGATTTATCCTCGAACTTATGTTCGTTAAAATTTAACTTCCTTTTCTTTTCCCTTTTCAGATGCCTTATACCTTAGGCATAGATGACTTGGTGTTCTACAAGTCTTAGACCAATGCCCCCTTTTTTTCACATCTGTAGCAAGAATCTTCATGATTCTTGGAATAATTTTCTTGGACATTTTTACCCTTTTCATATCGATCATTTGTGGGAGGCCTTGAATAAATCATGTTATTTCTAGGTGGTCTAGAGTAATTCATATAACCTCGACCACGACCTCGACCACGAAAATTATTACGTCCAACACCTCTTCCTCGACTCCGCCCTCGACCTCCAAACCTATCATTTCCACCACGTCCTTTATTAAGTGTAGTGGCATTTATCTCGGGAAATGACATTGTCTCTGTAGGGCGAGACTGGTGGTTTTTCAACAGAAGGTCATTATTCTTTTCTGCTAATAAAAGAGAGTGGACCAATTCCGAGAACCTTGTGTACCCCCGCATTCTATATTGTTGTTGCAATAATATTTGTGATGCATGAAAGGTTGCAAACGTTTTCTCCAATTTTTCACCTCCAGTCACCATTTTGCCACAATATTCCAATTGTGAAACAATTTTAAACATGGCAGAATTATAATCAACAACACTCTTGAAATCTTGGAACCTTAATTTGTTCCATTCATCAACCGCGGCGGGTAACAGGACATCCTTTGGATAACCAAATCTTTCTTTGAGATTATCCCATAAAACCTTGGGATCTTCCAAATTTAGATACTCTAATTGTAATCCATCATCAAGATGATCCATCATTAAGCGTATCGCTTTAGCCTTTTTCATGGAAAGTTCTTCCTCAAACTTTTCCTTTTCTTTTCCGGCTTCTTTATTTGGATCAGATGTTCCCACTTCATGCAGAATTTTCTCAAGCCCTTTACATCTGAGATACCTCAATACCTTATTTGCCCAAGACATGTAATTGTCTCCATTCAGATTTAGAGGGGCGAAGTTGAGCTTAAAGTTGGACATTGTCATATCTAAATTACAAGAGCATATAACCAAGTTTTAATTACAACAAGCCAATATATACATATGAGGTCTTAAAATGAAGTTAATATATCTTTTATTGCATTCACCTAAGTTACGTCAAGTCAAGTTATGGGGAAGTAGATATTACAAGAGATATAATTTATGCTTCATCTAATACTTCAATTTTGACAAATTAAAAGTAGTGATGAAAGTTTACTCTTCACACCGTGTGTTATTCCAGTTGTTACGACAATAGGTTTAACAGATATATGACAAGTATTTAAATCACACACCAGAATTGGTAACCCAGTTCAGTGCCAATGCACCTACCTCTGGGGGGCAGCCTGCCCAAGGGAAAACTCCACTATATAAAAGGTAACTTACAAGGAGGGACTTACTAGTATGCCCACATACTCTCTATAGCCCTAACAAGGCCTTTTCAATATAGGCTTCCCTATTCTTTAGATAAGATGATTTACAAACTTCAATTGTCTAAAACTCCTCACTGTTGTTATGAAATAACAACTGTACAGTCAGTATAGAAGCTAGATGATTGCTTCTATACAAAATACGCCTAGAACACTAATACACGAACCTTTGCTTAAAAGCTCTTAGTTGTGTATATGAAAACAATGAATAAAAGGTGTGAGAACAAGTGTGATACACTGTCTCCTTTTATACTAGGCTTCGGCTCCTCAATATTTAATTTAGTCAATCATCAATAAATGTCAGATTGACACAATCAGCCGATTCAATGCTCCTCAATTGCTTGACCTTGACCGCATTTAATTACGAATTAACTTGGTCTTCGGTGATAATGTCCGCATCATAAACTCCCTTTATTCAGCATTAATCACCTATGTCCGCATCATAAACTCCCTTTATTCAGCATTAATCACCTTCGGATTTTCTTAGAGGAGTTGACTTTGATTAATCTTTTGTCCAATGCTCGTTTGAATTTAGCATCATTAATGCATTGTTGTTAACACATGGTCTAGTGAAAAACTTCATCCCACACGTACATGCTATGTACCAACAAGCTCCCCTTTGGGTAAGTTTTTCATGACAAGTATCTCCTGTTGTTTTGTAAGGTAGGATGATCCAAGCTTAGTGATTAATCAACAGTCTTCTTAAGAGATAATCAACTCCACTGATTAGACAGTGAGCACAGCAGATATTCATGTTCAAGATACATGAAACATAGAAACACACACACATAAAGTCTTCAACATAAACAACATAACAATAAAAGATAGAGTTTTTAGTGTTCCCAAATTTACTCCCCCTATTTGGCATAAAAACATAACCAAAGCCAAAATAGAGGGTCTTCATCACATTCTTCACTCCTCATCTGACTGGTCATCAACTGGTTCAGTGTCAGCAACATTGGCAGCAACATTTGGCCTACCAGTCCTCTCCAACTCCTTGATCTTCCTGTCCACATTTGCAAGCTGCTGCTTCTTGGCCTGGATTTCTTCTGTTAGCCTTTGTTCATCAGCCAAGTAGACAGCCATGAGAATCTGTGCTATGGGATCATTGGAGGTGAAAGGTGGTGGTTGATCAACCTTCTCCACTGGAATATCAGCCCTGTGAGTATGCAGCAGCTTGTCACTGATGATGACTGCCTTGGATTCTGTTCCAGGTCCATCCTCTTCACTCAGCAAATCAGGCCTCTGCTCCAACAGTATGCCACAAATCAAGTTGGTGAACCCAATTGGCTTGTTCTTTGCAAAAGACAGGGCATGGTCCACAGTTTGATCAAATATGACTTGGCCAAAGTTGAGCTGTCCAGTACCCAACACAAACAGTTTTTTTTCCCATGAATTCACTGATATTTGTGCTGTTTGTTGATGGGACCAAGCTGCATATGGCTGCCTTGTGAAGGATGGAGTACTTAAGGCTCAAGGCAGAAGCTGGCAGATGTAAGCCCTTAGATGGCCATTGAGTTACTCCCCCTGCTGTGATTTCAGTCACAATGTCATTCAACCTCAACAGCTGGCCAGTTTCTCCCTTATCCTCTCTTCCCAGAAAGTCATTGATAATAGTGGGACTGAAGATAAACTCATAGTCTCTGAGATGGACTCTGTAGAACATTTCATGAGTAGGATCCCTGATTTCAACAGTCATAGCACTGATAAATTCCTTCACCAGTTTAGCCCAATGCTTCCTTCTCACCAGCATACATGTTATACCACTTGCTTCTAACACTTTCATGTAAGTGCAGTTGTTCAAAGTAGTGTCTGATAGGTGCTTTTTCTGGCCAGATGATCCTTGCACACACAAATTTCTATTTTGTTCTCTGGTCAGCACTTCCAAAGTCTACTCCATCACAGGGAGCATCAGCAACATGTGCCACTCTTCTCTTATTGATTCTCCCCCTGCTTACATCAAATTGAGATTTCCCCTTTTCAGTCTCCTCATCACTTGAATCAACTAATTTCCTTTTCTTGGATGAGGCAGGGGTGTCAGTTTTCCCTTTTGCAGATCCTTTTCCCTTGGCAGTTGGCTTAGGGGCTGAAGCAGCAGCCTTACCAGATGTTGAAGCAGATGGTTTGGTATGAGGGGTTTCCTTCTTCTTGCCTAAGATAGGTTCCTTCCCTTTAGCAGTTTGCTTCTCTTTCTTGGTCTTATCAGCCCTCTTCTCTATCTCCTCCAGAGTATCATTCAACTCATCTAAATCAGAGAGTTCTACTCCCTTCATACTAGACCTGGTTCTTCTTCTAACCACACCAGGTTTAGAGGACACAGCCTCCACATCATCATTTTTCTCTACATCTTCTACATTCTGTTCAACCTCCACATTTGTTTCAACAGTTGGAGGCACATTTTCTACCCTGGTTTTTCCTTTAGAGGACATTCCAGGTTCTTTATCAGCCCTCTTAAATCTAACAGGTTTCCCCTTTTTCATCAAAATCCTCTTCTTCCTAGTGAAGACCTGTTGGGTTTTAAGAGTCTCCAACACACTAGCCATAGTGGCATCCTCAGAGTTCACACCCAAATTATCCCCAACATTTTTATCAGAATTTTCTAAATTCTCAGAATCAATAGGGACAGATCTAGTTGATTGCTTAGTGGAACTATTTGAAACAGGAATAGATGAACATGCATCAACATTAGGGTTCATGGGCATACCGTCATCTTTCCAAGTCAGTCGCAAAATTTTTTCTTTTTCAGGCACCTTTGTCTTTGCTTTTTCGGCCTTTTCTGCTTCCGCCCGTTTCAGTGCCTCAGCCTCTTCCCTAGCAACCCTGAGAGCCTCGGCTTCTTCTTTCCTGGCAGCCCTGAGAACCTCTGCTTCTTCCTCCCTGGCAGCCCTATCTTCATCTTCGGGTGTGACCATTTGCAGCGGAACAGCTTCGAAGAAGGTCTTTTCACAAAAGGGAGTGGAGGGTCGTCTTTTTGGTGCCATTGCAATTGCTAGGGCTGTTGGTTTCTTTTGATCAGAGAGATGTTCGATTTTTGGAAGAGATGAAATTAGGAAGGAAGTTGTTTTTGGTAACAATGATAGTGAATGGTGTTTGAGAAACCAACCGCCTTCCTTTTTGAATCAAAAAGTTGTCCAATAACTGACACGCAATTAATTCCTTCAAAATAAAACCGCCAATTTTGTAACTTTTGTACCCTTGTGGTCTCCGTACCAGTTGTTATAACAAATGACCACTAACAGTTATAACAACTCTTGATCTTGAGATTATTCCTCCATAACACACAACCCAAGGGCTGTTCTTAGATACTCAAATTGATTTATATCTAGCCCTTTGGTAAATATGTCAGCTAATTGTTTGTCAGTAGCAATATGCTCTAAGTGCACAATCTTATCTTCAACCAATTCTCTAATAAAATGATGCCTTATGTCAATGTGCTTTGTCCTGCTATGTTGTACTAGATTTTTGGAGATGCTTATGGCACTCATGTTGTCACAATAGAGAGTCATGGTGTCCTGGTCAATTCCATACTCTTTTAACATTTGTTTCATCCATAGCAATTGTGTACAACTACTTCCAGCAGATATATACTCAGCTTCGGCTGTGGACAAGGACACTGAGTTCTGTTTCTTGCTGAACCAAGAGATTAGGTTATTTCCCATAAAGAAACAGCCTCCTGAGGTGCTTTTCCTATCTTCAAGATTTCCTACCCAGTCAGCATCCCAATAACCAATCAGACTATTCCCAGTGTCATTTGTATAAAACAGTCCATACATGTAGGTCCCTTTGACATACTTGATGATCCTTTTAACCAAGGACAAGTGACTTTCTTTAGGGTCTGATTGATATCTAGCACAGACTCCTACAGATTGAGTGATATCAGGCCTACTGGCAGTGAGGTACAACAAGCTACCAATCATACTCCTATACAAACTTGAGTCAACACTCTTCCCATTTTCATCCTTGGTGACTTTTATGTGAGTAGTCATAGGAGACCTTTTCTCTTTAGAAGAGTCCATTCCAAATTTTCAAATGATATTCTTGGCATAGTTTGCTTGGTTCAGGTATATCCCTTCTTTCTTTTGATAGATTTGAAACCCAAGAAAGTGTTTCAGTTCACCTACCATGCTCATTTCAAATTCTGACTCCATTTGTTGAATGAACTGTTGTACCAACTGGTTTGACATTCCACCAAAGATGATGTCATCAACATATATTTGTGCCACAAGTAGTTTTCCTTTCTCTTTGTGTATGAACAATGTATTGTCTGCTCCTCCTCTAGTATACCCTTGTTTCAAAAGATACTCAGTGAGTCTTTCATACCAAGCACGTGGGGCTTGCTTCAATCCATACAGGGCTTTCTTCAACTTGTACACATGGTCAGGATTGTTAGGACACACAAATCCTTTGGGTTGCTCAACATACACTTCTTCTTGGACAACTCCATTTAGAAATGCTGTTTTTACGTCCATTTGATACAATTTAATCTTTAAATGGCAAGCAACAGCAAGCATGAGTCTAATGGCTTCAAGTCTGGCCACAGGGGCAAACGTTTCTTCAAAGTCAAGCCCTTCGACCTGAGTATACCCTTGGGCAACAAGTCTTGCCTTGTTTCTAACAATGTTGCCTTGTTCATCTTTCTTATTTTTGTAAATCCATTTTGTTCCTATAACATTTAACCCAGGAGTTCTAGGGACCAATTTCCATACCTCATGTCTTTCAAACTGGGCTAACTCTTCTTGCATAGCTAGTATCCAGTGTTCATCTAGAAGAGCCGCTTTTATGTTTTGTGGTTCATTCTTGGACATAAAGCAGGTTTCACTTAGCATTCCAGCCATCTTCTTGTAATCCACTCTATCCTTCTTTCTTGTGATTCGTCCTTCATTAATGGCACCAATAATTGCTTCCTTTAGGTGATGCCTTTGGATACGAGCAGGTGGTTCAACAATGCTGGCAGATTCAGTATCTTCAGTATCGTCTGAGATTGAGGAAGTATCTTCAGTATCTTCATTAGGTGTATCCCTAGTTTCAATAGGTATGACATCAAACACTTCATCTTGTTTGCTTCATCCATTATTTTCACATTTATGGATTCCATAATAGTGTTGGTTCGAATATTAAATACTTGAAAAGCTTTACTATTTGAGGAGTATCCAAGGAAGATGCCTTTCTCTCCTTTTGCATCAAACTTCTGCCTATGTTCTCGGTCAGTCAGAATGTAACATTCACTGCCAAAAATATGAAAATATTGTACATTCGGCTTTCTCCCCCTCCATATTTCATATTGTGTTTGCAGTGTGCCTGGCCGAAGGGTGATTCGATTGTGAATATGACAGGCAGTGTTGATAGCTTCAGCCCAAAATTTCAAAGGAACATTCTTCGCATGTAGTAATACTCTTGCCATTTCTTGAAGAGTTCGATTTTTCCTTTCCACAATGCCATTTTGTTGTGGAGTGATTGGAGCAGAAAATTCATGGTGAATTCCTTGGGAGGTACAATAGTCATCGAACTTGCTATTCTTGAATTCTTTACCATGATCGCTCCGGATGCGAATGATCTTGACTTCCTGTTCATTTTGAACCTGAGTAGCCAGCTTGTAGAATGCATCAAAACACTCAGATTTTTCACGCAAAAACACCACCCATGTGTATCTGGAATAGTCATCGACTATCACATAGGGCCCCATTAAATCCATATGCACCATTTCAAGTAGTCGATCAGATACCACTTGTTGTAACTGTTGGTGAGACACTTTTACTTGCTTACCAACTTGACATTCAGAACATTGAACAGTTTGAATGTTCAGCTTGGGGAGTCCTCTGACCAGTTCTTTTTGAACTAATTTCTGGAGATTTCTATAGTGAGTGTGCCCCAATTTTTTGTGCCATAATTCTGCTTCATGAGTGGTATGACAGCTTAAAGCCTTCTGTGTTGGCCATTGATAACAATTGTTACTGGATCTTTCAGCCTTCATAAGCAGATGGTTATCTAGATCTCTTACTTCACAAGCACTTTTGCTAAATTGTACATCCTTGCCATCATCGCACAGTTGACTAACACTGATGAGGTTGGCTGTTAGACCTTTTACTAATAACACATTGCTTAACTGTGGTAGGCCAGGGACATTTAGTACACCTTTTCCTACAATTGTTCCTTTTGCCCCTCCACCAAATGTGACATGTGATTGCTTCACAGGTTTTATCTTTGATAGATAACTATGGTTACCAGTCATGTATCGAGAGCAACCGCTATCAAAATACCAACCTTCCCAAGTTGTAGCTTTCAGAGAGGTAAGGACAACATTTCTAACAGTCTGTTTCTTGGGAACCCACATAGTTTTTATTTTAGATTGCCAAGTCTTTTTGGTATCCTGTGTATACCTATTCCTTCCCTTACCATACAATTTGTAGCAATAAGGAGCTATGTGTCCCTTTTTCCCACAGTGATAACATCTCCACTTTGGTTTAGAGTTTCTCTTGTTATGATGATATCCTTGATCTTCCCCATAACCTATCCCACTGGTACACTTATGAGGTCTTCCTTTTTCCAGTATCTCATCAAGAAGGTTTGTGCTTGAATTCATCATCTTAATTCCTCTTTCCATAGTCTGGACCCTCCCATCGAGAACTCCAATCTTATCTTTAAGATACTTGTTTTCTTGAAGCAATTCCTTATTTCTTTCATCACTTTTGCCTTTCTCTGTTGTGATAGCAAGATAGGCCTCAGTTAGTTTAGTCCAGCTATGAAAGAGTTTCTCATAGTCAGCCACCAGTTCTTCATGAGTAATTTCTGCCTCTTCATCGCTGTCGTTCCCGTCGTTATCAACAACCGGTTCCTCCTGATCAGGTACATTTGCTATTGTGATGAAAGCAATTACCTCATCATCATCTTCTTCATCATCTGAATCATCAGAGAAAGTGGTGCAATAGTTCTTGTGTTGCCTTCTAAAAAATGTAGGACATTCTGATTGAATGTGACCAAAACCTTCACATGCTCGACATTGGATACTTTTTCCTTTGTTCCCATTTTTGTATGTCGAGCTACTTCCCTTTGAGAATTTGTTCTCACCTCCTTTGGAGAACCTATCTTCTCTTTTCTCTCGGGACCCTTGGTATTCTTGAGCATCGTTCCCTTTCTTGTTGATACGTTTAAACGTTTTATTAAAATTTTTGACCAGCATTCCAATCTGCTCAGTAAGACCAGGGCTTTTCTCCATTAAGCACTCTGGTTTTGGAGTAACATCCTTACAATCTATCTTAAGAGCTAGGCTCTTGTTCCCCTCATTTTCAATGTTGTGCTCCTTCTCATAGGTATCCAAATTCCCAAGAAGAACATCTAGCCGATACGCGGTCAAGTCTTGTGCTTCCCCTATTGCCAGAACTTTTCCAGCAAATCTAGCTGGCAGGGATCTAAGTACTTTTCTGACCATCTTTTCCCTACTCATTGGCTCTCCAAGTGAGGCGCACTCAGTGGCAATTTTGGTCACCCGAAATCCATACTCCTTGATGGTTTCATCGTCTTTCATTTTCATGGATTCCCATGTTGATGTCAATTGTTGTAGACGAGCTATCTTTACTTGGGTCGTTCCTTCATAGGTATTCTGTAGGATGTCCCATGCGTTTTTGGCCACTGTTTCCATGGTAATTAGTTCGTAAACATTCTCGTCAACACATGAACCTAATGCATTCATGGCTCGATTATTTGCCAGTGCCAGATCCGACTCGAGATCGGTCCATTCCTCTTCGTCTTTTAGCACAATTTGACCGTTTACTACCTTGGTGGGTGGTTCCCATCCTTTCACGACCACCATCCATGTTCTTTTCTCAAGTGACTTGAGAAAAATTGTCATCTTGTTTTTCCAACACCATTTAGATCTGGTGGTCTGAGTGATTGATTAGAGTGTGTCATCTCGTCGTGTGAACAGTACGGATCTTTGAGAACTCTGTATATCGAGTTTTAGCTCTGATACCAATTGAAAGTTTACTCTTCACACCGTGTGTTATTCCAGTTGTTACGACAATAGGTTTAACAGATATATGACAAGTATTTAAATCACACACCAGAATTGGTAACCCAGTTCAGTGCCAATGCACCTACCTCTGGGGGGCAGCCTGCCCAAGGGAAAACTCCACTATATAAAAGGTAACTTACAAGGAGGGACTTACTAGTATGCCCACATACTCTCTATAGCCCTAACAAGGCCTTTTCAATATAGGCTTCCCTATTCTTTAGATAAGATGATTTACAAACTTCAATTGTCTAAAACTCCTCACTGTTGTTATGAAATAACAACTGTGCAGTCAGTATAGAAGCTAGATGATTGTTTCTATACAAAATATGCCTAGAACACTAATACACGAACCTTTGCTTAAAAGCTCTTAGTTGTGTATATGAAAACAATGAATAAAAGGTGTGAGAACAAGTGTGATACACTGTCTCCTTTTATACTAGGCTTCGGCTCCTCAATATTCAATTTAGTCAATCATCAATAAATGTCAGATTGACACAATCAGCCGATTCAATGCTCCTCAATTGCTTGACCTTGACCGCATTTAATTACGAATTAACTTGGTCTTCGGTGATAATGTCCGCATCATAAACTCCCTTTATTCAGCATTAATCACCTATGTCCGCATCATAAACTCCCTTTATTCAGCATTAATCACCTTCGGATTTTCTTAGAGGAGTTGACTTTGATTAATCTTTTGTCCAATGCTCGGTTGAATTTAGCATCATTAATGCATTGTTGTTAACACATGGTCTAGTGAAAAACTTCATCCAACACGTACATGCTATGTACCAACAAGTGACATTCACAACGATGGTCAACTAAGTGGCTATTTATGAGATAGCATTTAGTCCTTTTAAACTATATATGTATTAATAACATACAAAGACAAATCAACTAAACATATTTAAGTGATCACTGCTTGTCAATTAAAGTAAGGTTTCCTCAAGGTAAGTAAAGTGGAAGACGTGTTACGGGTAATAATAATCAATTGAAGTACATAAACGAACTTTATCTATTCGATTCAATTAACATATTAGTAACCCATGTAAAATAATTAAGAAAATTCTACCCTTACACATATAGGTGGAATCTATCGTATAACTTATACATAGACATTTTTCTAGTCAAATTATACAAGTTAGTATCTTTATAATCGATCATTACGGCACTAAAACTAGATATTAACTTAGTGGTCTATCCAAATTATATATGTGTATATGAGTACCATGAAAGTCCGAAGAGATTTATTTAACTAAATATAGTGACATAATTTACCTTTTACTATGATGTATAACATTTTAGCTATATGTCAACTATATCAAACATAAAAGCATAAAAAATAGGTCCAATGCATAAATACTTTTAAAGTAAATCAATTAATATAAATATTAGATGTCAATAAACAAGAAACATACCTTAGACAAAGCTTGAATAGGTGTGATTTATTGCTATTTTAGTATACTCAGATCTCTTTTTCCCTTTTGTCCCTCCATATTTATTGTTTCTTCATCTTAAACAAAGCTTTTCAACCTCTTTCTCCTTGTCAACTACCTCTTTTGCGTCTTTTTGTAGAATATTTAACAATTAGAGTGTGTCAGCTACCACCCTCGTACTCAAGTGTTTTTCTTGGAAAGTGCTCTGATAGAGCATACTTCCTTTACAAACATTTTGTTTCTCTGACTTGGCTTCTCCCCCCTTGGACACGTCTTCTATTGTCCAGGGTGGTTGCTTCTATTTATTTCCTTTTTTATTCCCGCTTTTTCTCCTGACGCAGCCATCGTATCCATGCAAAAGTGACCTCATCGAGCAGCTAAACATTTACTGCTCATTAACTCCAACCACCAAGTTCTTCAAGTCTTTTCATTTCCACTTATTTATCTTTCTCTTCTTTGCATTCTCTCATCACTTCTCAGCTTCACTTCACTTTTTTTCATCTCTTCATCTTCCTTTCTCTTTTGGGGCATCATGAGTTCACATAGTTCTGGTGGTACTGCCTCTAACTACTTCACACCTGACAGACGTGGTTGGGTTTTACCTACTAATGTTCCATCTGCTCTCATTAATAGAGAGTTCTTGTCAAGATGTCTCGTTGGTTACTTTGAGGATACTGAAGACTACTCTGAAGTTTTCATGCAGAATTATGTAACTCAGGACTGGCATCTACGAGGCAATGTCCATGTTAGAAAGCATGGCAGAATCTTTTTGTTCCACTTTATGAATGCTAACGATATGGACTTTGTAATGGAAAACAGGCCTTTGAATGTTAATGGGGGTCTCTTGCTGCTGGACTTTTGGACTCCCAATCTTGTCTTTTCGGATTTTCATCTTCAGCATGTTGCATTGTGGATTCAAGTGCATGGACTCCCAACGGAATATTACAATGATATTACTATCTCTAATATTGGCCATGCAGCTGGAGATTTGATTGTGGTGGATTGGTATGGAGCTTCGGCGTTGGCTAGGGATTTCATTCGTATTAAAGTCATGATCCCACTTAAGGCCTCTGTTCTTCCGGGAACTTTCATTGAGTCAGTTGAAGGAACTCCTCTTTGGGTGGACTTTAGATGTGAAAAGTTATTTAGGGTTTGCTATAAATGTGCACAAAGGGTTTTAAGTTCACGTATGCATGTGCAATATGATGTGGCAATGTACACTCACAGAATTAGGGCATGCTCTAATACAGACTTCAATCGCACATCTAGACTTTTTTGTGTGGGTCTTTATGACGAGCCTATGGAGGACTATCATTCTACTAACTCCACTCAAAGTCAACATGAAAATGGAAGTCAACAAGATGAAGGAAGTATAGCAGGATTGGAAGAGACTGTTGATACTTTAACACAATATAATGATGTTGAGGCTGGTTCAAATGAAGAAGGGGTCGATGTGGGACTTGAACTTCATGATGATGACAATAATACTGAAGAAGTCGAGGATATTATTTTTGATGAGCATCGACTCAACAATGTTTTCTTCAGATCGGATAGTCCTCCACCGCCTCCTGCTGCTGGAGTTGTAATTGCTCTACAGGCTGTTAACGAGGTTTACTTTGACACTAATCAGTTGTTACATGACTCGCCAATTCCAGAGGAGGCTACTAATCAGGACACCTCTCATATTGTTTCAGAGGACATTGCTCAAAATATTGTTGATGCTGAACCTCTTTCTGTCATTCCTCCCTTCTCAACTATTTTGGCTTCTAATTCTGCAGGTACTCCAATGTACTTTTCCAGGCAAGCTTTTGTAGAATTACTTCTGGAGGAGACTAGTGAAGATGAAGAGGATGAGAGAGGGCCTGAAGGTTTATCTTTCGAAGAAATCAGTGATTCATTGGGGGAACCTAACAATGAATGGTTGCATACTCTTGCAAGCCGTATTGATATTACACGGTTGACACTTGACCAAATTAGGCATGCACATGGGGATTATACTAGACGAATGGAGTTATATTATTACAGAGAGGCGGCGGAAGGAAGCTCTTCCCTCAATACTCACAATGCTAAGATAATATATTTCAATAAGGAGTGGAATAGCTTCTTAAGTATGTTCAAAACAGCAATGGCAGACTTCATGGATCCCTCAAATGAAGAAGATATGGAAATCATGGAGGAAATGGGAAATCAAGCAGGGTTCAAGTTGGATGAGGCCATTGAAGAGGAATGGACCATGTCAGAGTCTGATGATGACATTTCATCTAACTGCTCGGATATCAGTGATGTTTGGCACGATCTTATCTATTGGCCTATTCTTCAGCCAGTTTTTATGGTCATTAAGGATACTTTGCGAGTGGTTGATTTCTTGGATCTTCATGATGATGAGGAAGGGGACAAATTTGGATATTCTAACACTCAGTGGGCAATTAAATTTGCTTGTTTGCCTTCATTTGGTGCAACTCAGCTAAGAGTTTTCTGTGCTCTGCTGTCTGCCAAACAACATCCCAATGCCTTCTCAGTTTATTCAATGATTGGGTTTGTTCCAGTAATGGGGTTATTGGATACTGACTTTTCCTCAAACAAGGACCACTCTGAAATGGAAGATATTAGTGGCAGAAAGAGGAAGACTCCTTCTTTGCAGATGATGGAAGAACATGCTGCGCAGCCTGATTTGGCCACCAAGAAGAGGAAGCCAGGACCATATAAGGTCCGGAAAGCCGAAATTCCAACTGAACAGATGCATGAAATAGAGCTCCTCACAAGTACCATGCAGACCACTGGTACGCTCAATTACCCCCTTATTACTCAATTGAATAATGATGTTATTAATTGTTTTTATGTTCTTTCCTCAGCAAATGTTTTTAAAAAGGTTTTGGTGGTTGTCCATACACAACCCCAACATTGCTCTTAATCTACTTTCATGGAACTGTCGAGGTATAGGACAACCTACGACAGTAAAACTCCTAAACAACTATGTTGATACTCATAAACCCGATGTTTGTTTTCTCTCTGAAACTCTTCATACTAAATCCGCTTCTGATAAACTACTAGCATCATTAGGTTATCAATTCTCGGAGGGTAGATTCTATAGGCCACAATGGTGGTCTCTGGGTTGGGTTCTCCTCTAATGTTATCTTCAAACTTCTGTTTTCTTCTATTAACTTATTGTGTTTTAAATTGTGCATTGAACATGATCATCCTTGGATTCTCATTTGTGTGTATGGGGAGCCTAAATTACATCTTAGGGAAAATTTTTGGACTAATTTTAATATTATGTTAAACCCCTATTTACATGCTCCAATGCTCATGATTGGAGATTTTAATCAAGTACTATTTGCAAATGAAAAAGAGCCTAATCTGTCTTCCTCTTGTGTTAAGGGTTCACAATTTCTTTTTGATTTTCTAAGTGCTTTCAATTTTGTGGATTTACCTAGTATTGGTAACTTCTTTACATGGGTTGGAACTAGGAATAATGGGAAATTTTTTGAAAAACTTGATCGGGCAGTTGCTAACAATGTTTGGCTTGACATCTTCAATAATGCTTCTACTAATTTCCTTTCATTTGTTAAGTCTGATCATTCACCTTTCATCACTTCCACTAAAATTTCTCCTTCCTCTAGAGCCAGGCCATTTAAGCTTGAGCAATTCCTCACTAAATTACCTGAGTTTAAAGATATTTTAGGATCTTTTTGGAGTCAATCTATGAATATTAATACAAATATGTTTGCCTTCATTACTAAGCTTAAGCAGTTTAAATTGGAAATAAAAAAATGGAATAAAAATAGAATAGGTAATATTTTTCAGAGAATTAAGGATATTCAACTCCAACTTTCTATTTTGCAATCTGACCCAGTTAGTAGCAATAACTCTACCAAAATTTCAATTTTAGATTCACAGCTTGATTTGTTCTTGTCGGCAGAGCACTCTTACTGGCAAGTTAGAGCAAAGGTTCGTTGGGCTAAAAATGGTGATCTCAATACTAAGTTCTTCCACACTTCCACTAAAACTAAGTACAGAGCTAATAACATACTACAACTTGTTGATGATAATAATACCCTTCTTACTGATGAAGTTGACATTCAAAACTTATGCACTAATTACTTTTCCTCTTTGTTCACCCCCCCCCCCCCTTCCTTAAATAATCATGCTCAAATACTTTCGGATTTTGATTTCTCTAATATTACAAATACTTTAAACTCCTCTCAAGTTCGATCCCTTTCTATAAACTTGCTTCTAAGATTCTTGTTAATAGATTAAAATTAGTTCTTCCTTTCTTAATTTCTAAGTTTCAAAATGGGTTCATCCCGGGGAGGAAAATCCAAGATAATATTATATTAGTTCAAGAATTAACTAATCACATTCGTTCCTCTACATGTAAAAAAGTAGGTCTAGGTGCTTTCAAAGTTGACATGAGTAAAGCTTTTGATAGAATCAATTGGGATTTCATGTGTACTGTGCTAGCGCATATGAACTTCCCTAATTCTTGGATCAATCTTATTAAAGAATGTGTTACTACTGTACAATATCCGGTTTTAATTAATGGTAGAGTGTCTTCGCCTTTTAAACCCTCCTGTGGTCTTCGTCAAGGTGATCCTTTATCGCCTTTACTGTTTGTATTATGTACTGAAGTGTTGTCTGCAAATCTCCACGCTGCTCAATCTAATGCTTTAATTAATGGTATTGGTATTACCAGAAATTCTATTAAATTATCACATCTTCTCTTTGCTGACGACAGTTTTTTCTTTCTTAAGCTAAATTCCTCCTTTCTAACTAACTTCCACGATATTCTGAATGGCTACTGTAAAGTATCGGGGCAACTAGTAAATTTTGATAAATCTCAGGTCTTCTTCAGTCCTCGCACTCCTGTTTTTATTAAATCTAAAGTTTTAGCTCTACTTAATATTAATGAATCGAAGGAATTTGGAAATTACTTAGGCATTAATCTTGATGTTCACACCAATAAGAATAAAGTTTTTCAAGATATTGTAGATAAAATCAAAAAGAGAATACTTAATTGGACTTCTAAGTTTCTTAATCAAGCAGGTAAGATTACTCTAATTAAGTCAGTCCTCACCTCTATTCTAGTATATCCAATGTCAGTTTATAAGTTCCCTAATCGATTTATTAAGAAAATTGAATCTTTATTGGCTAATTTCTTCTGGGGTGATCACCAAAATTCATTGACTCCTAAAAAGATTCATTGGATTAATTGGTCATTTCTTACGTTGAAGTCCCATTTAGGAGGTCTAAATATCAAAGATTTGGAATCTCTTAATAATTCATTGCTTGCTAATAATGGTTACAATGTTTGCTTTAACGAGAACTCATTATGTGGCTCAATCTTAAAAACTAAATACTTTAATTCCTCATCCCCCTTACATGTCAAGGCTAAGAGTAATAGTTCTTGCGTTTGGAAGAGTCTTGCTTTCGGAATTAACTCCATTTCATCTTATGTCCACTGGAATGTGTGTAATGGTAAGTCTATTAATATTTGGTTAGACAAATGGCTCCCTTGCTCTAATGAACTGCTTCTGCAATTTCATAATCCCATGTCCCATCCCCCTCAGCCTTCACTAGTATCACACCTAATTGTTAACAATTCTCACTGGAATTTTGGGTTACTTAATCATCTTTTCCCGCCGAGAATTGTTAATCTTATTGTACTATTAGGTCCCTCTGAATGCAATGACAAACCTGATTCCAAACCTTTTCCCAGCCACGATTTGAGCTTCTTGAGTCTTTTTCGATCTCCACTTCAACATCCCTTCTTTGTTTTTTGGGAAATAGTTGTCGATCGAAGGTGATAAGAAGACGTTTAGAGTTTTTAAAACTAGACATTTTTTTTTATGATGTTCTTGGTGGAAGTTGACTTTATGGTGAAAAGAGTTGACTTTTGAAGAAAAACACAAGAAAAATGAAGAGAGGAGCAAAAGATGAGAGAAAAGAAAATAAAAGTGAAATGAAAAAAAGATGAGCAAAATATTTCGATACATATAAGACAATAATTTCGACTCTTCACATTATTACACATCATTTATTTGCTAATTCCGATCCATGTTGCATCGTTCATAGAGTGACATAATCAAGAAACGAAGTGAAAATCTAAAAAATATTTATGGTTCTACTTCAAAAACTTGACAAGCCAATTTAACATATCTTGGTGTGCCTCTTCTGCAAGCTTCACGACTGTCTCCTCTTCATCATTGTATCTCACAGTCCATCCATGAGAAACACCTGGGTATATCTTCACAAAGCACTCAACCTGCAAAGTACCAAAGAAGATAAATGGTACAAGGCAGACGCTCGGATGTGATAGCAAACGCAAAGAACATGTGTTGAGCTTTTTAGCGAACGCACGTACGTTCAATATTGACAAACTGCAGCATAAAGTGGAACTAAGAAAAACCTGTTACAAAGAATTCTTACCTCAGGATTAGCATTTAAGGTGGCTTCAAACTGTTTGACTAGCTCGGGTGGAGACGTTCGGTCAATTTCAGCTCCCAAAATTGTTATCGGAACTTTCACAGCTGAAATTATGAGAATATTTGGTTTTAGTAATCAATTACAATTTTTATGTCAAACGAAATCAAATAATTTTTATATTCTCTGACTCGTGAATATAGTGAAATGCATTAGAATGACTAATACACTATCTATGTTTCTTATCTAATTGTAAATTATAGATAGTATTTGTACTTTACTCTTAGCTCAATCATAAAAGGCCTCACTGTTTTCAATACTTAACTACTTATTGTTGGAAGACTACATGGAATATAGGGCTAAACAAAAACAACAATACTTACAAAAAAACAATATATATAAATTCATACGATTATGATTACAGAGATTACAACAACTCGAAATAAAAATTACAATAAAACGGGTACAATAGTACGCAACTAGATGGAATCACGGTAACACCGCTTTCCTTAAAACGTATTTGACCTCTCCCCTTCGGTGCTAAGGACGTAGTTGAGACATACATTTTCCAGGATACAACTACCTCACAAGTATATTGAGTCAATCGACGAATCGTCTATGAGCTTATGAATCACCAGCCGAAAGCAAAAGAATCTGAGATAATGGGAGTTCTCAGTTTTGTGTGTTGTGTGTGTTCTCTTTTGATCTCATGGGAAGAGTTGTTAAGACAATAAAATAGTGGCTACCAAATCATTATGATTAAGGTACACTTAATCCACCATTTAATCACAATAGTACTATGATTAAT
This sequence comes from Echium plantagineum, assembly GCA_003412495.2. NCBI lineage: Eukaryota > Viridiplantae > Streptophyta > Magnoliopsida > Boraginales > Boraginaceae > Echium > Echium plantagineum. The sequence goes on along the minus strand of CM016566.1, from coordinate 30,548,922 downwards.
GTGATTAATGTGCAATTAATCCACCATTTTATCACTTTAATGCCAAATTATAACTATTGGAATGCTTGTACTTTTGATTTCAATTTCAATGCAGATGGATCGCAGACAATACCTATCGTCATTGTCAGACGATACCCATCGTCCTCGTCAGACCTACCTGAATTTTTTTCTTTAGCATTCCATTCAACCTTTATGCACATGTTGGATTTACATCACTTCAATTCATCCAACACTTCTAAGTTATCACAGGGGTAATGTTGCTTACTATCTGACCATCCATTGTCCCGCTTAGGCGGGAGCTGATGGGTCTTATTCATGCGAACAATATAGAACATGAAATTAATATGAAGTCTCTGTTGAATCATCATGAATTTGATATTGTAGTAAAAAGGGCTGCAATGGTCTATCTTTATTCGAAACGAGAAATGATCACCTAGATCCAAAACAATTTTGAATGCCAAAAAAATCAAAGAACTCAACATACCTTTAATGTCGTTCAATGTGACAAATGAGGGGTGTATAAGCGCAGCTACTTGCACATAGAAATCCTTAGCGAGTTCAACTACAACCTTGGCTGTTAAATAACAAGAATACTGTGTAAATGAGTCCTAAGGAACGCGATCAAATACTTCACAGCTCTAGAAGTTAGAATTCAATGGAATTCAATTTAGTCAAACAAGGGAATTATAGAACATATTACCGACCTCCCCAGCAGAATCCCACAGCTCCAATTTTTGTGACACCGCAATCTTTCAAAGCTTCGAGAACTGGCTTTGCATCTTCAACAGCCTGATCCTGTTTGGTTTGGGAGATTAAGCAAAAGTAAATGTTATAACAATAGTTCTAGCATACTGTGGCACTCATTCAAACGATAACACCACTTGATAGAAAGTAGCTAAAGTATGAATATGATAACTCGAGTCCTTTCCAGAAATAATCTAGGAAATACTGAAATATCGCTACATAATATACTAGAAGCTTTTGGAACATCAAATTATCTTCTGGGGCAATAGGCATTAAAGAGTCAGCTGCCATCCGTGGTGTGTAATGAACATATGACCTTCACACGAGAACTTAATCATCTAAGGAGAGATTTAGAAGCTAGGGTGCACTAAATAACTTACTGGTCCATGCTCTTTAAGCCAGTCATTTACTGGTTTTGCGCCTTCACTACCCAGATTAAGAGGATATCCACGGAGAAAATCAGGTACGACAACACAGAAACCAGCAGCTGCAACTTTATCAGCCAGCTTCCTTCATAGTTACATCGGAGTATATAAGTTCCAGAAAGAATCAATAGTTGTACCACCAAAATAACACATGGTCACAACTCACACAGCTTCACGCATTTATATATGATCATTTAATATTTTTAACACTCTTAAAAACAAAAGATATCTTAGTATCTGCTATAAATTACAGGATTTATTTTATTTACCTCAGTTTTGGTGCCTCATAACCTGTTGATGAAAAACATGATTCCTCAAATTAGTAAATCTATTGGAATCAATTACAAGAAACTGGTCTAACATGAACTATCACACAAATTATCTCAAGAGACGATAATATGTAACACATAAAATAAAGGCATCCGTCACAGAAATATCAAAATTGAGCACTATATCTTCACAGTTTTACAAGCTTCCAAAACTACTGAAACATCTCTATTCCTACCTAAGAAAAACCTCCAAATTTATGACAAGGGAAAGATGAAAAATCCCATAGGTAAAAACAAAGACTTTTAATAAGAAGATGGAACAAGTAAGAAGCTTAGTATATGATGATATGATCAAGAAAGCTGTAAAGGAAATTGAGTGAGAGGCAGACCAAAGACGTCAGAGACAAAGAGAACTGCAGACTTAGAACCAGGTGGGCAATTAACATAGGAGCTGAGACCACCAAATTCTTTAACATGCCCAACACCACTGCTTGAGTCCAAAGATGGGGGATTCTCACAACATTGAGATCCTGACATTCTTTTGTCTTAACACTTTCTTGTTTTCACTCACAAGAATAAATGATGCAATGGTTGCACAGATATACAGAATCTAATATGTGATGTTGAATTTAAGATGTCATTCATTCCTCTTTGGGGGTATATGCCTAAGAGCACAAATGTCCATACAACAAGTGGATAACCCAAGGGCCACAAGTGTGATCCTTTTATCATTTCACATTATTATTACTTTGACTAATTTAATTCAGAACAAATAAGTCTTGAACCTTTATCAACTAATGATGAGGTAATTAACCAATTTGGAATTTACCATGGAGTATTATATTTGGAGTACAAAAGGATGATAATTTTAGGAACCTGGGAAACAGATTATGCTACAAAACTGGAAAGTTTGTGTAATAAATGGGATTTTGCACTCTACAAATCTTGAACCTCTATATTTGGCCTTTGGTAACATGTGAGTATGAGGGAATACAAGTCGAGCCAACTTTTAACAATTGACACCTGAAGTAACTATCACATATTCTCATGGCAGTAATCCCACCTTCATTTACAGCACCTTCAAATGTCTTCCAATTTCGTCCACTGATGTTCTTTGCATCTATAAGATCCCCTGATTCCAAGAAGCTTCGAACTTTAAACAGTATTTCTCTCCTCCCTTGACTCCTCTTCCCCGAGCCCCGCCAATGGCCATATATGATTCTGAAGTGGTGTTGCAGTTTACTGAATGAGCAACTACTTATGCAACACCACTATATGCGGGCGTTCTTGTCAATTGTTGATCTTGGATCGTTCGTCTCACAACTAATGCATCATCAAACCTCCCTGCCTCTGCATATATGTTGGAAAGGAGAACTCTACTTGGGCCATGAGAAGGTTCTACCATTTCCAGATTTTTAGCTGCCCTTTCTCCTAACTCTGAGTTACCATGTGTTCTACATGCCGCCATCAATGTACCCCATATTATCACATCGGCCTTTATAGGCATTCCATGTATTAGTCGTTCAGCTTCTTCCAGTCTTCCTGCTCTACCTAACAGATCAACCATACAGCCATAGTGCTTGATATTAGGCTCTATTCCATATACACGCTGCATATTCTCAAAGTGTTTCTCCCCTGCTTCCACCAAGCCTCCATGGCAACATGCGCTCAGGACCCCAACAAATGTAATTGCATTGGGCTTCAAGTCATGTTTCTGGAGATCAGCAAATATACTAAGAGCCAATTCTGCATGCCCATGCATAGCCGAACCACAAATTATTGCATTCCATGGTGAGACATCATGGGCCTTTTCTCGAATTCGATGAAACATTTCTAAAGCAGAACTTATACTCCCACACTTTGCATACATGTCAATAATGGCAGCACTCAAGTTATCATTGAGAGGGATTGCATTTAAAAATAAATATTCATGTGCCCATCTTGCATCTTTCAAACTCCCCAATGCAGCAATTGCAGACAGGACACTGACCATAGTAACTTCATTAGGCCTAACACCATTAGCTACCATTTCATGAAAAAGCTCAAGAGCAACTGCAGCCTGCCCAGTTTGTGAATAACCAGATATCATGGTGCTCCAAGAGAAAATATCTCTTTCAGGCATCTCACAAAATAAGCGCCTTGCCTGGTCAATCCGGCCACTCCTAATTAGTCCTGCCAAAAGGGAGTTCCAAGAAGGAAGGTGATCCTTGCTCGCTAGCTCAAACTGTAAACAAGAAAGATCAATCTTCCGACAAGCAGCATAGAAATGTATAATTGTCGCCTGTACAAAGTCATAACAGTCGAAACCTCTCCTTACGACTGTGCCATGAAATTGCTGACCCCAAGAAAGAAGCATGGCCTGACCACAAGCTGTGAGAATATCCACAATCATAACATCATTAGGACCTAATCCAATACCAACCATTTCAAGATAAATATTTAAAGCCTCATTCAACCTCCCTGCTTGTAGATAACAGTTAATAATTGTTCCCCATGAAACAACATCCTTGTCTTCAATCCTCTCAAACAACTTACTTGCCAGCTCAACCTCCCCTGCTTTTGCATACCCATTCAACATTACATTCCTAGTAACTACATTCTTCTCTGGTATATCATCAAACAACCTCTTTGCATTCCCCAATTTCCCACCCAAGCAATACAAATGAACCAAATTTGTACCAACGTGCACAAAAACATCAAGCCCCAACTTCATCGTCAGTCCATGTAACATCCCCCCAATCTCTCCTACCACATCATAATGCACGTAAGCTGTGACCACACTAGACATAGTCACGTCATTAGGTACAACACCCGCCACCCTCATCGCCCCAAAAACTCCCACCGCCTCAACCCAAAAGCCCCCCTGGACCAAACCCATTATCATAGTCGTATACGAAACACAATCTCTCACAGACATTCTATCAAACAGTTGGCATGCCTCATTTAAATAACCCAATCTCACAAACCCACCTAACATAATATTATATGAAACATAATCCAATTTTGAACCTGCATCAAAAACCCTTTTGGCGTCGAAAATCAACCCACATTTCGAGTAAAAGCTCATCAAACTGTTCTGGACAAAAATATTGGAGTCTAAGCAAGATTTCAGTATTAACCCATGCAATTTTTGGCCATGAACGACTGATAAATTTGTAGCACAATCTTTGAGAGATGCAATTAGTGATAATTCGTAGTTGTGATTCTGAGAAAGATTGGATTTTTGAAGTGGGTTTAAAGAGAGTGAGGAAATGGAGAAGCATTTGGTAGATTGAAAACAAAAAAAACCAATTGAGAGGTTTTTGGGTTTGAGAAAATGATTCATTAGATCGTAAAGGGAGTTTCTCTAAATCTTTGAATCATGAGATTTTAGGCAATGTTTTTATTTGGAGGGAAAACAGACTAAAGATCCATTCTTTTTTTACGTATTTGTTTTCGTAGTCATTATACATAGATTACGAAAAATAAAAGGTAATAAAAAAATACATTGAAACTATATAATTAGTTGGTTGATAACTTTATAAGAAAAAATAATGAAAAAGTATATTGAAAATGTAAATTTTAATTAATTATGCTAGAATTAGAATAAAAAATTAAGGTTAAAAATACAAATAAAAAAGAACACAAAGAGTATTATAAAGTAGTGTAAAGATGTTTTTAATTTTTTTTTATAAAATTTGATTATTAAAAATTGGTCTAATTAAGTATTGGTTATTTTAAAAATGATCCACAAAATGTAATTCACCCTCAAAAAGGTGTTGATGAGATTATGTAATTCATTGTCCAACTACTCGCCCCAGCCCCAGCCCCCATTCCTTGTTTCTTGTGATCCATGTGAGGTGCCTAGATATAACCTGTGAGATGAACTGATTTGTGACCAAATATGTTCGATTTTGGTCGAGAGAACTAGGTCTAAAAGGATTGTTTCGACGATTTATTTTTGAAGACGTGGTTTATGTAACGTTTAATTCGTTAATATCCTCAAAATTATGTTGTACAAAATCGAATAGGTTGAAATAAATATGTTGAAACGAATACGTACAATGATATGATTTTAGGTGCATTGAAATCATTGTTGCTACAATTGACATCATCGCCACATAGTCCTGGGGTGCACATGGATCCCCTTGCCAATTTCTCGATATTTTATAACTCGATTCGATGTTATGCATTGGGACAACTAAAATTTGAAGATAATTGTATTAATAAACACAAACCAGAGTGAACAAAAGGAAGCCAGCTGACTGAACAAGTGAAATTACATTCTACGTCTCCAGTTAGGGCGTGCACGATGTCCACAACTTTGTAAGCCTCGAGAGCATTGATAATAGGTGGCAGAGTGGAATTCTGGGTTTTATTCATCGAGAAACACATATACCGTACTAAAGGTCGTGGGAAGTATATATCTCTATTAAGAAAGATGTTAAATTCCCTGGTCTGGCGTGGTTGAAGGTTTTCAAGTTCAGCAAAATGCATGAAACTGTAGTATCTACTCGTCGCACTATTGGTGGGCCAAGTGAATGAGGCATAGTTAAACCCTACGAAGCAGTGGCATAGTTGCGCCCAGATGGACTATGTCCTAGTCTCATAAAGGATCAAGAAATTCGAGCATTTTAGAACACTTTTATGTTGTCCTAAAATTGCAATACAAGTTTGTTTGTTACAACGTCAACAAGAAACATTACATGTAGATTGTTCATAAGGCACAAAAGAGGAAAACAAAAGAACTCAAAAAATGATCTTATGCAAAAAATTAGTGCTCGGGTGAGAATAGTTGGAGAATTTGGCAAAAGTAGCACCTTTTAAAGCTTTTTTTAAACTTAGAGCACCCTCCATCTATTTTTTGCAAAAACATAGCACACTCTCCCTTGCAATTGAATATTCTGCCCTTACTACTAAATTAAATATCTTCCCCCCTATTTGGTTATTCCCACCTTAACACCCCCCCCCCCCCAAAGTTTATTTACACGTTTCATCTCCCCCCTAGAAACACATATCTTGAACTTCGAAGCTTCTTATCTTAAAAATTGTTGGAGTTCATTTGTTGACTTATTGTCAAACTTCCTTATTTTGATAATAACAAATTACGCTTTATGATCTAACATCGTTAGATAGACCTTTGCATACACAATTAAACGTTACATTGTAGATTGTTCAGAAGGCACAAAAGAGGGAAACAAAAGAACTCAAAAAATGATCTTATGCAAAAAATTAGTGCCCAGGTGAGAATAAATTATACATATCCTCGAATCATCACTTTAATGCTTGCCTTAGATTCTCATAACACATATACTTAGCCATCTGAACGATTCACGATTGCTAAACACTCTTTCAATACCAGAACAACTTGAGTCATAGTAGGCCTATCAGCTGATTCGGGAGAGACACACGCCATTGCAATCGAAACAGCCTTCTTGGCAGTAGCGACTGTAAATTCTCCCATTAACCTTGGATCGACAATGTCTTTCACGTCACCTTGTTGCATTACCCAGGCAACCCAATTTTTCAGATTAATTGGTGGATTGGGGTTGTTTGCCATGATTGCTGGTTTGCCTGTTATTATCTCTAGGATTACGATGCCAAAACTATAAACATCACTTTTCTCCGTTAGTCTTCCTGTGTTTTGATACCTATATATCATGACATATATTTTTTGTTCAATGAGTATACATATATATTGGAATCTGAAAAAACAATCAACATATATTATGGAAATATCGACTTACTCGGGATCAAGGTACCCCGGGGTGCCAGCAATATTTATTGTTGAAATATGAGATACATTTTCAACTGGATACGCTCTGGACAAGCCAAAATCAGAAATCTTAGCTTGAAACTTTTCGTCTAGTAAGATATTGGTACATTTCACATCTCTGTGAACAATCGGTTTCTGGATACCATGATGCAGATACTCCAACCCTACAGCAATGTGCTTATAAGTTCTCACAGTTATTATAGAAGAGGCGGAAAATACTACCCCTCGGAAAATATAAGAAAGCTAACCTTGTGCGGCATCTAGTGCAATTTGAAGTCTGTCTTGCCAGTTCAAAACATATAAATTTTTTTCTACGCAAAAGAAGATTTAAAGATAAGCTAAATGTGATTTGCTAATGTACTACAGAAACCTTTCGATTTTCATAAAGGGGTATTTTTAAGAAGAAGAAAAATACCTGACAGATGGCCTTTTAAATCTCCATTAGCCATCAGTTCATAGATGATGCCCACATTATCGCCATCAATACAATAACCGACTAAAGATGTCAAGTTCTTATGATGAACATTGATGAGAACATTGAACTGAAATGCAGATTCATAAGAAATATCAGTAAACCCGAAAACCAAAGGGTGCATAAAAATGACTTCACTCTTTCCATCAAACCTCGGAAAGAAGTTCTTTAAAGCCTTCATCCAATGATGCAGAAGAAAACATCTTCACTGCAACTTCAGTGTCGTCTATAGTCCCACGATAAACCTTTCCAAATCCACCTTTTCCAATAACAGTTTCAAGGTTGCTTGTAATACTTAAAATCTCTGAATAAGTAAACTGATTATTCTTTGTCTCCAGTAAATAAGTATTGCTGTTCGGTGTCTTCTGAAACCCTGTTAAGTTTAATACTGCACAATAGAATGAGAATATTATTAGTATTTTTCGACATTCGAAAAAATAGGAGCCACAACTAAATATACCTCTTCGTTTCCTCCTTACTATCCACAAGACGGCCAATATGATCAAAATTACAAACAATGCGCTAATTGATGCAGCAATAGGTAGTATAGAATTGCCCTTTTTCTTTTTTGTTATATCTTCGTTGTTGGGTAGGCCATCGACACTTTTTTACCAGAAACAAGGTAAAAGTTAAGAGATTGGACAAGTTTGATCAATTTTGTTTGTCTAGAGAATTAGTGAACCTTAATAACAGAGCTCCATCGCGCCACTTAGTAAGCAGTTGTGATGGAATTGGTCCGGTAAAATTGTTTCCATCCATCTTTCTGAAGACAGAGAAGTTGATCTTGGTTATTTTGATAGTTTTTTCTTGATTAAAAATGAAATAATGAAAATTAAGCTCAAGTGACTCACAGGACTTTGAGAGACAACAAATTTACAAGAAAATCGGGTATCTGTCCTGTAAGCCTGTTATTCGATAAATCTCTGCAAGTAAAACATTTCAACCGTGTTATGAATATCGATTTCATGTCACAGAAGTAGAGAACGGGAACAAGATACTCACAAAGTCTGCAAGTTCGTAAGATTCGCTATGACAGGCGTAATGGAACCAGTAATGCCACTTGATGACAAGTTCCTGATTACAAAAAGACCATTGTTTCTAAGAGATGATTCTAAACGACGATTATAGTTTCATTTGTTGTAAAACCAAGTTGAAACGAATACATTGAAACAAATATGGTGAAACGAATACGTACAATGATATGAGCTTAGGTGCATTGAAATCATGGTTGCTACAATTGACACCGTCCCACACATAGTCCTCGGGTGCACATGGATCCCCTTGCCAATTTCTCGATATCCTATAACCAGATTTGATGCTATACATCGCGGTAGCTAAAATTTGAAGATAATCATGTTAAGAAACACAAAGCAGAATGAAGAAACGAAGGACGTTAACAGACCAAGTGCAATTACTTTCTACGTCTCCAGTTTGGGAGTGCAAGATGTCGACAACCTTGTAAGCCTCGAGAGCATTGATAATAGGCGGCAGAGTGGAATTCTGCGTTTTATTTATTGAAAAAGAATACCTTGTGTGACCAGTATCAGATAAATTTCCGTACAAAGTTCGTGGGCTCAAATATACCGGACTAATAGGTCGTGGGAAGTATAGTTCTCCATTAAGAAAAATGTTAAATTCCCTGGTCTGGTTTGGTTGAAGCTTCTCAAGTTCAGCAAAATGCATGTAAATAAAGTATCTATCGGTCGCGCTAGCAGTAGGCCAATTGAATGTCAAGGGCTGTGTAGGGTCTAATGGTGTTGAGGCAGTGTTCATGACTGCGGGTGGAGGTTTAAAGAAGCTTGAAGTACTCGAGTTCACAGATGTCGTTGTATTGATGGTGGTTTGGATATCATCATTTACATAAGGTAACCTGTTAGCACACCTTGAGTGCTGGTTGCACAAGAGTGTACAGAGTGTATTGGTCACGTTTTTCCTGAAGAGACCAACTGTTGTACCATCTATTGAAATGAAAGTATAACAGTGAGCGGAAGAAGAATCATTACGGAGTTAAGCATTAAAGACATTAAAGACTAATTCATGAAGAGCAAATATGGAAGATCCCGGAAGATCACGTTGAAGATTTGGACGTAGGTCAACAACGTGTGGACAAAGGAAACATGAATTAGGAAAGATCTTGTCATTATGAAGCGGGATTATGTTGGATTCGTTTATGGTAACTTTTGTTATTAATAGGCGCAATCAATGACAAGATACCAAGAGGCCAAGATTCACATTACCTTATGTGATATTCAAGAGAGTTAATGTAGATTGACCTAGCCCGTCAAGATACACAAGAAGGCCCGCGACCTAGGCCTATAAAAGGAGCACTCACCGTAGCTGGAAGATGTCGACTTTTGTAGAGAGCACAAGAGCAATAGAAGAAGATTTTATTATCTTAGTTTAGTGCTAGGTCGTCCATATGTGTTAGAAGATCAGATCTATCTTCTAACTGAATTTCCGATTGAAATACCACCATTCGGTATTATCAATAGTGATGTTTTTATCTCTACCTTTCACATTTGATTTGTAAGTATCGGGAGATACATTCTGTAGGGGTAGATCTCATCTAGAAGAGTCTAGGTTTAGGCAACGGTGTACGGGGAGCGTACAGAGTAAGACCTTCCTTGTAAATCTCAGTATAGTGAATTTTTCCCTTGGACAGGCAGTCCCCCAGATGTACGTGCGTTGACACGGAACTGGGTTACCAACTTTGTGTCTCTTTTTATTCAGTATCTTATTTCCTGCACACTGACCGTCATACTGCTATAGCAGTTTAGTCTACCAAACAGGATACACAATTTCAATTGGTATCAGAGCAGGCACTCAACACACAGAGTGTACTTCGTGATATCCTGTAGCAATGGGACCAAGGTGGCTTCAACCCCCACTTCTGCATGAAGATACTGATTTTGGACACTGGAAAATTAAGATGACTGTTTATCTAAAGGCTGTAAGCAAGGCTACCTGGCAGGCTGTGATCAATGAATGGAAACCTCCTATGGAGTATCTCGAAGGAGTAGCATCTGAGAAGCCAGAAACTCGATGGACAAAAGCTGAAGAAGAGGATGCCTTGGCCAATAACCGAGCTTTGCATGCACTGCTCTCTAGTGTAGATCTCTCACTGTTCCCTCTTATAGCTGAGGAAACTAGTGCTCATAAAGCCTGGTCAATTATAGAAGAGAAGTGCACTTCAAGAATTCCTTCACTCAACCTTGATGAGATTAGGACAAACTGGCAGGAGATCAGAATGAATGATCATGAATCCATTCAAAACTACCTCACCAGATTTCAGAAGTTGGTGAATCTAAGAATTTCTACTGGTCTGATGAGTCACAGTGAAAATTACACTAAGAAATTTTTGAGCTCTCTCACTACAAAATTTCAAGAGAAAGTAAAAGCCATTGAAGAAGTTGATCCCCTACTCACTAGTGAATTCTCCTGTATAACCAGAAGCTTCTACCTCTTTGAAGCTCAACTTGACAATGGCAATAACTCCAATTCTTCTCAGATGGGTCATCTTGGAGGATTATTCCGGTGCTCTGTATCCTGTATTCCTCATGGAACAGATAAAGACAATGAAATATCTGATGATGAGAATGATATGACAGCCAAAGAGCTTGAAACTGAATATAAACATCTTTTTCACAGCTGGAGTAATTTAACAAAAGCTTTCATCAAGCTAAAAGAAGAAAAAGACAAACTCGAATCTGAGAATGAATCCCTTCTCTCTGAAAATTTAGAATTTAAATCAACTGTTGGAATACTAGAAGGAAAAGTAGCAAGTCTGGAAAAGGGAATCAAGATGATGAACCCTAGCACCAACATGTTGAATGAAGTTCTGCTTCTTGGAAAACATCCTGGTGATCATGAAGGGATAGGTTATGGAAATCAACAAAGACACCAAGGAGCTGCAAAAAGAAGAATAAAGTTCTCTCAAACTCAAACTGTCCAAGTACAAGAGAAGGCAAAAAGGAATTGGAGATGTACCAACTGTGGTAAAAGAGGGCACATTGCTCCTTTCTGCTACAAAGTCTATGGCAAAGGAAAGAACAGATATATGCTCAAACAAATATGGGTACCTAAGACTCAACTGGTAAGCCAAGTGGTAGTAACTGTTGATAAGGCACCACAGCACGAGATTTGGTATTTTGACAGTGGCTGCTCAAGACACATGACTGGTAATGTGGACCACCTGACTAATCTGGAAATGGCAATCAAACAAGCCGTGGTGTTTGGAGATGGGAATCAAGGCACTGTCATAGCAATGGGAACACTTAATGTTCCAGGGCTTCCAAAACTAACCAAAGTTCTGCTTGTTCAAGGGCTTACTTCAAATCTCATCAGCATAAGTCAGCTATGTGACATTGGAATGCATGTTGAATTTTCTAAAGAGAATTGCCTAGTCATCAACAAATCCAGATCACTCATGATGAAAGGCAAACGATCCAAGGAAGACTGTTATATCTGGACCTCATCTGATGCTCAAGACTACTCACTTGACATGAATAAATCCACCCTAAGCTATGATTTACCCGTATACTCACAAAACTATGAAAAGGGTAATCAAGGTTCAGAAAATTATAGATTTCTTCAAAAGGAATTCCAGGAAAGAATCAAAGAACTTGCCAATAAATATGATGATCTAAGAAAAGAATATAATAAATTAAAAGCCCAAATTGATCAAAATCATCATTTAAGTTGGAATTCAAGAAAACATCATGAGGATTATAATTGGAAAAATCAAAATTTCAGAATGAATCAATCCAAGCCTTACTCAACTAAGTGGTATAACAACAGGAAGGTGTTAAAGGCTACGGTTAGACCTTGGAGAGAGGAAGTTGCTTTTTGCAGGAATGACATCATCCCATGCAGCTTTTTCAGGCAACGTGGAAAGTGGAGTAATGGAAAACTATATCAAAAACGTTTCATTACTTCATTTTGTTCACTCTATTTTTCGAAACTCTTCATTTACCACACCTTTCTCTCTCAAGCAAAAACAGAGAACTCAATGGCTTCTTCACGAAACAACTCAAGGTCTGAGGAAGATGATGTTCCCATGCCTCTACAAATGCGACTTCCTGGAGAACCTATGGAACCGCTGGCAGTTTTGGTTGTTGAAGAAAGACCTGCAGTGATTCGACCTGGAGAAGTTCTACTCCTCCCTTGGATTGAATCAGGTAATCTGGCTATCTCCTCTGTTTTACCTTCTGAGCCTACAACTATGTCAGATTCTGGAATTGAGTCTCCATCTAGGGTTAACAGTGACTTAGGCACCAAGAAATCAAGTCCCTCAATTCCTAAAAAGAAACGAGTATTGAGAAAGGGGGGTAAACCTGTTAAATATGTTAAGATTGAGGATGTCTCGAATTCTGACCGAAAACTCTCTGAGAAACCGAAAATTGCTGTTAAGAAAGAGCCTGATAGTAGTGATGATGATGACATTAAGGTTATTAGTGCTACTAGTAGTGTTGGTAGGAGACATACTAGAGCCAGTATGGCAGCAATGAAAGAAAAGGTCAGAGAGATGTGTGTTGATGAGAACATTCAAGCTTCCCTTGAAAAGGTTAGGGTTCAATCTGAGAAATTTAGGGAAACCCTACGAAAGGTTGAGAAGAAACAGAGAGGGGTAAAGAGGGCTGCTACCCCTGATGTTAGCAGTAGGAAAAAGGTTAAGGGGATTCACATTTCTGAGCCTAGTGAATCAAGACCTTCTGGCAGAAGACTTGTTGATACAAGTTCTGATGAGGAGGAAAAGAAGGTGAAGTCAAAAGGGAAGGAGAAGGTTTTTGAATCCAGAACCAGGTCTGGGAAGAAAAAGGTGGTTGAGGATGATGATCCCACTGACAACTCTGAGTTTTCTGGATTTGATCAAACTGATAGGTGGAGAATTGTTGCCAGTAGGACTATCATTCCAGAAAAACATATCTCAGAGGCTGTTCAAAACATAGCCACCTATATGGACATAATCACTGAAGCAGGCTTACTGGACATCATTCCAGAACAAACTCAGTACTGGCCTCAACTTGTTAAGGAGTTTGTGTATAGCATTAGTGAGGACATTGAGAACCCCACTCATCCCATGTACTACAAGGTCAATGTCAGAGGCAAGATGATCAAGTTCAGCCCAATGGTAATCAACAGAGCTTATATGAGAGCTAATGAAGGATATACAGGGGAGCATCTCAGTCTCAATGACATTATCAGTGAGCTCACTGCTGATTATATGAAGAAATGGCCAGAGAAAGGTCAACAGCTGCAAGCCTCCTCTCTCAGTCTCAGACATACTCTCTTCCATAAGATAGGGCTGTCCTGCATCATTCCCTCATCCAACAACACAAATGTCAGTGAGACATTGGCCAGAGTCATGTTTCTTGCTGGGACTGGTGAAACAGTGAACTTTGGGCAGCTTGTATTCAATCAAATCACCAGTCATGCTATGTCCAATGCTACCTTCAAGTCTATTGGCTTTCCTGCTTTGCTATGTACCATTATGATAGGTCAATATCCTACTATTGTCAAGCCATCTGATGGAGCTGGAGTGTGGACTAAACCCTTGATCCTGAGCAAGAAGCTAATGGGAAGCCATCCTCTGGATTGTGAAATCAACAAAGCTGATAAGGAACCTGAGCTGCATGCTGAAGATGATGCTGTCAGAGCTTTGTATGCTGCCAGAACTGAAGAGAGAACCAGACTGATCAAGGAGATTGAGGAGAAAAAGCTGCTGGTACAGGCCCTGGATGAACAGATCAAGCACATGAAGCTGACTGTCAAGCCTGCTGACTCTGACAATGATGAGTAGCTGTGGGGAAAGACCCCCCTGTTGGCCTTTGGTTATGTTTTTTATGCCAAATAGGGGGAGAAGAAAGAAGAAGAAGCAACTGTCTAAATATCTAGTGTTTATTATCCGCTGCAAACAATATTTCCTTTAGTTTTTATTCTGCTGAACAATCTTTACCTATCTTAGGATATTGTTTAACTATCTTAGGATATTTGTGTCTTTGTGCCACATGTGATGTTTTTATAAACATCTGACTACCTGTGTCCACCACACCACTGATGGTTGGACTGATATCTGGTTAGATAGAACCAATATGTGATGTTTTCAAAAACATCTGACTGCCTGTGTTCACCACATCACTGATGGTTGAACTGATATCTGGTTTACTAGAACCAATATATGTCTTTAAACACTTGCTCTACACTCTGAAAACAAACAAGGCATTTGTCATGAAAAACATGCCCAAAGGGGGAGTTTGTTAGCACACCTTGAGTGCTGGTTGCACAAGAGTGTACAGAGTGTATTGGTCACGTTTTTCCTGAAGAGACCAACTGTTGTACCATCTATTGAAATGAAAGTATAACAGTGAGCGGAAGAAGAATCATTACGGAGTTAAGCATTAAAGACATTAAAGACTAATTCATGAAGAGCAAATATGGAAGATCCCGGAAGATCACGTTGAAGATTTGGACGTAGGTCAACAACGTGTGGACAAAGGAAACATGAATTAGGAAAGATCTTGTCATTATGAAGCGGGATTATGTTGGATTCGTTTATGGTAACTTTTGTTATTAATAGGCGCAATCAATGACAAGATACCAAGGGGCCAAGATTCACATTACCTTATGTGATATTCAAGAGAGTTAATGTAGATTGACCTAGCCCGTCAAGATACACAAGAAGGCCCGCGACCTAGGCCTATAAAAGGAGCACTCACCGTAGCTGGAAGATGTCGACTTTTGTAGAGAGCACAAGAGCAATAGAAGAAGATTTTATTATCTTAGTTTAGTGCTAGGTCGTCCATATGTGTTAGAAGATCAGATCTATCTTCTAACTGAATTTCCGATTGAAATACCACCATTCGGTATTATCAATAGTGATGTTTTTATCTCTACCTTTCACATTTGATTTGTAAGTATCGGGAGATACATTCTGTAGGGGTAGATCTCATCTAGAAGAGTCTAGGTTTAGGCAACGGTGTACGGGGAGCGTACAGAGTAAGACCTTCCTTGTAAATCTCAGTATAGTGAATTTTTCCCTTGGACAGGCAGTCCCCCAGATGTACGTGCGTTGACACGGAACTGGGTTACCAACTTTGTGTCTCTTTTTATTCAGTATCTTATTTCCTGCACACTGACCGTCATACTGCTATAGCAGTTTAGTCTACCAAACAGGATACACAATTTCATAACCATATACGATCGTAGATGTCATCTTTGTACCTGTAAAACAAGAATTATAATATTGTAATTTCTAACATGCCAAACAAATAATACTAACTATGTCATAATACCATGGAGATGGCGCGTGGAACAATTTGTTCCACCCCATCTCCCTGGTATTTGAATCATAACTTTATTGAGGAAAAGAGTAACCTGACAGTTCTGAAGCCATTATTGCCAAAATCGAAGCGCAGGAACAGACTAAGAGAGCCAGAAGAAGTTGAAGTTGGGTACATGTTATTGTCCAGAGGCCTCAACTCCAAGCTTGAAATGAAAGGAGTCCCTTTACCGGTGTTGACGAGACACAAATATATGGTATCTGATGAAGGAACATGAACAATCTCACTCTCAAAATACAGTGAAGCATCAGTAATTCTCATTGTATCCCAGTAATCTACCCCGAGATGGATATCGAATTCTGGTAATTCATTTTTACCATCATAATTACCATAAAGAAATATTGCCCTGATCAAATATTTATTCGATCTTCCTAATGCAGGTTTTAGAATGTAACAATTTCGTCGGCCTTGAGGAAAACTTCTGACATTTAGATATGCCCTCTCAACTAGAGTACTTGAAGTGTAGGATGAATTAATGGGGTAGATTTCACCAGTGTCTATTAACCCTTCATCAGATATGTAATTAATGCCGGTTCTTGAATCGTTGTAGTTGGTTCCTTCGGGTGTTCCACAGTCTATGCTTACAAAACCTGCAGGCACATTAAAGAGTGCAGAGGCTGTTACAAAAAAGTACTTAGACGGCGCTTACTTATAAGTCATTTACGAGGCGCTTCGATGTATTTATGTGTGTATACCTGATTGGCTGTCTTGGGCATGTATTTGAACTTGAGAAAGCAGAAAACATAACAATACTGCGAAACAGAATTGGTGCAGATCCATCACTTTTTTGCTTTTGTGTTTTGCCAAACTATAATAAATGCAAGGTTTTATTGTAAGTTGTATTCACTAATCATTGACCTCATAATTTGTCAACGAGGAGTTGATATGACATGTTAATTGATATGTTATTTGACTAATGTTATGACTCTATAAGATAATTGCATACACTCTGGTCCTGGGTATCGTACCGTGATTTACTCTCTTTCAAGTTGTGGGTTCGGCGGGGAGGGGGCGTTTAATGTGAGCGTGATCACATTTTTGCTCCAATAATGGTGCTAATGAGGGGTGATTATGTACTTCGATAATGATGAGCAAATAAATTTCGCCGTAAGATCGTAACTGTGCATCGTGTGTGCAACTAGTCCTTGAATAAAAATCTTTAATAGATATTAATGGGAAAAGAAGTTTAAGTCTATTTTATAATTGTATATTTTTGTATATAATAGTCATGCACCTATGGATCTTTCAAATTAACCTTTCAATTGTATACAATTTTTTTGTATTTTCGCATGTGTGAATTACATAATTTCAACAATATCTAATTAATTATATAAAAATTTAACTGTATAAGAAGAACGAGTTCGCACAGGTTAGATTGTGCACAAACGGCTAGTTTTCCTTAACTTGTAATTACCCACTTCACATATTATATATAGTAAGATTTCATGTTTTGAAAATAAGTTAATTAATTTTGATTTAAAATAAAGTCAATATTTCAATTATACAAATTTCTGGTTTTGTAAACAGAAGACCACTTCGATTATTACCTTCACAATTATACTTTAATCCTAATAATTGACTGAAAGAAATAATATATCAATTAGTTTTAATTTCCACACGATGAAATAGAGTAAAAGGTCTGTGGAAGAAAATAATTTTATTTGATCGATGGACATTGCTAAGATCTGGAAAAGGAATATAATTGACAATCTCAAATAGTTGGTCAAACCACTAATAAACCACGGCAATGAAATCGATCATATAAAAAGTCCATTTATTCCCAATCTCCTATCAACATGTCACTTTTTTAATTTTACAGTACTGCAAATAATAAATATAGAAATTATTTATTAATAAATAGTTAGCATAAAATATGAGACAATTATTTTCAATAAAACTTAAATCAGGATTTTAAATATAAAAATCTAAACTAAATATTAATAAACTATTGAGTCATTAACGGAAAAAATATATAATTGTAATTCACTTTATCCTTAGATTCAAATCATACCCAGGCATGGAAGTCGTGTGGTGGAGGTAAATATGTTTAGAACCAACAAGATTATTACGATATTTGCCTAAGAACACATATTAAAGATTAAAAATAGTATTGTAATAAAGTACTATAACATATTTAAGTATATAAGTAATATATTTTAAAAATCTTTCCATATTATCAAGTTTCAAATACAAATTTTCAAACAAATACTTTCTCCATCTCTAAATAATAGGCCGTACATTTTGAATTTTGTTGGTTAAACTTTATAAAATTTGACCTTGAATTCTCATTAAACGATAAGCAATAATATAGGTTCGTCTCAATATATATTTTTGAAAATATCAACTTTTTATAATTTTTTTGCATGTATAATAAGAAATATTTATATTTTAGATCGTGTTTTGTTGACCATAAAAAGTCAAAATATACCAATTATTTAAAAATAAAAAGAATATTTTATTTTATTAACATCTTAATATGTACTCTAAAACACAATCATATAAAATCCATTTTTATTATTAGAGCCTAGTCCCAAGAGTTGACCCTTACGTTTGCTAGTATTACTTGTGGGAGCTGACCACTAAAATCATCAGTCAAATAAAACTATTATATGGAATTATGGATCATATTCATACGGTTGTACTCATCAGTATTTTATTTATATTAAAAACAGATATTTTATTATATTGACTTTTGAGAAAACTTAGCATGAGGAAAAGATGAAATAAATAAAGTAATAAAACTAAACTCAGTAAATTAAAAAAGGTATGTAGGATTCACTTCAAAATTTGAAATATAAATGTAATTTGCATGTATAATAATTTTCTTATAACTAATTATGAATTGTACAAATAGTTCCCGATAGTGTCACTAAATTGCAGTTTAGTCCCCAATAGTGGTACCGTTGAAGTTTAGTCCCGAAACTGGCCAAAAAGTTGCAGATTAGTCCCCACGTTAACTATTCCGTTAATTTTTAACATCAACACGCGATGAGAGGTCAAATCTGGACCCATAAAAAGATGAATTTTTAAGACATAAACTCATTTTTACTGTCTCATGAAAATTCATTATGAAGCTGAAATGCAAAATTTCATTAATTTCTAACCACCAAAAATGATTTAATGTCTTCAAAAAAATCATTTTTGCGCCAAATTTGATCTCTCATCGCGTGTTGGTGTTAAAAGTTAACGGAATAGTTAAACTGGGGACTAATCTACAACTTTTTTGTTACTTTCGAGGACTAAACGGCAATGGTGCCACTATTGGGAACTAAACTACAACTTGATGATACTATCGGAGACTATTTGTGCAATTATTCACTCATATATATATATATACATATACGCACCCAATTTTAATTTTCAATCTTAGTATTATCTCCTTTTACCTACTATAGATATACGTAATTATATATACTACTCCCTCCGTCCCTAAAAGATTGTCACATTTTGATTTTTGTTGGTCAAATATTACAAAATTTGATCATGAATTCTCATTAAACGATAAGATATAATATAGTCTTGTGAGATCTTGTTAGATTCTTCTCAATATATATTTTTGAAATATCAACTTTTTATAATATTTTCACATGTAGAATAAGAGATATTTAATTTTTAAATTATGTTTTGTTGACCACCAAAAGTTAAAATGTGACAATCTTTTAGGGACGGAGGGAGTACAATTTTTCCCCTTTTGTATATAATGTTTGAAAACACAGTGGAATATTCTCGCACACCGGATTTCAAACTTTTGAATTCGTCATGCAGCAAGTTTTTCCACACATTTGAAGAAACAGAATTCTTCAACTTGTAATAATTTTTTTTATTTTCTTACAACTTGTAATAATAAATCAAATAAAAAGAATATAATAAAGATCGAGCGAACTAGAAATCTATTAAAATAACAATATTAATATCTCAACGAAATGTCAAGGATTCACATTTCATTGATGGAATTGTACTATTCTGTCATCTAGAAAGTTGACCTTTTGAGCAATTATGCCATCTAGGAACGACTTGCCCACTCAAGGTTCTATTATTTACATCTTTGAATCTTTAAATAACAATTTCTCAAAAGTCAACTTGTTTGTAAAAAAAGAACAAACAAAATAGCTAAGATATATAAAAAAATATTATAGTTCGAGAAGTAACTTCCCTCCATGACATTGCCAAAAAGTATATGAGTTTGTGTGAGTTAATTGTTAGAATGGTCCTAGTAAGTGGAGGTTTGGCGTACTTTGGTTCATAAAAGTGGTATTGTTGTGGAAATGATCTCTGAAAGTGTGTATATTGGTGTAATTTTGTCCCTATTCCGTTAGCTTCGTAAAATATAAGCATGCATAGCAATTTTGGGGTAAAAACAATTTTTTTATAACTTAAATAGCCCTATTTAGGGCCTAAAATATAAATAATAAAAAGTTAAAGGTAAAAGTAACAATTAAATACATTAAAATTAAGAAAACAATCTAGTTAATCATTTTTATTTCTTTTTTAATTTTTTATTCGATTTGTTTTTTATTTTTTCGGATTTTTGGATTTTGTTTTTTTTTTGGAATTTTTACCTGGTAAAAAGGGTTCAATGTTGGCTAAAAGTTTTAGTTTTGGCAAAAATTTTGATTTTCATAGTTTTTTTTTTTTTTTGCAAAATGGTTCAATTTTGATAGTTGTTTGTCAAAAAAGTTCGATTTTGAACGTTGTTGTAGCAAAAATGTTCGATTCTTGACTCTCTCAAAACAATTACCAAAGTAAAAGAAATCGAAAAAAAATCGAAAAAATTGAAAAGAAATCGAAAAGAAATCGAAAAAAATATAAAAGAAATCGAACATGATTAAACTAGATTGATTTCTTAATTTTGACTCAATTAATACTTTTACCTTCAAAATTTTTGTTATTTGCATTTTAGACCCTAAATGGAGCTATTAAGTTATAAAAAGTTTTGTTTTTATTCCACAAATTGCTAGTGACCCTATTGGTTAAGGCTCTTGCTAGTGACTAGAATGTCATGAGTTCGAAACTCACCTCATAGCTAATTTACAAAAAAAAAATACTTAATTTAACGGAGCTAAAGGAATGGGGACCAAATTGCACCAATATACATATTTTTAGGGACCATTTCGACAATAGTGCCACTTTTGGGGACCAAAGTACATCAGACTCTCACTTACTGGGACTATTCTAGCAATTAACTCGAGTTTGTGTCATAAACAAAAGTAACACTAGAACTAGGGGTGTGCAGAAATTACCCAACCCGCCCAACCCGAAAATGCGGGTAATTTGGGTCGATGGGTTGGGTTTGGGTTGAGTAGTCAAAAACCCGAAAAAATTGGGTTGGGTTTGGGTTTACCCTCTTGAAACCCGAGGAAACCCGACCCAACCCGAATATTATATATATTAATTTAAATTTATAATATTATACATATAATTTTAGACTTATCATAAAAATACTTATGTGCACTGAAAATTGGTTAATAAACCAAATTTTTTGCCTTAACGATGCACTGGAGAGATATCGAGAAGTATGAAATAAAATATATTATCCACGCAAATGTTGAGTGCACAAATATCTTTTAGAACAAATAAATGACATATAAGAGGGTCATATAAACATAACCTAAAACAACACTACAACAATATTATTTTATTTTATTGACCATAACTATTTTATTTTATTATTTGTTTTTTATGTGTAATACCTCGGATTTTGAACGAACGGAGAATGACCCCCAATGAATCAATATGATATCTGACTGACTAGTTACTGATCAGTAAGTTTTTGTTACATGTAGTTGATTTTGTTATATGTTATCTAAGTTAAATAATATAGTAGTCTAACTTATCTTTATGATTTATTTACAGGTCATATATCGAAAACATGATATAATTATTATAGTTTTGCAATAACCAAAATCATAATAATTGTTTAATCGTGTAAAGACTATTAGTAATTCATTCAAAGTTCAAACTTCACAAACTAAGTTATTTTATACTTTATAATTTTAATTGTTAAAATTAATAATGTCTGACCCGAGCGACACGCCCAACCCAACCCGAAAATTGGGTAACTCGAAGCAACGGGTCAAATCATTCTTGGGTCGGGTTTGGGTCACAATTTTGAAAGCCGAAAAAAATTGGGTTGGGTTTGGGTTTAGCCAAAACCCACCCAACCCATGCTCACCCCTAACTAGAACTATATATTACTAACATTTGTAAAAGATTTAGTTGTTGCAGTCCGGCCACCATATGATCGTATATGTATTATCTATTTGATAATCGATACGAAATTCTCTTCAAGCCTTGCTCTTGATAATAAATTAAACATGGCACAGAATAATGCAGAAGGAATGCAAAATTTGGGTGATCTTGAAGGTTGAAGATATAAGGTGTTACAATTTATTATATGAAATTTAGTTTTGTAATTTAGTTAATTTATATTATCAACATTTGTTTGGTTAATTAATGATATGTGAAAAGTACTAGTCTTAGATTGCATGAATTTAAACAAGGAAAATGGAGAAATCTGGTATAAGTTTGTAAATGAATCGAAAATGCATAAAAGAACTATGAAGAAGAAGATAGAGTATTTCTCATTATTGAATCAGATTTCTATACAATTGATTTCACAAGAGTGAATGATAACAAGAAATCAAAGACTTATTTATAGACAATTAAACCGATAAGAACTGAATCAAGAATGCCCAAATTCAGCTCTTAACTAACTAACTGAACCCTATTAACTAACTTCCAGATGTGTAAGCATAACGGCTAGATGACGTGTCTCGCTCCAATTGGTCCAGCTTTATTCCTCTATTTTAACCAACTTTTCTCCTCGTGCTTTGCATACTTGTACCCTGCTGCTTGAATCACTTGTACCTTGACAGATCAAAATCGATTATAAATGTCATACTCTGTTACCCCCCCCTCAAGATGGGGCTGGTAAGAAACCCATCTTGGACAATAGAGAAGCACTCGTCGGAGCTGGTAAAGATTTAGTAAACCCATCTGCGAGTTGTTGAGAGGTGGAAACATACAGAGGCTTTAGAAAGCCAGATTTGTGAAGATCTCGAATATAATGGCAATCGATTTCTATATGCTTTGTCCTCTCGTGATAAACTGGATTTTCAACCATGGATATTGCAGCTTTGTTATCACACTGCAAAACTATCGGCATCTGTACAGGAACACACATATCTTTAAGCACATAACTAAGCCATTTCAACTCACATGCTAATACAGCCGCACTCCTATACTCGGCCTCAGCCGATGATCGTGCCACAGTTGCTTGTTTCTTGGATTTCCAAGAAACTAAAGAGCTGCCTAACATCACACAAAAACCAGTCACTGATCGCCGAGTTAATGGACACTTAGCCCAGTCACTATCACAGAATGATGTGAGAACTAAATTATCCTGAGAGGATGGATAAAATAACCCATGTGTCGATGTTCCTTTGAGATATCTGACAACATGGATAGCTGCCTTCCATTGATTTTCATTAGGATTCTGCATGAACTGACTCAAATAATGTGCACTAAATGTAATGTCTGGACGAGTGAAATTCAAATAGAGTAATCGACCAACTAATCTTCTATAAACTGTTGGATCAGCCAATGCAGTAGTATCTTGATGATAAGCATCCCAATCATGAGGCAAAGGTGTCAAGACTGGTTTGCAATCTAGCATTTTCAGATCAGTCAAGATATCTTTGATGTATTTCTGTTGAGTGAGCATTAAACCTTTGTCGGATCGAGTTAATTCAATGCCCAAAAAATATCTTGCTTGCCCCAAATCCTTGATAGTGAAGGCTTGATGTAAGAATTCCTTTACTTTGACAATAGAATCCAGAGAAGAACCTGTGATCATAATGTCGTCGACATAAACTATCAAAATCAAGAAAACAGAATGTTGTTGATAAGTGAAGAGGCAAGGATCATGATAGGACTGTTTAAATCCATATTGGGTGATCTGTTTTGTGAACTCGACATTCCACTGTCGAGAAGCTTGTTTAAGGCCATAAAGTGACCTTTTCAACTTGCAAACCTTAGGCTTCTCATGCTGTTTGTACCCATCTGGCAAGCTCATAAATATGTCTTCATCGAGGAAACCATGTAAGAAAGCGTTATTGATGTCCATTTGTTGTAATGGCCATCACTTTGCTGCTGCCAAAGCCAAAACAACCCTCACAGTGACAGTCTTTGCCACAGGAGAGAAACTTTCAAAAAAATCGACCCCTTCAATCTGATTGAACCCTTTTGCAACCAGCCTCGCCTTGTACCTATCTACTGTTCCATCAGGCTTCCTTTTGATTTTGTAGACCCATTTGCTACCTATTGGCTTATGTCCTAAAGGTAGATCAACCACATCCCATGTATCATTAAGTTCCAAGGCTCTTATCTCCTCATTCATGGGTTGAACCCACTTGGGATGATCCTTAGCCTGTCTATATAAACATGGTTCTCTTTCTTGCTCAACATTAGTAAAGAAACTAATATGCTCAGTAGAATAGGTAATTTGTTTACATGTATGGTCTGTAACATTAACAACATAATCCTTTAACCATGTAGGTGGTCTCTTACACCTCTTATTAATGTCCATATGATCAGGTTCAACATTATCAGAATGTGAATGTTTGGCAGATTCAAATGTAGCAGTATGTGGTAAAATGGAATGCAGATCAAAACCAGATGAGAAAGGAAACAAGTGTTCTACAAATCTAACATCCCTAGAGACAAACACTTCATGTGTTACCAAATTAAGCAAATTGTAGCCCTTATGGTCTGAGGGATAACCTAAAAAGGCACACAATGAGGCTCTATGATCAAACTTGTGCTTATGAGGAGAAACATTTGTAGCATAGCATAGACATCCAAACACCTTTAATATGGACAAATCAGGAGGTTTACCATGGATTAACTCATAAGCAGATTTCCAATGTAGCACCTTAGAAGGTGTTCTGTTAATAAGATATGTTGCTGTAAGAAGAGCATCACCCCAATATTGCATAGGCAGAGATGATTGAATCATGAGGGACCTAGCCACTTGTAACAAATGCTGGTGCTTTCTCTCTACCACCCCATTCTGCTGGGGTGTGTAAACACATGTCTTTTGGTGTAAAATTCCCTCAGTTTGCAAGAATGCTTGAAAATCATTACTCAAAAATTCACTACCATTGTCTGTTCTGACAGCTTTAACAAGACCATTAAATTGCCTCTTAATCATTGCTATGAAGACCTTAAAAGTATGTAAAACTTGAGTCTTATATCCTAGCAAAACAGTCCAGGTACACCTACTACAATCATCCACAATTGTAAGAAAATATTTAGTGTTTTGCCTAGTTAACTCCTTAAAAGGCCCCCAAACATCAACATGAAGCAATTCAAAATTATGCACAGAATGAACAACACTATGATTAAACACAGATCTCTGTTGTTTAGCTAGAGGACACACAGGACAGAAAACAGAATCTGCAACTTGAATATTTACACACTTGTTCAATACACTGCCTGGAACATGTCCCATTCTAAAATGCCATAAATTGTTCTGTACAATACTAGAATGTGTAGTGCAAAGTACTGAATTAAAACTAGTCTTCTGCAAAGAACAATGAGACTGAAAAGATCTTGAATTAAGCACATATAAACCTCTGTCCACTTTAGCTACTCCAATAATCTTGGAGCTATCAGATTCCTGCAACAAACACTTGTCAACAAGAAATTTCAAGGTAATATTACTTGTTTGAACCAGCTTATGAACAGACAAAAGGTTAAATTTAAAAGAAGGAACAAATAAGCATTCAACTAGATCAAAACTGGGATGTAACTTTACCAAACCAGCATATTTAACCACCTGGAAATGATTATCTGGAAGGTTAACAGTAATGTTGTGCAGCAATTTATAAAAACTACTAAACTTTGACAAATCATGACACATATGAGCTGTTGCACCACTGTCAACAATCCAATTATCATTATTTTCTAGGTGTTTAAATTGCTGACTACTTGTACCTGCCATATGATCAAGATTGCTTATTCCTGAATCATCTGTGTATCCAAAGGAACTGGCCATGTTTGCAGTAGCTTGAAAATCATCAGCCTTTTCATTCCCTTTGATAACTTTCCCAATTTCTTGATGAATAAGCTTGATCATATGAACATCATTAGCATTCTGTTGACAACCTTCTGAATTGAACCCCAGTGGATCAGCCATATCTTGTACTGCATTAGCTCTTTCCCTTGGTCTTGAATCCTTATTGTTAGGCCACCAGTCAGGAAAGCCTTTTATCTTAAAACAATCCTTCCTCACATGACCTTTTTTCCCACAAAAGTCACACTTGAGATGACTTTTGTCTTCCCTGAAAACACCTTGATTCTTTGGAGGAGGATATGGCTGGTACACTGTCTTGGAATTCTGGCTCACAAAGCTCCTAGGAGGACCTGAATATCTTACTCCAGTCTGCATAGAAATGACCTGACCTCCTTCTAAAATCTGCAATTTTCTTTGCTTTTCCACATTGTTTACCATACCATAAGCTTTAGCAAAGGTTGGCAATGGATCCATTAACAGAATCTGACTCCTTTGGGACTCATACTCTTCATTTAATCCCATAAGAAAGGACATCATCTTCTCTATCTGATACTCTCCTGCCCTCATGCCAGGCTTTGTGCAAGTCAGTTCTTCCCAAAGACTCTTGATCTTGTTATAAAACACAGTGACTGAATCTTTTCCCTGTTTAGTTGAGTATATGTCTCTCATGATCTCATATATTCTTGAACCCACACAGCTACCATATTGCTGCTTCAATTCATCCCACAAACCACAAGCTTCTGTGGCATATGCAAAACCACTAGCCAAATCACTGGCCATTGCATTTCTTATCCAAGAAATCAAAGTTGCATTCACTTTGATCCATTGTTCATAGTCTACGTGACTCTCTTCAGGTTTTTCATAACTCCCATTTACAAACACCATCTTGCCTCTAGCTTGAAGTGCTGTAATCATGGAACGACTCCATGTCTGGTAATTGTTTTCAGTTAACAAATCTTTCACCAAAACCAAACTCGAATGGTCCGAGCTGTGTAGAAACAGAGGGTTATCTTGCTTGTATCTTGAACCATCAAGAACTCCCCCATCAGCCATATTTTGCAGATTTCTTGCTTCAAATTGTGTAGAACTAACTTTTGATTTTCTCGTGTATTTGATCAAATGCGGAACATCTAGCATACTAGCTCTGATACCATCTTAGATTGCATGAATTTAAACAAGGAAAATGGAGAAATCTGGTATAAGTTTGTAAATGAATCGAAAATGCATAAAAGAACTATGAAGAAGAAGATAGAGTATTTCTCATTATTGAATCAGATTTCTATACAATTGATTTCACAAGAGTGAATGATAACAAGAAATCAAAGACTTATTTATAGACAATTAAACCGATAAGAACTGAATCAAGAATGCCCAAATTCAGCTCTTAACTAACTAACTGAACCCTATTAACTAACTTCCAGATGTGTAAGCATAACGGCTAGATGACGTGTCTCGCTCCAATTGGTCCAGCTTTATTCCTCTATTTTAACCAACTTTTCTCCTCGTGCTTTGCATACTTGTACCCTGCTGCTTGAATCACTTGTACCTTGACAGATCAAAATCGATTATAAATGTCATACTCTGTTAACTAGTACTTGATAAATTCATATTTTTGAGACCATGGTATACTTGATACAATCCGAACTCGATTGGAACACATAAATCGTATTGTCATGTATTCAATTCTTTCGAGGTATAGGTTCCTGACATCCTGTGTCTATGTCCTAATCTTACAATGTTTTTGAGAACTTTCCAATTCCATGTTGACATAGGAATACAATTTCGTTTTGTATAAGGTCAAGAAAAAAAAATTCAGCCAACTTCACACATTTACATAGATTCAGAAAATATTGAAGTTTTTTCTTGTTGAATCATCTCCATGGCCAAACACTCTTTCAATACCATCACAACTTGAGTCATAGTTGGCCTATCGGCCGACTCTTGAGAGACACAAGCCATTGCAATTTCAACAGCTTTCCGGGCAGAGTCCACTCGGTATTCTCCCATTAGCCTCTGATCGACAATGTCTTTCACGTCACCTTGTTGTATGATCCAACTAACCCAATTTTTCAGA
The DNA here is from genome assembly GCA_003412495.2 of Echium plantagineum. Lineage (NCBI taxonomy): Eukaryota > Viridiplantae > Streptophyta > Magnoliopsida > Boraginales > Boraginaceae > Echium > Echium plantagineum. Next base: position 30,520,769 of record CM016566.1, on the reverse strand, counting down.
TTAATTGGTGGATTTGGTTTGTTCGCCATTATTGCTGGTTTGCCTGTAATTATCTCCAGAATTACAATGCCAAAACTATAAACATCACTTTTCTCGGTTAGTCTTCCTGTGTTTTGGTACCTGCATTTATGTTGTTCAATGAGTTAACAAATATTCTAAGGCTTTCAAACGAAAAACAAATGATCGTATACTAGGAAGACATCGACTTACTCTGGATCAAGGTATCCAGGGGTGCCAGCAATATTATTAGTTGACACATGAGTTACAGTTTCAACTGGATAAGCTCTGGACAAGCCAAAATCAGCAATCTTAGCTTGAAACTTATCGTCCAGTAAGATGTTGGTACATTTCACATCTCTGTGAACAATCGCCTTCTTGATACCGTGATGTAGATATTCCAATCCTATAGTGTACTTGTAATTTCTGAGAGGTTGAAAATATGCATCAAAATACTATTTCTACGAAGAGAGAAAAAGCTAACCTTGTGCCGCATCTAATGCAATTTGAAGCCTGTCTTGCCAATTCAGAACATACAGATTTGTTTCTGCACAAAACAAGATTTATAGATCAGCTAATGGCGTTTCTCAATGTACAACGCAGAAACCTTAAGTCTTCGAAATTGGAATTTAAAAAAAATAAAACAAGACCTGAAAGATGCCCTTTTAAATCCCCGTTAGCCATGAATTCATATATGATGCCCACATGTTCGCCATCAATGCAATAACCGGCTAGAGATGTCAAGTTCTTATGATGAACATTGATGAGAACATTGAACTGAAAGGTACATTCATAAAAGATCAGCATAACAGATAACCAAAAGTTTTCAAGAAAACGAGTTTATTCTTTCCATCAAACCTCAGAAACAAGTTCTTTGAAGCCGTCATCCAAGGATGCTGAAGAGAACATCTTCACTGCAACTTCAGTGTCGTCTATCTTCCCATGATAAACAATTCCAAATCCTCCTCTCCCAATAATAGTTTGAAGGTTGTTTGTGATACTTAAAATCTCTGAATAAGTAAACTGTTTATTGTTTGTCTCCAGAGAATAAACGTTGTTTGATTTCTTTTTGGATTCTGTCAAATTCAATCATCAATACGAGTAAGAGAAGTAAGAGAGGAGAAGAAAATATCATCGAAAATATCAGCACGCGAAAAGATGGAACAATACAATGTACCTCTTTGTTTCTTTCTTACTATCCACAAGGCAGACAATAAGATCAAGATCACGAAAAATGCACTAATTGATGCTGCAATAGGGGCTACAACATTTGTTTTCTTTTTCGTTACCTCTTCGTTGTTAGGTAGACCATCAGCGCTTTTTCCAGAAGTGATAATAGTTAGAAGACTAAACAACTTAGATGGATTTAGATGGTGAAGAGAACCAGCTCACCTCAATGATAGAGATCCAATGCGTGCATTATTAAGTACTTGCGATGGAATAGGTCCTGTAAAATTATTCCCTTTTATGTTTCTGCAGACAAACAAATCCATTTAGTCACCTTCATAATTGCTTCAGCATTATAGGCTGACAATGAGGCAAATTAAGGCTCCAACTCACAAGACTTTGAGCGCGAACACATTTCCAAGAAAATCTGGTATCCGTCCAGTCAGTTTGTTATTCGATAAATCCCTTAAAAAACAACATTTCAACCATGTTATGGATATAGATTTCCAACCAAGCGACTAGAATATGGGAAACAAGATACTCACAGTGTCTGCAAGTTTGAAAGATTCGCGATGACAGCCAGAATAGAACCAGTAATTCCACTCGATGACAAATTCCTAATTGCAAGAATACAAATGTTTTCCTCAGGGATGATTCCAAACTAAAGTACCATTTGCTACAAAACCAAGTCGAAACGAACACTTACAATGTTATGACTTTGGGTGAGTTGAAACCATTATAGCTGCAAATTACACCATCCCACACATATTCCTGGGGTGCACATGGATCACCTTGCCAATTTCTTGATATTCTATAGCTCGATTTGATACTATACATCGCGGCAGCTAATATTTTAAGATGATTATGTTAATAAACACAAAGCTGTGTGAAGCACTTTAGTTCAATGCAATTAGTGCACTTACTTTCCAGGTCTCCTGTCTGGGCATGCAGAATGTCAACAACCTTGTAAGCCTCGATGGCATTGAGAATAGGCGGGAGGGTGGAATTCGCGGTTTTAATGAAAGAAAAATCATACTTCGAGTGATTTGTATCAGCTATTTTACCAAACAAAGTTTGTGGGCGCAAGTATAATGGAGAAATAGGTTGATTAAAGTATAAATCTCCATTAAGAAAGATATTGAATTCCCTGGTTTGGTTTGGTTGAAGCTTCTCAAGTTCAGCAAAGTACATGTAAATATAATATCTATCGGTAGCGCTATTTGTAGGCCAAAAAAATGTCAGGGGAAGAGTAGGGTCTAATGGTGTTGAGGCAGTGCTCATTACGATGGATGGTGGCTTGAAAAAATTGGTAGGCGAATAGACATTCGACGTTGTATTGATTGTAGATTGTGTATTTTCAAATACTAAAGGCAACCATATACGATCATATATATCATCTTTGTACCTGTTGAGCATGAAACAGTTTATTAGTTTGTACATATGATGTGCAACATTCGTGCACAACTTGTGCAATATGCGTGCACATTTTGTGCAACATGTATGCATATCATGTGCAACGTGGGCGTTTGCATGTATTTTGAAATTTATATTAAAATTTTGGGGGCCCTCTGTGCGGTTGCACCATACTATAAAGCTATTGGGCCGGCCCTAGTTCCAACTATATATATCTATTTCTGCATATAAACAAGTTAAAGGAATAACCTGACTGTTGTGAAGCCATTATTTCCCATATCAAAGCGGCCGAACAGACTTAGTGATCCAGATTCAGATGGGTACATAGTATTGTTCAGAGGCCTCAACTCCAGGCTTGAAATGAAAGGAGTCCCGCTACCGGTGTTTACGAGGCATAAATATATGGTATCTGATGGAGGAACATGAATGATCTCTGGCTGATCATACACTGCAGCCGTAGTAATATTCACCGTATACCAATAATCGACTCCAAGATGGAGATCAAATTGTGGAATCTTGTTTTGACCATCATAGTTTCCATAAAGAAATGTTGCCCTTATCAAATATTTGTTTGATTTTCCTAAGGCAGGTTTCAGAATGTAGCAGTTTCTTTTGCCTTGAGGAAAACTTCTAACAGTGAGATATGGTTTCTCAGATAGTGTATTTTGAGTGTAAGATGAATCAATAGGGTAGATTTCACCAGTGTCTATCAACCCTTCATCGGATATGTAATTTATTCCAATTCTTGTGTCATTATAGTTGGTGCCTTCTGGTGTGCCACAGTCTATGCTTATGAAACCTGTTAAAGAATGGGGGAGGGGGGGGGGGTTTGTTATACATACATTCAAGAACCTTAAATTCATTTTACTCCGAAAACGAGAGACAGGAGGATGTGAGATAATCAAATGATCTAGCGTTTAAGCTAGCACCCCTTGATTTATAGTTGGTGCCTTCTGTTGTCACACAGTCTATGCTTATGAAACCTGTTAAAGAATTGAATTGTTAGGGGGGGGGGTGTTATACATACATTCAAGAACCTTAAATTCTCAGAAAACGAAAAACAGGAGATGTGAGATAATCAAATGGTCTAGCGTTTAAGCTAGCACCCTTGATTCATAAGGTTAAGGGGGTCGAATCTCTTGTAGGACGAGGGGCCGGAGGGTTGTAATCGTTGTAGTGCTATAAAAAAAACTGCAGATGTGGGTGTACCTGATGTGCTGTTGTCTTGGGCATGTATTGGAGTTTCAGAAAGCAGAACAGATAAAAATACTAGCATATAGATTTTTTGTGCATCCATGGCTTTACTTTTGGGGTGTTTAGCAAACTATAGATTTTTTTTGTTACAGAAGTTGATAATATTAATGTGGACAAAGAGTTTATATGATACTTGATGGACTCCAACCACTCCATTATTCTGGCTTTATTTTAATACAGTAGTTATGTTCTCATTTAATATATTTTGTGTTAGAAAAATTTGGAATAACTCGTCCCAATTTCGAATATGAAAAAACTCACATCAAACATGCATTTAAAAATAAATTTAACGCCCGAGACCAAATATGATATATTTGAAAACATATATGATTGCCAATGACATTTTGAAACATAGTTCATGAACTGAAACATTTTGAAAACATAAGTGATTTTGCAACTATTTCCCCTAATAATAAATCGGTGTCATTGGGTGACTATATTTTCAAGGCATTTGTTTTTAAGGCAACAATTTTTTCGGGTTTATCCTCAACATGTGTTTGATGTACATCTCAAACGAGTGTTCGAAAAAATACCCAAAAATATTTCATGAACAGAACAAACGTCTAATATTTATACCTACCACATGCATCATACCTTCAATTCATTTTGTCGATCAATTGATTTATGCGAGCGTTCGCACATATTGGTCAATAAAAATGTATCGACCTGATTATGTCCGTGGTCCAGATACAAATTGAAATTATTGTCTTAGAAGGAAATTCCTTGAATATAATAAGCTTCTCTATTGTTGTTGCTCAAATATTCTTTAGAAAAATATAATATTATTGCGTAATTATCATAGGGAGTACTAGAGTAGACAACCTATTCATTATTTGGTTAATATATATATATATAATATATATAAATAGATACATCGTGTTAAGATGCACATCCACATCGGATATTGGTGTCCTCTCGAGTCAATATTTAAGATTTTGGACTACTCCCTTTATTGCCAATTGATTTTAGAGTGGAACCTCAAAGACTCTTAACAGGGGGAGTGTTAAGATGCACACCCACATCGGATATCAATGTACTCCCGGATCAATATATAAGATATTGGGCTACTCCCTCTATTGCCAATTGATTTTAGAGTGGAACCTCATAGACTCTTAACATGGTATCACAGTCAGCCTGATTTATTGAGGCATGTGTAACCCCGCCAATGTTGTTCTGGCAATTAATACCGGCATGGAAAAATTCCGCCGATGATTGGGTTACACGTGAGGTGGAGTGTTAATAAGTTGCACACTCACATTGGATATCGGTGTCCTTCTGGGCTACTCCATCTATTGCCAATTGGTTTAGAATGGAACTCATAGACTCTTAACACATCCTTAGTTGTAACTAACTAAATCTTAATATTTTAATTAAAGTGCTTGTTCGAAATTGGTATAATTTTGAAGTAACTGTTTAAAATACTTAATTATATTTACATATAAATTTAAATGCTAAATTTTACATTAATTTTTTCCTTACACAAATATAATTTTCTTTCAAAAAAAATATCTATTCGAGTAAACAACGGTAAAGCAACAAAGGTCCGTTACTGGTTGTAACCTGCAAGTCTAGCATGGAAGACGATTGCCTGGTGGAGGTATTGAGTATGTAAAATAGTCAAAATTATCGGCTTATTTGAGACCATGTTTCATGCACCTATGTCCAGCTTCTTACGACTCTTATAAGTCTGGAAGAGTTGACCTTCACATTTCTAATATTCTAGAAACTAAACTAAGTCAAATTATTATTTCCCCTTACAACTGCATAATAATATTGGTATTATTTGTAATTCGCTCTCAAGATTCTGTAATCATTATTCATTGAGTGTGCATTTAGTTCTCTTCTTGTTAGCATGTGGTGTTACTTATCGAATACGACGAGTTTATCATCAGCAGCTCTTATTTACTAAAGATAAAGGTTTTTTGACCGTTCACCCCCTATAATATCGGCTAATTTTCTATGTTGAAGAAGAAAGGTTTAATTTTAATAGTATAATAGTTTTTTGTCTTTTAAAATTGAAAAAACGCGATCAAGGCAACTTGAAAAGAACCGATAGTACAGGGGCATGCCTGAAAAGAACTGATAGTTCAGAGACTACATACAAAATTAGCCGATAGTATAGGGGACAAACGGACAAAAAAGCCAAGATAAAATGACAATCGTATATAAAGAAATTACCAATTTGGTTCCTCAAGACCATCATGCTACGAGGTGAAAAACTGAAAATGTAAATCAAATAAATTGGAGGGGTGGCGTATATCTTCTTAGCTTAGTTAATACTACTTCATTATCTATCGCAATGAATTTATCAAATCTAGTGTCGTGCATGAGCCGATCTAAATCGAGTAGCTCGGTCGCTCGGCTCGGGAAGTCGAGGCTCGAAGCTCTGCTCGCAACTAAATGAGGTGAGCCGCGAGCTAGGTTCCCGGCTCGGCAGCTCGTCGAGCTAGCTTAGGAAGCCGGCTCGGTAGCTCGATAGTACATATGTTAATATTATTTTTAATAAAATTAGTTAAATTATACTTTGTTAATTGTTTCAATTATTATGGTTAATGATCAATTTAATTTGTTATTTACATTGTTACATGTTAGTTAATTTTATTACATGTTACTACATGTGAAGTAGTTTTATAAATTGTTTATGTAACTTTATATTAATCCGATTGAACTTGAAACTTCGAAATGAGCCAAGTGAGCTAGCTCCGAGCTCGGCTCAGGAATGGCTCGGCTCGGTGAAATCTCGGTGAGCCGAGCCAAACCTAAGGCTCGTTTAGTGATGAGCCGAGCCAAAAATTCTTGAGCTCGGGCCCGACTCGGCTTGTGTACAGCTTTAATCAAATCTCCAAAAAAATTAAATGAAAGTACGTTTGTGTCTGGAGGGCAATAAGAAAAAATTTAATTTGTAAGCAACATTCAGATAACAATGCTCTTAAAGAGTACCGCAATGCAACATAAAGGAAGATTTTGCAAGAGGGTTATTGCAGGACAACGGTTACTAAAACTTAGAATACAACGCGAAACTGAGGGGCGTTGGAGTCGCTTGCAGGCAATATCTCCCAACGGCAAGGCTCCAACTCGTCAGAAACAGGGCAATACCCCGCTAGGGTGACCTTATCGGTGGATGCTGCCACTGAACCGAATTCAAATATGGTGATGTCATCTGCTGGACGACGCACTTCAACTGCTCCATTCAAACCGGGTGCTTGGGCAAGTGATTGTTGTTGAAGTGGCTTCTGATCTGCCATTTGGGTGTTAGTCTTCGAGCTTGGTGATTCTTTGTTGTTCTTTCTCCACCAAAGTAGTCCCATAGTACCTGACATACAACATCATCCTTTTTATCAGTTCTTACTAGAAATTAACTATCTCCTGGTAAAGAGATAATAACCAATGCTACTAGTGCTATAAATTTTGGAGACCAACGCAAGGGACAGTGTGAACGTTCTTGCCGATGAAAACATCATAGTGTGGCATCCTTAAAAAGGTATACAAGGATATATAGTTCGTCAGATAAAAGGAACGTCATGCCCATGATATCAGAAATCAAGAGTTTAGGAAGACGAACAAGTAGGGAAACAGGAAAAAAATCCAATAATGGGCAATCAAATTACAAACTTTAAAAAGCTTATAATTTGTAGTAGATGTCAAAACCAAGCACACAACCAACGAACCAAAAGGCATTTTTTTCACCAACTCCATCCGTTAAAGATTGTCCAGTTTTGAATTTTGATGGTTGCAATTTTAGAATTTTGAACATATAGGTTTATCAATGTCGTATAACTTTTAATGAAAACATATCAAATACTTAATAGCTACAAAGCATGTTAATTTTGACTATTCATCTTCAAGTTGGACAATCTTTTTGGGAAGGAATGCTAATTCTTGATCATGCTAGAAATTAAAACCAAGCACACACTATCGAAAGAATCAAAAGGTACTACAGTTGAATTTGATCCTCCCCTGTTTCTTTCGGTGCAAAGCCAACTCAACAATATTACACTAGTTGAATCTTATAGTGACGTTTAGCAAACCATATAATCATCGGAGTCACTTTCTCACGAAGTTGAGCTGTGTCGCTATTAATAGCAAAACAGACCTCAAATATACGTAGAACGAATCTAAAATAACAACTACTAACATTATCTAGTAACACCCAACATATTACATTCAACAAATCACAAACCATAACTTCAAGATTAAACTTCCATATCTAAATCCTCCGTATACTGGAGTACAAACATCAATACAAACTTTCGAAAGAAATTGACGAACAAAATTAGTACAATTTTTTAAGACTTCCAAATTTAAAGATAGGTTGCAGGTATTACAACATCATCATATTCACCAGATTACGATGCGATTAAAAATTGATTCTAAATCAATTGCTACATAAGAGATTAAACTAGAAAAAATGTATTCAAAACAAAACATCAAGCATTGTTCCAATGTTCCAATACCTTAATCTTTGAACAACATCTAATTGTAGGAATTTTTTGCTACAAACATATAAACTCATGAAACATGACCCAATATCTTATTTAAGTTTAACTTTTTCTTATTTAATCAAAAAATTAAACAATTAAATAATAAATATTGAAACAATGCGCAGTTGACTAATCTAATAAATTGGTTGCCAAATATTGTATATTGAACATAAAACCCACAAACTCGTGAAATTGACTCATTCTACCGGAGGCAAGCAATGGAATTTGGAAATGCTAAATTTAAGTTTTTCTTATTTAATCGAAAAATTAAAAAATGAAACCTGTGTTTGTGTTTTGGTGGCTGCTTGCTGCTGGGATTTTATCAAACAACAGAGGGTTCCAATCCTTAAAGAGTGTTCATATCATAATTGTCTGAGACCTGAGAACTCAGAAGCCTATTGGACGGGCGGGCTAGGATGGATCGATTAAATAGGGTCATCCTCGTTATTTAGCTTTTCACGATCATCGAGATACCACTTAAAGTATAAATATTTAATTTTACGTGTATAAAAATTTGATATTTCAAAATACATAATAAAATTAATCTAACAAGATCTCACATGAACATATTATTTTTTATCGGTTGATGATAATTCATAGTATAAGATTTTGAAATTTGACCCAAAAAATCAAAATATTCATAACATTAGGGATAGACGGACCTCTAATCTCTAATTAACACAATGAATAAAAAGGCTAAGGAAGTTGCTAAAATGAGCCTCCATCACTCTAAAGTTGCATCAAAAACTTGTACCTTGTGCTTTATTTTGTGTACATTTAACGGGTCAAACAGTCATTTGGGCCTCCATGCGCCGCTGCGTGTTGACCCGTTTACTGTATATCTCAACTGCAGCCGTCGATTTCTCAAAGATCACTGTTCCTCGATTTTTTTCATTACTTACCAGCCGTTGATGTTTGTGAGGACAATAAATAAGTTAAAAAAACCAAAATAAGGACACCAGTACTCCAGTAGTATATATTAAAATAAGCTCTACAATTGACGGTTGTGCATGTTGTCTTCCCAAAGGACGAGAAAATACATATACAAAATGCAGCTGTTGTATTTGCAAAGTACTCCAAAATACTTTAATAAAGGAAACATGTCCCTAAAATCCATGGCTAGAGGATTTTGGGTGGATGGTTGGGATTAATTGTTTTCTTCAAAACTTATTTTGCTCCGTAGGATACTTGGGGTTTCATGTAATTTACAATTTATGGAACCTATTTCTCAACTGTTGGGGACATCATGTAAATAGGGGTGCATTAATTGTTATTCATCATTACCTCTTATGCATTAGTCAGTATATAAGTTTGTTTCCTTCTTCATTTGTACAAGAAACTATCACCCTCATTTTTTAGAAATTCTTCAAAGGTATTTGTTCCTTGTTAATTAGCTTGTATCTTTTAATTTTTAATATTAACATTAACTGCAAGATTTGTTCTTTCATTTAATTAATTGCAAGTAATTGGCATTCATCATTATTTGCTCTCATGCTATAGTTAAGCCTGCTTCCTTCTTCATTTGAAGCAGGAAATATCACCTCAGCTAAAGGTCCAACTTGTTGTAAGATATTTGTTGATTCTTACTTTGGTTTCCTCTTTTAATTAATATGTTCAGCAGTCTTACCTAATGGATTCTTTCAATTTTTTGTTTCAATTGATGCTTGCTGGCTTATCTATTTCTATTGTCTTTTCCTTTTGTGGTTCTTGAATGGATTTTTCCATCAATTATCCTTGCTCTCAACTATTTCGCTGCAACATTGTTTGTTGTGTAGTTTGTAGCTGAATTGATGTGTGTTTGCTTTTATCCTTCAATATACATTGTTCATATTTTGCTTATTAATCGAAGTTGACTTTGTTATGTCAAACCATATCCTAATACACTTTCAATTGTCTTAGGAATTGCCAATGAAATTTACGCCAACATCTTTATTTGAAGAGCAGTGAGACTGTTAACATTAGGAATGGAGATCTCATGTTTGAGAACATTGCTTTTGAGTTAGGCTACTTGCGTGGTGACCAGTGGACTCCTTTGGCAAACGAATGTCACTTAGGAGTTGGGTTTAGGCTGTTTTTTCGTCACCAAAAAAGGGTGAGCCCGAGATGATTGTTCTCGGAGCTGGCGAAACAAGTTAATGTAGACGTTTATGTTTCATCAGAATTGGTACTTCCTTAATGTAGTCTCTTATGTTTTTGTAATGAATTGGTATTACTACTAGGTTGTTGTGCTTCATGTTGACTCATATATTACTCCCTCCGTCCCTAAATGATTGCTATATTTTGACTTTTATGGTCAACAAAACAGATTTCAAACGTAATATTTCTTTTTCTACATGCGAACAAATTATAAAAAGTTGATATTTCAAAAATATCTATTGAGATGAATCTAATAAATCCAACGTGACTATGTTATTTCTTATAGTTTAATGAAAAATCTTGATCAAATTTTCCAAAAATCTGACCAACTCAATAATTTCCAGCCTCAATGATCATATTCACACAACAATCACACCATAAGTATTTAGGCCTGCCTACCCTCTTTGCATGTCCAGCCCGTCTTTAGACGGGCTTACCCACTAGTCATATTAAAAGCGAAAGTTTCATCTATTGATAAAAAAGAAATCATTTTATTATAATATGGTTCATAAGTTGAAGTCATAGACCAAACAAATTCAAAGTCATGTCAAATTAGCATATGATTTTTTTTAAAACAATATACAATTATTTTGTTGCTCTAGTTACGACAACCTGAGATTTTATATTCAGGTTCCCCCTATGTTCCCACATTTTCAGTTAGGATCGATCTAGTATTACAGTATATTGTAAACTTCTTATAATAATAGCACATTCCACCAAAATATATATTAAAAAATGACATTTTATTGTTATTTTTACGTTATTAAAATGATGGTATATGTTTAACACGAAAAATATATAATATCCCTTTCAAAATTACGAACTTATTTTTACACAAAATTTGACCTCGATCGTGACATCCAATCCTAACAGCTCTTCGTCTTCCAAATTTGTAAAACTATAGTTTCTTGCATGCACTAATTCATTGATTCACTATGAATGATGACTCTATTCTCGCCTCTTCTATAAAGCCTAGCTAATCGCATGCTAAACTGTATTGAAGTTTTTGTGAATTTTCTTAATTTGTAGTTTTGACATGTTATGTTATTAATAGACAACTAAATCCATGGTATTATATTTTTTGACAAACTTCCATTAGTTGTGATTGTCAACTAACCCTAGACAAATCTAGTTAGCAAAAATATCAAAGACAATTAGTTTCTCATTTTTAAAAAACTAATTTTCAAAATGAATATTCTTGTCAATTAATTATCCAAAATTCAATTTTGTTTTTAATACTCCCTCCGTCCCTAAAAGATTGTCACATTTTGACTTTTGTTAGTCAAACATTATATAATTTGATCACGAATTATTATTAAACGATAAGAAATAATATAGTCTTGTGGTACCTTGTTAGATTCGTCTCAATGTATATTTTTGAAATATTAACTTTTTATAATTTTTTCGTATGTAGAATAATAGATATTTATGTTCTAAATCGTGCTTTGTTGACCATCAAAAGTCAAAATGTGACAATCTTTTAGGGACGGAGGGAGTAATATTTTTTATTTCTCAAGATCTATACATAGAGTCTGAGTTTGTATCATTTAGATGTCAAAAAAAAAGCTCGAGACGTAGTGATGTGGTTGAAAGAGGATGTGAAAAAATTCTTAATTGCTTAGTTATTGTGGCGTTGGTAGACATTGAGTTATTAAATTAAAAAAGAGAATGTAAACAAACTGATGTGACAGGAAAGTGTGTCAAAATTTACCTAGCCACTCGAGATGGTCCAAGTGAGCAAAAATTATATTCTTATGAAGATTTTTATTTGTGTATTTCTATTCATTAACTTATTTTATACTTTACATTGGTGCTTCTTTTTTATATTTTGCATAAATATAATGTTATATTTTTATACCCTACACAAGTCTGTTACTCCCTCCCCGTTTTCTTATTTCTTATTTTTATTTTGTAGCTCAAAATTTGAAAACTTTAACTATGAACAATCAATAGGAGATAAAAAACAATATAAACATACTGGATATTGTTAAATTCGTTCGAATATATATTTCTCATAAATAAAAGTTTTTATAATTTTTACATGTGTAAAATAAAAAATATTTATATTTTAAATCATTTCTCGATAATCGTGAAAAATCAAACGAGAACAACAAAATGGGAAAAAGTAATTCATTTTTGAAACCCAAATTGTTATAAATTATAACCATACCCTAAATTAATACTCCCTCCGTTTCTTTTTATTTGATTGTTTGAGCATTTTTTCCATGTTTCTTTTTATTTGATTGTTTACAATTTCAATGCACTTTTTACAATCCCAATGCACTTTTTTACAATTCTAATGCACCTTTTGACAATTCCAATACACCTTTTTACAATCCCAATGTAATTTTTCACAATCTCTTAATAAAGTACTTTTTCCCCAAACAATCAAATAAAAAGAAACGGAGGAAGTATCAAACTAGAACTAATGACATATTTTGGAACCTTAAGAGAAATGATACAAAATAAAAAGAAGGCTGCACAAGTCTAATAGTAGCATACTTTAGTACTTTACCCAATGTAATGTTCTATTTTTGCACTTTGTACACGTCTGTTAAAATATTTCTGTACGTTGGACAATCAACATACAGAAATATCTGTGTAAATGTATATGTGGTAACATGTATATTTGAAAAAAAAAAATCAGAAGAAAGCCACCACCAGTGTGTTATTCTGTCACTACCGCTAAAATGTAAACAATTACTCCCTCCGTCCCTAAATGATGGTCACATTTTGACCTTTCATAGTCAACAAAAAAATGTAAACAATTACGAGTAATTAATTATAAGGCAACAGGATCTCAACTAATTGAAAGCTAAAAAAGGCGACGGCCGACACTGATACAAATATTCACTAGAAATGAGAAGTAATGCAAGTACTCAGCACTCTCAAATACAGCAGCATTCAAGAAAAAAGAAAAAAAAACAATCCTACACCATTGCCACCAGTTGATCTAAATCTAAGTGTTTGTTCATAATTACAAATAACTATGACATCTCGCGGAACCTTGCAATCGCCTTCTTTTGAATTATATTTTTATAGCTATCTCCAGCTTGCACTTCAAGGTTCGGGTCCGACTTCTTTGGCTGATGAATACCCAGGCCTGCTCTACTCTCAGTTCCTTGTGCTTGGACAGGCTCTACTACGCCACTTCCATCCTTACCCAAACCCTATAATGAAATCAATAGGGAAAACAAAACAGCAATACCCCGAGGACAAAATCAGACTTCATGATGCATAGAATAAAATGTCAACTTGCCGTTATCCTGCTCTATAATCACAGTTGTAAGTCATGAAAGAGGGGAGAGAGAGAGGGGGGGAGAGGGACCTCCACTAATGCCTAATAACAAAATTTCACAAGTGAATACTGAGCTGTATCGTATTCTATGTCCACAATATATTGATAGGAAATTTGAAAAATCCAGGATCAGAAACAGTACCGAGCCTTCATGCCATCCCATGCTTCGAAGCATTCGATTGCCCACATTATGTTCATCGATTGCCTTGTCAGCTGTAATAACCTCAAAGCTCTCACTGACTGCATCTCCAGATCCACGTCCACCCCCAACACCCGGAGGGAAAGGCATGGAATCAACAACACTCCTCCTGAATGCCGAATCTCGACCTTGAAAGTCCCACAGGTAACAAGGTACACAGATTCTCACATATCAGTAAAGACACGAAAAAAAAAATAGAACTATGAAAAGATCAAAAAGAAAGTTTTAAACCCTTGCTCAGTTTTGTTACTGTTATCGGAGGACAATCCAGTAGTTACTTGTATAAAAGAAAATTTATATGGAGCAGAAACCTCAGAGTACACACAAGAGGACAATGTAGGGGATAAAAACAAATTGCCCATATATTGAAAAAGACAGAAAAAAAAATAAGCTTTCAAATCCAATTATCAGGAGATGTCATGTAAGCTTACTTGGTTCCCCATGTTCAAACAAATCATCTCCTATAGATGGCGACGAACCATACAAGTTCCTCCTTTCTGCTGCACGATCTCTGTAAGTCATCTGAGATGCAGAGCCAGACTGTTGTGGCAGCTCAGAAAACCTTCTTTTGCCACTTCCAGCAGAGGCAGACGGTGCATAAGAGCCCAAAGCAGATGAATTGGTTCTATATGATGCTAAACTGGAAGAAACATCTGCATTTTCCATTGAAGACGAAAGTGCAGCTGATGTTGCAATATGCGAGGAAGTGGGTGAACTCGCTGAAGGTCCAACATATAGTTTATCTGACTTCACTACTCCAAGGCCTGAACTTCGTATGACCCCTGTTAGCGCTCCTCCCGAGCTGCTACTCACAGGCCGCCTTTCTTGAGAATCTAATTGGGCAGATGAGACAGAAGTGAAAACGGAGTTATCTGGTCTCGCCGACCGCTCACTTTTAAACTTGTTCTTGGATGACACTGCAGCAGAACTAGATTTGTTTTCCACAAAAACAGATGGTGGGTTACCATTTAAAGCTACTCGTGGTTGTTGACTTTCATGATTTCTTTGTTTCCACATGGTCAACACATTGCTCATCTTCTTCTTGCTGGCCAAGAGACTGCTTTTCGAAGCTAGTTTTATCTCTTTAGCCTTCTCCTTTTCCTTCTTCTCTGCAGCTATAGCAGCAGCTGCAGCAGCCTGAACAGCATCAGGCAATGAAGCTGCCTTCTCACTGGATGATATAGTAGCCGCTGGTGCAGATATGACGACCTTTTTTGCATTAGAACCATCAGAGGGCTTACCAACATCTGCTTGCTTTTCGGAAGTGTTTGCCTTCTGAGGGACATATTGTTGAGACTGATTATCATATGTATACCAGATTCCATTGTTACCATCGTAATATAGGCCTGTTGAATGATGACAATAAAAGGTAAAACTACAAAAATGTACGCAAAAGTACTCTAGAAAAATTTGCACCAACGACAATGCACAGCTCGATGCCCCCACACCCAAACACAAAATAACAACCCCAACCCGCAATCTTTGTGTTTCTCAATCACTTTGCTGACATAGCAGATGTCTGAGTTAGCTTCTATTAGAACATTTGCAATAGATTCCTCAAAATAATTCCCTAAAATCAACTCCTTATACTACTTTATCAAATTTAGGAAGTATGTTTTAACTTTTACACAAATTCAGATTTTCTATTTATAACTTACAATACTTAATATAAAGAACAAAAGTGATTTGGGGAAGGTGTAAATATATGGCACTCCCTATAATATTTGAGGAAAATTTTAGAGATAGGAAATCTGATATTTGGTACTTCTTTGCTTTTTATGCTTTTCCCTATTCTAAATATGAAATAGGAAGTGTTTTAGCGCATCTGTTGCGAATGCTCTAGGGAGCTTATAAGTGAGCTCTTTGTTAAAATCTTGGACTTGGTGCCTTTTGCTACCCAAATTTAACAAAAAAAAAAAAAAGAACCAGAACTCGGATAAACCAAAATTTAGCGAAAAAACTATAGATATTATTGAGTGAATTTACTTGCACAGATATGTGACCAGAACTAGGCATCTAGTTGCAAATCAAATCCAGTGTACTGCCCATATCCATTAAACCAAAAACTCTAACTATGTGTAGTATGAGGAAGACCTGTATTTGCATCATAATAGAAGCCAGAAGCCGCGTCATAATAATACCCAGATGCTTCATCCCACACAAAACCTGACTGTGGGGCTGAAGTACTACTCTGAGTGGCAGCTACACCATCCTGCTCTGGTGGCTCATCAGCTTGCTTAGCATCTGGGTTATATTCTTTAGGAGCCCATCCAGCAGCATCATACTAGAAAAGAAGAAGAACGTAAATCATATAATTCTTTTATGTACTAAACTGGTGCTTATAACTATGCAAAGTTACTTGATCACTACAAAACAAAGAGAGGAAAAGACGGTCAAGTCTTGATCATAGCCATAGATTCAACAAATCCACTACAATCTAAATCTCCAAAGAATTCCCACAACATCACCATATCAAACAGAAGCAGCAATAAGAAACTGTCTTAAAAGCCACAAGTTGTGATCTTTTGTAACGACTCAAGTACAATGTCTTTTTACTCAATATATTGTAAGATAAGTTGGAGTTTCGTGCCAATCTTTTCGTCAACTTAAAAAGTGAGAATATAATTAATAACTTGTGTTAAGAGTCCATGCTAATGGTGCATAACCTACGGTGATTCAGAAAAAATAACATGTATGTATGTATGTATGTATGTATGTATGTATGTATGTAAGTGTGTATACTGTAGACAACTACTTCCATAATTCTGTTCAATAGGGAAGCAATGCTCCATTTCTAAATTTCTTACACAATATTATTACTTAAGGGAGAAACTGTTGTTTACAATCAATGAAATTAAAAGAAACTATGACCCATCTATCTTTCTCATTTCCTAACCCTTCCTAGTGCAACAAATAGTGTAACCTCATTAAACCACAATCTTCACCTGCACCAGTCACCTCCGTCCCTAGCCCAATCCTAACAGGCAATGACCACCACACCGAAGTTCCAACACCATTAGATATAGAACTTCAACGAATGCATAACCAGAAATCACTCCAAATTGCAACCTTGGGTCACATATGCTAGCGAATATGGAATAATTGATTCAGCTATATAAAAATATTTACCCTGCTGAAAAAATCAAGGAATAGAAGTAGACTGCACAATTGGGGAATAAGTAAAAGCTATGCACCCTTATGCCCCTAGTCATGTGTGCTTCACTGTTGGACGGAGGATGAGAGGTCGACAAACGGAAACGACCAGCAGGAACTTAGGAGTTTTCTCAAATTTTCATCACTTTGGATTTGGAGGGGGGAGTTATTGTCTATCGGTGGCCTCTACGGTAAAATAAGTCGGGGTACTGAGAGGCAGTTGTTTACCCTGCGGCGAATGTCAGCGGTTCGAATCCGCTCATCTCCAACTTGTAGAATTATGAAGGAAGAATAGTGGTTGTAGTTGGTGATGGAAGATAATTAGTCAGAAAGTGGCTGGCCAGAACTTTGTGAGTGGTGTACTCGATGAATATGAATGATGTCGGACCCCATTAATGCATTTTAATTCATTTTCTTGAGTCCAAATATTAAAAGATTTATATATTTCCCTCACAAAAAATATTTTTAAAACATTATTTTCTTGCAAATTTTTATAGTATAATTCAGGAGATTATTCATGGTTTTGCCTCAGAAAGCAAAAACATAGATTAAAATTAATTAAGGGGAAAACAATTTCAGTTTGCTAGTGTTCATGCACATAGGCATACAATGACTGTTAAAGTCTAACGTAAACATTAAGAGGGCCTTTACTTATTCAATATGAAAAAGAAAACCTGTTGGGCAAACGTTGCAGCTTCAATTGCAGCAGCAGCAATACTACTTGACTGACAAGCACCAGATGAACCTGATCCTGGACCCATAATACTTTTTGCATATGCGACTCGCAGTATTTGACCGTTCCTTTCCAGTGTCGTCCCATTAGTTGCCTCGAGTGCCTTAGTAGCATCTTCAACCTAGAAAATGACAGAATTGTAGCAAATCACAAGATCTTCACAAGGACTAATGAGAGCAAGCAAATTTCAGTATCCCTCATAATGTTTGCAATATTAGTTTGTGCACGCTAAATGGGTACATAACACAGGTGTTCTATCAAGTAAATATTGTAGTCAAGACATCAACTAGATGGAATGGATCTCGTGCTTGTTGCTTTTTCCATTATTAACGCACACTTTATACCTCAGGTTCACCCAAATCTGGAAAAATGCAGCAAGTTACAAAAGAGTTGAATAAATTGCTTACGGAATAGAAGTGCACAAAAGCAAAACCCCTCGAGACATGAGTAAATTTATCTCTGACAAGCCTCAGATCCTGTAAAGTTTGTATCATTAAAGCTACCAGTGGGAGCCCAACAAATGCATAAAACAGACTAAACCGCTAGTCACTTTCTTTACCTTGATAGGAGCATGTTTAGCGAATTCATAACGAAGCATGTCCTCATCAGCATTGTCATCCAATCCACGAACAACCAAAACATGAGTTGGACCTTATTAAAAAATGTAGATTACATTGAGATACGAAATCAATTACAAACCAAAAGACCTGACAAATTTGAACCTGATATCAATTTGAACAGGTTCAGATGTGAATGTACAAACAAAAACTGACACTACAACTCACCAACTTCTCCTCTCTTGCCAAAGTGAGCTGGATTTGAAGATCCTATATCAGCAGGGGGAGCATCATCGGTCCTTGGTTCATTGCACTGTGTACAGATTGCACGATGATCTAGTCAAGTACTAACCCTAACATGAGATCCACCTCTTGGAAAGATGAACCAGAATTATTCTGGGAGGGAGAGGGGGTACAAACATAAATAACATAAATGAAATCACAGGTTAAGACGATGTAATATATGACACCAGCAAGCACCCTTAGTATTCCGCTTAGAACATCAACATGCCCCAATGCCTTTAGAGAGGCTACCTCCTAAGCAGGGTAAGGGGAGATTGATAGTATGCAGCTTTACCCCTTGTGATAACAGGGAGGCTGTTTCTGAACTGATCCAAGAGTGATGTGCAAACAATATCTATTACTTCGCAACAGATAACAAGCATAAATGTCTGAGAAAGGAAGAGGGCGAAGGAGGGAGAGAGAACTGAGAACGAGACGATATAACTTACAGAGCAATAAATGCCCCGAACAAATGGCAAGCATACAAGAAACAAGCAAACAGTAGCAACTACTTCACCATAGGTAAGAAGCATAAGTACTTAGACGCAAACTTTCTACATAATCTCAAATAGCATATCTAGGACAAGGTATTATAACATATCCTCAAGACGCGCTCTAGTTACAAACTCATGATTTGGCTCCTATAATCTCACAATATCCTACCCGAGAAAAGTATGAGGGCGACGAGGGGTAGAGAACTGAGAATGATATGATAGAACTCATTGATCAATAACTGCGCAGAACAAATCGCAAGCATACAAGCAAATCCAATCACTAAAAAATTCAAACCTGGAAACAAGATGTTCTCCTGGCAAAATTAACACACCCACATATGATGCACATCCAGTCGGATGCCATTGTTACCCCTTTATGATGTGTGTGCCCTGACCATAATCCACCATCAGGCCCATGAGTGCCACTTCCCCCCCCAGTTGGCTTACTACTGCATCATCAGAACGAAAGTCAAAAAATTTGCATCAATATTGTCAATGTAGAATAAATAACTATATGAGACAGAACCATGAGATAGCAACTATTTGCATATGCACAGAGTTAATGGAACTCTATTTTTGTGGTAATCAAGCTTATAAGAATATCACCTACCTATACTCAAAGAAGAGCTTCCGACCATCTACAACTAGGCCTTCGTCTCCTAGTTTGATCATCATTGATTGGGCAGAATCCTGTTTTACGAGATCTTAAATCAAATGATACCACCAAATGAATAACCCAAAGGTCACAATATATATTTGTAGTACCACCGAAGGAAAATCTATAAAAGCAAATCCACGGGAGATGCCAGAATTTCTCTCTTTAATCACACGAACATGTCGTAGGGGCCCCCATTCAGCCTGATGAAATGTAGAAGGAAAGGCATGGATTAGAGTAGAAGCATAAAGCACACGTCCTCATGGAGAACAAGAAGAGAATGTGCAGAAAGAGTACAAGAATCTGGTATAAATTTTCTTCGGTTGTCTTCAAGGAAAGACCCTTCACAACCACAGTAGCTGATGGAGCCTACAAACCAAAAAACGACAGGATGTCACATTGCTGGGAGTAAGGTTGGATAATGTGACCAACCAAACACTAAGAAAATACCAGCAGAGAACAAACTAAGGACTAACCAACAAAGCAAAAAAAACTTTAGATTAGCACATTTAAGCACATTCAAGAAGAACTAGTGTAAACTTATAGTCAAGAGAAAAAGAGTCAAGGACATACAACTGAGTAATGGTCATGTGGACGTCTATCTTCGCGTTCCCTTCGCTTCTCATTCCTAACATGGGGCACATCCTCGTAGCTATCCTCTCTGTAACTACGACCATGACTTCGACTTCGACCCCGAGGAGACCTTGATCTTGGACGATCATCATAACTACGAGAACGGGAACGAGAATGTCTCTGTTTTTTGTAAGGACTGTGATCCCTTTCCCTACTCACATCTCTATTGTCACGTTCACGGTCACGAGAGTCACACCTTTTCCAGCTACCCCCTCTCCTCCCACTTCTTTCATAATCTGAATCATAACCATGACTGGCATAACCGTAATCTCTCTCTCGACTATCCTCCCTGTCATGATGGGGAATCCGGGATCTATAGCCATAATCATCATACGGATAATCATCACGTCTGCGTGCCCCATATCTAGCAGGCTGGTCAAATTCATGATCATGGTAGTCGTCAATACTGCGACCATCTCGGAATTTGTCATATCCATGAAATCTGTCAACATCATGATACTTATTGGCTTCACGCAAAGAATCCATTTCACGATATGAATCCTCATATGGCTTTTCAGGTTGTCTAGAATATTCATCGTCGTAACTTCCTCTTCTCGACTGGTGCCACAGGTCAGTTTCTGGTGCAGGTGGGTAATTATCCCTGTTTACTATATCCTTTTGATTAGGACCCCTTGTATGTCTGTCTTCAAGTAACCTCCTAAGATCATATGCACCATCATCTCTGCAAATATAATATGAGACAAGGACCAAAGAAGAGAAGACAAAAGGCACCAAAGATGAAGAACCACTTAACAGAACAAGTTATGGTCTAACTTCAAAGGTTAACTTGTTAAGCAACTACAAGTTGACCACAAGAAATCAAATAGTTGCCACAGAAGAATAAAACTTTAGTTATTACTTGAAGGAAGTTAGAACTCACCGGTAGTTCCGATCATGAACACCACCATACCCCTCTGAAGCCTGTGGATTCAAGAGAGTAAGTGAATCAGCAAGAGTTAATCATGATACAAGGTAGGTTAATCCATTCCATATCATCACTGTCCCATGGCTCTCTTTCAAAGTCCTTTAAGGATGAGAAGCCAGGAAAAAGGAACAAACACATGATCCTAATTTGTTGTATATCATCCCATATATGTGATTAAGAAGGAAACCACAATTACGCTGGTATTTTCCCATCTGGGCTGATGACCATAGCGACCAGGATCCATTTTTGTCTTGGGCTCGAGCCGTCAGTGTTTCAGTGATACCCCTGCAAAGCTATGGACGACTGTTCAGGAGTTTCAGGACACCCAGAAGACAGAAATTCTTTCCTGTAATGATTGCACAAACACATAGTCAAGCCATCATGAACCAAAAAGAACCTTTATCAGTTGCCCTCCCTTTAAAGTCAATTCGTCAAATATCAAATCTTCCCAGAACAGAGCTCTTCCAATTCTCTTAAGAGACAAACAATGATCTTCAAATTGAAATCATCAGCAATCATTCAACTACAATAATCAGCAACCAAAATATCGAAGGGTTGTAGAGCACAAAACAAATCAAGAGACTTGACTTGATGAACTTCATATGAATTAAAATCAATGCTACGGGTCAACTAGAATTACTCTTCTATATCTGACGATATTAGAATTTGAAATTGACTTCATAATACCAAACAAACATATCGAATTAAACCATAACATATACAAATGAACATCTTGTTGTATCATGAACGAACTTATCTATCAGCACCAAACATCGACGATGGATATGTTTCACCCGTTACATTATCAAGCCAGCCAAATCACATATTCATTTAACAAAAGAAATTTCAGACCATACAACTAATGCTGAACAGTTGACAAATATCTAAGAACTGTTACGATTCATCCCACTTACTGAACTTCAAAAGATCGCCATCTATGAACTGAGTAAGTATTTATTTAATTGCTAGGACACCAAAATAAGCATCAGCCAAGAATACCAACATTCCCACCAGCTTACATTACCACTGTAAAATACGCTAAATCTCCGAAATTCACAACTTTGCCAAAAGTCACACATTAATTAACAATCTTCTATGCAAAATCAGCTGACTGTAACACATAGCTAATCAATTGCAATATTATCACAACCGCATGGATAATCAAAATTTTCAAACCAAATATGTTCAACAATTGTTTGTTATTATAATAAACAAATAATAAAATAAAGTGGATATACCAGTTACCAAAAGCAGGTCCTTTATATCCTTCCATCCTAAAAACACTGTCCACTTTTCATATTTGATGATAACTCAAGCATTTGTATATGTTTCGCATAATCTATGGTGATAAATGTATAGAATGCAAGTATTTTTAATGTATATACTATTACCGTGATAATTCCGATTCAATCGAACTTTTGTGCCTCAATTAAAGCTACAAATTAGTTAATTTGACCATTGCGAAACAAAATGGACAATCTTTTTGTGATTCAGGTAGCATCCGATAAAAATTAAAAATTTACAAAACATCACGAGAGAATAGCAACAACAAAATAACTAATCTAAAGCTAAAATGTGATTATGTATATAACAAATGAATGAGAACTCATATCTTATCCTTATTAAATAAAAATATACCATAATCGAGACAAAAATAGCATCAACAAGAACACCAAAACTCTTGATTAATCTACAGCAAAAATGTGATTATTTGTTTGATAACAATTTAATGAAGGAAAAATCGTATATTTTGAATCTTACGCTGAAAGATTCAACGAGTCCACTGACTTTCAAATTTTACAACAGCTTCAAGGATCAATTTCTAGGAAATTGAATTTGGGTGAAAAGCTAGGGTTTCTGAGTTTCCGTCTTTGATGAATTTGTATTTTGTGAGGGAGAGTTTAGGGAGTGTTTGGTTTATAGGACATGACATGAAAGCTGGCACCAACTTGAACATAATCGAGTCGAGCCGAATTGGATAAAGTGTTTCAATTTATTAATATGGTTAATGGATAATATTTGGTTACCATTTTGATAATCAACAGTAATGAATTGTGTATAACGAGGGTTATAGATAAGGATGTAAATCACCTTAGCTCGGTGCAATTGTCCCACCATTTTTCTTCGCATGTGTTAGATACTTTAATTTCATGATATATATTACTCCCTCCGTTCCAAAATACTTGACTTCACGTTTTTCGAAACACAACTTCAATCATCAATTACTTTATTTTTACATTATAC